>CM034153.1:139857791-140550489 GCA_019776745.2 Taxus chinensis
ACAAAATTGGCATTATTAAGTGAATGCAATAAAGAAAAAATGATCCAAAATATTTCCCTTCAAAAAATAAAATAGGAATTGGATTTCCAGAGTACCCCAAGGCTTCCTTAGAGATCCACTTACCCAAGCAGCTTGTGCAACTTGGGATGATAAAGAAAATGATTCAAAATAAGAGGAAGGATATGGAATAATCAACTACTTCGAATATTCATTTGATGAATAATACTCGTTGACTAGCTACAACTATGTGGTTTCACCTGTTCCAAAGATCAAGTGAAAGAGGGCCTATCCAGTAATGAGAATGAAAAATCAAATAACCCTTATTTGGAATGCTATAAAAGAAAACATCAAATTAGGATCACTACTACCCTCTCTTGTGCGATCAACAAAGAAAAATCCCAAAGTCACCTCATCCAAAGCCAAACCTCCTCCTAAAAGTAAGTCTTCATCTCTACTCTCATGATAAGTCAATTTTTTAATGTTGTTCTACCATTTCTAATAATGTAAGTAAAATTTCCAATAATAGCCCCTTCCTAAGATTAGTCAACCTCATGTCTTCTACTACCTCCTCCAAAACTCTCCACTTCATATGATCCCTGCTTTGATATTATTGACCTTATCAAACAAAGTTAAAATCTAGATCTCTGAATATGAATATCTAAGAACTCAGCCTAAGAAATTTGAAAAGCGTCTGTTAAATTTGTAAAATCAAACACTTCTAAACCACCTGTCTATAGATTACCAAACCTACCGAAACCATATCCCCGTAACTATCTTTCCTCCACATCCTCTACCTCAAAGAAGATAGAACCATTCTATCTTGCTATTTTGATCAATGGGTATAGACTAAACAATTAACATCATCAATTTCAAAGCTTGAGATAATGTCATTCCTTTGAAAGTTTAAAAAATACCTTGGCCTCACTCTCGTACCTACCAAAGGTCCAATGTTATTCTATGGAGACCATGTAAGTGCCCCTCATTGTTTAATTTAAAAAGGATCAGGTGGCCCCCACAAAATTTCTAGATAAGAAATTCAGCCCCAAAATACACGTGGAAGAATGATGTTGGATTGGTCGTATGGCTACAATATTGGTCAAAGGTGCAACGAACAAATATATTTCCCTACTAGAAAGATGAAACTAAACTGTTCAGCAGAGTAGGTACCCCCCAAAAATACAAAAGGTGTATGCCAAGAATCAAAATACCTGAATTACTTTGTAGCCTTGGGGGAAGATATGAAAGTTCCTTTTTTGATTGGTCCCAAGTATACCCCTTCCATTAGGTATATAAATTTGAATTTCAATTTGATGATGATGAAGATTAGAAAGAACAGTTGCATCCAGAATGCCAAGAAGGTAGTCCTTAAATTATAATTTGTGTAGAAAAGGAGGATGTTACTAACCAATCTAGGCATGAAAAATCAGTAAATCTATTTGATGATGAAGAAGTAATTTTATCCTTCCCAATCTGAAAAAAGAATAATCCCTTGATGATGAATGTATGGATAGTAAATATTTTAAGCCTCTCAAATATAATGTTGATCACGAAGGAGAAAAGTGAGTTCTCAATGAGTCTTAAGAAGAGCCAAAGGAAATGTCATTGCAAGATATCTTAGAGGTTACATATGTGACAAAGAACCCTCAACTAATTCTTCAAATCTTAATTCAATCCATGGATATGGAGGACATGTATGAGGCCAATTCTAGTTTTTCAATCAAGATATGTAAATGTTTCAAAATAATATAGATAAAAAGGATGAACTAATGAGCCTCTTGAAACATCCATTGATGCACATGATTTTGGAGATGATTTTTTTCCTTCCATTTCAGAGACTAATATCATATACAAGATGAATTAAAATAAAATGATGTGTTTAAATCTACCATTAATAATGTTATGTATGAAGAGAATGTCTCTATCACAGAGGATATCATCGCATTCATGAAAGAGTTGATGAGACAATGAATGAGAAAATAGAATGTATTGATCAACCAAGAAGTTAGCAAGAGGCCATTACCAATACAGAATAATTCAAAATTCATATCAAGAATTATCCCATAAGGGTAATGACCATGTAGCAATGGACAAGTGAAGAAAAAATTCCCAAGAATGAAACTAATGATAAATGTGATGAGGTTCATAAAATTGAGAAACATATATATGATAACCATGGGATGAAATATAAAACATTATCAACATGGAGAAACAAAGAAGAGGAGTTCACATGACTAACAAATCTAAAAAAATTGAGGAGGGGTTCCTATTTCATCAAACTAGTGAATGGTTTTGCATAACATCATCATTTGAAGTTGTCCACGTCCAGGTAACACATTCCAAGAAGAAACACTACATGGAAAGTGTGTTTTTTCCCACATGTACCATATGTGAATATAGGTTTGTGTGTTTCCCTTTCCATCACGTGTTTCCATTTTTTGTATTTTTTTTAGTCATGTTTCATGTTCAAAAAAGAGGTTTTGTTGCACCTATCCTTATTATGCAATGAATCCTATAGCCCAATGGATAAGGAACTTGTCCTCTTAGTGTCTTGAGATTCTAGGATTCCTATATGCTATGTATTCACTTTATTCAATCTGAAACAAGTCCCCAAGATAGAGACAGATGTTTTCATGCTAAATTTCTGACATGAAAAATTGAATTTTTTTTCCATGATAACTAAGCACACACTCAAAAATTTCAAAACTAGGTAATGTAGACCTTTCCTCCAACCAATATATTACTATGTAAAACCCATGATGACCAAGAAGGATGTGCTAATTATATTTTTAAAGTGTGTTTAATGTGTAGGTAAGTTTGTGGGAAGAAATTTGGTGCAACCTAGAATCTACGGTACAAAACCCAGGTGCATTGACACATCACCCAGCCTAAGCTGAGCGCTCACACCGAAGCATGCAACGGTACCAGGCCCCTCTTTAGAGTTGCTTGTGCAGGATATTAGTGCGATGAAGATTAAACATATATTTAGATCCATAAATAAACATAAGCATTCCAAAATGCATAATCCAGATCTAGATTTTAGAGAATCATAAACTAAACAATAACAATAACAAGTTTAACCATACAAGAACTAGATTTACATATGCTCAACACCATTATCCAAAAAATATTATACATTACATTGAACATTGTAAAACATAGAAGCTTCTTACATTATAAATTATACCCATGAGTCATGCACGTATCAGTTCTAGTAGGATAACTCTACAATAATTCCATCTCTTTACATACATTAAACTACATAGTTCCATACATATTTATAGAGGTGGGAAATTTCCCTTCACCATTTACACACTCCTCAAAATAGGTCACATGATGATAATAGCCACACACTTTTAATAATAGATTTCTAATAATAGATGTCTTACAATTGACTCCAAGAAGAAATCCTATTATTAACTACAACCATGCATGACGCTTCTCAACCGCTCATTCCCAAAATACCATTTGCATATCGCGCAAGCCTCCATCTTGATGTGTTCTCCACACGCTATCTCCAAAAATAACATGTATCCATAAAAATGGCTAAGTCCTTAGCCAAGACTATTCTTGTATACATTTCCTTTCCTATCCTTCCGCACCTTCAGATATGCCTTGTTCCCGCACACGTATTTTTTGTGTGCCTTCTCCTTAGAATAATGTTATGTATACTCAATATTACCCCACACTAAAGTACATCGCCATCCCAACAATGGGAAATGTTCCCAAAAATAAAGAATAAGTAATGAAAGAATTAAAGAATCACTGTACAAAATAATGACTCTTTACTCTGTAGCTCCCTCTTCTTCAACTGGGAGGATTAGCTCTGGATATTCAAGTTTGATTTTTGCTTCCAGTGTTTTCTAGTCATCTAGTGTTGTCCTTATCTTCTCTGGAATATCAGTGGCTATGCCATCTAGTTCATCCTAAGTAATATTTTCTTTCTCATTTCGAATTACCTAGATAACACTATCCATACTTGTCATCATTCCTTCCATTATATCCATCTTTTATGCGATGAGATTCCCAATCTCATCAATCCTCTCTTTATGAGGGTCCTAAGCTATTGCAAGGGCTTCATGCTTTAGCTTCACCAATGTCAGTCTTTCTGGGCATCCCAGTGTCTCATCTTTCATTTCTTTCAGAACCTCCTTATCTTCAATTAGAGTTATGATTCTTATCACTACTTCTGGTGCCACCCAAATATTTAGATCTTGGTGGGATTTCTTCAATTCATCCTTAAAATTTTGGAGCAACACACCTTATAATTTGAATTTTTCCTAACCATGGAGGCCCTTTCTCTTTCAACTTCTTGTTTAGGATCCTTTGGCGTTGACATTCAATTTGGCCCATCTTCTAACACCAAATCAACCAATGTGCACACATAATGCATAACAGAAGGAAACTTATCAAGTACCTTTGATTCAAGATGAGGCCTTGCCTTCATAATGTAATCACCAATTTCATTTTCCATGTTAATGAAGGCCTCATTCTTTTTCTGTTCTAGGTCCTCTCCTTTTAAAGGCGTTATTTCTGCAGTTTTTGCCTTGTTATCTTCAATTAGCACTCTAATGGTGGTGGCTTTATCAATGTTTCTACACACCACCTTTGTAGATACCTTAATTAAGGCATTTCTTACCTGCTCATCAGATATAAGAGTGTTCTTTATGGTCATGTGCCTATTTTGGGATGCCTTCTTTACTCTTCGTGAGAAGACTCCTCGCACACATCAAAATATGGCTCGTCCATATGGGTCTCCATTGACCAAGATAATTGTTTCCTTGTGCATGTGGTGGCCATGTCTAGGTCCATCAGCTCTCATCCATAAAAATCCTTAATGTCTACTGTGTTTTGAAACTAGGTGCAAACGATTTGATTATGTCCTCAGTGTAGCCCATACTAGGCACAATATATTATTCATTTTTTCTCTTTGTTCTTGGCCTCTTAGGAATCTGAGCACCAAGGTCTTGAGTTGGTCCTTCCTCCTCCTGAGCAATAACATGCATGGTGGGTTGCTCTTGCACTATCTCTTCTACTTCCTTAACCCCTTCTTCATCCTTCATTTCTTCATCTCTAAGTTTCTCCACATCTTCTAGTTGAACTAGGGTTCCAGGAATGCTCTCTTTGGACTCCTCCTCCTCATTAAGATTTAGTTTTCTCCATCTCTTTTTCTTAGGTACATATTTATGAGGGGAGAGTCGAGGTGACTTCCGTAACACCTATGATGGTCATGTGCCTTGGGCCTTGGTTCTCTTGAACAACTTTTTAAATTGACGCTCCTCTTGGACTGCTTTAATGTACAAATATTATTATCCTCCTTCTTACTGTGGGGCAGTATTCACTCACTCACTCTATTCTTTATCAGTTGGCTACCTCCTGCGCATGTAGATCAAGCCTCCACTATCCTCATTTTCTTCTTCCTCGTATCCTTTTATTATTGGGACATGCTTTGGACCTTCCACATTTTCAATTATGTGTTTTCCCTTGGGTGGCCCTGGAAGCATAAACTCATCCTCCACACACTTTCCCTACTCCATCCTATGCTTGAGATGAAGGTAGATTAGTATGGCTCCATTGTCCCTAATAGCCAAACTCAACAGCTTTATGTTTATAACATCCGAAATAAACCTCTTGATATAGGATGACTGGCCTAGATAAACATATGTTTTCCTTAGAGTTTAGTAGTCACAATCTACCTTGTCCAAATTAAATCTCAACTAGCGCTCATTAGCAAACCTATGTACTGAAGCTTGGAAATAACACGCTTTGAAGGCATAAGGAAATCTACACCATGGAATCCATGTCCCATCCTTCATTGCAAAATGTGCAATTAAAAAATGTTGGTACACCGCAAACTGTACTGCCTTTCCTACTACCAAGGGTAGCTCCTTTGGAATATACCATTCCTCCTCAAATGCCATGCAAAATCGGTCATACCACAATTATGCTCTTTGCTTGAATGGTCCACTCATTGTCCCTTCACACAAGTATTTCTCAAACCTCTCCGTGAGGGACTTTTCTTTGTGGGGTATTCCAAAATTTTGTTCTTTGGCCCATTGGGCACTCCACTTTCTACAAAGACAAGAGATAATAAAATAACACCAAAACTTATCTTTTCACCAATGTGTGCTTCCTTAGTAATAGTTTCTGCAATGTAGCCAACCAAGTTGAAGATCTCTCCCTCTGACATTTTCTTCGCAATGTGTAGCCACATGGTATTTACCTGTGACCACCTTTCTTGGTCATTTAACTTAGTGAGCAGATGCACGGCTGTCTACACCATAGGATACTTCCTTAATTTATATATGTCAATTCCGCGAGGACCCTTGGAGTATCCTAACTCCTTACTTGTGGTTACAACAACTACTTTATCAATCATATTAGTGATAATATCTGTCCTTGTGCCCTTCAGTCATGTCAATGTTGTAATTGGGGATGATGTGATCCTTACCCTCCATCCAGAAAAATAGAAGAAGTCCTCATGGACTCTGCTCATAAGCCATTGGTATAAAGCTTTTGGTTTTCCAATATATGGGAGTTCATATAGTTAATAAAACCCTACCTTCTTGATAAAATTCTCCCCAACCTCGTCATACACTAGCATGTCATCCATAGTGCACTTGTTGGTCTTCTTATTCAACAAAGCATCCAAATCTCCCTTGTTGTTAGTGATGCGGTGGTTCTAATCACTTACTTTGCATCTTCGGATGTAGGAATCCCAATCTTGGATGACTATTACTCCTTCTGGGTACTGCATCTCTGAAATATTGTTCTCAGGAGCAATTTCGACCTCAACCTCCACCTTTTTCTTACCCTTTGTTCCTGTTGTAGGTGCTTTCTTTGGTGCCATTTTTAAAAAATACCTCCTTTTCTCCTCTGTCGAATAAGCCTTTGTGCCCTAGTTCAAAACACCATGTCCTAGCTTCTTCTCAATGCTTCTTTTGCACTCAAACCCTTCACCAATGGGGATGCAAGCCACTTTGGTGCACAAATCGGCTCTCCACGTCTAGTTTCACAACTCTCCGCACCTCAACACGGTTCACTTGGATTGATCACAACTTAGCTCGCTCAAATAATTGTGATAAAAAAGGTAAAAATGAACCCACGTCACGAACTTATATAGATTTTGAAAAGTTAGCGCATTTATTGCTCCCTCACCTACCACCAATCTTCTCATTAATTGACCATTTCCCAATTTTCGCATGGTACACCTTTACACCCCTGCTATATCCTTCTAGTGCACCTTCCTTCCTTTTGGCCACATAATTCCTTCTACGCATGTCTATATGCCGAAGTACCTCGCCACTATGCCTTCCCCTATTAGTTTTCACAGCCGCAACTTCCCTCACGTTATATTGTTCATTCATTTATTTCCCTCTATGGTCTTCTAGAAGTAATTTCATTTCTAACAACTCCTTTCCATACTTGAATAACACCTGTAATAATTTGTTCTCATGTGTACCCATTTGTGAATAACAAATAACAACCACCCCACACCAATGGGATGTGCAGTCCTCTACACATAAAAATACTTCAGAATGTAATTAGCTTTGAGCGCGTAAACATACTAAACACCAAACTAAATTGATAAAGCATAGCGACAAAGAAGGAAATACATTAAAGGAAATGTAGAAAGGGAAATATATACTAAATGGAAATATTGTCTTAATAAAAACATCAAGAAGACTTATTTATAGTAGGTCTTCAACCTACTCCTGTTGAAATAACCAGGTAATCATATTCCATCAAGCACCTCTAACTGAAAAGCGCTTGATTCAAGTATGTAAGTAACAACATACAGTCCCAACCAATGTACCTTTAGTTTTCCCGGATGGTAAGTAAACTTTGAATTATAGAGAAGTACCATCTACCCAATCACAAGCTTCTTGTCCCTGATGTGTCTGTCATGCCATGCCTTTTGCCTGGCCTTTTCTTTCTTATAACTCCAACATTCTATGGCGTGCCTCTCATCCAACTGTACTATCTTTTCAATTCTTTCTTCTTCTTCCTGCTCATCAACTAGACCTACCACGCGTGCAATACACAAAGAAGGTAACATGAATTCCATGGGAAGAATTGATTCTGTGCCATACACCAACTGAAAGGGTGTGGCCTTATTCAACCTCTTATAGGTTGTTCTTTACACCCAAATTACAAATTTTTTTTTATCATCCCAATCTTTCCTTCTAACATCACAATTTTTTGTTAAATTCTAACTCAATATCTTGTTGAAGGCCTCATTAGTCCCATTTTCTTGAGGGTGATAAGGTGTAGTCTTGTGGTGTGCAAACATAAATTTATCCAACAATATCCTAATTGTCTCATTCAAGAAATATGTGCCCTTATCACTTATCAAACTCAACGGACCACCATACCTAGTAAGAATATTTTCCCATAAAAACCTTGCTGTGGTAGTTATTGTACAATCCCTTATAGGTGCTGCTTCTTCCCACCTTGTAAGATATTTTGTACAAGTGATGATGTAATGTGATCCAGTTCTATGCGCAGTTGGTGAAATTGGACCCATAAAGTCTATTGCCCATTTTTCAAATCGCTCTACACTAGGAATAGGTCTCAAAGGCATCTCATCTCTTTGCCTAGGTTTTCCAAGGTGCTGACAATGATCACACGCCTTACAATATTCTTTACAATCCTTGTACAAGGTCTCCCACCATAATCTAATGAGTAGAATCTTACATGCGGTTGCATCTCTTGCATAATTCCCACCTACAATACCGCCATGAGATTCTTCCATGATATCCGTATGCTCATGTTCTAGTACACACCGACGCGATACTTCATCTCTACCTAGTTTGTATAAGTCACCACTGATCAACATGAAGGGTGCCGTGTGAATTGCAAGTTGTTTCTTTTCTAAGGCTTTCATTCCTTTTGGCACCATACCTATGTGTAAAAAGACATCAATATCCTCTAACTCTGAAGGCGTGTGATGTAACTTGTGTAACTATCTATCTGATATTATAACTTCAATTTTTTGCGCATCCTCTCCTGATTGAATTTGTGATAAGTGGTTAGGGCCAAAATTACTCTTACTTGGTTTTACCACGACTGTGAAGTCAAATTATTGGAATAAAAGCACCCAATGAAATATGCGCCCTTGTAAAACGAGATTATTTACCAAGTTTTTTAACACCATGTGATCTTTATAAAACAAAAAATGCATGGCTAGCAACTATTGTCTGAATTTATGTAGTGCGTAGATCATCGATAAGGCCTCACACTTTGTAGTTGTATAATTCTGTTCTACCAGAGTCAAATTTATACTAGAAAAATAGATATGATGATCTATAATACCTTCTCCAAGCTGAGCTAACACTGTGCCAATGGTTGTTCTAGATGCATCCACATGCACATGAAACAGTTGGTTCCATGAGGGAAAATGCACAATAGACATTGTAGTAAGTCTCTCCTTCAATGCCTCCAAAGCGCGATGTTTTGGTTCTACCCAATTAAATGTCCATTTTCCCTTTAGTAACTCCTCCAAGGGTGCGAAAATCTTCACATATCCCGTGATAAACTTTCTGTAATACCATGTGTGGCCCAAGAATCCACATACCTCACTCTAACTGGTAGGCCTCTCCAAGACCATGATAACTGCAACCTTAGCTAGATCTACTAACAAACCTTCATTACAGATGATATGCCTTAATAGAGTTCCAAATGGAGTAGCAATTATGCACTTCTTGATGTTTAAAGAGATGCTTAACTATCTACATATTTCAAACATTAGGCACAATTTGTCACAATGATCCTTAACAAGCCCATAGACCATCGAATCATCTAAATAAACCTGCAAGAGCTTGTGAATAAAATTCTGGAATGCTTGAACAACTATGTGTGAAAATACAACATGCATGTTCTTCAAACTAAAGGGCATCACCATATATGCAAAACTTACCCATTCAGTGGTGAAAGTCGTGTTCTCTTGATCCTCCTATGCAATTCTGACCTGGTGATATCCAAAGAATCCATCTGTAAAAGAGTAAATTTCACGCCCTCCAATGCCTTCTAATATTTCCTCTGTGAAAGGCACAGGAAATGGATCAATCACACATGCAAAATTTAACTCCCTATAATCCACACAAATCCTAATCTGACCATCTTTCTTTATACTGATTACCAGTAGGCTAACCCAATCTGATTCCTCTAGGGGCTTAATGATGTCAAATTTTAACATTTTGTCAATTTCTTCCTTAAATTTTATGCATAGGTTAGGATTCATCCTGTAAGGTATCTTCCTGACTAGATGCATACCTTCCTTTAGCTTAATCTTCATCTCACCCAATGACTCATGCACTCCCTTTAATTCTTGGTAGCCCTCGGGAATAAGTCTTAGAAATCACATAGTAATTTAATTATCTTTTCCACTTCAGAATCAGACCATTAATCTCCAACTATTTCCTCCTTAGGTTCAACATCCATGCCAATGTTCACCTTCTTAGTATTCATAGGTTCATGATAGGTGCACGCGTTTTAATCCACACTATTTAACACTTCATGCATTTCTAATGAATGATTTATATTTAAATTTTCTACTTCATCATCATCCACTATGTAGACCATATTTCCTTTTTCTTTCTCAAAGCAAGCGCGCTTAAGTATTTCTACATCTGTCTCATCTATTTCATCAAAACGTGCTCTTGGCTCTCCCTCATCAAATAACTCCTGAATGATTCCTTCAACCTTAGCACTAGCTCCCATAGTCAAGTGATTTATAACCCTTAATGCCTCTTCCACTTGAGGTTTAGTAGATAAGTAGTCAAAAGTATGGACCATTCTAGCAATCAAATCCTTCCAATTTCCAATCTCCCTATGCAGTTCAGCATAAACATACCAAGCGTGTGCACAACCTTGCAAAGTGAAATAAAGTTTGTGCACCCATAGTGACGGTGGTAAAGCTTCCCGTCCCTATGTCCAGAGTCTCTCACACTACTTAACATGGTGCTGAATAGGTTGATTACCATTGTACATGCAAATTTGAGTATGTGCATTGCTTATGAAGAACCGAGTGGTTAGAACAATTATGACTTCATTCCATTATATGATATTGTCCCTGTGAACCATCCACCAATGTGCTTTCATCCTGTGCAAGGTATATACCAGCATATTTCTTCTTTCCACATGATCCGTCCACTACTCTTCCATGGTGCACATGAATAACATAGAATCTCCTTCTTCAGTGTACCGTGGTACAAAGTTGTTACTTATCCTCCTAATACAATGAGGTTTGCTCCTCCACGCAAATGCCCTCTTTATTTCACACCCCAACCATATCATATGTACCATGAGCCCAATTATCATGAGCAATACTTGTAGTATCACTAAAATACTATGCATCTTCCCACTAGAGGATTCCTTCCTTAGATGGATCAAACATTTCTGGATCTCTAATGGCGCACACATAAATTCTGTTCAGATATTCCTCACTCAAAGGTTCAACATAAGGTGTCAATTTACCATATGTTAAATGGATAATAACTCTTTCTTCCTTGTTCTCAAAACTTATATACCCCTTGTTGAATCGTAGATCAATGTTATTTGCAGAGCACTAAGGGCATCCAAGTAGAGCGGGGAAGCTATCTACCTTTGCAAGTGCTAAAAACTCAAAGTCCCCAGTGAACTTGGCCCCTTGTATAGTAATGGAGGCATCCTTTAAAACTCCAATTGGAGTGGCTTTAGTTTGATTAGCCATAAATAGTACATTAGAGGATGGTTGCAATGGAGGTCTACCCATTTGTACCGATGCATCTAAAGTAAGCACATTCACTTCCGTGCCTATGTTAATCAATATGTTGCTCAAAAGAAACCCATCCACAATAACATTCAGAGTGATTTCCTTGTCATAATCCAAGCTATGAGGGGGAAGATTAACATGCAGGATTTGTTGTCCATTCTCAATACCTACGCGTGAAGTGTTCCCCTTTAGCCAATTCCCTAATAATTGAATAATATTATCCTGGCGTAGGATCTTGCTTACCTCTTTTAAATCATCAATATCTAACTGGACCGTCTTTACTGCCTTCTTTAGTTTTGACTTCTGTGACTTCTCCTTTAAACACTAGATTTCACCCTGAATATTTCTAAGATCCTTTATGGTTTCCTGATAAATTTCCTTCTGATGTGTAGGATCTTGGTATCTTGTATGTGAAACCTCCTCCTTAGTAATGGTATACTTCTGCTATAACATCTCTCTGGCGTGTGTGGATTCAACACGTGTAGTAATCTTCATAGGTACTTCAAGTTCTGATGCCAAATTTGGCATCCACTGATTCTATACGGTGAGCTGTATTCTAACCATCCTTGCACCCTTGTTTTCCTATTTATGTTGCTTGCTAATATGCTCATATAAGTATGGGCATTCGTCATAGTTATGATTCTTTCCACAAAAAGAAAAAGTAATATTCTGAGGGTATTCATGCATGTAGTGGTCAAGAGATCCGCATGTATAACATGTTCCGTGAGGAAACTCACCTTGTCCACCACCATGTCCTCGGCCTCTGAATCCACCATGGTATCCTCGACCTCTACCATGACCTCCTTCAAAAATTCCTTCCTTCCAATCATAGCGCGCTTGAGGTGATCATGGTAATTGTGCTCACTTTTACTATTAGAGTTATCCAATACCGTTGTCTGTCATACACCAATATCTATAGCATCATGGATCTGACCAATCAACCTAAAATCTTATGTATTATGAGTTGTGGACCGGAAAATCTTATAATAAAAAGATACGTTCTTTCTTATTGTGTGTTGTAATAATGAGCATCAAATTGCATCATGGTCTAAATTACATATCTCGTAGTCTAGTAATAATGAACGCACTGACCTATGGGGAAAAATAGCCTTAGTGTTCCCTTCCACTTCATAATCTGTAAACCAAATCCCAGTGCGTGTCTCATGTGCTGAATTGGCAGATAGTTTCTCTAACTTCTTTTCTATAGCTGCAATATGTGCTTCCATGAATGGGCTTACCCTAGTGTCTATAATTCTGACTACCTAAGCACATAAAAATGCTTCAAGTGCATCGTGTAGATCTGTATATGTCTTATGTGATAGTTCCCTCCTAAAAGGTGTGATCAAGTCCCCAACAAACCACTGTGCATGATGGCTTACATGAATATCATGTGAAAGTTTAGACAGTAGTGTTTTGAAATGGGCATAATATTCCCAAAAATTCTCAGTAGTTACATGCTTAATATCCTTGAACGTGCTTATACTCTTATTCTTGAACTCAGGGATATGAAACTCCTTAAGGAAAACACCCTTTAATGCTGCATAATCTACAAAATTATGATCAGGGTCAAACTTCCTATACCAACTGTGTGTGCATCCCTACAAGGTAGTTGCAAAATGATTGGGCTTGCACTCAAAATCCGTGATTCCTTTTTCATGCCACAATATCTCACACATGTGCATGTGTTTAACATCATCTTCTATGCCCTTGTACTCCAAAAGATGAAGAGACATCTCTATGTAAATATTATGGGGTTGATGAGGAACCTTCCCACCCGATCCAGAACCTCCTATGTTACCTCTGCCTCTAGAACCACCAGATCCACCAAAAATAGATCCACCTATGCCCCCTGATCCTTCACCTATAGCCAGAAGCGGGTTAGTGGATGTACTGCCATGTGTCCCAACAATGGTACTAAACTAAACTCCTATAGTCTGCGAAGTGGTACCACTCCCAGAAGTGAGTCAAAAATTTTACGCGCTTGAGTTTTGTGCTGATGATGGGCCTAAAAAGGTACCTCCAAAAAAAATAAGACGTTTGCGTAGCCATATATGTACTTACTATTTGATTTACTCCTTTTCTTCTACTCCCCAAACTAGCTTGCTGACTACTGGTTGTACTAGATATTGAAAAACCAAGCACAAGGGCTAGGTTTCTAGGTAGATTCAGATGTGTGCCCATGGCCCATTTCGTCTCTACTAGAGCACTCCCATGTCAGGCCAAGGAGGATTCCTTGTCATGCTTTCCCAAATGTGGGAGTTCCAGATGCTCTGAATCAATGCCTTCTGTGTGAGCTCCAAATCCTTCATGAGCCATCTCTCTCCTTAGCACCATCCGCTCTGCAATATCACATTGATTCTATATCTCCCTCTCACACATGTCATTGTACTTAATCCACCTTTATTCTCTCTTCCTCTCTACCACTAGGTCCACCATCGTTCACCAAACCTACTCCTACCCCCATGTGTGGTGGGGTTTAGCTAACCATCGAATTTTCTTCCAAGTTTACGGTCACCATTAATATTTTGATCACCAGAGGAATGCCATGCAAATAGGTGCCCCTGGGATAATGTAAAAACTAGAAATCAGCTACCTTTGGGAAAGAATAAGTAGAAATTGAGTACTCCAAAATATAGATTTTCAAAACACCATGTAACCAAGTATCCACAATGTGCGTCCAAATCAGATCAACATCATAAAGGGCTTGAAATTATTCCTGCATCCAGACAAGTGTGCGATACCTCCATTTCCTTTTAGACACATACACAACCAGCCACTTGTACATCTCTACCTAAAAGAAGACAAAAGGCTCACATACAAACAATCAAACCAATTCTACTCCACCCACATGTGTGCGTCAAACTTAGATCTAGTGCTGAACCTATGAGCGTACTCTTCTTCTAGATATTTTATCCACTCCTGAACACTTTCTAGGGCCAACTAGTACGTCTTCATCATGAAACATCTTGAAAAAAACTAAAAAAGAGGTCCCAGCAATGGAACCAACGATGTAGCCTAAAATCTACGGTACAAAACATAGGCGCGCTATCACATCACCTAGCATGAGTTGAGCACTCACCCGAAGCACACCAAGTTACCCGGCCCCTCTTTAGAGTTTTTTGTGCAGGATGTTAGTGTGATGAAGATAAAACATATATTCACATAATTAAATAAACATAAGCATTCCATAATGCATAATCCAGATCTAGATCTTAGAGAATCATAAACTAAACAATAACAATAACAAGTTTAACCATACAAGAACAACATTCAAATATGTTCAACACCTTTATCCAGCCAATATTATCCATTGCATTGAACACTGTAAAACATAGAAGCTTATTACATTATAAAGTATACCCATGAGTCATGCGCGTATCAGCTCCAACAACATAACTCTACAATAATTATGTCTCCCTACATACACATTAAACTACATAGTTCTATACATATTTATAGAGGTGGGGACTTTCCCTTCACCTCTCATGCACTCCTCAAAATAGGCTGCATGCTGATAATAGGCATGCGCCTTTACAATAACATGCACAAGTGCAAGTGTGCTAATAATAGATGTCTTACAATTGACTACAAGAAGAAATCCTATTATTAACTACAACTATGCATGGCACTTCTCAGCAGATCATTCCCAAAATACCATTTGCGTGTCACGCAAGTCTCCATCCCGATGTTTGCTCCACATGCTATCTCTAAAAATATCCTGTATCCATAAAAAAGGCTAATTCTTGAGCCAGAACTATTCTGACATGTGTTTCCTTTCCTATCCTTTTGTGCCTTCAGATGTACCTTGTTCCTGCACGCATATTTTTTTTGTGCCTTCTCCTTAGAATAATGTTATGTCTGCTAAAAAAAAATCATGGGTTCATTTTGATCCACTTTGAAGGAGTTAATCCTAGAGGCCTAAAAAGGCCTATTTACAGGACATTGACACCTAATAAACACCCTCTAGATATGAACCAAGAAGATAAAATTCCTATGAGAAGAGTGTGACCAAGATATGATATCATTGTAGGTAGTTTAGGGAAGTTCTGCAAGATGAAACTGGTTTAGGAACAAGTTGTGCAATACCAGGTTACTTGTAGTACAGTGTAGGGAAATGAAGGAAGCTAAAAAGATAGTGGGCTCATTCTGGACATTGTGGGAGCCTCATGATTTTTTTGAATAGAAAAATAACTCATTTGAGGATAAGTATTCCAAATTTACATTGTAAAAAGTTTTAGGATACTCTATTGTTAGGATTATTATATATTGGCCTGACAGTGCAGGTAAAGACTCCTGATCTGGATAGATATTAAAATGAGAATTATAGGTGTTACAAGGAGATTTGGGTCCTGAATATAAAATTAAAGTGAATATAATTAAACCCCATGCATGTACCATTTGATAAGATTAAAAAAATGGAATTTTATCTCTGTTGACAGTTTGACCTTCTGGGAACCGCTTGTGGGAAGAGTTAAAAAGATGGGTAAATTTTGAAATTGAGGCATAATTTGATCCTTAAAGTGGTACCATTAGAATTAGAAGTTATTTTCCAGTTAAAATCATATAAATTTTCCCATGAAACTCTCAAGGAAGCTTCTGGGGAAAAGAATCACCCCCTCATGTCTATTTCTAGCAGTTGTTGGTGAAGACATGCTTACTATAAGTGTCCATGTCACAATTTCACACATTTTATGAACTTTTTTAACCATTTAACTTAGTGAAAAGGTTCATGGGGTGTAAAAAAGTGTGACCCCTTTTTGAGGATAGGTGGGTGATGAGTTTTTGTCACTTAAGTAACAAGTATGAGTGTTAGGAAGTTGCTGACAATTCACATGCAAACTTGGACCCATCTTCATGTTACAAAACCTCCATGATGCACTTGAGAGACCCAATTTCACCTTTACACCTGGTGTAAAATTTAAATGGGTGAAAAAATGTGACCCCAAGGAAATGGCATATTTCATCACTTGAAATAATACTTGCTTGGTTAGGTGTGCATGACTTGAGCCTGCCCCCTCCTCCATGAAAACCGAAACCATAGTGCAATTTTGAATCCTGATTCACCTTTTCACCTGGAAAAAAATTTCATCAGGTGTAAAAATGTTTGACCCCTTTCTTTCCCATCCTAATTCCATCACTCAAACTTCACAACTTGATCACTAGGTGTTGTTTTCCACTCACCTCATTTGCACAACCTTGGCCCCTTCCTCATGAGAGCTGACCCCATGGCACATTTTTCAAGGATAATTACATATTTTCACCATTACAAAAGTTACAAAATGTGGTAAGGTGGAATTGAGGCTCCCCGATTCATTTGGAAATTCACGACCCATTCTTAACCTGAGTTAAGGAGGAGTGCAAGTAAATCAAAAGGCCGGTTTTCTCAACCATGATTAAATTTCAAATGTTTAAATAATACTTAACCAAATTTAGAGCCCATTTTAAAATGTATTTGTTATCTCTCAGAAGTGCACCTTGGTTTATGGATAACAATAGGGTTTCTAATCTTTCTTTTACCTCACTTTTCTAGATACAATATAAATACATCCGGGTTGTGGGTATCCCTATGTTGAGGTGAGTCTTTGCGATTACAAGGCCGGTTCTTTATTGATGTATCCTAAATCTAATTTTTTGGAGTTTAAGGGTAAAAATATGGATGTAACTTAAATTTAAATGAGGTGATACACCAAAATGATTGAGGGCTTTGATTGAGTAAATGCACAATATTTGAAAATACATTATAGAAGCATGAACCAATGGGTTTTAGCAGAATGCTAAGGCAAAACACTTATGTGTTGAGGGATAAATCACAACAATAGAACAAGCTAACATGCACACTAAGACTATGCAGAAAACACCAAATTTTGCAACAAGGTAAGATAATTAATTAAGGGAATTAACATTCACAAGAGCTAATAAAAATATACACACCACTACAAATAATTGGAAAGGCAATAACTAGTTCTCATTCAAGGGAAAAAAATTCTTCAGCACTCCTACATCCAAAACTTCCTCCTGTGCTTTGTCAATGGACAAAATATATTGCAAAAATATTCTCCCAAATATATAAAATTAAACTAAGTCCTAACTACACTTGTATGCTATTATTAACCTTCATTGTGAATAAATAAAAGGCTAAAATAGACATGTTGTACATGAGGAAAAAATAGCCTTTTATTTCTCTTAAAAATAGCTCAATTCAAAGTGTAGTTGAATCCTTAAATTTTGATGTAATGAATAAAATTGGGTGAATAATTTAGTTAATATTATCCACTTATTTGGTGTACAAGTCTTCTCCAATGTGCATGCAAATTTTTCTTCTTGCTTCTAATGTGACACCTATTCTATCTTCTTGTGATAGCATGCAAAATACACTCATGTCCAAGCAAAAATAATTCTTTTATTCCAATACTTAGCAAACAATTCAAGTTATACCTTGTGGGGACCACCTGTCCATGTGCACATGCTACAAATAATATCCTCCTTTCCTTTGTACAAGGTCTCTTTAGCAGAGTTTAAGGTAAGTTTGTAAATTTTAAGGTAAGAATCTTTCTGACCTCCATTCACCATCATTGGTTGCCTTTGACTTGGCCATGACACATATTATTATTGGTCCTTTTTGATTAATCATGGCATATAATATGATTGTTTAGAAAGTATGGGACTTAGGTTTTACATGACATATAATTAAACCCTTTTGGCTAACACATGATGTATACTTGGTTATTGGCCCATTTTTTTATTAATCATTGTATTTTGATTTGTCGGGATCCTTTTGCATATTATGTGGCATCAATAATATTATCATTGTTAAGACCTTAGATAAGGTCAAAGCGAATAATAATCAAACTAGGGCTGGTCCCCATTCATGATGATATACCCCATCATTTGTTTTTCAGTGGAATTGATTGAAAACTAACCCTACCATGGTTAGGGTTCCTCCATTCAAACTGACACGTAATGTATCTTGTGAACCATGGTTGAGTATGTGTTACCCCTAGATTTTTCATTGGAATTGGGTGATTTTTTCATAGATCATTGATCTTTGTATTTGCATCGTTGATCTCCTGAACTATGGTGACCTAGTGGTTGAGTTGTGAACTAGAATTTCACATCGTTGATTATTGTACTATGATATGCCCACCATTGGATCTTCTGTCAACTGTGGTAGGGTTAAATTCCTCTGTGGTGAAATTGGTGGTTAAGGATGTGATCCTTCGATCTCTGTAATTGACTGATCTATACAATTAATTGATAACTATGAGTGGCATAGTGGTTGAGTGGAAAGTTATATTTGTTGGCCATTAATCATTGTTCATTTTTATCTCTACCGTTGGATTCCTAACTCAGTGGTGAGTTGGGTTAATCTGGAGTTTGGTTGGCGAGCTATAACAATCTATCCCTTATCATTTTTCTCATTCAACTTGCTCTCATGAGCGGCGAAGCCCTTGCCAATTTTCTATTGACCGCCATTGTTAGAGATTTTGAGCTCTCTCTAATTCCTTCATAGGATGATTCGTGCCCATTTCTTCTTCTCGTTAGCATTCATTGTAATCTCAACAGTCATGGAATGGTTTTAAGAGCCTTACATCTCTATGTGTTCAAATTCCTATGTTATTTTTACTTAACGATGACCACCATAATAAAAGTAGGGTAAGCTCTGTATTTATCGAGTGAAAGTCTTCATTCAGTTACCTTGTCGATTTTGTGCAAACTGATTCTAAAACCATGTGTTTTTTTTCTTTTCTTACACTTTCAATGATCTTGGGCTTGAAAATTTTTCATGGGTATCTGGATTTTGGATCTTTACTTCGAGTATTCAAGGGTTTAAAGGCTCATTTCTAACCTAGTGATTGTTATCCCAAATTCACCTCCCTGGAAAATTTGGTCAGAATGAGTCCTACACATGAAGAAAACATGAAGGGAAATGATTCAGACCCATGAGCTTGAGTTCCAGAACCAGGCAGAGCAAAAATAGAATCTCAAGAAAGTTGAATTTGACCCTGCACAAGAAGAAATAGAAGAAATGGTTCTTTTATGCATTCCATATCATTAAACCTATTTAAAGGGTTGAGGGAAGAATAAAAAATGGAGTGGCGGGGGTAGAGAACGATTAAATGAACCTATGTAAATAAAATGACTATGTCAAGTTGTTTCATGCCTTAAATCTATTTTTGTAAGCTACAGGTGGACTCAACAATGAAAATTGCAGGGTCAGAAAGTAAGGAGTAGTGCCGCAGAGAGGGCCAGGAGCAAAAAGGGAAGAAAATGGTGAAGAATTAAAGTTTATGGGCTCGAAACAGTTCAGGAAAAGGTCAAAAAAATGACTAAGTATGGAGAAGGTAGCGGAAGAGGCCACGTGTCCCAACGACGCTTCTCCAAAAGTAAATCCAAAATGGGAGCTCAAACTTACACCAGCCCTCCACGTAGTAAATGGTCAAAGGAAGTCAAGGGGTTGGAAGAAAAGGACAAAAAATTGGCTAAGTATAAAAGTGTAAGCAAAGAGTGCTAAGTGTCAGTATAGCACATCTCCAAAGGTGGGTCCCAAGGCAAAGACCCAAATGAGTGCGAGCTCGCCATGTAGCCCAAATCTAAAAGTAAGAGGGACCATTGAAAATTCAAGAGATCAGTAGAGGTCAACAAGTGTCAACTCGATGCTCCTCCAAGGGCAAGATGTGGGTTGGGTTTGAAAGCAAGCACGGTGCTTCCAAGTGTTTTACCAAAAGGGGAAGTTAGTTGAATAGTCAATGCACAAACATGCCGGCGGAAGCTGCCAAGTGTCTTAATAGAGCTGATTTAGGGGTTAATAGAGAAAAGGTTTCCAAACAAGTGCCAAACTGACGCGTATCCCAGAGGGAAGCGGGGCGTCGGGGAAAAGGTTAGTTTTTCGCCCTTTTCCCCAAAATGTGTAAAAGTTGCAAAAGGCCTGCGACTTTGCTAAAACGAAAAAGTCAGCATGTAGGCCCAAGTCAAAACCAAGGCAGGGAGTTGGAGGAAAGGGTGAAAATTTTCCTTTTGACAAAGGGGCCCAAAGGAAAAGTTTGGAGCGCATCTCCCCAGCCAACCAAAGGATTCCACGTGTCCCATATTAAAGAGAGGGCTTGTTTTTCAAACTCGTTTTCCCACCCATTCATATGGACTCGATACAAACTTCAAATGGGAATATCTTTTGACTCAGGGATCAAAATATTGCAAATATGACACCATTGGAAACATCTCGACGTCTTCTATGCCATGGAAATTATAAAATCATTTTTTGAGCCCTAGTAGGTGAAAAATGGAGAAAACGTCTTCAGGCCTTTAATGCAGGATCCATCAGTCTCAACAACTAGATTGGATTCAATATATTTCTACCATTTCCTCTTCTTTCAAGGCTCCAAACCAAGGATTAATGCAGTAAAGACAGATTTAAGGGGTAGATTTATCAGAAGCATTAACAGTAGTGGTTGAGCTTCGACCTGCGTTTCCCACTTCTCTCTCTCTCTCTCTCTTTCTTCTCTCTGATCAAATCTATAAATATGAGGGTAGGATTCATTATAAAAGGTTGTTCATTTTCCTTCTCTACCTCTCCCTTCTTTTCTTCCCCAGGGTCTAAATGGAGTTCGAACCTCCTCCCCTGCTCTGTAAATGGAATTTTTTGCCTCTTTCTCTCATATGATGCTCTGTGAAAATTTCTGAAGCAGTAAAACTCATTTTTGTGATGAATTTGTCCATCCTTTGCTTGTTTTCATTGCATCCTCTTGCCTCTCATCGTTCTGGAGTATTCTATGCATGTTTTGGACGTTTCATTTGTAGATCTGGGATCTGTGTTTGTGGGGATTAAAAAATGGAGTTCTGCGTGAGTCTGACATTTCGTCTGTGATGCTGTTGTCCATCCTCTCCATTGCTCACCTCACATCCCTTCATTTCATGGCCATTTTGGTAGATGATTAGCACTTTCCTTCTCTGGTGTATCACCTTTTTAGTGTAGGTTGTTTTCTTGTTTTCTTTCTCTCCTTGTCTCCTTGGAAGTTAGATTAGGATTAGATTAGTTTATGGTAGGTAGATTAGGAAGAGGAACCGGCCTTCTCTGGAGGATCATTCCCATTTGCAAGTCCCATAGCTTGGGGAATGATCCAATGTTATGTAATCACACCAAATGACCCTGCCTTAGAAAATCAGACCCGACCACTCATTTGGGGGTGGTGTGATTTCACACTAATAGTTTTGGTATTCCTGGTGGGACCTTAGAGGTCTTCACTTCATTGCAACAACATCGATGTGCACTTGTTACAATTTTCCAACTTTTGAGAAGAAAAAATTTGCACATCTGGTGACTCCAGCTGGTAAATAACTCATTATCTGAGTTGTAGACCTGTTTTCCATCCATTTTCATTCACTCTTCTTTTCATATCTTTCATTCTTTTCCATCATTCCATGAAGTTGTGCAATCATGACTTCATTTCCATCATGGAATTCACATTCACAGCAGCAACAGTACATTCCACCTCTAATGTGCTTTATAACTCCTTTAAATCAGTATTTTGAGAAGATGCAAGATCAGTATGTCTACCCCTATGAGTAGCAGTGCCAAAATCAGTTTGGCTATGGAACTTTCCAAGAGCAGTGGTATGCAAACAATGAAGATAATCAAATACAAGATGCTGGTCTGCTGGAGAAGATCCAAAAAATGGAGGTTGGCATGGTTCAGTCAAGGGGCATAACAAAAATGAAGGCATTTTAGATTGGTTTCAGGGCACCTTGTCCATGGGAAAGCCCTTTTCCAAGAAACTATAGCCCTTAGGAGAATCTAGACTTCATGGTTGAAATGACCCCCCAACTTGCACAATGGATTGAGGAGATTAAGGCTTATGAGTTGGAGTCAAGACAACCTTGTCAATGGGTAAGTACACCATCTCATAGCTTTTCTTTTTCTCCTTCTCAAGCAGCACCACCTCAACCCAAGCTCCAATTTCCAAGCTTATCAGTTGTTGCCCCAAGTGTTGATTTTATTTCTCCATCTCCTAGTCTACCACCTCATCTCAATTCTTCTATCCTTTTCCCTTCCAAACAATCATCCCCTAAAAAAAACAAGAAGTTACACCTCCCTTCCCACCACAAAAAAATGCAAAGATGGTTGAACCCCAACCTATCACTCCTCTTGCTTTCCCAAGCCCATGTTGGGAAGAGACTCACGAATCCAGTCAAGGAGAACAATAAGAAGAGGAGCCCAACAAAAAAGAAATGATAGACAATCTAAAGAGTTGGGTTGCCAAATTTGGGTTTACAAAGATCCCCTTAATGGTTAAACCAATGGAGGAGGTTAGAGTTGAAAAACTAGTGGTGATTGAGGCTGATTTTGCAGTAGAACAAGAAAAAGAGGAAGAGAATCAACAATTTGTTTATGACACTTTGCCTGAAGAAGATGCTGATCTAACCCAAGCTGCACAACTAGTTGAAGAGGAGCAGATGGAAGATGTCACTCAAGAGAAATTTGGTATTTAAGCCATAGAAGAAAGAGAAGTTTCTCCAAATCCAAAAGAAGAGGAACACATTCTAGCTGTGGAGGAGAAAAATGCCGATCCAGAAGCTTTGAGCACAAAATAGGCCATAAAGAAACCTTCAGTTCTTCCTCCTAGTTCATCTCCTCCAAACTCTAATAATAAAGAAGAGTTTGATCTTTCAAACACAATGTTGGAAGATGAAGGAAAACATGGTGAACAAATTACAGATCAAGAAGATACCATGAAGGAGGTTGAATATTTGCAGCAGGACAAAGATGAGGAAATGTATTTGTTTGATTTGGAGGATTGTTTTGATAGGGAAGAACCTGTTGAGTTCCTATTGTTTTCTCCCTCATCATCCACCTTCCAAACACATGAACCTGCTGTCATGAAGGAGAGCATTCAATTGCAACAACTTGCATTTTACAACAACTCCTTGGACTCAAGTTTGGAAGATATGAACCTTCCATGTTCTTCATAAGAGGAGGAAGAGAAGAGAAAAAAGGATCTCACCAATTCTTCCATGCCATCCACTCTAAGAGGTCTACAAGAAGGATCCATTTTTGGAGTTGAAAATTAGAGCAATAGGCACATCAATCATACCAAACCGTGCCCAATCAGGTACTTGGCTTCATTGGAGCCAAAGGAGAAGTCAAAACCAGTCATGCCTACTTCAGGGCATGAGGGTGAATACCAAAGCATAAAGGGTCATCATCAATACCTCTATGAGTCGAATGTAAGTCAGTTTGAGGAGGTATTTTCAATTAATGTTGATACCTTGATGATTTGGGTGGAGGACCGGCTTATTGTCAGTTTTTCACTCATATAGGAAGCTATATTTAGTGTCAAATCATTTGCATGGATGCCCCTCTTGAGAAATGGAAGCTACTTCTCCCTACCTATAATAGGATTTGTTTAGCATTCTCTCTCTGGTTAGTGTAGGAGTAGGAGTAGAATTTGTTTCCAGCAGAAGAAGTGCCTATGCACACTCTGCATGTCTCATTTGAGGCATGTATTATTTGATATTTGTATATAAGTTTTGTTTGTATTTCTGTAGAGGGGCATGAGGCCAAGCTCTTAACTATTTAAGGTGAGAAGGCTCATTTTACTTGTGACAGTTGCAAATTTAAATAGGAAACAAATGTAGAGCAACTAAAGTCATTTCAAAAAATAGTCCGTTTGAGGGACAGATGAAAACCAAGGGTTGAATCAATTTTCTACTCTCATAAATCATTGTCTCAAGGTTTTCTTATGAAAATTGAGAGTGTACATGTGTGGGTAGGCTCAAGGACAAGAAAAACATATAAAATTCTTACAGTCAGGCTTGCAGTAGCTCAGGGATCAAGACTTCGAAGCTTAGATCAGAATCAATTTATAAGGCTGGACTCCATGCCCAATTGATGCTTCAAGGCCACTGGTCTCTTCATCTAGTAGGAAGATGTCCCCGTGAATCGCAAAATTGTTATCCAAAATTCACCTCCCTGGTAAATTTGGTTAGAACGAGCCCTACACATGAAGAAAAAATGAAGGGAAATGATTCAGACCCATGAGCTCGAGTTCCAGAACTAGGCAGAGCAAAAACAGAAGCTCGAGAAATTCGAATTCGACCCTGCACAAGAAGAAATAGAAGAAACATTTCTTTTGAGAATTCCATATCATTACACCTATTTAAAGGGTCGAGGGAAGACTCAACAATGGAGTGGCAAGGGCAAAGAACGATTAAATGACCCTATGCAAAGAAAATAACTCTGTCAATCCGTTTCATGTCTTAAATCTATTTTTTCAAGCTACAGGTGGACTCAACAATGAAAATTGTAGGGTCAGAGAGAAAGGAGTAGTGCTGTAGAGAGGCTAAGAGCAAGAAGGGAAGAAAATGGAGAGGAATCAAAGTTTTTGGGATCGAAACGGTTTAGGAAAAGGTCAAAAAAATGACTAATTATGGAGAAGGCAGCGGAAGAGGCCACATGTCCCAACGACACTTCTCCAAAAGTAAATCTGAAAAGGGAGCTCAAACTTGTGCCAACCCTCCATGTAACAAATGGTCAAAGGAAGTCAAGGGGTGGGTAGAAAAGGCTCAAAAATTGGCTAAGTATAAAAGTGTAAGTGGAGAGTGCCAAGTGTCAATATAGCACATATCCAAAGGTGGGTCCCAAGGCAGAGACCCAAATGAGCACGAGCTCGCCACATAGCCCAAAGTCTAAAAGTAAGATGGACCATTGAAAATTCCACAAATCAGCAGAGGTCAACAAGTGTCAACTCAACGCTCCTCTAAGGGCAAGCTATGGGTCAGGTTTGTAAGCAAGCACGGTACCTCCATGTGTTTTATAAAAATGGGTAGTTAGTTGAATAGTCAATGCACAAACAGGCCGGCGGAAGCTGCCAAGTGTCTTGATGGCGCTGATTTAGGGGTTAATAGAGAAAAGGTTTCCAAACGAGTGCTAGACCAATGCTTGTCCTAGAGGGAAGTGGGGCATCGGGGAAAAGGTAAGTTTTTTTGCCCTTTTCCCCGAAAGGTGTAAAAGTTGCAAAAGGTCGGTGACTCCGCCAAAAGGAAAAAGTCAACATTTAGGCCCGAGTCAAAACCAAGGCGGGGAGTTGGAGGAAAGGGTGAAAATTTTCCTTTTGACAAAGGGGCCAAAAGGAAATGGTTGGAGCACATCTCCCCAGCCAACCAAAGGATGCCACGTGTCCCATATTAAAGAGAGGGCCCATTTTTCAAATTGGTTTTCCCACCCATTCGTACGGACTCGATACAAACTTAGAAGGGGAATATCTTTCGACTCAGGGCTCGAAATATTGCAAATTTGACACCGTTGGAAATGTCTCGACGTCTTCTACGCTATGGAAACTATAAAATCATTTTTTTGGGCCATGGTAGGTGAAAAATGGAGAAAATTTCTTTGGGCCTTTAATGCAAGATCCATCAGTCTCAACAACCATATCAGATTCAATCTATTTCCGCTGTTTCCTCTTCTTTCAAGGCACCGAACCAAGGATCGATGCAGTAAAGATGGATTCGGGGGGCAGATTTATCAGAAGCATTAACAGTAGTGGTTGAGCTTTGACCTACATTTCTTGCTTCTCTCTCTCTTTCTTCTCTATGATCAAATCTATAAATACAAGGGAAGGATTCATTGTAAAAGGTTGTTCATTTTCCTTCTCTACCTCTCCCTTCTTTTCTTCCCCGCCTCTCCCTTCTTTTCTTCCCCAGGGTTGAAATGGAGTTCAAACCTCCTCCCCTGCTTTGTAAATAGAATTTTTTTCCTCTTGCTTGCGTATGATGCTCTGTGTAAATTTATGAAGCAATAAAACACATTTTTGTGATGCATTTGTCCATCCTTTTCTTGTTTTCATTGCATCCTCTTGCCTCTCATCATTCTGGAGTATTCTGTGCATGTTTTGGACATTTCATTTGCAGATCTGGGAGCTGTGTTCGTGGGGATTAAAAAATGGAGTTCTGTGTGAATTTGAAATTTTGTCTGTGATGTTATTGTCCATCCTCTCCATCGCTCACCTCACCTCCCTTCATTTCATGGCCGTTTTGGTAGATGATCAGAACTTTCCTTCTCTAGTGTATCACCATTTTAGTGTAGGCTCTATTTTCTTGTTTTCTTTCTCTCCTTGTCTCCTTGGAAGTTAGATTAGGATTAGATTAGCTTGTTTAAACTGGAATAGCTTGTGGTAGGTAGATTAGGAAGATGAACCAACCTTCTCTGGAGGTTTATTCCCATTTTCAAGTCCCATAGCTTGGGAAATGATCCAATGTTATGCAATCACACCAAATGACCCTACCTTAGAAAAGTAGATCTGACCACTCATTTGGGGGTGTTGTGATTTTGCACCAATAGTGAGTTCTTATTCAACCCTTGATCCTTTTTTGAAAACTTGTAAGAAATATTTCAATGTTGTGGAAGATAAATGGATGGTTTCCTTTAATTTTGCATCGACTTCCTGAACTGTTGAATCCCTTTCTCTAAGAACGACTGGTTTGTACTTTCTTTATGCTTGGGGGTTTCCATTTTTAAGATTGAATCTTATTATGAATTAGGTTCTCTGAATCTTTGATATTTTGGTTCTACAAACTTTACGGTGATCACTTCAAATCTCTATTTAGAAAGTTTTTTTTGTTTTGCTATTTACAAAACCCAAATTTGGGTTCGAGTTATTTGTCATTTTTAAAACTCTTATGGGTATTCATACTCCTAAATCTTGGGGAGACACTAGTTTTACACTGTCCATTTCTCTATTTGTGAGATATGCAGTCTTTGACACTTGTTATATTCTCACCATTTCTTTTGGCAGTCATTTTTGAGCCTTTATTTGTGGGCCATGCATTTTGATTTGTATACATTTACATAACTATAGATCTATATACCTTTGTTTATTCTCAAGAATTCATACTGTATACTAAACATATCAATAGTTTTTGTGAATGAATGTCTAAGAATAATTTCAAGAGATTTGTAGAGGTTTCTATGAGTGTTAGTTGTATGTTTCCCCATGTATGCTATACAATTTTGAGTTTGAAAGTAATAATTCCAAACTTATTCATGAATGCAACTTTGTACCATTTAAATCTGTAGGGAGTATTATGTTTTTCTTGATTTTAACCTTGAAGATAATTCCTTGTGTGACTATAATTAACCTTTCATTTTCTCCAAAAGCTATGTCTTGCTTATTATAATGCTTAAGAAGGAATAATTTGTTCTATTTATCTTTATATTGATAACTCAGTACAAAATATTCCCTTCTTTGTGATTTTTGAGATTTATTGAGTCCTTGATAGCTTGTGCATTCAATCCAAGAATGGGAACCTTATCTCTTACATGGTTTCAACATCACTGTAACTCGAGTCTTTTGATCATAAATTGTAAGCTTCATTTAATAAATTAGAGTTTATCTGAATGAAAGAATTGAATCTTTATTGTAAACTTGTAAATCTTGGAACCCCTCATAGTTGTAGCGTGCTCTTTTGATTTGGATTCTGTTAGTTGATTGATCTT
The DNA here is from genome assembly GCA_019776745.2 of Taxus chinensis. Classification (NCBI taxonomy): domain Eukaryota; kingdom Viridiplantae; phylum Streptophyta; class Pinopsida; order Cupressales; family Taxaceae; genus Taxus; species Taxus chinensis. Next base: position 139,886,030 of record CM034153.1, read on the forward strand.
TTGAAGTTCTATAGCATGATTACACCTACACCCTGTGAACTTCTTTAAAAACTGAAACAACTCTTTTCCTTGCAATAATGAGCTAGGGATAATGAAGCTCTTGAATCATGACTATAGAATGCATTTTCTCTGTGGCTTGAAACACTTCTTTCTTGATCTATAAACTTGATTTGATAAAATTCACCAACATCTTGATCCTATTTTTGATTTATGATGCATTCCTCGTAGAGTAGTTGGCATTCTTTGACTGAAAGTTTTTGTATTGACATTTATTTGATGTCTTAGAGATGGTAACTTCTTACTGTTTCTTTATTTCTTGTACTTTGACATGGCATTCAAATTTCTGTGTGACTTACCCTGTAACCTTTGTTATGCTTAAAAGTTATCCAAATCCATTATAATTACAACTCCATTCTACACTATAATTATGACCTAGATAGTAATTTCTGGATTTAGACTTTGTAATTTGTTTGTATCTGGTTTGTACTTGAATGACACCCTCATATTCTTGAATATGTCTAGATGCTTCTGCAACTTCATTTAATTTTGTTGTACTTGTTTTGATCTGAAATATGTACTTGATGATTTTTCATGTTTGTTCAATAGAATGTAACTTCTTTTAACTTTGTACCTTGATCATTTTGAAAGATATGAATGCATATTACTCTATAGCTTTGAATTTTGTTTATAAATTGAATGCAATCTTCATTTGTTAGTACGGAATTTAAATAATGAATTGTGTTATTTTCTACCACAGCTTGTACCTACACACTTAAAAAAAATAGTTAGAAAACAATAGGATTTATCCTCTCTTATATTCCATAGTAACTTTCTTTCCTTTCCTTTCTATCTGTCATGATTTTTGTGAGTGCCATATTTGCTTCTGTAAGATAGTTTTTTCTCATTTCTGTATCAGCTTCATGTACCTTATTCCTATTGATTTCAAATGATTCATTTTCCTAAATATAGATAACACATGAATACAAATTAAACCCCGAGCTCAGTGGCTGATGTCTTTTCTTTTTCTTTCCTCAGGTACCATGATGCAGAAGAAGATGCAGAAGCTGGAACAAAAGATGATGTAGACAAAAAGAAGACCAAAAGATCCAAAGGCAATGATGGGTTTCTTTTATATTCCTTTTCTTTTAGTTTTATGCACATGTATCTCCTATTTCAGTAGTCATGAGTTACATCCCACGGTTTGTGTGGGAAAAATTGAATTTCTTCATGAATTAATGACATTAATTTCTATAACTGATTTGTATAATTCTTTCCGCATTCATCTTTTATGATATATATTGCTTTTATAAGGAAATAAACAACTCAATAACATGATTAATAACATTTAAACATAAATAAATAATGAAACTTGATTTACTTGTAACTTAATAATTAACTCTTAGCCATGCAAATAACAACTATGTTTGTTGTTTTTGAGTCCAACTCCTTAGGTTTGCAACTTTTTCTACCTTTATAAAGGTTGTACTTTAGTTATTTTGAGATTTTGTGTATTTTTTATGAAGGTGATCATGGAATGTCAGCATACGTGAGGTGTTGCATTCCACAACAACACACATAGCTGCATTTTTCTTTGTTGATCCACTTATTGCAACTTAAAACCTTTAAGAAATTGTATGTCTTCTCCTTAGTTAGGTCCATCATATCAATTCCTTCCGTCTGAAATGAAGTTTTGAGTTTCCCATTTTTACACAAGTGTGAAAATTGTCAACAACATTTTCCCTCCATTTCTGTTGTGACCTATTTATGCTATGAGTTTTCCGAAAAACCCCATTCCCGGAAACACATTCTTACTCATATCTCACAAACCCTTGCTCCATTTTCCATGAAATTCAAATTGAAATTTATCTACATGAATGTCATCAAAATGAGTGTTTTAATGACCTCGTTGATGTCATATAATTTTTATGGACATCAGAAAATTACATCCATGAAAAAATTCATCCTTTGATATCCAGAGTTCCACTGAGCCAAATAAGCTAAAAATTAGAGCATGAGATCCTTGAAAAGTTATCTTTCCAATGAGCCATTTTTGGCCTCGTGAAAATGAGTAGTATCAAATTTATAGAGGACTATTAATTTTAAGCATTCTACCATTTTGGATAAAGAACACGCAAACCTACAAGTTTCCTTTTTGAATTCACAAATATCCGAACAAGGAAAACCACCGAAAATTGGAGCAAAGCATCCTGGTGAGAAGAAGAATTTTCAGAGACCTTTTTTGGCTCGATATAACACCCCTTAGCGAATTTCTATTTTTAGTAAGTCCCCATTCAATAAAATTAATATATGTAGTAGTTTTGAAGAAATACTAGATTTGAGACACTAAGTTCCTTCCCCAAGAGGAAAAGTTCCCAAAAGCGACAATTCAATGAAATTGCCAAAACTAGTCACCCAAGAAAGACTTACTAAAAATAATAAGTGTTCAGATAAGGATCAAAATGGTCATGGTTATTAATCCTCCATTCCTCACTAGTGTCAAACTTCAAGGAGGTCAAACTCATGCTTTCAAAATGGTGAAAACTAGCATTGTGTCTCACACGGGAGAAGATCTTTCCCAGTTCCCAATTTTGGTCACAGTAGAGCATTCTAGTCTTAGTGTGTTTGTATTTTCACCGGATGGGTTGATTGTAAGTTACAATCACATTTCATCCATCTTATCACCTCCATTATTCACATGGTTGAGATACTCTTCACCTCATCTCATGGATGACTCCATTTCCCCAAGGCCCCAAATCATCACAATGTTGAAATATGTGGGCCATGGTCAAAAGACCTGATATTTCAGAGGCATTGTAGTTTTTCAAGGATTGAAGGATAGTTAAAACAAGGGAAATATTATTTCATCATCTTTAATGGTCCTCACCTTATTTTATAATGGCCAATCATTTAAGGCATGAGCTCATAATGTGTAATGTTGCAGAGTTAGGGCATTGCTCATCATTCCTCTTCTCAATGTGTTCAAGCAATGGTGCATAGGTTCATCATCAGATGATTTTTCAAAGGGATCATAGTGGTCAAAGGTCTTCATCAGATATCTTCATCGGTGCATCATTACGGAGGATCATCATGGGTAGGGAAGTCATATTCAACACCATTGGAGATGATCTGCATCGAGGGCAGAGGCATCTTCATCCATGGTTTGGAGCATTCCTTCTCTTATCTCTCAATTATTTCTCCTCTTCTCCCCCCCATTTTTAATTCTTCATTGTAAGCAATAACTGTAATATGTCTTATTCACTTAAGTGACTCTAATAGTGAAATGTAAAAGTCCCTTTTGGTTTATAACTAGAGGACTTATTTTCTCACATCCTAGGAAGACAAAGAGTCACAAGTTGAATAAGGACATGAAGAGACATGTGGGGGTGTAGATGAAGAGATGAATTGTGAATCTATAAATTGGGATAACCTCCTCATTTCAAAGAATGTTTATTCTTGTTTACTAGCTCCCAAATTCTCTCTAGGAACAAGTGATCAAATTGTTCTATTCCTTTACTAAAAAATTATATCTCCATCTCAACTTCATACTATTACTAATTTTAATTATGCAATATCATGCAATACAACTTTGTGTTGATTTTATATTGTTCCTCTTATCTTTTCATAGGTTCTTCTTATTAAATACATGGATCTACTCTTGATTTTATGTTGGAAAAATCATCATGTGTTATTTGTAATATAAAATCCCTTCTCATAATTTCTTTCCTCACATTTCTCGCTTACAATTCCTCCCTTGTGTTCCACACAAGAAATTTACCATAGTATAGGGGAGTATTTCTCTGTGATCCCCGGTTATAAGGACACCCCCATAATTGGACTAGTGTATATATGTTTCCTTGTTTTTAATAAATAGAGCTTCCCCATTCAAGTAGAAGAAGATAGTCCCAGAGCGTTAGTGAAATCCAACAATTTTCCCACCCGACAAGTTATTTTGCCAACATTTTTTAGCGCTCACTGTGGGGAAGATTTTGCATATTCTGTACCTGATATACGAACCAAAAAATCCTAAAAAATATATATTCCCAAAATCACTCACACACACACACACACACACACACACACACACACACACACACACACACACACACACACACACACACACACACACACACACACACACACACACACACACACACACACACACACACACACACACACACACACACCAAAAGAAAAACTCATAAATATGAAAATATCAAAAATAAATTTCCTTAAAGTCCAAAAATTTTGTAGTCCCTTTGATAAAATTTATTGTTGAGAACCTTTCTTAAATATCCCTTTTTCCCATTTGCAAAGTTCCCTAAAAATTGGATGAAAGAAGATATACTAGATTGAATAGGTCGAGAGGAATTTTTGAACCTACTTTTGAGGCTTTGCAAAATCACTAATAAAAAATCATAGATAATCCATACTACTTCTATCCATATTCACCCCCATATGATTCATCAATTAGTACTCCTAGAAATCCTATCCAAACTCCTACCATTACTTGTATGGAAAACAATCTTGATTCTCACATAATTCAACCACCATTGAACATTCAATTCCCAAGTGAAGGAGAATAAGAAGAACCAAATGAACAATTTGAAGAAGAATTTATAGAAGTAAGAATGGCAAAAGAATAAGATAGCCACAACAAATTGTTCCATGGGGAAGGAATACAAGTCCACTTGCTCTTTCTACTCCTCTCCATAATCTACCTACAAGTTACCGTAAGATATTTCTTAATTTCAAATGCGTCGACACACAACTTCATGAAGAAAACATATCTTCCTTCATCACATCATGTAAAATTCTTGGAATTGAACATGAAGATTTTCTTGTAAGATTGTTCATGGAATCACTCTATAAAAATTAGTTGAGTGGTTTTATGTCTTTCCCTCCCACTCCATAACATGTTGGGGATACATTTAAGCAAAGTTCATAGAAAAATTCAAATCAGCCAAAGATTTCAAATACCTCCTTGTCCAATTGGTACAAATGATGAAAGAATTAAATGAAACTATGAGAGACTTCTAGTCTTGCTTCAACAAGTTACTCCATAGAATACTAGAAGAGGCTTCACCATTCGAAGACAATGTGAATAGTTTATTCATCAAGTCACAATCTCGTGAAATTGGATTCATCTTATGAAGAGGTTAGCCTAATACTTTTGAGATTTCTCAAGAGGGTGTAATTTAGATTGAAGACCATCTAATATTGTCTATAAAAATGTAGAATCCGAATTGAAAGAAAAGGGTTCAATTTTCCAAAGAAGGTACCAATGAATTTATTGCTCAAAAATTGGCAAATGAATTAAATGTAATAAAGACACAAATACTCCTCTTCAAAATCAAAATAGGAAATGGATTACTGAAGCACCCAAAAGGCTTGCCTTGGAATATCCACCTACCCAAACATCTTGGGATGATGAAGAAGATGAAACAAAAAAGAGGTGGGATATGCAAAAATCAAGTACTTCAAATTTTCATCTAACGAAGAAGAATCAGTGACTAGCTACAACTATGTGGTGTTCACTCATTCCAAAAAAAAAAAAAAAAAGAACCTATCTAGAAATGAGAAAGAAAAATCAAAGAATCATCCACCAATGACTCTACAAAATAAAAAATCAAAAGGAGGATCACTATTTCCCTCTCCCGTTTGATAAAAAAATAATCCTTAAGTCACCTCTTCCAAATCAAAATCTCCTCCTCCAAGTAAGTCTTTAACTTGATCTCATGACAAGTCAATTCTTAATTTTGTTTCTACCATTTCTAATAATGTGAGAAAAAGTGCCAATAATGCCCTTTCTAAGAGTAGTCAACCTCATTTTTCTACTACCTCCTCCACATCTTCCAATTCCTATGATATCATTGACCATATCAAAAAAGACAAAATATAGATCTCTGAATATGAATATATTAGAAATCATCCTAAAAATTTGGAAAAACTTATTCAAATTTTTAGAGAAAAGAGTTTTAAACCACCTTCTATAAGTACCAATCCTAGAAACACCATATCCGACAAATATCTTTCCTCCATAGCCTCCACCTCTGAGAATATAGAACCATTTTATCTTACGTTGTTGATCAATGGGTATAGACTGAATAACTACATCATTGATTTTGAAGCTTGAGATGATGTCATGCCTTTGAGAGTTTCAAGAGCCCTTATCCTCACTCTTTCACTTGTCAATGATCAGTGTTATTCTATGGAGACCAAGGAAGTGCCCCTTGTTGGGCAAGTTAAAATTGTGCAAGTGTGTCCCTTGAAAAATTTTGAGACCTGAAATTCATCCCTAAAATATATGTTGTAGATGTTTCGGCTACAAATGGGATCTTTCTCAGGAAGAAATTTTATCAGGATATAGATGGAGTAATGAAGTTGGATTGCTCGTATGCTATAATAACAGTCAAATGTGTGATGACAAATATACTTCCTACCAGAAAGATGAAATATACTATTTAGAGAGAAGGTAGCCCACAAGAAGAAAGTGTATGCAAAGAAAAAATATCAGAATTACTTTGTACCCTCAGAGGAAGATATGGAAGTTCCTTTATTTATTGGTCCAAGTATACCCCTTCCATTAGGTATAAACATTGAATTTCAATTTGATGATGAAAAAGAACAGAAATAATAGGTGCACCCAAAATGCTAAGAAGGTATCCCTCAATTGAAAGTTTTTGTAGAAAAGGAGGATGTTACTAACCAATATGGGCATGAAAAATCAGCAAATCAATTTGATGATGAAGAAGAAGTTTTCTCCTTCTCATTTTAAGAATAATATTCCCTTGATGATGAATGTACAAATAGTAAATTTTTCATAGGAGATAAAGGAAAGGTCATTACAAGATATCTAAGAGGTTTCATATGTGACAGAGGACCCTAAGTTAAGTCTTGAACTCTTAATTCAAGCCATGTATATGCAAGACATGTATGAGTCTAATTCTAGTTATTAAATTGATATGAAAATGTTTCATAATGAGTTAAATCAAAAGGATGAACTTAATGAGCCTATTGAAACATCCGTTGATGCATATGAATGTGGAGATGAAATTTTATCCTTCCCATTCGGAGAAGAAGATAATATACAAGATGAATTAAAATAAAATTATATGATTAAATATCCCATAAATAGTGTCATGTATGAAGATAACGCCTCTGTAAAGGAGGATTTTGTTGCATCCCATGAAAAACTTGATGAGATAATGAATTAGAAAGGATAATGTATTGATCGACCAAGAGGCCATTAATGATACGAAATAATTAAAAATTCCTATTAAGAATCATCCCATAGGGGTAATGACCATAGAGCTCTGGAAAGGTGAAGAAAAAATGCCCAAGAATGAAACTAACGATAAATGTGATGAGGTTGATATAATTAAGAAACATATGCATGATAACCATGGGATGAAAGATAAAAAATTAAGATTGATAAACAAATATGAGGAGTTCACAACACTATGAATTCCAAAACAATTGAGGAGGGGTTCCTATTTCATTGAACTAGTGAATTGTTTTGTAGAACATCATCATTTGAAGTTTCCCAAATCCGGGTAATTTTTTTAAAGAATAAGCACTACATGGAAATTAGGTTGTCCCCCACATGTACCTAAAATAAATATAGGTTTGTGTCTTTCCCTTTTCGTTATGTGTTTCCATTTCTATTGCATGTTTATTTTAGTCATGTGTCATGTTCAATAAAGAGGTTTTTTTTGCCCATCCTTATTATTCAATGAATCGTATATCCAAATGGATAAGGAACTAGTCCTCTTAGTGTCTTGAGATTCAAGTATTCACACAACTCTTTTCTGAACACCCTCCCAACCCAAATATTTTAGCAAGATCATTGTTTTGGATAAGGAAGAGGTATATGATATTAAAAAAATTAATTTCCTTCAATGAAGATTACATCATTTCATAGGCTAATTCTAGGAAATGATAGGGATAAGTAGAAATATATATGAAGATTAATCCTATAGAATCGAAGTAATACAAACTATGAACAAAAAATATTGAAACAAAAAAATACACAAAAAGAACACACGATTTAACATGGTTCACTCAATGTGGGATACATCTACCAAGAAACACTTTCCTAGAGTTTATTAGGAGCCAACAAGAGTATAAAAAACTCTCAGATCAGTCTTATCACAATTAAAAAAACACATATTGTGTTTGTATCTATGCTCAACAAACTCTCTCACAAATTCATACTTGAATTCACACACCCATTTCTTTCCCTATTGTATGTCCAACTATTAGTAAACACATCAATAGGTAAATATCTAAGAAGTTTGGCAAAACCATGGGTACCAAAACCATGGGCCCAAAAGCTAACCCATAAACCTATGGAATAAATACCACCTATAAAATTAATACATGAAAATACCACATTTTTCTTTACTCCCAAATAACACTTTCTTGAGGTCTATCTCTCCTGAACCATAGAAAGAATACATGAAGACTCTACAATACTTTTAGTGTAAAATTTACAAAACACCTAACATAAAATAAGGCTCCACACCCTAATAATTTCCCACTTGGAGCCTTGTTTCCTATTAGAAAGCTTCTAAACCCTTTACCGTCATCTGTGAAGTACAACTAAAGCTAAGAAAAACTATAGTTTCTACCTTGTAACCACCTTGGTCATCATGTCTATAGGATTATGACTAGTATGAATATTTACCTGCTTCAAATTCTCTTCATCCAAAGTTGCCTTGATGAAATGGTAGCTTAACTATATATGTTTTATCATAGAGTGAAAACTGGAGTTATTTACTAGGTGCATAACACTCTAATTATCACTTGATTTAATCTAGATTATACTAAATATTTTTTATTATTGGTAAATAGTTTTTTGAAAGCGACTATACCCTTTTAAAAAAAGTATCACTAGCCAGAATTTATAATTGTACCAAATCAAAAAGTGATCAAAATTAGGATTTTACAAGAAAGCCCAATAGTAGATAAATAGTTTGCCTAGAAAAGTACTAAAGCATACAACAAACAGTATAAGAACAATAAAAAACAACGATAATACAACAACTTAGCAACAAGGTTAAATACCAATATTTGAGACAGTGGGATCCCCTTCGCTTGAATTCCTTTTCAATTGTCTTCTTCATCTCCTAAAGGGAAGTAAAAAAACCCAATATTGTAACCTGTGAAGGATCAGTCCTATCCATTAGACCAAAGGCTTGGTCTCTAGCTGGCCCATCACTCCAAATATTCTTAGAAATGTTTACTCAACATACAAACATTCTTGACTTGATTTTATAGAAAATTAATGATTTCTTGAAAATCCGAGAGAGTATCATCTTGTGTGTTTCTAACTCCATTGATCATAGTGTCAAGGGAATGAAGCTTATTGTAAATATCTATTATTTGATTGTCTTCAAGGTCAGGTCTCTCTTCTAACTTCCTTTTCCCTTCCTTCTTAGAAAACTGTCTCACATCTCCCTTCAGAGGCCCAATTTCCTTTTCTGAATTCTAAATTCTCTTCTCCAAAGATCCATCTTTCTCTATAACCTGCAAAGGCTCCCTCATAGAGAGAAGACTTTAGACAATTTCAAGATCTTTATTCTTGTTGCTGTGAAGAACCCTCTTCAGTGGGGAAGGGGGATTGGGAGAGTAGAAGGGGTTCTTTAACTAGAATTTCCTCTGCCCAATTGGGTTGGTAGGTATAGGAATAAAATATCTAGGGAGAGGGAAATTGTATTAAATCTTATTTCAAAGTAACTACTGTGATATTCAAGTAATTTAGTATAGTTAGACACAAAAAATAAGAATTTAAAGATGTAAATCCCTAAGAAAATGAGAGAGTAAGATGAATTAACTGATATCGTGCAACTTGGGAATGATTGTGACTATTTTAGTGCTAGAACAAGCTAAAAAAATGTCATCAAGGCTCTATCAGGGTTCAGAAACCTAGGAATGTAAGGGAAAAGAACATCCAAAAGGGATATAGGAGCACCCCAGGCATTAGTGACCAATCTGGGTTCCTATTTCTACTCAGGTGCTCGGAGTCTAACATTTTATGAGTTAGAGGATCTTCACTGCTAGTTGTACTTTGTCACTCTGAATTTGTTGTTAGGGTTAAGATCATACATGTAACATGAAAAACAAATTTATACCTACACATTTCCATAAACCACATAAAATCTAATGAAAATGATGCAAAATGTGGAGTCTGACTGACCCCAATGGTCACCTAAAGAGTGAAATTAAGATAGAGTGTTGCACTACATCTTAGAATCCATTCTTTGTGCATGTGTGTGTAATGGTTCCCTAGGTTTCCCTTGCGTAAGTTGCACGATGATAACAAGATAGATCTATATTACTTCAAGTATGTTGAATTTGTGTGGTGGAATAGAATGAATTCCCCTCCTATGTTGTGTATATATATTGATGTAGCCCTTGTTCCTTGTAATTCTCTTGTGACTTTGTGAAAGATTAGGTGGTGATAGATAATGCTCATAATGATTAGCCCCCTTATTTAAAAGAAGTAACTATGTATATATATGATTCCCTTGTTTGAATTTCATAATTGACAACTAAAAGGATGACCTAAAGTATTAAAAGGTGACCAAGAAGAGAAAAGGATCCAAAAGGGTAAGAAGAAGAAATAAAGGTGACTGATATGGACAGGAGTGCCTAGGTGCTTCTATCCTAATTGGGTGCTAGTGTCCAAGGCCGTCAAAAGATAAAACAACCAAGTGCCGGTAGAGCTGTAAGATGTTTAAGGGTAGTAAATTGCAAGAGATAAAGTAATAAAAATGCTAAAAGGAGTTTTCAACCACTAATTTTCTTTCTTAGTAATTATGTATACATTATTATACTTTAGGACCTAGAAATGTAACCAAGTGCATATATTTTATATCTACATTTTCCCCCACTTTATGTTTTTGTGTTAATACTCGATAACATAAAGTAGATAGAAAATGCATACCTTGTGATCTGATGAGGAGTGTAGCCAATAGCATGCCAAGTGGAAAAGTAGTCATGTGAAGCGTGAAGTGATTGTAATGTGAAGTGTGGAAACTAGGAAAGGGAGGTAGACCCTAGGGCTGAATCATATGCGTAGTAGTGTGCTCTTGGAGCTTGTGCTCGCTAATGTGAGATAATTATTATTGCTTGTAAGGAAAAACCTCCAAAAGAACATAAAAAGTGTAGTCAAAGTCCCATATGTGAGAAATGTATGTATAAGTAAGCAAAATGTGTGAAAGTAGTGGCTAAAGAAAGAGTGCACCTGATGTATGAGAGAGTATAAGATAGAATTTTTTCCTTTTTTATTTGGATATATTGTTGGATTTGAGTTTCCTATTGCCAAGGGTGAATTTTTTGGGAGATCTCACACCAAAAGTGAGTTTTTTGGGCAATCTCATGCCAATGAAGAGTTTATTGGGTGATCTCATGCCAAGGATGAGTTCTTTGGCCGATCTCATGATAAGAACAAGTTTTTTGGGTGATATCATGCCAAGAGAAGAGTGTTGGGGAGAGATATATGTTTTTCTCTCCTTCCATGAATATATTCAAAGAAGTACCACAATAGATTGACACGTCTTGATTTGTAACCAATTTGTAATTGTATTGTAATCAAATGGCTGAATTATGTAACTGAAGGAAAGCGCCTGATACTATAGATATTTGTTGTAAAATGCTGGAAATTGTGTTGAACTGAGAAAATATCTTATTTTTCCCCTAGGAAACAAGTGATAAGGTGGGACACAAGAACCCACCATTCCTATCTGATATTGGGTGGTAAAGTGCACAAAGATGGGGGGCCAAAAAGTGGACACAAATATGTTTTTTGGCCATTTTGGCCAAAACACACTTGCATTAGGGCTTGAACGCATTATAATGTGACAAAAGAAAATCAGGGTCACTTTATAATGTGAACATGTTATGTTTAGGTAAATCCAAGCCATAATGTTAGCGCGCTATAGAATGCTCACATTTCAATGTGTTATGTGGTATATGTGTTTGCAACATGTTTCTATTGATTAAAATATTATTTATTTTTTATTATTTCTTACACTTTAAATTTATTTTAGTAAATATAAGATGTTAGAGTCACTTTGCACCTTATGGAACTAGTCTCACAGCTCCATCTGTCACAATTTAAAAGATAGCTTTTTAGATTCTAATCTAGTTAGTATATAGGTATTTTTAAGGATTTTAGGAGTCAACCTTCAAGATTTTAGGGGGATTTTGGTTTGGTTATTGACATTTGTAGGATTTTTAAATGTGTTAAAACTATATATTCACAAGAACATCTTCTTCCTTGAAAGTTCCTATTTTGTCTTAGTAATGATGTCTCCTTATATCCAAAGATCGAGGATTACTGGGGTCTATGGCAGGATTGGACATTCAAGAATAATTGAGTGTCTAAATCAAAATGTTGTTGTATCTGGAGAAACATTTTCAAACATGGGATTAATGCATCTTAGAAAATAAAATTGAACCTAAAAAATCCTCTCAAATTTATAACTTACACAAGCACTAGACATGTCAAGCTCTATTCTTCGAATGAAATCTCTGATCTTGACAGCTTGCAACTGAAAGAACTATCTAAAAGAGTGTAAAAAATGATCAAATTTTCTTGGTATCCTAATATGTCAGACCTAAAAATACCACTGGACTTGTTATTATCAATTTATGGTATTGGGTTTAGTATTTAGGGCTAACGGTTCCAGATTTAGGGTTTAGCGCTTAGGGCTCAGGGTTTAGGACTTAAGGCTCAGGCTTTAGGGTTTATGGTTTATAGTTTAGGGTTTAGGGCTCAGGATTAAGGTCTAAATGTTTAAGGGTTTAGGTTTTAGGTTTTAGGGTTTAGGGTTTAGATCTTAGAGCTCATGGTTTAGGGTTTAGGGTTTATGTTTTGTGGTTTATGGTTTTTCAGTTTAGGGTTAAGGGCTCAGGGTTTAGGGATCATGGTTTAGGGTTTATGGCTCAAGGTTCAATGTTTGGGGCTGCCATTTTAGGGTTTAAGGTTTAGGGATCAATAGTCCAGGTTCAAAGTTTAGGGTCTATGAATCAGGGCTCAATTTTTTAGTGTTCTGGGTTTAAAATTTAGTGTTTCGGGTTTAGGGCTAAAGATTTAGTGTTTATGTTTTAGGTATTAGGGTTAAGGCTTTAGGTTTTAGGGTTTAGGGATCAGGTTTAGGGTTCAAGGTTTAGGGTTTAGGGTTTAAGGTATAGGGCTTAGAGATGAGTGTTTAGGGTTTAGGCCTCAAGGTTCAGGGTTCAATGTTTAGGATTTAGGGCTCAAATTTTGGGAATTAGGGTTTAGGGTTTAGTGTTTAAGGTTGAGGGTTTAGGGTTTATGATTTACGTTTAGGGCTCATGGTTTAGGGTTTATGGTTTAGGGTTTAGGGCTCATGGTTAACGGTTGATGGTTTAGGGTTTAGGATTTATGGTTTAGGTATGATGGTTCAGGGTTTAGGTTTAAGTTTATGGTTTATGATTTAATTTTTAGGTTTTAGGGTTTAAAGTTTATGTTAGAAGTTTTGTCACTCAAAATCGGTGGTAGAACAATCAATGTCTAGCGCATAACACCTCCAAATTCTAAATTTCATTTCATTTAAATTCACTTCAAGAAAGGTTGGAGGAAATGAACTCGCCATTTTATTCATGCCTTCAAAGGTCCAAAATTTCAATTCATCCCAAATTTGGAAAATATGGAGAACTTATAAAGCCAAATTGCATTTATAAAGATAAACTTGAAGCGAAGGAATGCATTTCATAAGTAGTTCCAGTCAAATTTGTTTTCTTTTTTTATTAATACCCAAAAAAACTAGCCTTGCGATTGCATCTTAATAAAAACAAGTTCCCAGGAGCTGAGGGAGATTTTAAACTTATTACACAAGCATGAGGAGTTCTCTTTGATAATACCAGAAAGGATACCTATGATGCCATCAAGAAAAACCGATAAGGGAATAACCCCGCCTTCCACCAACTGAATTCCATAGGCACTACCACTACCATTGGTATTACAAATAATATAAATGAGAATAATTCTTCAAGTGTTTATTCCTTTCCTGAAACTTTCATATTTGATGTAACATCCTCATTTTATACAATAGAACAAGTCAATTTTTTTTTTTTGATAAATGCATCCTGGTTCTAAATACATAATTTAGAACTCACAAATCAAATAACCATTCATATAACAGACAACCATATGCAGCTGTAATGACTCAGAGTACCTCTGATCTATTCATTCCATGACTCGGTAATCTATCGATCTATTCATTCCATGTCTCGGTAATCTACCGATCTATTCATGAGTAATAAGAGATGGCGTTTTTATTTAACGCTTCACTCTCGCGGTTCTCTTCCCTATTCTGGGATTCAGAATGTTCTGTCCAAGGAACCTAACTGAATAATTGTTACCATTATTCATCGGCATCTCATCCCTTAGACTAGGTGAATTAGGACAACACAATCAGCAGCTTGGGATACTTTGGCCAAAGATTTGAAACATATTGTTATGTCTAGTATTCCTTAACGGCATACTCGTCAATCTGGAATACGTCCTTCACCCCATTCTTATGTTATATAGAATGTCTTACACTGACTACTGTCAGTCCTTCCTTTCACAACCTAATCACTCGGAGACAGATTAACAAGGTGATAATGTTATATGGATGCCCACGAGTATTAGGGATACGATGACATACTGGTTTAACCCTGCAGTTAGACTAGTGTGTCAAGATACCCCGAACCTCCTAGGCAGCCTTATAACATGGCCACATTCCTAATTGGTTCCTGAGTAATTCGTCGAGATCAAAGTGTAAATCTTAGCGATCAATGCAAAGGGTGTTGTCATAAGTCACCTGCATTGTTGTAACTTCGAGAAGATCCTAATCTTCTCGGAGGTACAACCCTGCAGTTGTCTTGTGCCGTCAACCTTTAAATCCACCTCGAAAAGATCTACTTACTAATATGCGTTACGCACGTTGAGTTTTAAATTACTTTAAAGACTTTCCCCAAAGGTTAGCCTTTCCCAATCCCTGGATTCTTCGTCTTAAGACGACCTATCTCAATAAAACCCATTACATGGTAGAGGTATTAAGGTCAAGTTCTCATCAAGGAGTCATTAGAATACACATGATTCTAAAACAACAGAATTGGACATTATCTCATTACCTTCATATGAGATTGCCATCTGAACCCCATTAGATTTATTTCAGTTATTTTAACTGAATTTATATAATACTTATTAGTATAAAGATATAATTGGTTAAGAATCCAATTTAATGTTGTCCTGCCATACTAGGACTAGGGATTAGTAATTTACCTCAGCTTGATTAGTGTTCTGCTTAGGTTCGTTTTAACCCTATCTTTTAAAAAGACAATGATTTAAATTTCAATTTAGCTTTCGATAGAACAAATTAGAACTACTAAACACTCATAAGAATTCAATCACATTTTCTTTAAGCTTTCATTGTCAATCACAAAAGCATCCAATTACACAAAGATAACATTGCCACTCTGGTATATAAACTGAAGAAGGTCAACTATCAGAATTAAGAATACAACACATAAGTATCAAATACTTATTTTCATTTCTTTCATAACTATACAAATACATTTTATGCAAGCAGCATACTTGATACAATGCTTAACTGAAAAGAAACATCTTTCCACATATAGTACATTTAGAAAATCAAGCTGTAATTCATTATAAGTCAAATTAAACAATCTGATCATCCTGTCAGATCTGCATTGCTTTTACCACTTACGGCAACCATCTGCAAAAATAGTCAACATGAGTCAGTTTGATGAACTGAGCATGATAAGCACTAACTTTTAAAACAATTGCAATCCGTCAATTGTTTTCATTAAACACCCTGTTTAAATGAGTTCCATTATCCAAACAAGTAAACATATTCAGACTATGCCCTTGAAATACAAAAATGACTACAAACGTGTAACTCTATCATCATTACATAATAGTCCTAAACACTTCTCAATTATTTCATCAAATATTAAGAATCAAAGAACGAAAGTATCTAAAACAATTATCTTAAATCCAAGATCAGCAACATTGGACAGATTGTTAATTTCATCAGGAAATGGAAATATCATAACAACTCTTGAGTATATCAATATGTTAAAAACAGCTCCTACTGTTACAAATATCAACATGTATTATAATAATAGAAGAGAAAGGAACAAATCATTCACGCTTCCTTTCACACAAGTTCACTACTGTACCATCTCCTCATATGGAAAGCATTCATCCGGTAAGTATACGAACAAGTCCGACAAGCCACAAGAAGAATCGCTGTTTTAAATAAAGAAATAAAACACAGCAAATAAATCAGTCGAGTCCATCAACAACACACTGTTACAATAAAGCAACTACAGTACAGTAGCCCCCATGCCGAACAACATGGTCTTTCTACCAGACAGACTCAGAATGACCTCACGCAAGAAGCGCAGGCAAGAAGACAACTACTGCCGTTACCTATTTAGGTACAGTTAGCTCTTAAATTCATTCATACTCAAAAATGAATATCAAAGTAAGGAAGGCGTAACACGCCTACAATCCCAATAACAATCTACAGCCTCTTCAATCCTTTTCAACACTGTAAGGCTTTTGTTCCCAAGGTCGAATTCAAAGGAACTCAATTGTTGCCACAGTCAATAAGAAACTCGAACTCCTTTTGAACAATGACATCTCCCTATGACTTAAGCAGAGAGAAGTTTAAATGAAAACCACGCATCACATATAGCCACATCAACTGGCATGTAATCTAAAGAAAACACAACATAGAATATCGTAACTACATCTGAATGAAATCATAGTAGAAAGTATGGTATCCATGACCTACTTCATAAAGCTGTTATACAAGATGTCAAGCTATTCACAGAAATCCATCAAGGCCAAATAAACACCACATGATCAATCTCAGGCTTATACAGAAGCCAAAAGAAACAAGATATCCTCCACAGGGTCAAACAATAGAATAAACCCAACAGTCCTAATTTGAAGCGATCACACTGGTTATTTATCAAGAATTCAACCGAGTCTATACAACAGTATTCAAGATAATAAAGAAGAATAATTAATGATTCCATCTACTCCAGTATTGATAAACATAAAAGAACAGGCTTCAATAATTACTGATTTCGTATAAAGAACCAACTGAACCTTCTTCAATATTTTTGAACAAGCTTACACAGAAGGAATCGAAATAGTACAACCGGGGAGTCTATACCCAAAATTTACTATAGTTAACAGAGGTCGAAAGACCTGTTACTACTTCAAGATTTCAAACAAATCATTATCCAACATTCAAATATATAAATGTATAGCTTCCACAGTGGTCCATTTATACAAGTCATTCAATGGACTCTACAGAGTCGTTCCAATATATAATATACATATATCCATAATGCATACTGTAACGGTTAAATCTGTTACCCCAACGAAAAAGGAAAACAATTCCAAAAGAGTTACAATAAGATACTGTCACACCGAAAGATGTTTATTCCCAAACAACCTTCAAGACAAAACGAAACCCAACAGTATCAATAACTGCCATCAGCAAAACCCACGACAGAGCTTACAAGGATTTAATAAAACTGAACAATCAAACAGGTCCTTCAGTATCCCATCCGACTGTTTCCACAACGAGAATCGACGACCAAAAATCGACAATCATAACAATGGCCTATACCCATCACGGGAATAATTTATGGGCTCACGCCGTACAGGCCGAGCATTCATTCTTTTCATAATTTTCGCATATAAAGCCAGAATGCAAAACATAGAGAAATAAAACCACAGTTCGAATTTAATAAACACCCATCAAAAGGGTAAATGAAAAATTGAATCAGCATGAAGATACAGTGCCAAAATCACACAAAGACATCCATAGAAAATCATCTATTTCCATAAATCATTTGAACAGAGTTGTTCTAATGAAATCACTTGAAAGACAGCAAGATTTTTAAAGGTTAGGGCCTAACATGCCTGAATTTTTACTCAAAATTCCGAAGTAGACCACTGGAAGAGCTCGGACTTCCTTTTCCTTTTCCAAGTTAGAGCGACCAACAAAATTTTGCTATCTCCATGACATATATATTCCCCTTGACAGAGAAAAGAGCTAGATACCCTCATACTCGCCATGCAACTCAAAGAAGACTGGTGCGAAGAACCAGTGAACAGGCAGAAGGAAAACCGAAATTTGCGACAAGCCAAACAAACCAAGAACTTCCCAGTTTGCATGCCTTCACGCGAGTTCCGAGCTCGACTACCGAGCACATTGAATGCATTAACACCAACTTTCCCGCTCAAACTCCACTGCCACCGACCGCCAAAATTGGCGACAGTCAAAAAAAATTTCCAGTTCATTTTCAGTTTTGGCGACCTACCACGTCGGCTTAGGTTAGCTGTTGCTAAAACCTCCGCCAAGACCTGTCCTTCATACTTATCCAATGCATTTAATGACATAGAAAAATCCGCCCATGGTTCGCACCCCTCCATAGGCCCCCATACATTTTTGTTCAATAGTTAGGTTAGTATCTTAGGTTAGAATTTAGGATAGCACCAAATCTAACTTCCATAAACATAGATACTAACTTAGGACATTAGCACTTAGCCTAGGTCTAGGTTAGATTAACACTAATCTAACCCCTAGGTTAGGTTTAGTCTTAGGTTACTAACCATTAATAATTCCTGTTAGGTCTACATTCTGTACACTCAGAAAAAGACCTACATCATACCTTCTTGAACAGGGTTAGCTCATGTTCTGCCTTAGGCTGCAGAATCGTATGTAACCGAATTATTACCTGGTCCACAATCGAGACCTTCCAGATATACTTCCATATCGGGAACCAATTCATTTCACTTGATCAGCCTGAGTCATACTCCTGACTAGCTTATTCAATGCTTCTAGACCTTGCAACCTGTTCAAGGTCTGTAATTTTAATTCATCATGAACAAACTTAAAGCAATACTTGGATCAATTCCACTGATCCAAGACTAGGTCTTATAGATGGATAACTCTATAATTCTTTTTGAGATAAGATTAAACTCAGATACAAAATGAAAGAAATAAAAGAGTCCAATCATATTCCGACTCAGTCAAGATCTGCAATCTGAAAAGAAAATATAGTACATATCAAGCATGATTTCTTAATCGAGGAACACATCCTTTTTACAAGAAATCACATATCAACACTTGTATGCTCAGGAGGAAGTAACAACAGTTCAGGGTGTTACATTTGATGAAAATAGAAAAAACAAGAACTAGAAAAAGAAACATGACCAGGAACACGACCTCGAACAGGATCTAGACTAGAAATTTGAGAGGATTTTTTAGGTTCAATTTTATTTTCCGAGATGCATTACTCCAACATTTGAGAATGTTTCTCTAGATGCAACAAAATTCTGATTTAGAAACTTGATGATTCTTGAATGTACAACCCTGTCATAGACCCCCGTAGTCCTTAATCCTTGGATATAGGGAGAAATCATTACTGAGACAAACCAAGCACTTTCAATGAAGAAGAGGTTCTTGTGAATATATAGTTTTGACACATCACATAACACCCTTCATTAGGCTTGATGACTAACCCTATATTTTTGAAGGTGCTTTTAAAAGCATCCATACATTTATCATAAAAGGAATTATAAATGAATGGAAGGTCACTAAGCCATGGGCCAACTGACTCCCATTTAGAAATTAA
The DNA here is from genome assembly GCA_019776745.2 of Taxus chinensis. Taxonomy (NCBI): domain Eukaryota; kingdom Viridiplantae; phylum Streptophyta; class Pinopsida; order Cupressales; family Taxaceae; genus Taxus; species Taxus chinensis. The sequence goes on from CM034153.1 coordinate 139,905,734, forward strand.
TTTTTTTTTACTAGGTGATTGATAACCCTTTATTTTCTTAGCCATATCCCTATTGCTATGCTTATTTTGCACAAACAGACTCAATGATGGATCTTGGCACGAGACTAGGAAATATGGTCCTAATATTGTCATGACATCGTAGTCAAGTAGTCGGAAGCCATATTAGTCTTGTTGATACTTAGTACTAATTACCAATGAAATATAATTCTCCGGCTTTCATTTTCTTTACTCATCTTCCACATCATATTGAATAACCAATTTTGACAGGGGATCTTCCCTCTTCGACGAAGACACATCAAATATGAATATGATCCTCAAGAGGGGATCTGCACTTGGAGAAATATCATATGATCCTACACCTAAGCCCTAAACCCTAAATCCTAAACCTTGAACCCTAAAACTTAAACCCTATTTTTACCACCTTAAACCCTAACCCATAAATCCTAAACCCTAAACCTTAAACCTTAAAACTTAAAACCTAAACCCTGAGCCTTAAACCCTGAGCCTTAAACCCTAAACCCTAAATATTAAACCATTAGCCTTAAACCCTAAACCCTAAATCCTAAACCCATAGCCTTAAATCCTAAACCTTTAATCTTGTGCCCTAAAACCTAAAACCTAAATCGTAAACCTTAAACCTAGAGCTCGAAACCCTAAACTCTAAGCCCTAAAACCTAAACACTAAATCCTAAACCCTAAACCCTAAACCCTAAACCATAAACCCTTAAATCTAAACCCTGAGCCCTGAGCCCTAAACCCTATTTTTACCTGATAGGTACCAGGAGAGGATTACACAGGAAAAACCGGATAATTAATTGCACAAAGAATAATATATTTTCTTTATCTTTTTTTTACTCACAATACAAAGAAGCCCCCATTATATAGGGAGAGATGCTCAAAAAACCAAATAACAATATTTGGCAATATATATAACCACTCACTTGACATAGACAATTTGTTCAAACAACTCGTAACAAATATGCTAAATAAAAGCATAATATTCTACCCACATAATATAATAGAGCACTAATATGAATTTTCCTAACATTCCCCCCTTAGTCCAAACATGGGGAAAACATCCATTTTGCACTGTACCTAATTTCGTGATGGTGTGATTTTCCATTGGTTGATCAAAAACCAAGACAAAGATAGTTTTCTACCAAATAACCAAAAATTGAGAGTTGTGTGATTTTTTATTGGATTATAAAAAACCAAGACAGAGATATGGTTTTCTATTGGTTGACCAAAAACCGAGAAAAAAGAGGTTTTCAAATGGTTTACCCCAAACCATATCACGATATGTAGTACTACTTTAACTATCATCATGTCTTCACCTTCAGGAGATTACTTTGGAATCCATACATATAAATGAAATCAAACTGAAACATTGTATCGTTTCCCCCTCACAATGTGAAGTTTGATAACACATTCTTCTAAAAAAATTGAACTCAAAACTCACCACGCTGAAAGAAAACATATTCACACACACATATGTCACCAAATCAGTATCTGCGGCCTCGTCGATGGTGACTGACGAGAGGATGTTGTATGTCCTCCATCCTTCATGTATCCTCCAACCTCCAGTTGTTGCTACTTAGTTAGCAGATATAGCTTTGAGGCTCATGTACATGCCTTTTACAAGTTGAACGTTGGGTTCCACCAAAAATGCGTTTGTAAGGAATTTTTTTAATTTATTTTTACAACACTGTTGATAACACAAAAAAAGACAAGAATACTACTTATGAAATACAAGACAACTTGGATCTTTTGACAAATTTATTAAATATTTTAGAATTTGACAGGACAATGACAATATGATAACTTTAAAGACTTTATCTTTGAATATTGACTCAAAAAACTTTTGACATTAAACATTGACTATATAAAAATTTACACGACTTAGAAATAATAATTGAATCCAGTTTATAAATTTCATGCCTCTAAACAAACTATATTAAACTATGACTTAACTTGTAAACAAACCAAATCCTAAATAAGCACTAAAATAAATATTATGCAAAATTAACCAAATAATACTAATGATGGTCTTTTGGTGAACATATATGGGAAAGAATAGATATGTACATATATGGCGATGAAAAGGCATGCACCGTGTCAAGTGGAGGCTTCTTCCCCAAGATCTTTGTAGAGCCCGAATTGTGTACTTCTACGGATTAAAAAAACTAGAGCAAATGTGGAACCGATAAGTTGTTCTATATAATATAATCAAAGATGATGTAATGAATATAATAGAACGATGGTGGGAAATAATCGTTTCCAAATGCAAATGTGTTGATCACTTAAGTCAACCAATATATGACAATGCTCTCAAAAATATTTCTGCGTTACGTAGTACTCCCAAGTAGATACACATAGGACTATAATGACTTCCGTGGATCAAGAAAATTCATGAAAAATTTATAAGCACACCCATATGTTAAACATTGTACATCATATGTGAGCATGAACATGGTGCGAAGAAGCATGGATCAAGCTTAATTGTGGATTTCAACATGCCTTGAATCAGAAAGGGCATCTAATTCAAATGTAAATATCCATGCATTAAAAATGACACGTCTGAGTTAAAATTTTTTCTAGAGGGGTTCAACTGTGAGGTAGTCCTCTTTTTACAAAACAACCTAGATCCACGATGTGCATTCCAAGAGAAAGATATAAGCCATAATAATGCAAGTGACTAAGATAATAAACTATAGATATGGAATGCAATCTAACTAATGCTTAAAATTTCATAAATTGATCAAGGAACTCTCATGCGCTGAAGCAGTGCCAAAGATGCATCGCCACTTGATAATTATTTTAAGCTTCCATTTAGCAATCAGATATGACTTGCTCTGATACCACTGATATGAACTAGGAGAGGATTTCACTGGGAAAACTAGATAATTAATTGCACATAGAATAATATATTTTCTTTATCTTTTTTTTGCTTACTCACAATACAAAGAAGCTCCCATTATATAGAGAAATATCCTCAACAAACTAAATAACAATATTTGGTAGTATATGTAACCACTCACTTGACATAGACGAGTTGTTCAAATAACTCGTAACAAATATGTTAAATGCAAGCATAATATTCTACCCACATAATATAATGGAGAACTAATATGAATTTTCCTAACATTACCACCATGAACCCTAAATCATAAAGCCTAAACACTAAGTCTTAAACCCTAAGCCCTAAACCCTAAACCTTAAACCCTGAGCCCTAAACCCTAAGCCCTAAAGAATATTCCTAAATCTTCTTAAATTACCTCCAACACTTCCAAGATTCTCTGACATCACCTCCAGATGCTTAATATATTTCTTGAACTATCCTAGAGGGTGTTTGATTAGCTCATAACTATTCAAGGATTAGGGTTTATGGTTTTTGTTCATGGTTTAGGGTTTATTGTTTAGGATTTAGGGTTTAGGATTTAGGATTCAATGTTGAAGGTTTAGGGTTTAGGGTTTAGCATTTAGGGCTCATGGTTCAAGGTTTAGGGCTTAGGGCTTAGGGCTTAGGGATATGGGATGAATGTTTAGGGTTTAGGGTTCACAGTTTAGGGTTTAGGGTTTAAGTTTATGGTTTATGGTTTAGGGATTAGAGTTTAGGGTTTAGGGTTTACATTTCATGTTAGAAGTTTAAGTTTTTTCACTCAAAAACACAATCTGTGGTGTTAGGAAGGTGTTTTCAAGTCACAAAAAATTTACCCATCCTCATGAGATCCTTACCCATGGTAAACAATATTCTATCTATGATAGTACCCATTCCTAGAGGTACTTATCAATGTTTACAAATATTATCCTATCACCATGTACTGATCATATCATTAGTGCTTACAAATTTAGGGCCAGTTTTTCCTGTAACCAAAAGGGGTAGCTACACTATCTTGAAATTCTTCATAAAACCTTCAAGTATTAAAGAAAAATGGATGTTACCAACATGTATAGGATTCAAGTATATTTCCAGTGTCCATTTGTTTTAATCATGGCTCCTTACGAAGCTCCCAAAAATTATCCAAAGAAGTCAAAATTCACCATTAGAGTGTTTGTTCCCTACACCTAGAAAACCTGTTGAGAAGATTTCCCTTGAATGAGTAAACCTTTCCCAAATCTTCCTAAACAATCCTATAAATGTCAATAACCAATCTAAAATGCCCCAAAACCTAAACAATGACTATATCTTTCACAAAATAGATATCGATTGTATAATTTAAACGCTAAAAGATTGAATGCTGAAATCCTGAAAAATACCTATGTACTGACCAAATTAAATTATGAAAAACTATCTTCTAAACTGTGATAGATGGAGCTATAAGAGTAGTTCTATAAGGTGCAGAGTGACCCTAACATCTTATATTTACTAAAATAAATTTAAAGTATAAGAAATAATTAAATATAAATAATAATAAAAGAAAAACTTCTATTTTAGTCAATAGAAGCATGCCACAAACACTATACCACATAACACATTGAAACATGAGCAAGTTATAATGTGAGTGTGTTATAGCGTGCTTGCATTATAACGTGCTCGCGTTTCATCTTTTTTGGATTTGAAATTCCCAATCCATAGGATTTGATTTTCCTTGGATTTCCAAACCAAAGGTTTGGGCTGTTTTTGCGTGATTAAAACCATGTTTGAAAAAAAAACATCAAAATTTCACGTGTGCACCCCAATATCTCATGTATTAAACCATAATATTTAAAAAAATATATACTACGATGTCAAGCTCAGTTTTATCTTGATGAGGATATAATTCTTTCTAAAATTTGATTAGTTTAAGGCTTTCATCCATAATTTCTTTTACAAGTGCCTTGTTTTCTTGCAAAAACCTATGCATACATCTTGGAGCACAATTTATGATTTTTTCATCCAAATTAAAAAAAAAAATGGTTTTTTCTAAACTCCATTCTACACGTACTAAAAAAAATAAAAAATGATTTTTTTTCTCAAAGTTATGGGGGGTGCACACACAAATATTTCATTTTTAGGATATGTGCACCAGGGATAATTTTAGTGGCGAATATTCATAATATGGTGAATATACCATTTAAAAAAATTTTGAAAAGGCAAATTTTATGGCGTGGGTTAGTAACCTGTTTTCCTAAAAATTACAGTTGCATTTTTTTTAGGGGTCGGCTTCGCCTACCCTTGAAACTATCCCCTATATAATCCTAGATTATTCGCCAAGTAGAACAATACTAGCTCTCTCATACCACTTGAGGGCATATGTATTATCAAGTACAGTAAAAATGTGACAGGAGGGTGGAGGCTACAGATGCGCGACAGAGAGTTTGTTGATGCGCGATAGGGAGATTTTGTTGATGCGCGACATGGAGAGTTTATTGACACACGATAGGAGTGCGGAGGAGAGTTTGTTGACACATGACATGAAGATTTGTTTTCGCACGACCAGACGGAAGAGGTTGCAGACACGCAACAGAGATTTGTTGTCGCATGTCAACAAATCTCTGTCTTGTGTATGTAGCTTTCTGTCACACCACTTAAAAATCAGGGAAAATTTTTTGTTAGAACCCTAAAAAATTCACCTTCCCGTGAAACTGGTTCCGAGGATATTCGCCAAGTATTTTCCACCTCCAATTTCTAAGAGCTCTCTTAAAATGAACCCTGATGTGCACTTTGAAAATTAATAAAAATTATACATTCATCCAAAAATTATGAAAAATTAATGGGACCTCGTACATGGTCTTAGCTAAATTTATACTGAAGGGATTTGAAAAAAAACTATAGAACTCAAAACATGGGAGGGGGGGGCACACATATAATAGGTTCTTATCTTCTTGACACAAAAATAGACATACTTTGTGTGTGCACCACATTTAACCCTGTAAATCTCAACCATTTAAAAAAAATTAGTAGTTTAGAAACTAGATTCTGATATCTATGGTCCTTATTCTTATCAATTTTTCAAATTTTTAGCATAGGCATGTCGAATTATTCAATGAAGTTCAAGTTTCACTTATTTCAGGACGAAGGTGTCCCTTTTTGACCCCCTTTTGGCCCCCCATTTCCATGCACTTACCTCAGTGATAGTGTATGTTTTATGTTTATGATCCAAGTTTGATTCTGTACCACTCTATAACTATGTGACTTTGTCATTTCTATACTTTTTTTGTCATGTTCTGGAGTTTTGTGATGTTGGAAAGGTGATTTGTTCACCCAATAGATGCACCCCTCATTTGGGATACATGTGATGAATGCAGGAGGAGGCAACCCAAATGAGAGGACTTGTAATTGATATGCATATCTGAGAGTGACATACCTGTAAGGGGTAGAGGATATGCATGGTATATACCAAGGCACCTGCAAATAATGTAGGCTAAAAACAAGTGTTAGTGGAAAAGAACTAGCGTGCAATATAATATAATTTAACAAGAAAATGTGAAGACAAGAGGTACCATTAAAAGTGGTTTGCATACATGGTAAATTGCTTACTAAGACAATTAGGACCGAAGCAGCCATAATAAAACAATGATCAAGAAAAACATAGGGCATAACTCGTAAACAGTGACAAACAATAACAAGAAAAAAGGTAACATATAACCATAGTTTTATAGAGTCTTGCAAGGAAAAGGATACACATGAAGCACCCACTAGCATGTTATAATGATAAATAGTATGTCATAACATGTATATATCAATGAAAAAGTAAGTGATAGTGCCATGAAGTAGTAAAAATTGCAATAGTAGGACCTATGATGTGTGGAGTATAAGAGTAGTAAAGGTAGACACCCCAGGGGCCTTAGTGGTACTGGTAAAGAATGACGTCGAGCATCATGCATAATGTAAGAATATGTAGAATTATTGCATTCACCTTAAGAGACCACATGAACACACATGTGTATAGAAAAAGATAATGACATTCTAAGTATTAGGAAACAAAGTCTAACATTTAAGTAGTATAAGCTAACAAGAGTAAAAACAACCAAGATGTTCAGATGTTGTGTGAATGTGATTTTGTTTTGTGATATGTAAGGTGTGAAAATGGGAGGATCTACATTACCACTCAATGGATGTGTGTGAGATGAGCTTCATTTAGGGATGTTCCATCAATAATCAAGTATGAACCGTAGAATAAGAGTGTGCAATTGGGTAATGAAGATAAAGTATGTGTACTAGAGTTGTGGTAATGCTCAAAAAGATAATCACTAAGCATAGAGGTTGAGAGAGAGATAGAGTATCCAAGATGTGGTAAGTGAGGTTAATTTATGAATTTTTCCCTCGAATTTCAAGTATGAACCATAGAACAAGAGTGCATCATCGGGTAACAAAGGTAGTATATGTGATTGAGATTTAGAAAAAAATTACTGTGAAACACAAGGCATGAAGTGTAGGAGATAAGTTATGAGTATATTATAGAGATAACAAATAGCGATAGAGTGGGGAAGTAGGATGCCCCCAAGTGTGTATATCAAAAGATGTTGACAAATAAATGTGATCATTGTGAGAAAGAATAGCTAGAGTATGTATAGTGAACAAAAGGATGTATAACATATATGTAAAGTAGTATGTGTATCATGAATAAAAGGATCCATAAGTAAGCACGAGGATAAAAACATTTATGGAGTGAAATAGGAACATAAAGGGAAGTCATAAGCATAGATAGATGTATCAAAGTGTTCTCATAGTGTAGATAAGATAAATTATTGTTAAAAATATGACTTGAAGTGAAAACAAAAATTAAGGTATAGGTGTGTATGGGAGTAGTATGGATAGGTAATTGTTGATTAGAACATGTAACTATGGTTTGGGAAATTTTGATACCCCCAAGTGTGCGAGTGATGTAGATATATCTGATAAGAGGAGAGAGACCATGCCATGACGACAGATATGGAGATGGGTCAGGAGTATCAATATTGGTGTTAGGAGGACTAGATTCACCAAAGTAAGCTATAGCATTAAGAACCGATGGAAAATGGTCGTAAGTTCCCATGTATTCTAATAGATCATCATCAGTAAGAAATGTATCTAATTCAAGACAAGTGGTAGAAGAGGGATCACCAATAAGTTCAGGTTATAGTATAGGAAGATTATGAGTATGTGTTAGAGTAGGTATTTACCTTAAATCATGTTCACCTAGGCACTTTATTCAACTTTTATTTATTTATCCTAACCCACTTATGTGTGAATATTTATTTTATCTTATTTATATCTTTGGAAGATATTATCTAGGTGTTAGGTATAATTCTTTCCTTGATCTATAGTATTGAATAGTTCTTTCTTAAATCTATGGTCTTGACCAACTCTTTGATGACTAGTTCTTTCATTGATTTATGGCTTGATCTATGGCATTGAATGGTTCTTAGATTGATATTTTTGCCTATATAAGCAAGTACCTTTCTCATTGTACTTTATAGAGTTCTAGAATAATATCTGATATTGCTCCTCTTTTGTTTGCAAAGGTTTTTGTAAAGTTATTTTGGTGAATTAATTTCATCTTATTGAGTGTGGTGTTTTATTAGCATCTGAGTTCTTTTTGGCTTGGAACAATTTGTTTATTATTCCTTTTATGGTATCAGAGAAAGATATTGATGTTAACATCCGTATGTAAGTTTAATTTTGTAAACAAGGTTTTTTATATTCATATATTTATAATTTATTAGTATCATGTTTTAGCATGTGTATTTATGCAAAACAGAGGCTTCTATTGGATTGAGAAGGTAGAAAAAACCTAAGAATGAATGTAAACTTGACAAGTAATGGAGGCAATTTATTTTTGAGTTTTTTGGTTTTGTAGAGGTGGATGCACGTAACAATTTACTTTGGAATTTGTTTCTTCTTGGAAGAAGACCCAAAAAAATGATTTTTGGGTTTTTTTTGGGTTTTTCGAGATTTGAATCATGTTTTTTTCTTCTGTGCTACAACATTTTTAGTTAGCATAGAGTAAACATTTTCCAGAGGGGCATTTTTTCCTTATTTGGGAGTATGCAGTTTTTCTAGAAAAGGTAATGGGTTGTGACTTTATTGGAAACAAACAACACACCCAAAAATAGAAAGAAGTGCACATACCCATTAAAATCCATAACCATTGGTCATATGGTATGGTCATAGGAGGGCTTAAGCATGTGATTCCTACTAGCAGGTACTTAACTCCAGCCCCCTTTATTTTTATTTTTGTGGTGAAGGAAAGAGCAATTTATTTTTTGTATAGTACCAACTGAAATAAACAGTAGAGCATAAAATTGAAAAGCTTGTATCTTTTGATCGGTAACTTGAATTTGAGTGCCATTATTTTTAAAATTCCTTGTATTTTCATGCTTTTTCCATTCGACCTATTTATTTTGAGAAATGCACTAAAATTAAAAAGTGCCATATTATAACACACAATGAATCATAAAGGGCCAAATCTAGGGGGGTCTTCTTTGGATTGTTAGATTCCTGCATTTTTAATGATATTTGAGAAGTCTTCTTTATCTAGTTCTACACTAGATCAAATTGAGCCATTAAAAACACATAATTACCAAAAAAGAAAACCAAGAATGGAAACAATCATTAAATGTAAAGGATTATGGGCTTTAGCTTCTTTAGAACAACCAATGTTCACTAGATAATATGAGAAATTTCAGTACCAATGCAAATTTATGAGTGTATGGGTTTGATAGGAGCTTATGTAAGTGATAGTATTTTTTTTCTTTTGGAAAAATGTGTCTCTACTTTTAAAATATGGGATAAATTAGAGGGTTTGTTTGGTAAGGAGGATCACATGAGAGCCATGTAACTTGAAATTGAGATCACCTCTCTTAATTCTAAAGATTTTCCATCAATTATATACTACTTTACAAATTTCAATAATTTTTTGACACAATTGAAGGGAAGTGAAAGAGATAAGAAATATGAAGAGTGTGTTTAATTAATTCTATCCAAGTTGAGAGGTCCATTCCAAATCTTTGCTTCTACCTTTTTCTCTAGCATATCTGCCTTAGGTGACACATTCAGAATGACTTACTTAGAAACATTTTGTGAAAGACTTGCTAGGGAAGAATCCAATTTGTCTAACCTTGAGTCATCCACCTCTCAAAAGGCATTAGTAGAATCTAATCTGAAGGAAAAGGGAAAACCAAGATTTAAATCCACGTTCACCCTTTCTCCATCTCCAACTAATCCTAAAAAAAATAAAAAAAATCTAAACCCAAGGAGTCTTCTAAATTCAAGAATAAATATAACCTTTCATGCTCTTTTTGCGGGGGTATTTTTCATGAAGAACATGTGTTACAAGTTATTGTAAGCCTTAGAGGATGCAGTCAAGAAACACAAAATATATATCTCCATTCCACCTCCTTCTAATCAGCATGGAAAAACACTTAATGTTGTTGGGAGATCTCGGTCACCACTTACATATAGTTGGGTTATAGATTCTGGTTCTTCTCATCACAAGAATTCTTCCAAGGAGTCTTTTATATCTCTAGGTTTGAGTTCTACATCCAAAATTGAGGTCGTATATCCTTCTTTTCTTTTTTGTAAGGGAAAATTTGACATAAACCTTGATGGTGGGAATATCTAAGATGCACTATATGTTCCTAACATCACTACAAATTTTCTTTATGTATATCACATTTTTCATTCTGTCTAGGGAAAAAGAATGATTTTCACACCATGTGGGGCAGAAGTACGAACTTTTTTGGAGCATCATTCACATTTTTCTCAAGGTATAGCTGATCATAGTTCTATATCATATCACTTTGGGTGTTTTGATGACACTTCCTATATAGCAACAAGATTGGTTTCTCATGTAGATTCAGAATGTAAGATTTGGCATGAGATATTTGGACATCTCAATTACAAATAATTAAAGGAGTTGAGAAATCATGGTATGGTTGATGATCTTCCTATAGTTTATTTCCTTGAAGTATTTTTTCATGGTTGTGCATTAAGGAAATAACATCAAGATCCATGCCCTAAATGTTTTTCTAAGAGAGCTTCTTCAACACTTTAACTTGTGTATAGTGATTTGATGGTTTTTCCTACTCCCTCTTTTAATAGAGCTAATTATGCACTTACCTTTATTGATAATTTCTCTAGGCGTACTTGGGTTTATTTTCTCAAGTAAAAAAGTAAATTTTTTTCACACTTTAAAGTCTTCAAGGCTTTGGTCTAGAAATAATCTTCTAGCTGCATAAAGAACCTTCACATTGATAGTAGGGGGGGTAATTTAGCAAATAGTTTTCTTATTTTTTGGCAACTCATGTCATTATTCATCAACATTATATTCTTTATACTCCACAATAGAATGGATTAGCACAACAAAAGAACCAAACTTTTAAGGAAATGGATAAATACATGATGCATTCTAGATATTTACCTCCTGTATACTGGGAAGATGTAGTTAGTTATGCTAACTAAATTTAAAATCATACACCACACAGAGCAATTGTGAATTTGAATCCAGAGGAAGATTGGTCCAAAATTAATCCTAATGTATCATTTTTTTGAGTCTTTGGGAGCCATGCTTGGGATTTTGTTCCAAATAATAAAAGGGAAGCCTTGGATAAGAAGAGAAAAACCTTGATATTTGTAGGGTATTTTGAGGACATGAGAGATTATCAAATTTTAGATCTTGATACTCATGAGGTTATTTTTCAAACACATGTTAAATTTGATGACCGCTTCTTTCCTCACAATTCGTCATCTTCTTCCATGCCTACTTCTTATTATTTATCTCATTTTTAGGATCCCTTATTTGAGGAGGTTGATGAGGATGTTATGGATGATGACGAAGATCCTATTACCACTGATGTTTTCACTATGCCTAAGTTGGCACGTACTATAGTTTATGTGGTAGAACCTTTCATACAATATTTTTTGGAGATATTTGTTCATAGTGTGAAAATTAATAATGTTTTTTAGAATTATACTATCCATATGATAATATAATATTTTAATAGTGTGATATATTATTATTATATTTAGGTGTATGTGAGTTGTGAGAAAAACTCACTATTAGATAGCTGTGAGAAAATAAAGGTGGAGAGAATCATGTTGGAGAGATAAGTGGATATTAGGTAATTGATATGGTTTGACTCCTTATACTGAGGATTTCATTTACCTATTTATATGTAATCTCTTCATAATTAATATCACCTCGAATGAATTATATTACAATATTTTCATATTCAGTGTTTTATTACAGTGGTTTTATTTTGTCAAATCAAACACGAATTAATATTTGGTATTAAAGCATGGGAGATCTGTATGGAAGTAATGATTTATCATGTTAGAAAATGAATCTAGAAATTATTGGTTAGATAAGTACCTGTGTGTCAGAGAGGAAATTCTAGATGACTTTCTATCCAGCTAACCATACTGCTTTGGATGCCTTTGTTGATAAATACGTTATATTTGTAGTTTTTAGCTAAATGACATTCTGCTATACATTTCTATTTATTAAAAATTGGTCTTTCTGGAAGATAGTGTGCTCTTGATACACTCCATGCCTATTTTGGTGTGTATTGGAATGAGTAAAGGAGAAGATATCCACGTGCTAGCCAAATTAACAAGTGGCAAATCACAACTATTGTGTGTAAGACGACCACTTTCTATACATTTGTATTAGGTTCATACAAATATAATGCCCATGTGGATTACGTATTAATACATATCCTCTTTCCACACATTCAAAATATCCAAATGAGCATTGGAGATCTATGTCTAACGAAGGGATTACATCTCATGCCCATTCTGATGTCTTATAAATCTGCATCACACACTAGTGCCAACGTCAATATATAAGAATCTCAAACTGCATCAAATATTTTAGTTTTACATTGGAAATATGGCTACACCACAAAAATATTTGTTTTTCCATCCATGTGCGAGTCAATTGTTGTTTATTAATTTGTCTCAAGTCTTTATTATTATGTTGTAGTTTGTTATATTGTATTTTTTAAAAGTATGAATTAAGTCATTGTAATAGTCGACTTCATCCTTACATTAATTCTACCCACCAGTGCATGTTGTGTATTTATCCATTTAATTTTTAGTATATATAGTTATAGTTTGTTATTAAATTTATTTAATTTTGTCAATTTGATAAATTATCAATAGTTGTTAAATCATCTTCAAAGTTGTAAAGCATCATCATCAAAAGTTTTCTTCAAAACTATAAAATTGTATTAAAAAAGTAATCTTTAATTACCTTTTTTATTGTTTCGTATTGTCAAGTCTTTTATTCATAAAATTGTGTCATTGTAAAAGTCGTAAAGTAAAATAAAATATTGTCTTACGGATGCATTTTCGGGATAACCAACGTCTGATTTGTAATCAATATGTTATTGAGATTCATGATCAAAACCGAATGAGTTAGCAATAAACATGGAGGTTGGAGGCAATGGAGGAAGGAGGCATTTTAGCGACCTCTTGTTAGGAACCATCAATGAGGCCACGATATTACTTTGGTGGCCATGTATTTTTGTTGTTGTGTTCGGTGTGTTTAATTTCAACATGTGTGGTAGTAAATAAAGATTAGAAGGATAATTCTTGTTCATAGTAAGGAACATATTTTCTTATTCTGTAAAATGTGAGTGGGGAAATGTGTACGGTGCTATGAAAGTGGTTGGTGGTCCACTAGAAAAATAATTTGAGAGTTTTTGAATCTCTTATAAAATCACATACAAAGTGGTTAATGGTTCCACTAGAAAACCTATTAGAGTTGATGATACTCTTTGAAAACCATCGGATTGTAGAACATGAGCAAGTATTAGATAAAACTCACCCATGTTCACACTAAGGGGGTGAATGTTAGGAAATATTTGTTCATAGTGTGAACATTAATAATGTTTGTAGAATTATATCATCCATATGATAATATAATATTGTAATAGTGCGAGATATTATTATTATATTTAGGTGTATGTGAGTTGTGAGAACAACTCACTATTAGATAACTGTAAGAAAATAAAGGTGGAGAGAATCATGTTGGATACATAAGTGGAGATTGGGTAATTGATATGTTTGACTCCTTATACTGAGGATGTCATTTACCTATTTATATGTAATCTCTTCATAATGAATATCATCCTGAATGAATTATATTACAATATTTTCATATTCGGTGTTTTATTACATGTTAGGTTGTGGAGCTTGTTTTCATGTGAGAAAGTGTTGAAGACTATACACTAATAGTACTATACACTTTCCACAGTTGTCTTGTCGAGGTTTAGGGCTGAGACAGCATCCCTCGAGAAAAAAAAAATTGGCCTTAAAATGTGCCCGATATACTGGGAAACGTGCTTTTATCATATGGGTGGGATTTTTGACCCATATGTTTATGGGATGGTTTTGATACCCATGGTTTTGTAAAACTGCTTAAGTAGTTGTCTACTTATGTGGTTTTGTGCATATGGTAGGGTTAATGTAACATTGTAGATGTGTTTTGAATTCGGGTGTGAATTCTGTAGAGTTTGTTGAGCATAGCTCCAAATAGATCTGGGTATTGTATTGAGAGAGCGGTGGCTTGTAATAAAATATGAGCAAGTGATTCTTGGTGGACATAGCCCAATTTTTTTGAACCATGTTAAATAATGTCTCATTGTGTTGTGTTATTTTATTCTACACTTTTATTTGAGATCTATAATATTTTTTGCATATTAGTTTCTACTATTGCGATTCTGTGAGGGATTATTCCACATATTTTATCCCTTATTTCCTAACATTATAGTGGTTTTATTTTGTCAAATAAAACCATAATTAATAATATTTTCCACTCACTAGGCATCATCATGCACATTCTACAAGTTCTGGACTTTTATGTCAAGAAGTTTCTAAGGATCCATAGTATTTTTCATAGAAATTCCACTTATGGCCACCTTTTTTGTCTTGGTTCTTCTCTAGTTGCTTTGGATTATAACAAACAACAAGATATTGTACTTTCACCTTCATAGGTAGAGCACATGGCAACAATTATAGTGAGTATGTAGATTCTTTGGATTTGAAAGTTATTGGTAGAGTTTAGATTCCTACAAGATTCACCAACTATACTTTGTTGTGATAACCAAAGAACAATTCACATTTTTTGTAACCCTGTTGAGAACCAGTGGACAAGGAATATTGAGATTCACATACAATTCATTCGTCAGGACATTCAGGATGGATTTCTTTTCTTGGAGTACATTCTGACGCAGTAGTAGGTTTTTGACATCTTTACGAAGCCGTTTTCATCACATTGCTACCTTGAGTTATGTGACATGCTTGGGGTTTTAGAATTTGTTCTTAGGGGTGTTTGTGAGAACATATTACATCTTCTTATTTCTCTTTCCTTATAACAAGATTCTTTCCTACTTTTAGTTTGATATTTCTTCATGGATATATTGTACATGAGTACCTGATTAGGCCTAGTTTCTAGGACTCATACTGTGGATATGCCACTTTAATTTTAGGCCCCTAAATTCACTTGAGGGGGGTGTTAGAGTAGGTATTTACCTTAGCTCATGTTCACCTAGGTAATTTATTCACCTTTTGTTTTAGTTTTCCTCAACCACTTATGTGTGGATATTTCTTTTATCTTATTTAGATATCAGGAAGATATCATCTAGTTGTTAGGTATATTTCTATCATTGATCTATGGTATTGAGTATTTCTTTTATGACTAGTATTTTCCTAAATATATGGTCTTGACTAGTTATTTACTTGATTTATGGCTTGATTTATGGCCTTGAATGTTCTTAGATTGATCTTTCTTTCCTATATAAATAAGGCCCTTTCTCATTTTACTTAATAGAGTTCCATAATAATATATGATATTGTTTCTCATTTATTTGCAAAGGTTTTTATAAATTTATTCAAGTGAATAACTTTCATCTTATCAAGTGTGACACTTTATTAGCATCTGCATTCTTTGTGGCTTGGAATAATTTTTTTATCGTCCATTTTATATGTGAAGTAGTGTAAATCTTAGGAGGATATGTGGTGGGAATAAAAGAAGTAGGCAAAGGGATATATTTGATGCTGGGTTTGGTAGATTGTGTGGGAATGGAAAGAATATCAATGAATCCTTTTCCATTTCTATCTAATCCTGTGCTAATGAAACTGTAACAAACCATATACTGATATCCAGGACCATATTTTATGAAACGAGGATGAGATACAGTTGAAGCAAGATCTTCAGGTAAATGTTCAACAATGTTGTAAAAGGAAAATGGGGAGGGATCTGCTAAGGCATCGAAGACCATACCTTAATATAGCAATTTAATACATTTATGAAGGGTTGATAGGACCACATACATGACATGGATCTAAGGTTATCTAAGAAGAATATTATAATTAAGATTATTATGAATCACATGGCATGGGATGGGAAAAGTGCATGGGCCAACATCAATGGGAAGTGTGATTCTACCTAATACCCTTTTAGGAATATTATCAAAGCTGCAAATACAAATACAAGAGGGAGTTAAGGAGGCTTTGAAAAGGAAAATTTTGTAAAGGAATGATAGATTAAAAATGTTAAGTCTAGATCTATTATAGACTAATTTTTTTTTAACCCCTATATTATGGATGTAAACCTTAATATAAAGAGGTGGATCATTATCTAGAACAAATTGAGAAGAAATATCAGTGGATGCAAAGGTAATATATTTTAGTGTGAGTGGAATTTTCTTCACCTTTTATTTATTTATTAGGTGTATTGTCACATCACCAGGTGAGTAATATCACTTAGGTGGGAGCATGGATTGTAGGTGTCATATTAGTTATGACATATTTTGTTATGGAACCTGTCATATGTGTAAGAATGCGTCATAGGAGTTACATTCCCATTTTTGAAAGTAACTCATCTCATCCATCATGGAGACATATTTAGCTGCATGGAAGTTACTCAGAACTCCCCTATATGTACACATTTCGTACTTGATCTATGAGCATGGGGATCTAGCCCTTTTTCCTTTAATACATGCAATTTTTTTCCATGGTTGATTCTTTGCTTGAATCTTGAAGCTACACCATTCCATGGTTAGGTAAAAATATTTGATACAAACAGATTCCATCAAGATAGTATTCCTTACTCCCTCCATCATGGTATCGAATCTCGAGGAATAGAATTGTGTTGCTCCCAAAAATTATGTGTTTTTCTGTCTAGTAGTTTCTTGTGCAAGCTCTCATTTTTTCCTTATGTTCTACTTGCGTTCTTCAAGGTTTTAGTGGTTGGTATTGTGTGATGGCTTATGTGATTCTTGCTGGTTTTAAGTGTGTTCAGGGTTCAAAAAAAGGTGCAGGTATAAAAGGTACAACTTTGGTTTTGTTGAAGGCTTGAAAAATCTTTAAAAGGGTCTAACTTGGCCCCAGATCACCAAATTGGGAATCAAGCTCCCCCAACTCACTTAATAAATTGACAACCCATTGCATTAGATAACTCAACTCATGTTGTTGCCTTTCTTTCACATGAATTTTATTTGCATTATATTCATCTTTGACTTAGGTTTCTCGTGTTTCTGATTTTGTGTCACTCGTGCTTAACCAACTCTACCTAGCTCTCAACACTGTCTTTGCACCATCCTTAGCCAAGTTTGGGTTTGTTTGCATGAGCCACTAGTTGTTTGTGGTTTGAATGTTTTTCACACTCTGCATCATGTGTTATTTGGTATTTTACCCACGTTATTGCTGACTCTAGTGCTTTGCTAGTATTACCTTCAACTTGTTGTTTTCAATCCAATGTTGCTCAATTGTGGCTGACTTTGACACACGTTTATAATCTTGGTTTACAATGTTTTAAGGATATGCAAAATTCTTTACTAAAGCCTATCCTGACTGCCTCCGTTCGTGTTATTCGCGTGGTTATAGTGAATTATATCACCTATGCCCTTGATCACTGAATCATTTCTTTAGCTTGACGTGCATGTATTTATTTTCTCTTGGCTGCTCATGTCGTGTTATTATGCCTATCCATCACACAAGTTCGCAGTCAATGTGAACCTGTGCAAAAATTTGACCAGTGCAGTCTATCCTTACACCCATCCGGCCTCGAACTTGCGACCCCCATGCCCTATTTCCTGTGCCCCACCATTCTGTTGCACAATCACATTTAAAACTTACTACGTCGGTTCCTTTTAAAAAATGCAAACGAAAATTTGATGGAATAGGTAACAACGTACTACGTTAATAACTATATAAGTAACAACGTAATATGTTGTTACCTATTCCGTCAAAACTAAGGGTGACGTGACGGAAAATAATTTTTCCCTATTTTGTGAACTTGCATGAGATATAGGCCTAGTTGTTTCATGCTTCATGCCTCTACTTCAGAATCATGTTTGGCTCTGGCTCTTTGCCAACCTCTAAGCTCAAAATATGGTCATTTTATCATCTCAGGCACCCTACCATCTTTTGTAGCTTGTCTGTTACATAGCCAGGTCTGCTCCATAGGTGGATACACTCAAAACACTATCCCGCTCTAACAACTTGAGCTTTAACTCTACATCGTTACATGAGAATCCTTCCCTCAGAAAACTCACATTAAAGTCGGCAAGTGGCATCAAATCAGAAAAATCACTTAAATCGGTGTTTAACCATCCTCACTGTGCCAACATGTGGAATTACACTCAACTTGGGTACCACGTTTTGACCTTGCATGTGGCAGTTTACCCTACAACTTGGTGGTATTACACTATCATCAACTAGATCAAAAATAGACCCAGATCATCCCATCTTCTCTCCACCCCATGCATTGGCCATCTTAGCAGCTCGTGTAATTGGCCTCTTAGCCCGATGAGCCAACATCAAGCAATTCAGTGCATCCAAATGGCTTGACGCCTCTAGGCCCAACCCTTTTAGAATTGTTTGAAGGTGAAAAAAATCCCTTTTTTAAATGTTTTAAGGTGAAAAACATTCACTCTTGGCATTGTAATAATTTTGGGACTCATTTTTCTTGTTAATCCATTCCCTTCCTACGAGCGTCAAAGACGGAGGGCAATGTCTGGGGTTAAAAGGAGGCTAATCCCCCCTTTCAAGAAAAACAAATCCTATCTAAAATTTAATGCCATTTCCAACAAGTACAAATAACACACCATTTACACATGTTTAGGGTAGTTTGTAAATCCGTTTTTAGGGCTTATTGGCTTTTTCCAGTAGTTATGGAAACCTTTTTTGGCTATAACATTTGACCAATTGCTCCGTTTTGAGTGCTTCTTTCGTCAAAATTGCATATTTTTTTGCACACTACATGATGGGATTATAAGTTTTTTGTACACAGACTACATTATAAAGTTACACATTCTAGGGGGGGCCATTGCACTAGTTGTTTAGGCTTATACTTTTTGCACTAAGTTATAAAGTGTCATCTGGGATATTTTTTGGGGTTTATCCACACTATGGATTTCCATCGTTATGTTGTTATGCTTGATTATGAGAACTAGTTGAAACAGAAGGAAAACATCATTTAGACACTACATTGTGCATGGGTTGGTTCCCTACCTCCATGGTCTCGTTCCCAATCCTCTTGATCATCTACAGAAGGATGTGTTGTTTAACTACACTAATGAGGTCTATGGCCTTCTCAGTCTTACTGTTCCTAGGTAAGTTTGACATTTGTTCAAGCACACCAAGTTCCCTTTCACTTCCTGGTCCATTATCTGATAGTTACATGGTGATACTGCTTCACCATCTGTGAGTGAAACTTCCCTAGACCACTCTTGTGCCACCACGGTTTCTCTCCCTTCTCACATCCCTTCCACTGATGAGTGTTCCTCTATTCTTGTTGCTTCGTGGGAGTCCCTTGTTGACTGTCCACATTTGGACCTTGCTTTTGATACCACTCACACTACTACTTCCACTACAGAAATCATTATTGACCATCTTCATGCTTATATTCACTCTTCACACTTGTGTTCCTGTTGGTGTCGAATCACAGCACCCCTGGGACTCTGCAACTCGATGGGTTGAGAATCTCAGTGCGATTGCACAACATGGAGCTTTTCCCAAGTGTGGGACCTTGCGAAATCAGAAAAGCTCTCCGGATGAAGGCCGGTTCCTATTCCTCTGTTCAGATGCACACGTAAAAATGCAGAGGGTCTACTCAAAACCTAATCTAATTTTCCAAGGAGACAGGGGGAAGAAAATGCAAAAAAAAATAAAAACCTAAACTAACAGAGGTGATGCACCGAGGAATGAAGAACACCTGTCTTGCCAATAAACACAGACCCAAAAAAATGTAATGCAAGATCATGCACAGATAACCAGATTTACAGTGAAAGATCAAGAAGATGCAAATAAACACTGAGAGGGTTGATAATCATCCACAGACATGCATCAAATTGCTCCAAAGATTGATACAACACACTGCAAAATGCCAAGAGGCAAAGCTGCATTACAGTTTTAAATGGGAGGTTTTAACTCCACAGATTCACCTGCCAAAGAGAAGAAGGGAGGGGCAAAACAAGAATGTCCAACCTTTAGAAAGAAGCCCCTCCTTACAATTTATAGGAAGAAAGAGAGAGAGAAGAGAGAGAAAGTCCAAATCTACCCCAACCACCTCAGGTTGTATCTAATTCATCTCATTATGGTGGTAGGTGAGGACCATATCAAACCCCAAAAGTGGCAAACTGTATTTTGCATCTTAAGAACTTGTTCCCACCCAATTAAAGATATCCAGTCGTAGTTAGGTAGAGGATGCTGTAGGCTTTCCAAAAAGTCTAACCTTGTGTGAATCGGAGCTCCCAGTCAAAAGTTATGGCCATCTGAATATCTGGGTCAGGGTCTGCTTCCCGTCAGCGCTCAGAATGTTGCGCCTCCTGAAGGTGCACCTTGGCGCATCCATATGCATGTTGAAAATCCTTTTCGTGCGCAAAAGGCGCAAATATGTTTGTGTCGACAACCCTTTTTGTGCGCCAAAGGCGCATTCATTTGCATGTCAACACTCTTTTCTGTGCGCCAAAGGCGCAAATATGTTTATGTCGACACATGTTTACGTGCGCCACTTTACCTGCGCCAAGGGCGCAACTTTTCCTGTGTCAACATTCCTTTCTGTGCGCCAAGGGCGCGTCTATTTCTATGTTGACATCTTCTTCTGTGCGCCAAGGGCGCATTTACATTTGTGTCGACATCCTCTTATGTGCGCCAATTTCCTGCGCCTTGGCGCATACATTCTCATGTTGACACTCATTGTCGTGCGCCCCTTTTGTGCGCCATGGGCTAAGGTTTGAATTTCTTTGGTTTCCATATTCTTCCGCTTGTCTATATCTACCCGGGGGGAAGATATATACAACAGTTCCATTAAAGACCCTTTCTTTGAGACATATGTGAAAATTTCCCCTTATGCTCCCTCGCATCTTGATTTCTCATTTGATGACACTCTCCCCACATTTGTTTCTTCTGTTAAGTGCCATGTTTCTTCACCTTGACATTCCAACCCCTCTTCACAATAGTCTTCTCCTCCTACTTCATGTGTTGCATTACATGCTCTGTTTGAGATATCAGACATATTGGAGTACCTATCTATCTTTCATGTTAGGAGTGCTTCCTTAACAACACTTTTCACTTCCACCATTTCAGATATTCTACACAATCCACCTCTTCGTGTGGATCCCTTTTTGAGGGTCACTGGGCCCCCAACTTCTCCTCTCTATGACATGGACATTGTCGTGCCATTACCTTTGTATTATGTGCACTATTTTTTCAAACCTATGTTACCTTTCAGTTATAGATCAGAGTCAAATTTCAAAGTACTATATAGTGTTCTTCTTCCCTCATGGAGTGGGCCGACTTCCAATGCTACTTTTATATCCTTCCTAAGGGCAAGAATATTGTTTGATGCAGGCGCATTCTCTTCACTCTTGGTGTAGAGGACCACATCATCGAAACACTTCTTGGAAGACCTTTTTATTCTGTCTTCTTTCTCTCTACTCTGGAGTATGATTGTATTTGGGTACTTGATTAGGCCATGTTGTCAGGACCTATTTCTTCCCCTTCTTCTCTAGTATTCTTGAGTGACTTTGTCTCTCTTTTGGGGGGAGTTTTTTACCACTGGATTTTCTTCTTTCACTCCACTTTTTGATAGTTTCTTGTACATGGGTACCTCATCAGGATTACTTTTTAGGACCCATTTTTCATTCTCTACATGTTTTTTTGACATTCCTTGACTCATTCTAAGTTACGATGACGGGGGGGTGCTGGTGTGAAAGGAATTTTATTCACCTTTTAGTTATTTATTAGGTGTATTACCACCTCACTAGGTGAGTCATCTCACTTAGGTGGGAGCATGGATCATAGGTGTCATATTAGCTATGAAAAGTTTCGTCATCGAATCTGTCATATGTGTAAGAATGTGTCATAGGAGTTGTATTAATTTTTGGAAAGTAAATCCTCTTCTCCATCATGGAGACATCATTAGCTACATGAGAGTTACTTGACATGCCCATATATGTACACCTTTTCTACTTGATCTATGAGCATGGGGATTTATCCCTTTTTCCTTTGATGTATGCACATTGTATTTATGGTTGAGTTCTT
The DNA here is from genome assembly GCA_019776745.2 of Taxus chinensis. Classification (NCBI taxonomy): domain Eukaryota; kingdom Viridiplantae; phylum Streptophyta; class Pinopsida; order Cupressales; family Taxaceae; genus Taxus; species Taxus chinensis. The sequence continues at coordinate 139,928,190 of CM034153.1, forward strand.
ACTTATTTCTTTAAGTTACACCATTCCACAGTTGAGTGAAACTCCTTAATGCACCTAGATTCACTCCAAGTCTAAATACTTCCTCCCTTCGTTAATATGCTCTTTGTTAAAAGATAAGGCCATTATATGAAAGAAAAGGGAATATGTGAAATAAGAGCCTTAGAAATTGACCTAAATGATATGACCAAGGATGAAACCCTAGAAAGAACTTTGTAGATCAGATGTATGATAGATAATAGATGAAGATCTTAACCTTGATGTAACTAGGGTTTGGGGTTAGGGAAAGACAAATGCGATAGAATAGGAAAAATAGGGATCTGATTGGTAGATCATGAGTTGGGGTTCACAAATGATTTAATATAAATTCTATTAAATATTAATTCAAAGTAACTAATGTGATATTTGGGTAATTTAGTACAGTAAGGCACAAGAAATAAACATTCAAATATGTAAAGACCTAAGTAAATGAAAGAGTAAGATGACTAGATGATATCATACAACCTGAGAATGATTATGGCTGCTTGAGTGATGGAAAAGGCTAGAAACAATTTCATCGAGGCTCACTAAAGGTTCATAAACCCAGGACTTAACAAGATAGGAGTGCCCATAGGGAGATAAGAGAGCCCAATGTACTAGTGAATTATCTGGGAACATGTATCTACTCAAATTCTTAACTTCTGACCTTTTCTGAGTTAGAGGGTCTTTTCTTCTTATTGTACTTTGTTGCTACGAATTTACTGTTATGGTTTTGATCAAACATGTAACCTTAAATTTTTTTTACCTAAACATATCCACAAACCACATCAAATATAATAAAAAATATGTATAATGTCAAGTCAAACTGACCCCATCGGTTGCCTGAAGAGTGAACTTAGGACCAAGCACTGAACTACATCTTAGACTCCATATAGTTATCTGTTCCTATGTTTGTAATGATGCTTTAGGTTTCACTTTTTCAAGTTTCACAATGATATCAGAATAGATATAGATTTATCCAAGTATGTCGAATGTGTGTGGTGGAATATAATGAACTCCCCTCTTATGTTGTGTATGCATATTGATACAACACTTGTCCCTTTTATGAATGTGCTAGATGTATGCTTTGTAATGATATTGTGCCTTTGTGTAAGCTTATGTGGTGATAAATAATGCTTATAGTGTTTGTAACCATTATTTATAAGAAGTAACTAAGTATACATGTGATTTACTTATTTGAATTTCATAATTGTCAACAAAAAGGCTAACTTGAAGTATTAGAAGGTGACCAAGAAGTGAAAAGGACCCAAAAGGGTAAGAATAAGAAAGAGAGGGGTATGAGCACCTATGATGGACAAGAGCGCCTAAGCACTTCTGTCCTAACTAGGCACTAGTGTCTGAGGCCATCGAAAGATAAAACATTCAAGTGTTGGCAAAGATGTAATATGTATAAGGAGCTAGTAAAGTGAAAGAGATAAAGTAATAAAAAAGAAATAATGAGTTTTCAACCACTAGTTTTCTTTCTTAGGAATCATGTATACATTAGGACTCAGAAATGTACCAAAGTGCTTATATTTTGTGTCTACATAAATATATATCTTCCCTTCCTCCTATTTAAGCCCCAAATCCTCAAGAAATTACTTTATCCAAATCACCTCTTTGCTTGTCTCCCCGGTAATAACATATTCAACCTTTGTGGTTCATAAATTCACAATCTTATGTATTCGTGAAATCCATATCACCATTGTGTCACCTACAGTAAAGAAATAACCAATTATGATCCTCCGACTATCCAAATCTCTATCCATATCTGAATCTACTTAACCACGCAAAGTGGTATCCAATCCAATGTTCCAAAAAACAATCTCTATGGTCCCTCTCAAATACCGAAGGACACACTTCACTACTTTAAAGTGCTCTCTACCTATATCACTCATGGACCTACTCACTGATCCCACTACATGGGAAATGTATAGCATATTACACACCATTGTATACATCAAGATGTGAACCAATGATGAGTAAGGTACCCTAGACATCTTAATTCTCTCCTCTTTTTGCTTGGGATACTACTTTTTTGATAACTTGAAATGGACTGTCTAAGGAGTCCCAACTGGCTTAGCATATTGCATACAAAGTATCTGTAAGACCTTATTAATGTAGTCTTCCTGAGAGAAATTTGGCTTTATTTCCTTCCTATCCTGATATATTCTCATACCAATGATTTTTTTTTACTCCTAAATCCTTCATAACAAAGAATTCACTAAGTTATTCCTTGAGTACTTTTATTTTTTGTATGTTTTTCCCTACTACCAGCATGTCATCCACATATAGACACATGATAATGTATTTTCCATCATCAATTGTCTTGATATATAGGAAATGTTCTGAGTGACATCTAGAGTATCCATGCTCCATCATAAAACTGTCAAATTTCTTATACCATTTTCGTGAAGCTTGTTTTAGGCCATACAATATCTTTTTCAGTTTGGACACCATTTTCTCCTTCCTTGTGATATCATATCCATGTGGATGCTCCAAGTATAATTCCTATACCAAATAACCATGAAAGAACACTGTATTCACATCTTGTTTCTCCAAGTGCAAGTATTGTGCTATCAATATCCCAAGAATTGTTATAATCGAAGTCATCTTCACTACAAAAGAAAAAATCTTAGTGAAATCAATACACTTCTTTTGTACAAATCCCTTTACCATTGACAGGTCTTGATTATTTTTATACCTCCATCCTCCTTTATAAATTTATGCACCCACTTGTTCTGTAATGCTTTCTTACTTTCGGGTAGGTCTACTAAATCCCAAGTCTAATTTTTCATGAGAGAATGATGCTCCTCATCCATGGTTTTCTCCCACTTCTTCCTAAAATCTATCTGCATTTCTTCCTCAAAAAACTATGGGTCAAATTTTCTAGTGAGTTATAGATAATAAGAGATGGATAAAAATGTTTAGGTTCCCTTCTTACCCTAGGATGCCTCCTCACCATAGGATTTTGGGGTTCCTATGGAATAGGCGCCTGAACAGGTTGTACTAGAGCTAGTTTCTCTACAACGTCCACCAACACTATGTACTCTTTTTGAGATTCCTCTCTGATCCTAAAACTGATGTTTATACATGATTTTTTCATTAAATACCACATCCCTAGACCATAATATTTTATTTTCCTTAATGATTCAAATCGAGAAATAAAAATCATCCACACCATAACCAACAAAGGTGCATTTTTTTCAGATTTAGCCTATAACTTGGACCTATCATCTTTATCAATATGAATAAAGGATTCACAATCAAATAATCTAAGAAAGGAATAATAAACCTTCTTACAAGACCAAAATTCTTCAAGTATGCCTCCATCCAAGGAATTTGAAGGTACCTTATTGATCAGATATATAGTTATGCTCCATTTTTCTGCCCAAAATTGAAGAGGCAACCCTATATGTAGCCTCATGCTTCTAACATGATCCATGATAGTATTGTTCATTATTTCTAAGAATCCATTCTATTGGAAAGTTCCTGTAACCGTCCTCTATTTGTGCATCATATGGATAGAATAATAATCAATAAATTAATTGCTACAATATTATCCTCCATTATCTGACTTGAGACATGTTTCATTCTCAACCAAGGATTTCCATTTTTAAATGTGTGAAACACATCAGATTTTATATTAATTCCATACTCCTAAACTTTCCTATTTTCATCATTAATAAAAGTTACATAATAAGATTGACCACCAATACAAGATACCTAATCCATTTCCCATACATTTGAATAAACCGTATTTAACTCATTCTTGTTACTTTTAGGTCTAACCTTAAGGCGCATTACCATTTTCTATTTTCTGTACACTTAATATTCACATAAATCTCTTTCAATCTAGATAATCTATCCTTCAAAACATGCATACCCTTTTGGCTCATGTGACCAATCTTATAGTACTACAAAGTTACATATGCTTTTACATGAACTAAATAATAATCAATACTACTAGTTAAATACAAGGTAACAAACTTATTACATCTTATTACCATAAGAGAAACCTTAGTCACCTTTCAAGAATCTACTATGAAAGTCACCATACACCCTTCACTCCCTAGTTACCCTGTGGATATCAAATTCTGTCTCAACTAGGGCACACGCCTGACATACTTCAGTAGACAAGTGTTCATCTTATGCATCTTGACGTAAAAAATCACTTTTCCTACTATGTTGCAAGACTCATCATCACCAAGATAAACATGTCAAAAATCCCCTTGAACATAATTAGTAAAATAATGGCTATATGGTGTAACATGGAAAGAATCCCCTAAATCTAAAACCCAAGAATTAATAATATTAAATCCAAGGAGAGAGTTCATGTATCCAAAAAAAATTATGTTCTGCCACATTCACCTCTTTAGTGTCTTCCATTTTGTTCTTCTTATCCCAAAGATCCCAACAATACTTCTTTGCATGCCCATCCTTTCTACATTGCCAACATACCATCTTGCTCTTTGAATTTGATCTATAACGATCACTTGATTTTTCACAGTTTCTTTTCCCTCTAGTGATATGTCTCTCTCTACTCTCCACCGCCAAAACATTCCCTGAAGTAAAAGTCTCCCTATATATTTCCATCACATTTCATCGCTAAGGATCACTCCTATAACATCCTCAAACTTTAACTTGACATTGCTAGAGACCGAGTTTATCACATCCATCACCAAGTTGTTCCAACTCTTTGATAAGGAGAACGGAATAAGTAGATCCATGAATTCATTATCTCAATCAATTTTTATAGATTTCAACATACTCACAACCATATTAAATTTATTCAAATGATTTGCAACTAAACCATTCTCATACATATTCATATTGAATAAATTTTTCATCAAAAATATTTTATTAAAGATATAGGGTTTCTCACATAAGTTCCCTAACCCAATCATCAAACCTTATGTGGTGTTCTCCTATGATATATTGAATGAGACCGGAGATTCCAGGCATAACCAAATAGACCCGAGTGTTTTCCTATCAATCAGATCGTAATCCTCATCTGACATATCCACTCATTTATTTAGTTTTCCTACAAGATGAACATAGAGTTCCTTATGATAGAGATAATCTTACATCAACATCTTCCATAGAGTTAAGTTATGCCCGCTAAAATTTTCAACCTTTGATCTACCATCATCTGCCATAGTTATCACTTAAACTAATAACCCTTTATTTTTATTCAACATTTCAACGAACACAACTTGAAGGTTTGATACAAATTGTTACGGATAATCAGATATATATATGTATATATATATATATATATAAAATAATCCCACAAAATTATAGTAATACAAACTATAAATAGAAAATACTAAAAAAATACACATCGATAAGAAAAAATTTAATGTGGTTCACCCAATTTGGGATACATCCACCAAGAAACACTTTCCCATACTTTATTATGAGCCAAAAAGAATATAATCCACTCTCATATTAGTCTTCTCATAATTACAAAATACATATCTTGTTTATAGCTATGCTCAAGAATGTCTCTCACAAATTCCCACTTGAATTGACATACTCATTTATTTCCCTACCGTATGTCTAACTATTTATAAGCACATGAATAGGTAACTATCTAAGAAGTCTTACAATACCATGGGTATCAAAACCATGGGCCCAGAAACTGACCCATACTTCTACGGGTTAAATACCACCCTTAAAATTAATATATGAAAATATATCTAACATGAATAGAGGATCCACAACCTAGTAATTGGAATTATTGCATTACCAAAACACCTTTACCCAAATATGGTCTTCTCAGCTTGAATTTAACACCATCAACGCATCTTATGAAACCCTATCTATGATACTAGTTAAAATGCATATGAGGAATAAATGTTTCCTTACATTCTTCCTATGAATCCACCACTCCTTGATACCCCTTTGGTCATTGAGAAAATTATCTATCTATGCTTCAAACCACGCTCCCACAACAATCCGCTAGCCAAAAAAAAATTTAAGCCAGCCACTGTAATCAATACTAGTCCTAGTGCTCCTAGTATGATCACTATTGATCATGCACCTAAAGAGGTCACCTTAGATGTTAGTGTATTAGATGTACAAAATACCAACTTTAGGAAACATAAAGATGATAAGAAGGCTTGTCAATCGATGTAGATACCATGGGCCTCTCCTTATCCTAGACAATGATGAAGCTATTCTAGAAATATTATATGCCCGAGAAGATAAAATCCCTCAGGATCATCATAAGTTAGGAACTTTCTCTAAGAAACCTATGCTCTTTGACGGTTATTTTTTTACTATCAATCCTAGGAAAGAAAAAATAGCCAAATTATCCAAAGCCCCATATCATTTCCAAGATGGCAATGTTATGTTGGCTAAATCAACCATTAGTGTGCAACTTGTTGATTATCCCATGCATGTATTCATGTTTGGTAATCATTCTCATCACTTACAAGAGCATAACATAAAATTATTACAAAAACCCAAGGATGTATTTACATGGGGATACACCGATATGCCTGGCATTGATCCTAAAATTGTCTTTCACAACATCATGAATTATCTAGATTTCATACCTCTTCAGAAAAAGATAATAAATCTCCCTCCTAGAATAAATGACTTGTATGTTATAAAGAATTCATAAAGCTTTTATATCTAAAATTCATTTGTATGGTGGACTATTCTAAATGGGTGTCCAATATCATCCTGATTCAGAAGAATGAAACCTAATCCATCCACATCTACATTGAATTTATAATACTTAACCTCACTTGTCCTAAGTATAACTTTCCCTTACCCTCCATCGAATCCAAATTATTCCCAAAGATAAAAAACCACCTTCACTACAAAATGGGGGACTCATTGTTACATAAATATTACCTTCCGAATAAAATTTTTTGGTGTAACATATTAATGTTCCATGACACACATATTTCATGACCTCATATAAATTTCATTGAAGTCTATGTTGATGAACTACTCTCCATATATTGATATAATAATGACCACAATCATGATATGGAAATTTTCCTAGGACGCCTTCACAAATACATGGTTTACCTAAATCATGGAAAGTTTATATTGGGTGTGACACATGGAATAATCATAATGTTGCTAGTGTCTAATTGTGGCATTGATGTCAACCTAGAAAAGATCAAATCTATTCTCGACAAGCCACAACTATCCTCCATAACATACATACATAATTTCCTTAAAAAACTTAGGGAAATCTAACGATTTATCCCTAATTTTACCTATTGAACTCATTCCATAAATATCCTCCTTCAAAAATATACCAAGATATAATGTACCAAATACTGTCAACAATTATTTGAAAACAGGAATCACTCATTGTACTTGCTACCAACATTATATCCTTCTTAACCGAATCTTTATTTATTGATATATACCTCTTCCACTCCAGTGTCTGTTGAGGTAATGATAGCACAATAATACAAAAAGGGTAAGGAACATATCATCTATTATGTTAGTAGAGATTTATTAAACTATGAAGGATGATATATATTTATTGAGTGAGATTGTGTTGGTTCGATTTTTTTTTGGATTAGGTAGATCGTGGGGAAATAGGCCAACAGTGTGTAGGGCACAACCCCTCTTTGAGATAGCAAAGAAAAACTGGTTTATTGCTATTCTATCAAGCAGGAATATGTGTAAATCTACACTATTCTAACTTTAGGGGTTTGGGATCTCATCCCAGTAGAGGTATTTCCGATTGCAAATAGAAAGTTAGGAAGGAAGGAACAGAGGAAGGATAGATCTGAAGGGAGAAAAGAAATGAATTCCAAGATGGAAAGGTTAGAAGGTTTATGCTTTGGGCTGGTAGTAAACAGAGCCAAACTTACTTGCATAAACAAAAAAATCAATACTGATGAACATATGATGATAATAAGAATGAATCCAATAGAATAGAAACATGGATCTAACTTAAGAAATATCTAATGCAAATAACACATATATTGAGCACAAAGTCTAAACATATATATTAATATCTCTTCTGTTACAAGAAGACACAAAGCATTTCTCTCTTCACTTCCTTTTTCATACAAAAAATGTCCACTTGGAATACAACAAGTATTCCTGTATTTATAGAAGAAGAGGAGGGAAGAGGACAAAAACAAACCAACTACTTACAAAATATCTAAAAAGTCAAAATTTGACTTTGGGCAAGTTTTTGGATGGCAACATCCCATGATGCAACATGGATGATTTCATGGTAAATGCCAACATACTTTTTAAATATTTTTACAAAAATTATCGAAGTGTACACAAGAGGAGACACTAATCCTCATCATCTCTTGGCTTAAATGGAATTTCTTGCTTCTGATCAGGAGAGGTGATGTGACACTGAGCTCGGTATTCCATAACCTTGCTAATCATTGTCTGAAGTTGATTATGATCTAGACCCTTGAAATGGTAGCCAATAAATTTGCAAGTTTCTATTTCAGTGTTGAGCTTGTTAGGTAGCCTAGCATACTCTTCGCATGCCTCAATCAAGAATCCAATGAAATCATGGCAAGCCAGAAGGTTATTGATTGATTCTCAATCAAAAGTGACCTCTGGCACCAAACCTTGGGTTGTGATAGCCTTGAAGAGCTAGATTGTATCATCTTCTTCCCTCAAGGTGAATGATTCACTAAGCATCCCTAGAGACATCTTTGTAACCATCTACTCCATGTTGTATTTTGCATCTAGGGCTTCGTCCTTGATTTTATCTATCCTCTCTAGGATATATTCCATTTGATCAACCTGATAATATAAAGTGACGAGAGCTTTGTTATGTGCTCGTGGGTGATCGATGACACCGACCTTTAATAGGTCATCGACTGAACAGTTAGCCATTGCTTGAAATGTTTCGTGTTACGATCTGGTGTTATCTAACTCCTCTGAGAGGGATCCTGCTACTACTTGTAGCTCCTTATTTTCCTGATCTATATCCTGGTAGAGTCCTGTGAATTTCTTGATTATTTCCTCACTATCTCTGACGATTCACTCTACCAAGGAGGATACTGTCGTGCCTTGTTTGCCAATATTGGCGTATTCATTTATCTTATCTTGATTGAGAACTTCAGTAGGCTCGGTGGCAATCATAGGATGATCATTTCCCATTCTCTGCAAACCTTGGAGGAGATGTTTTTTTTGTTCCTTTAGTATCCTCTTCTCCTCCTTTGCTTCTTGAAGTTTCTTATAGAGGGCATCTACTGCAGACAAGGCCTCTCCTTGCAGGCTCTCAGATGAGGTTCCCATTATGACTTGAGTCACTGTAAAGTCTATAGGAGACAGATCCTTCTTCTCTTTGGTGGGATCAGGATATGTAATTTCCATGACCCTCTCTCCCAAAATGCTCTTTGAAAAGTGAGTTATCACTTTCTACTTCTTTGGTCCCTTCTTTGGAATGATAGAGAAGTCCATGGGTGCTATGGGAACCTTTCTCTTGAGTTGACCCAAATGGTTAGAAATCCAGCTTGGAATTATGGGAGAAGGAGTAGAGGGAATGGAAGAAGAAACGAGAGTGAAAGGGGAAGCAACTGAAGAGGCCGCAGGGAAGAACATTGAGACACTTGGTGGTGGCATCAACAAGGAGTCCAACGCGCTGGTGCTTTTGGGTCCTGGAGTTACTACCGGGGAAGAAAAGGACATGGAGGCAGAAAGGATATGTAATTGGATGGAGGAAACATTGGGTGACAGATCCACAAGAGAGGAGAAGATGGAAGAGGTGGGAGATGGAAGAGAGGAAGGGAGAGAAGAAGAAACATCCATTGGAATAGATGCTTCAATGACAAGGGGAGGAGGAGAGGAAGAAGGAGTGGTGGGTACCTCAGTGGTTGTAGTTGTGACCACATCCTGAGTGGATGTATCCATTGAAACTTTGGTGGTGTCTTCTTCTTTACCTGGAGACACCAGGTCAACCACTTTCTTTTAAGAAGTAGTAGGAGGGATTTCAGGAGTTTCTTCTTGTTTTCTTAGTTCTCCATCCTTATCATTTCCTTTTCCTTTCAGTACCTGGGCTGTTCTTGGAGGCGATCTTCCTAAAGGAGAAGAAGTGAAATTTACCCCGAGGTAAGTGAGAGCATTCTGTTTACACCAATTCTCGGTGAACTGCAATGTGGGCTTAACCCTTTCCTGAATGGTCTTCGGTGCCTTGGCTCTATCGATCTCTGTGAACGGCCAATCGTCCCCATCCATGTCAAGGTAAACTTGATCAATTTATTGATCAAGTTCTTGGAATCCTTTTGGAACGATGGCTACACCATAATGAATGATTTCCTCCAGAGCTAGCCTGGGAGTGATCCTTTTGCTTGATATCTATTTCATGTGTCAGGTCGATGTAGATGTCCTTGATCTCAGGAACATGGATAGGATTAATTTTTACCTTTAGGAGGCAACTCCGACAATCGAAGGTAATCCTGGCTGGGAAGTTGTGCTTTAGATTAAGTAATTTAAGCTCAGCATACATTTCCAGTGCTTTGGCCAGTGTGGTGTAGGTGTATCGTCCCACTGTAAGGGGGAATGGAGTTCCTCATTTCTTTCTCTTCATGCATCTCTCGTGGTATGTGATTAGTTGCCTTGAAAACTCTAAGAGAATCAGCTTGGGCCTGCATACCTTGGTAGCTTTGTTGGTTCACCCTCAAAATTCACCACCCTGAGATAAGTGAATGTGGGAAACCGAGTCAACAATGCTCCCCACTTCTTAGTGACAGTGATCACACTTAGGCCAGTTCGACCATGTCTCATATTTGGCCTCAATAGGTAGATCACCTCATAGAAGAAGGCGTTGTTGATTTTTGAGAACTGGGGGATGTTATTCTTGAGCCTTAACTCTAGGTATTATTCATATATTTTGACCTGGGGTCATACCCCATTTCGAGCTAGGCCTGCAAAATATCTCGTTGATGCTTCAGCCTATACAACATAGGAATTCAAATATAACTTCCCAGTTGTGAGGACCTATTGAAGCTACTGGGAGATGGTGTCGCTGATGATTTCTCCCCAGCAAAAACTCTGATCAGGTACATTCTTTCTCATGGTCTCTAAATACCTCAGCATCCATTTATGGAAATAATGGGCATCAGGAAGCCCAAATACTCTATTAAGGAAGGTGATTGTATCACTCAGTTCCTCATTACAATCACTGTGGTGGATGGTCTGTGGCCATCTGCTCACCAGCATTTTGTTCTTAAGATAGAGATCATTCATCATTTACATGCATTTTTCCTCATTTTCGTCCCATGCCTTCTTGCAGTCTTCTAGGCTTATGGTGACGTATTTTCTGTGATGAGGAATGCCCAGGATTATTTCAAAATGATGAGCTGTGAGGTCGATGATAATCTTCCCCTCCTTATCTTCGACACATCTTGTGTCCTTGTTATGGCAACAGGTAACCAACATGATAAATTCATTGTTCAAGGCACTTACTGGCAGCCCAGCTGCAAAGTGCAATCCACTGCCCACTAGTTTGTTCATCCAGGGGCCACCAGTTACCTGGTTGGTTCTCACCCAGAATTCTTCCATATCAATGTGCCCAAGCTTGGGGTCTCTTATATCAATATCACTCTCTGCGTATGAGTCAGGAAACTTGAATTTATGATATTTGTACTTCATCTCTTATTCTGTCAGCTTCACTTTTCCTTTAGACTTGGTTGGATTTTTGCTTGATGAAGACATGTGTGAGCTTGAGGATGATTGTTGTTGTTCTGCAAGGAGAATCAAGGAGGTCCAACATAGAAGAGCCATGTCAATCATCATGATATTCATAATGAAATCTTGCAGAAAGAAGAATGAGCAATTATAAGGCTCAGGGCATAAAGTGTAGGTTCATAACATGTTGTAGAGGCTTAAAAAGGCTAGGTGCACTTTTGGGGATGTCGACATGTAAAAATGTGTGCCTGTGTTGATAGGAGAAAAGCTGCACCAAAGGGTTATAAAGGGTGCACTTTTGGAGAGTGTTGCATGAAATAAGGTGGCGCTAAAGGATAAAGCATAGGGCACATGTTTACAACATACAACATGTCATGTTGATGTCAGGGATCATGCGCTTGTGCCTTAGGAAATTTGCGTAAGTTGGGCACTGAAAAGGATGGTGTTACATGGATTTTAAGTGTGCCCAAGGCATAATTTTGGAATATGTTGCAAAATAAATCAATGCACCAAAGGGGAAAGCGCTTGGCACGGTTTTGAAGGAACACCATCCAATGTTGATGTTGTCTAGGATGTGCCTGCGCCCTTACAAAATTTTTCTAAGTGTTATTATACGGGGCGCAGGTTAAATATATGTTGCAAGCGGGGACAGTGCGCCAAGGAATGACTATGGGGGTTGCAACATGTAAAAATAGTGCGCCAAAGTTTTAGTGATTTCTTTACAATTTACTAGATTTCTTCTCTCTTTTTTTTGGTTTTTTCAAATGGTAAAGAGAGGTTTTTCCTCAAGATAATAAGCAGGGAAAAGGCCTTAGGTTTTTTTTATAGGTAGGGGCCTTCCAGATTGGCAGATCTAGAAGGAGAGGAAAAGGGGATTCTAGATGGTTATGGATTGCTAAGTTATTCATTTTTAGATTTAACCTTTTGGTTTATAACAACCCTAAAACCTAACAATAACCAAGAAACAAAAGCCATAACAACAACAAGGACGATATAATCCACTTACCTGGTTTTATAAAGGACAAAGGATGACGTTGGGGTCCACAAGCTCAAAAAATGGCATGCAGGGGTGACAAGGACAGCTGATAGGCAAAGAGAAATACTTCTCACAATTTTCAATTCATGAAAATGACAGGTGTTGAGCCCTTATTTATATAAAATTTGGCATTTATTATTCCACCAAATTTCTTTGGCACAATTCCTAGAGTGTCGAAACAGGTGCAAATGCACTTTGGTGCAGTTTAATTGGCATCGACATAAAGTTTTTAGCACCTTAAGTGCATATTTCCTGATGTCAATATGGTTCCTCTAGCGCCTATGGGAATTTGCTTTGCGCACATTTTGGTATGTTGACATACCACTTCTTGTGCCTTAGCGCACATTCTAGGTGCAGGTTTACTGATGTTGACATGTAACTTTTAGCGTCTTAGGGGCGCAAACTTATTGATGTTGGCATGTCATCTGCTACGCCAAAGGGTTTTCAAAGGGGCGCATATTTTTCAATGTTGACATAACATTTCTTGCACCCAGTTCAAAAAAGGTGAAAATGGCTAAGTTCTTAAACTTGATTTCCAGAAGGGAGTTTTTAGGCCATTTTGAACGTTAACAGACCCCCTCAGGGGACCAAAATAGAATTTTGGTATGGTTATCTGCAAAATTTCCCTTGTTAATTTTACAGGATAATAGATTGCTTGGCCATATATTAGACAACTACAAAATGATGTCACTATATGTTGTATTAAACCACCTATGTTATTATCCATACATACCCCTTGCGTAACTTCTTCTCATGTACCATCCCCCCCATTGATTACAATGGGAAATGGATGAACCTCCTTATGGAATTTGAACTTCGTACCATCACATGACATGTAGTAAAAAGGACAAGTCATAGCACACATATTGGTTATCACACCCGTCTCCACTCCTCAACTTATTTATGACACATTATCCAATGAATTCATCCTCTTTATTGAGGGCATAGAAAATTCTATCTCCATAAAATACAACTACTATAACTTTATGGTCAAACTTGAGGTAGAGTCTTTTTACGCCAGTAATGAAGAACTTACCCCACCTAAAACCAACCCAAAGGACATGATCATAGATGAGGAGGTCACCATTAATCTCCAAAAGAATACATGGATGCTACACTTTGACAGGGTGAAGTTTCTCCAAGGAGCTAGGGCAGAATGTGTACTCACTGATCCCTCTGGCCAAACCTTCCCTCTCTTTTATCAAATCAAATTTGAGATTACCAAAAACATGGCAAAATATGAGAATATTATATTATTAGTACAGGATACCTTAGCTAAGTGTATATCCTATTTTCATTCCATGGGTGATTCTCAGCTAGTTTGTCGACAACTTAGTGGTGCATACCAATGTGGAAGTGAAAATCTTAAATCTTATCATGACCAAGTTCAGGAATGTACACCACGATTCACCTGATTTACCATTGAATATATCCCCCCAAAAAAAAATATCTTAGACAATTATTTGGCCATGTCTTCCACTCAATTTTAGTCACATTCTTCTTCTCATGATGACGCTCTTATAAAAATCCATCAATCTCCAACTACCTCAACTCCACCACACATTCAAGATGTCTATCAGATTGAAGCACAATGCCCTACACAGAACCCTTGGTATACCGACATCCGCCAGTTTATAAACATGAAAAAAAATACAATTACAAATGGTAGGGTCCCTACCTCATTAAATATATCATAGGTCCTAATACATATCATTTTCAAACCAATGAAGGCCACATATTCAAGGAACCAGTGAATGCTCAATTCTTTAAAATGTTTCACACATGAAGAAACTCTTTTTTTTTCAGTACTTAGCTACTATCTCTTGTTCCCTCTTCTCAAATTCAATACTTCATCAACCTCCACTAATAACTTTATCAAACATTTTATCTTTGTATGCCCCAGTCTTTCCTGTTGGATTGTCATAGTATTATGTGTATCCTCTCTTAAGCTCATGGCCTTGCTTGGATCTATGTACCAACCTTATTTTTATAACATCTACCTCATGGTTAATTTTATTTTTAGCATTGTTATCCACCCTCTGGGATAATCATTCATATTCTCTTTATTTACACCTTTGTGTTTATAATATTTTATTTTTATAGCTTCTACCAAATATTTTTTTGTTATTTTCAGCGTTGCTACCTGCCACTTGGCTATTAAATCACATAACCATATAATATCTATGAAACTATATCCTGACATCATGACATCCATCCCATGGGATCCTAGCTAGATGATTTATGTCTTATTTTACTGATGATCATCTAGAGTTTCCTTTTAGTTTTTCTTCTCTAGGGTTGTTACGACATATATTTACCCTGCATGTGGTAGGATGAGCAACAATATCATGTACGCATTGGTGGGTATATTTCATTTCAGTTAATCATTTCAACATTAATTTATGTACTTACTTTCAATATTGATGTTATGGACTATTTCATTATGTTAACCAACACATGTTTCGTTATTGTGACATGTGGTGATCAACATGTGGGGAATATGTAGACACCTAATTTTTAACTTTTCATCTTTCATACCTGTTAATAATAATTTCATTTATTTAAATAAGGGTCAATGATGCATTTATTTATAAATAGGGTTCCTTAAGGGGCCTTCCAAGAATGGGGAATGGCTATTCACATAACCATTACAGGTTATAAAAAATGCACAAAGAGAGTGTTGCTATTTGGTCCTAGCCTTAGTTTTCCTTCAACTAGGTATTTTTATCTTCCCATCTATGATACACATCACATTCATATATTATTTCTTACATCTCATCACTTAACACATTTTTAATCCATATCCATGATCTACAACACATTACTTTTACTTTTTATGACACAACACCTCATTTTACCATCCTTGGCCGACAAAGTGACACATGTACGATTATGTCAGTGAAGGATATTAATCTCCTGACATCATCCCCTATGGTAAATGGTGTCCTATATATACCCTCTCCTAATTTTAAATTCGTAAGAAAAAGGAAGCCCGACCATTCAAAATTCCATTAGCTTTTCTCTTTTGTACCATCTTTACATCTTCTCTCCTAGCTCTTGGTTCATCTTACATCTTTCTTATATTAGATTAGATATTATTCTTCTTTGATGGTTGTTTTCACTATTAGGCCTTCTATAGCGAGTCTAAGAAAAGAATGGTGTTCCCCTTCTCCACCTAATAATGAATCTCTATGTGTGTTTCTTCTCAGGAGAGATAGATGAATCAATGACTATCTTATAGGTAAAATGTGAGTGCTCTAACCATTTATTTTCATTTTTCATAGATAAGTTCATTTCCTTCTTCATTTTTTTCTTTTAACCTAATATTATGTATATTTGGATGCTATTTAACATATTAATTGTATCCATTATCAAGTCCTTAGCTATCATCATATCATTTTAGTTACATAATGGATTTAATTTTCATTTATTATTTATCTAACTTATCCATAGCCAACTACTGATATCTAAGTAGGGTTTTTTCCTATCTCTTATCTATGAGCCTTGGAAACCCTAGGGTGACCTAGTGTAGAGATTACTGCCCTCTAGATATGCAAACCTATCACTCATTGTAGCCCCTTTAAGTATATCCCCTTGTATTTTGGTACATGTGTGTCTGCTACTCATTACATTGATACCCTAATAGAATTGACTATTTAGGAGTGCAAGATATTGAGACACATATTTGGATTGTATACATTATTCACATCCACTTTCATAAGATAAGAATATTAATTAAGTTAGAAGTAATTTGTATGGCACTCAAAATTATTAGACAGACATCACAAAGGTATACTCTCAATACATAAGAGAAAGTTACAAATTTCCTTTGTAATTATAATATTAATGGTGTATTAATACATATCCTAGTTGTCAAAGTGATCCCAAACACTTTACATTATCCTCCCTACTAATGGAGTTTAGTTCCTATAATAATCATATGATTACATGATAAACATATTAATCTTGAATGTCACAAAAGTTACTTTATACCCCACACCTAAGAATCTTATACACTTTCATACCCACATGAATGATCTCAACTAACTACATAGGGAGGAACATAAAATCTCATACAGAGCCCCTAAGCCTTTAGGACTACGAAAGAATTTAGATCCAAACATATTTCAAGGCTTACCAAAAATATCCATCATGTTGTCTTATAGAATAACTTCCTAGAAGATTTTTTCCATAAAAAAATCCAATAGGTGGTTTTGCATATAAATATGTTAAGAAAATAATTTATTTTGTAACATGGGTTTGAGATCGCATCTCCTCATGTGTAATCAAACTTCTATAGTATAAAAATATTAGGATAAGTCTTGAGATACTCATGGGCCATATGAGTCCCATGTTTGAGAAAGAAGGTCAAAATGTCAACATACGTTCTCCCATAAGGAATAAACCATATTATGTTTTAATACCTATGAGGGATTACTAATGAGTCAAAGGATGTGGTTGTAGACACAAAATCACACACTTGGGTACATTTCTAGGTCCTAAAAGCATACTAGCATTTACATGATTCCTAAACAAGAAAACTAGTGGTTGACAACTATTTTTGGCCTCTTTTCTCTATTTCTTACTTTCTCTTTGGTCTTACACACCCTACAACCTAGTCATAACTTTACTTATTTATCTTTTATGGCTTTAGAAACTAGAACCCAACAAGGATAGAAGTGCTCAGGCACTCCTGTCCCCTCTGGGAACTCTCGACCCTTTCTTACCTTACTCACTCCTTTTGGGCATATTTTTCACTTGTGGGTCAGCCTTCAAGTTGTCAATTATGAAATTCAAACAAGAGAATCATATAAATCCATAGTTATGTTTTCAAAATGGGGTAAAAAAACCTAAGCATAAAATATCATCACCTAAGATTGCATCCAAAGGAACTAAAGAGCCCTAAAAAAATTCATCTAGTATCCATTCAAGGGAGAAGGACTACATATTCTACATACACTACATAGAAATGGGAAGTTCATTCTATTCCATCCACACATGATATACATTTTTACATTTTAGATCTATCTTGATATCAAGTACAACTTACACTAAGGCATTCTAGGGAAAATTTCTTACACACACAAGAAATATATGGGGTATGAGATGTAGTATAATGCTCGGTTTTAATTTCACTCTTACGGTGACCACCAATGTGAGACTAAATCCCCATTATACATATTTTTTAGGATTTGATGTGGTTTTAGGGATTGTGCATGTTAAATTTCTATTATTACAGGTTATAGGTATCATTAACGATCATAATGTGACGATAAGATGATCAACATGAAGTGATTGACACACCCTTGTGATATGGTAAAAACTAGATTCTAACCAGTTATGCAGTCACATGCACCCAGTATCAGTATTTATTTCCCATGTACCTTTTCCCCAGTGTCGGAGCCCATATCCAGATATGTTCATGAGTTATAAAATTAATACAGAGTATTTTCAACACTCTACCTAACCTGTTCAACACTTTCCCCAATTTAGACCAGTTACAAATCGAGCATAAATCAATTAAATTTCTTCATCTATCTATCATGCTTAGGGTTTAGTATTTTACATGCTTTATTGCTTGTGTCATTTTTGTATTTTACCAGTTGTACATCAGTTACTATGTAGTTAAATTTAATTAATTCAAATTAAATTAAATATTTTGGTGAATGCAGTTGATCGAATCCTTTCTTCTTATGTCCATTACCCATAGTGGTCGATTTGGGTCTTTTGAGCACACTAATCTTCCTCCATCTACCTGTAGGAATTCTAAATAAATGGCTGAATCTGATAATCTTTTTTCCAAATCAAACAATTTTCATCTTGAAAACATTAAAACATATGACAGTGAACAATCATACGATGAGGATACAAACATCGATCAAGAGTAATTAGACAAGCTTACTAATTTATTTCAAACTTTACATGTTAACCATTTGCATATTCCTCATGTTCTTAATGCTTAAATTACTACCAAACAATCTCAAGATGTTGCTTTTGTGCCTCTTGTAGTTTCTTCTTTATCTACCATGGCCTCCACCTAACCCCGTAACATTCCTACTTCCATTGACATCTCAATTCCTATTTCTACCACTCCTCTCCTTCATCCCAATGCTTCTAATACACAACCTAATTCCACTTTCATCACCCATGACCTAACTTCACTATACCAAGATCTAAAAATTCAAATCTGCCAACTTCAACAAGCTACTTCACGCTTGTCTCCATCTCTTGATCCTTCATTACTCCTTCATACCCCTTTCGCGCCCGCCATTTATACTTATTCATTACCTCCTAACTTCATGATCCCTAAGCTGCCATTTTCAATGGCCATGGTGATCCTCAAGAGCATATCAAATCTTCTCATGTGGCATGTCTCGACTATGTGGATGATCATACATTGCTAGCTAAGTTATTTCCTATAAGTCTTCAAGATTATGCCATGTTTTGGATTTATGATCTACATGTTCATTCAGTAACTTATTTTAGCAATCTAGATGATGATTTTCTTTCTCACTTTTCAATCAATATCGGCACCAAGATCTCTTATGCACAACTTTCTCAAATCAAACAAATATCTAATGAGCATCTAGATGACTATGTTTTGTGATACAAGACTAATCTAGCTAAGATGACTAATGTACTTTCTAATTTTGAATTGCAAGATATTTTTTTTCAAATCCTCTTACCACCACTTCAAGAGAGAGTTATTATATTTGAGACCTCTCCTTCAGTTGATCAATTATGACATATGCTCAAAATTTACGAAGTAAAACTTCTATTTATGGGAAAGCTAAAATACTATGACAATGCTTCATCTCCCTCCTCTAATAAGTTTCAAATAAAATCTACTTTCAAGCCATCTCCTAAACCCACTAAAGCCAAAGCTAATATTAACACTATTTCTACTCCTAACAAGCTTCAATTGCAACCTCCTAAGAATACATCTACCAAGTTTCCTTACACACCAGGGAAAATTTTAGTAGAGAATATTTGTAGTTTGGAGAATATTAGAATTATGGCAATTTGATTTTGGTGAATACTACAGCAATGATAGTACCCAAGTTTTACCCAAAAATCCAATAAACAATAATCTATACCATCTGAATTGCCAAGGAATTTATGATCCCAATGTATATTTTTATATTAAATAATCATTTGATCTCCGCTCTGGGATTTGAAAACATTAATGTTTTTCCAAGAAATTGACGTACAAGGATTTGAAAATATTAATGTTTTCCCATGATATCAATGCACAGGTATTTGAAAACATTAATTTTTTGCCAATAAATCAACACGCCAAGATTTGAAGTGCTTAATGTTTCACCAAGAAATTGACGCGCCGGGATTATAAACCATTAATGTTTTTCCAAGAAATCGACTGAACCTTATTTGGCCAAGAAAACATTCTCAAAATTTTCCCCACATATACACAAAGGTGATGTTCTCCTATGATTTTGTAATTTTCATATTTGCGAATTAGTAGAAAGGGATTCAGCGAATTGACATATTGTAATTTGCTTACAAAATTTAAAATAAATCAAAGGTCTTGCCAGCACCCAACTAGTGCATTGCATTTTATATCCTAGAACCACTTACTGCATGTGAGTCATGAGTCTATTTAAGACCTATTATCCTTCATGTCACATTTCTTTATCTGTGATTCCACCTTTGTAAGTTATTACAAATCCTTAACATCATCATCCTCATAACCACTATGATTTTTTATGTCATATATAATAGTCCTCCTCTTGCATAGAATCATAACTAGTATTCCTATCTTAGATACATCTAGATTCTATGTAAAATAAATAAATATATTTATAATTTATATTCCTTGCTTTATCAATGTATCTTCTTTGAATAATTTGTTGATGTTATCTCTTCTGCAATACACACACACACACACACACACACACACACACACACACACACACACACACACACACACACACACACACACACACACACACACACACACACACACACACACACACACACACACACACACACACACTGTAGTTTCAATTTCCATTTATTCCATGAACAAGACCATGATAGTTTATCACTGTCTACTGACACTACCTTGTCCCAAAGAGGACCCAAAGGATATACAAAATATGGTACATTCTGCAGGTTCCACATTCACTAGGGGCATTTCCTGAGGAGAATGACGGAATTGCGATGTGTCGCATGGACATCCCGGGAGTCAGGACCTGCTCTAGAACTGAAAACCTATCAACTGTGGCTCATTCCATGGGGCTCACGTCCACTGGGAGGATTTGGTTAAGAATGGGAGGTTACGAAAATATTGCCAAACAATAATGTACGAACCATACATAGATGTCCAAAATGAAAAATTCAAGAAATGCAAAAGGGAAAAAAGATACAACAATGAACCAAAATCTAGATAATTAACATTTGTAAAAACAAAAGATAAAAAATAACAGTTATGGGAAAAGTAGAGACATCTTGTCACAAGCATGCTTCTTGTTACCACCATGTTCCTCACTGCGATGTACTTCAAGATTTTTAAGCCATGGAAACATGATGTATTGAATGTACTCCAAGCATGGATTTCCTTCAACAATTTGAGGAGCACAAAATGATTTCTTTATCTTCACATTCACTTCTAACACTTCCTGTGAAAATAATTGTGTTATAAATCCATCAGAAACTGTATAGTAATACTAATTCACTTTTATTAATGTTGAGGAAAATTTGGAATCTATCTCTCCACAACAAGAATTTTCCAAAAAAGAATGTAGGGGTTTACACCACCTCTTCTTCCTCCATGAAGATGAAATAATAGGGATCAATTTTTGACATATTTTCTTGTCCTTGTCATAGTCCAGATAAAATTTATATAATATTTAATATAAAGGATAAACATCAACATCTGGGGGTATTTTTAATTCCTGCATCCTTCAAGTTTCTCGAACTCATTTTCCAAGTAGGAACACGACAATATACAAATAATACCCTTATCATTATTGTATCATATGTGAAACATCAAATAAAAGAATTCAATCTTCTCTCAAGAATAATGATACTTTAGCTGGCTTTGACACATTGACATTTCATTGTCAAGCAAAAGAACCCTGTATACATTTTCAGAATTCACAATCTCATACCAGAACGAGTCATAGATGGAAGACCATGTATTTTATCTCAGCTGATTTAAAATGATGAACACTCTTGGTAATTAGATTACTATAGACCTCATACCTCTGATGAATCAATAATTTCTTCATGAGAAGATGTAATTGCACACCTTATTTGGCTTAATGACAACATTTAGAACCTCTAGACAATAGGAAAAACCTTTATACATTATGATAGAGCTTATTCATCATGACTCCTTCATTAATCAACTAAAGATATCTCATACCTTGGATGAATCAATGATCTCAGAGTCCTTCACGAGAAGATACATACTATACTTTGATTTCAAACTGAGCACAGACCCTGAGATCACCTATTTCATGTTTGATTAACTACGATAGAGACTTCTTATCACTAGAGTGTCTTATCATTAGATTGTCTTTAGCTCCTTAATAAATCATTTAAAATTTAAAATTTCTTGTTCTCTTCTCAAACCTCTGATACATCTTCAATTTTCTGTATGTATGCTCTAATTCTTATTATACAAATGTAACACTCTTGCAAAAATTAGTACATGTTAAGTGATAAAACATTTATTTTTGTATACATATTTCTCATGTGGAGATGTTTGTGCACATATCAATATCATTTATTTTAACATGTTGTAGCTTTTTTTTCTTTCAATTTTATATGATTCAGTGATTCAACAAAAGGACACCTAAAAAGGGGAGCTTAACCTTGGGCAAAAATGCTATTCCAACCCCTCCTGGTAGTGGTACTGAAATTCAAAAAATAACATCTTATTTTGAGAAACCATCTAAGGAAACCCATCCTTTTCTAGTAGGACCATCACAATCAAGGGATAATTATTACTTTTAAAATGAAACTTAGAATGAGAATGTGTTTATTTTTTATTTTCCTAATGCTTTCAATGACAACAACAATGAAATTCCTCCCCTTGAAGACATTCCATTGAATGATGTTGATTTTGACACTGTACCACATGCCCAATTGAATTAATATGACACTATATCACCTATCAGTTCCCAAGTGAATGTTGGAGGTGAAAATTATGGCAGTGGCAGTCAACGAAGTATAAATTCCACCAAGGCAAATACTTAGCAAACACCTATTTCTGGAACAAAGAGAAGGGAAAGAAAATGGGACTTGGGAAGGAGTTTTAGGTTAGAGTGGGTTTCTAAGTTTCTATTTATTAAACTTGTTGAAAATAAGAATAAATATGAACCTCCCAAAGAATGAAAATGTACTATCTATAGTTGGAGATTGAGCAAGGAGAAGACAATGTAACTTAAGTTGGATACTATTGAGAAGCATGTATGAAAGATATATGAAAAGATAATTATAGAGGGCATTGAGAAGAATGTTTCCAGATGGAAAAATATAAATGATTTTTTTTGTATTAGGTATGAAAAATAATTTTAAGATCACAAGATAAACGAAAGAATAGCTGCAGTGAATGGAGGAACAATTACCTCTTAATTAAACAAGATCGTTCAAAACAATCTTTTGGGTAAAATGGTTCATCTAGATATTGTTTTTCAAATTTTGAAAAGAGGTCATCCTATACCATATTTTCTTGAACAAAAGAAGATGTTGTATTTCTTTGGTGTCCCACACTTTCTTCATTCTCACTGGTTAGAAAGTAGTGATTGGGATTGGGAAAAATTCCTAGCTATGGTTGAGAAAGAAGACTTGAAAGAGAAAATGAAGTCTACACGATACATATATTTTTCTATTGATGAGGTTACAATAGTAGATAATACTTCTTGGGTATGTATGCATGTGTATACTGTTGAGAATTATGTGAGACAACCTCACTTACTTGTCATTCACAATGCTAAAAACCTTTGTGAGTTGGTGATAAATTTTTTGAGGGAGATCGGTGACATAGATGATGCTGTAATTGCATCAAAATTGGTATGTTTCGGGGTAGATGGGGCATCTATAATGCAAGGTCATTGTAATGGCCTGTGTATAAGACTCCAAACATCTCATTTCCCTTATATGATTGTCATTCATTGTATGGATCATAGAACAAACCTAGCTTACCAAATAGTTGGAAAATTAAAACCTGTAGCAAAAGTTGAAGACATTGTTCGAGAGGTGCATTCTTATTTCTGCCATAGTCCTAAAAGGTTTATAGAATTCCAAATATTTACAGAGGTAATAAAAAATGGGCATCAATTGTTAAAATATGTCGACACCACGTGGATCTCATTATAACAACCGGTTCATAGGGAGTATGAAGAGTATCAATCCTTATTAGGAGTGATGTGATAGAATCACATGTAAGTCGATAAAGCCCATGATTCGATACAACACTTGAATGATATAGAGTAATTTCTGATGTTGTGTGGTATCTTTCCTATGTTGGCAGAAATGCATTGTTTGTTGGTTGTGGAGCTTGATAGCGATGGGGGTTGCAAGGGGGGAAGCACCCCCGTAAGCCACATTTTATATGTATTTATGCATTGTGAAATCTGGACCATTCCTTATTAGGTCACAGATTTAACGAGTGGTTTTCTATGTTTTCCCAAAATGATAAAAAACCCTAATATATTTAAAGTGTCATTATGTATGAGGCTCATTGTATTAGTGGAGGCACTTTGAGAGATAGTAAATGGATGGACTGAATAAAAAGATTGGTTGTTTCTGGTGGACGTAACCTATTTTGGGTGAACCATGTTAAATCTATGTCTCTATTTTATTACATTCTTTTCTATTTTACATTTTCTGCATTATTCATTGTATGCTTGTTTATCTGTACAACTGGTATAATCCTAACATTGTTTAATTAAACAAACACAAGAAAGAACTATCTATATTGTTGATTTTTATAGTATGAGGAAATGAGTTTGTATAACAATATAATATTTGTATCTTAATGAAACTGATTTTACAGGTCCAACGTTTAATGGTTGGAATGATTTGATAAATATTGGAAATGCAAGTAGCTTTTAGAAGCTCAAATTTTTTAGGGAAGTTTGTGATTTTGTACGTGGATATGAGATATTGATGTACATGTTTAAAGTAGTAGCCAGTAAGGTTGAGGAGGTAAAATTCACAGAGCCATTGTTTGATAACATTGTATCATCAACAAGGTCGAGGTTAAGAAAAATTGCAGTATCCCTACTAGAATAAATAAGGGAGAGATTTAGAAGGTATGTTTTACTTGAAACAATGGATATAGTAAATCTGACCCTTTGAAATCTTGTCCCAAATGAAAGACATATGTGGGAATACTACTTCAAGAGGTTGATTACATTGATTCAACATTTTTGTAAGCCTGTTGATATAAATGGAATGAATATTGCAGGTGTTTTAAGCAAGGATAATTTTATTTCTCAATCTCATGAATTCTCCACTACAATGATTCAATAATTCAAATATTTGAATAATCCCTTACAATGTGGAGCAATAACCTGACTATGGAAAAAATTTGAGTTGAGTACTATTTTACAACAAACCATGTTCGAGTTTTTCTCAATGGCTGATCTATGTCAAACAGTGATTTTGGATTCAGTTGAAGATGAGATAAATTTCAATTCCTTGGCCTTTATAAAGTCAAAATTGCAAAATAATCTTGACAACAATTTGGAAAATTGTTTGAGAATTTATACATCATGGTACGAAGTGGATAACTTTCCCTATGACAGGGATCTGGTAGTATGGAAGTCGATTACTGAAAGGAGAAGGGATGAAAATAATGGCACAAATACAACAGATGACCCTATTGCAACAATTGAGTGTCAAGAAAGAGACATTCAGTCTCATAGATATGGTTAATCAAATGATAGAGATGATCCAGTTCCATCAAGTTAGAAGCTTCCATTGGTGGATATCCCATGATATAGATGTTCATATAATAATTAACATATTCAAATATTCAATACATTGTTCTGAATCTCAAACAAGGATTAAAACTTATCCCAAACTTACATGTTCCTAAAGGTAATCATATTGATTCCATTTCCAATTTTATTGCAGAAACATTACAAAGTCACTTTTTAATGAGTATTTGATATATTTCACATACAATGTTGTTGATCTATTTTATAGAAAGCATACATCGCGGCTAGTTGGATTTTAAATCACAATACATTTACATTATTATATACTTTAGGCATATAAGATTTGTGGTGCTTGATTATGAGATAAAATAAGTGGTTTTTCTTGAATCATTGCTGAAATGAAAATTTAAAAATAACATTATTCCTCATTCAACTTTCTTGAGACATGTCTTGTATGAAAAAATTGAATATTGTCATTACAACAAATGGAACAATTTTCAAAATGGATATAAATACACTAAAGATTAAATCCATGCACATATATGTTTAACTTGTGCACCTCTTTGTAAAATTTTGCTTCAACCACAAGCAACCTAACTATCACATATTTATTAATACAATAAACATAAAGATAACTCTAGTCTATTAATAAGACAATTTACTATTTTTATCCATGACCATGATTTCCTCCCAAATAATAGAAACAACAAAACCAAACTGCCACTTCAACTTGGAATTAGGCTCCATGACTTTAACAAATTATATCATATTTTGTAACATGCTCCACTCTTCATCTGTTGGAATTGCAGTTTGTTGTAAACTAGAGTGACTGACATGTAACTTTGCTAGAAATTCATAACTGATAGTGGAGCTTTCCTTTACCGTTGAATGAAAAATTACTGACAAGGTTATCAATGGTTTGAAAAAGTCAATTTTTTTTTCTCATCTAGCTTCTCAGGAATCCAGTCCTTCTCTTGAGTCATTTTTTCTTTCATCTTCTTCTGGAATGCATCCTTCTTAATGAATTGGTGTGTATTGTCAAAAGGAATTGGTAAACCAAGATTTGTGAAATCATGTACCTTTCCATGCAGCTCCTGTAACATTATTTGACACTTATTTAGTAATTCATGAGCTTTTCCCAACATCACACACTTTCAAATGATAGATGATACCTTTATTGAGGCATCAAACTGGTTCTAAATTCCTCTGGATGCCAGTTCTGTGTCACTAAATTTTTAGATAGCTTCCAAAATTTTCTTTGTTGTATCCTCTCTTAAAGCCATCAATTTTCTACTAATTGTTACGTATTTATGGAGCTTATCACATATTCTCTGTGGATCATTAATGAATTCAAATAATTTAATAAAATCATTAATTTTTTGGTTTATTTGCCCCCAAACATTATCTGTAATATTAATCAATTCCTTTTTATGAAATCCAGATAGTTTGATGTTGGAAGAATCTATTTCCTTTTTTTATTTCCCCAATTCCTATTGTAATATTTCATTTTGTTTTTTCTCATCATCTAGGATCTATTGAAATCTAGATAGTTTGATGTTGGAAGACTCTATTTCCTTTTTTGCTTTCCCCAATTCCTGTTGCAATATTTCATTTTGTGTTTTCTCAACATCTAGGATTTGTTCCCATTTTTTGACCTTTTCTTTCATTTCTTCACAACCTCTTTCAATTCTCCCAATGCTTTCTGTAATCTATTATTCTTACTCATTGTTTCCTGTACCTTTTTCTTCACATATTCTAGCTCTACTAGTGCCTGTTCATTCAAAGCAACTATATTCATAAAGGTAGATGATTTTTTCTTCCTCTCCAACTCACCTGTCTTATTAATTGTTGCTTTTCCTTTTTCTTTCTCATTTTCCACATTTACTTCTAAATTTTGAATCTTATTATTCAACTTATTTTTCTCCCTCTCTTCCTTTAGTAATGTTATGTAATCCACATAATTGTTCCTTTTTGATGCATTAATTTTTTCATAAGGTTTCATTTCCTTAAGATCCATTTGAAGGGAGGTCACATTGTAGTCAGTGGGAAGCATTTCTTTATCTGGTTTTACAAATTTGGGCACATCATAGATGTATTCTATGGTATATGTGTCTGTGTTATATGTAGGCAATACCCTCATTTCGGTTGGACCTAAAGTTCCAGTAGCCTATAGAATTTGCTTCTTATTTCTTTTATCTCTTTCTGATTTATTGGCAAACTCAACTCGGTAATCAAAACCTGAGGTGTTCATAGGATTGAATTGTTCCACCTTGAATGGAGAAGGAGTAATTGAATTTTGGGGAGAATTTACATGTGGAATGGTAGTTTGTTTAGGGGTGGTAGTGGCACCACCTTCTATAAATAGTTTCATTGAGCCAAGAGTAATTGTACCTATGTCAGCCTCTATCTTCTGCCTCTCATCGCTTCCTTGTTGGACAATAGCCCTAGCAACTTCAACTATCTCTATTGGCCTCTTTAAGTTTTCAACAATCTGTTGACTACTACCATCAACATTAGAACTACCAAACTTAGTAATAATAATAGATTCATGGCCAACTTCTCCTCTAGGATTTTAAATGTTTGGCTGAACTATTTGTCAAGAATTCAACTCTAGAATAAATTGCACTAGATTAACACTTGTATATGTTGTAGTATGCAGTGGTCATTTCTTTGAAGGCAAAGATCCAAGGCCTAACCTATCAAAAACATTTCTAGATTGTACTTTTGGTGGAAGCCAAATGCCTTGTCCTCTTGAACCCAAACCACCACCAGTAAAACCCAACTTTCCAACAATAACTGCTCCTGCATTATATCTTTGTTTCAAACCTTCATTGAGACTTGATTTATATGTGCTACTGTTAGGTGGAATGTGTAATTCCTTAGAGGCAGCATCATCATCACTACTTTCCTCTCCATGATGCTCTTTATTCCATAATTTTCTAAAATCTGCATCTTCTAGAATAGAATCAAAGTCTTCTAAAGATTTTAGATGGCCTAGGTCCTGCCTCATAGACCAAAATGTAGTAATATTTGACCTTTTCCAACTTATATCTCGTAATTCTTGTTGTAATGCATTTGGCATGCTTTTAGAGGAATTTTTATCATGTTTTGCAGATTGAAAATACTTTGCCTTTTTTTGTGGAGGCTCAGGCAATATAATTTTTTTTGACAACTCTTGAGAACTAATTTCATTCATTACTATTTGTACTTCATCCCAAGAGTTCTTGTTTTTCATTTTTTCTAGCAAGGGTTTCCTTTCATATTGACTTTTAGTGGTAGGGTTCATGTTAGCCACTACACTTGCTTTATTCACCTCACATGGGTCATACAACTAGTGAGAGTCAACATCAAACTTAAATATCTATAGGATTTCATGTGCCACATAGAATGATTTTCTTTCAAATGTGAACCCTCCATGTGAGAACGGTAAAGAAGGAAATATTCTCTTCTTTTGCTGAGAAACAAAATAGAGATTATCTATGCTTTCCTTCTATTGTATATATTCTACGAAAACAACTCTCTCTATCACATGTATTGGTAATTTGTAAGGTTGTACTCTTGATCCATAAAACCTTAGCACAATATAATCCTCTATGAAGTACTAGTCTACTAACTGTATTTCTAATCCCAGTTGAATGAAATATCTACATTTCACAAACAATCTAGGCATTGTACTTTTTGTAAATGCTTCATACATTGGAGGCCAAAAATAATCCACAAATTGGCCCAAAAATAATCCAAAAATTGACTGTAGTCCCCTGTATTATCATACATCATTATCTTGTGGGTCCACTTAGTTAATGGATGCATGACTTCTGGATGGACCTCAACAAAATAGGGCTTAATTGCAAGTTTTTTTTTGAAACCATCCAAAACCGCCATACAATTAAATAACACAAGTAGGTAGTGAACCTAAACGTCTTAGTGCTGGAGCCTTCTTTGATTGTTAATAATTGTTTATGCATAGATTCTGTAGTGTACCCAACAAATCTGTAGTGACAAGGTGGATTAACGAAATGGATATTGTATAACATTTCTAGGAGGGTTTCATCCACTATCTCATCGCTATCGAAGCCAAGGAAAAATACTAGCATAGAAATGGTCTCCTTGACCCATGTTTTAAATATGTTAATTGCATACAGATCCTTCCCTTTTGGTACCTCTGCATCAAATTTTAATTTTCATAAAAATGCATGTCTTTTTTATTTGTGGCGTGATAATCACTAGCAATTTTTTCTAGGTTTATGTGGATGGTTCCTAAATATTGTCTTTCAAACCCCAATGCACTGCAAATATTTTCCTCCGTAATGTACAAAAGTTCTTTTCCATCACCCTTTGCAATAATTGCTTTTTTTGTCTCATTGTAATTTTGGGCACATATATTGACAAATTCAGGGTAGGGAAAAACCTTGTGGAACATCATGCGTCCCAATCCAGACCCCCATGTTATCTAGCCTAAATCTTTATGTCTACCTAATTGGTTCAAAAGACTATTTTCCCTTAGCTTTGTCTCATATGTGTATCTAAGATGTGAAGCTCTTGTGCTAATTATAGGATCATAAATATCATGATATTCATCAGTAAAACTAGGGCTTTTACTTTTAAACAGTTTGGTATATGGGATTTGGGTTTTACTTTTACTTTGGGATTTGTAGAAGTAGACATACTTGGAATTTTGGATTTTATAAACCCTCAACCCTAATTTCTCAACCCTTAAATTGAAATATTTGAAAGAGAAGGCTTATACAGTGCTACTTATAAAAAAGATAATAGTTAAAGAATCAAGACTCAAATGCAAGATGACACTTACTTGAAAATATGAAAATTTTGAGTCTTACACGGTCCGCATTTTATATGAATCTATTATGCTTTCTATTGTAATATGCCTTCCAGAAACATAATTTCAATTGTCAACATCACTATAAACTATTAGGTCTTTCACTGTACTTTGTAGACATCAAATTTAGTCATTAATTAAATTCCATTCAGTGGATGATAGTTGTAACTTATTAGATGGCCACATGGCAAGATTTCAGGCCTCCTTAAGGAAAAAGCAATCCCCAGACTCCAAGCCTACAAAATGAACCAATTCAGTAAAAAAGTTTTGGGTCCGTGGTGACAGGGGTTTTCATTTAATGACTTGTTTGTTGAAATGTTTGGGGGTCGTTGAAATTTTTTAAATAATAAACCCCCGCTTTTTCCTAAGCCACAAGGAAGAATTTAGGTGGGATGAATTATAATTTTGGGACCGGGATTAATTGTTCATTTTTGGTCATGGATGAGGCAATCAATGGCCAGGGAGTTGAATTAATTTCTAATAATATAGAAGATTGGAATGACTTGGAAGATATTATCATTTATGATGGGTGGTGCACACAAAGCTCAAAGAATTAATGGTGGCACGTGCCACACTTTTTGCCTTTATTATTGGTGTTCGCTCGCATTCCTCTCTCCCTACCTTTGTTTGTTCATGTTTTTGAGTTGGCGAGAGAATGGTTTTTTTGGGTTTTCCTTTCATTTCTCTGTGCAGGGAGATAAGGGAAATGTCCTTTACTTCGTCTATTTCCCATAGGCAACTTAAAGAGGTGTTTTTCTATGATTTTTTGCTTGAGGCTGAGGCCATTGAGCATGTGATAGGATATTCCTATATGCAGGACTCTCACAGGGCCAGATTTATCTCTAAACTCTTTGTGGCATTTGTTTCTAATTGCTTATTGCTCCATCCGGTCAAGGTGGATGTCGTGGCTATCACATAGTTATTTATTTACACTTTCCATCAATTCAGTTTACAAAAAGAAATGGACAGGTGCCGTGTCCAAGACCCTCCTCTCTGAGTGGAGGAGACAGATGCTTAGGAGAATGACACCAGGCCCAGGAAAGCTTCATATTGGCTCAACAAGCAGTACAGGGAGATGCTACTCTACAAAAATGTTATTCATGTTCGGTTCTAGCATGGTGGTCCATACCCTAGCAGATTACCTCCTTGGGATCTCACCAATTCTCACTAACCTATTGACCTGGCCATTGACCACCTTAATGATTTTTGGGATAATGCTAGTGAGGCCTTTTTCTTTTGTTAGGTAAGGCCAAGAGGTAAAAAGGAATGATAACCAGATCATACCAAGCCAAGAACACATATTCTAATCAAATACCACAATCAATAAGATGAGATCAATTCGCCAAAATAACTTTACATTAACCTTTGTAAACAAATGAGCAGTAATAAAATATATTATTATGGAACTCAATGAAATTCAATGAGAATGGGCCTTGCTTATATAAGAAAGGAATTAAAATCTAATAACCATTCAAGGTCGTTGATTAAGCCATAAATCAAGGAAAGAACTATTCAAGACCGTAGATTTAGGAAATAACTAGACATCAAGGATATAGTCAATACCATAGATCAAGGAAATAACTATACCTAACAACTAGATAATATCCCCCTAGTATGTAAATAATAAAAATAAATATCTACACACATAATTGGGAAACGATAAATTTAATAAAGGTAGATAAAGTACATAGGTGAAAATGAGATAAGGTAAATACCTACTCTAACACCCCCCTCAAGTGAAGCTAGGGGCCAAAATAGAAGTGGCATGTCCACAATTTGAGTCTCAACAACTAGGCTTGATGAGGAACTCATGTACAATATATCCATGAAGAAATTTCAAACCAAAAGAAGGAAAGAATCTTGCTATAAGAAAAGAGAAAGAAGAAGAAGAAGGAAGATGTTATCATGAACACCACCCAAGAACAACTTCTAAAACCCCAAGCATTCCACACAACTCAAGGTAGTGAGGTGATGTAAATGGATTTGTAAATATGTCCGCAACCTACTGCTGAGTCAGAATATACTCCAAGCAAAAAACTCCATCTTTAATGTGCTGACGAATGAACTGTATGTGTATCTCCATATGTTTGGTCCACTGGTTCTTAACAGGGTTGTGAGAAATGTGAATTGCACTTTGGTTATCACACCAAAGTACAGTTGGTGAATCCTATGGGAAAGAAAACTCTGTCAATAACTGAAGAAGCCAAAGAATCTACTAACACGTTGTAACTATTTCCCTGTACTCTACCTCTAAAGATGAAAGTGCAATAACATGTTGATTTGTGCATGCCCAAGCAACTAGAGAAGAAAAAAGACAAAAAAGATAGCCATAATTGGAATGCATGTCATCAATAGAACTTGCCCAATTTGAATTTGTATATCTAGCCAACTAAGTAGAACCCATAGTGTAATGTAGGCCAAAGTGGGAAGTGCCCTTCAAATAGCACAAAATCCTTTTAACAGCCTACTAATGACTACTATGAGGAGAATGTGCAACCTAAGATACAAGCCCTACTGCAAATGAAATTATCAGGGCGAGTATGGGTCAAGTACATGAGACTTCCAACCAACTATGTATACAAAGTAGGATCACATAGTGGAGTAGTACATGTGGAAGTAAGAGTAACCCCATACTGAATAGGATATGGACTTGGATTCCAATCATCCATATCAAAGAGCTGAAGAAGATCATGGTTGTACTTTTTTTGACTCAAATGAATCCATGAATCTATCTGAGAAATCTGTAAACCAAGGAAATAATGCATTAACCCAAGATCTGTCATGTTAAACTATGTAGAAAGAGCCCTCTGAATAGTCAAAATGTGGGAAGAAGAGTTTTCAATACGTAACAAATAATATCCATGCAAGACAAGTATCACATATCCTCACCAACATGCTAGAGATATAATGTATGATCAGAGTGGCGACAAAAAAAACAAGTAGATAGAAGAAAAGAATCCATCTTCTCATACCAAGCCCAAGGGGCTTACTTGAGACTGTAAAGAGACCTTTGGAGCCTAAAAACAAGATAAGAATCCTGAAAAAATCTAGTAGGTTTCTCCATGTATATTTCCTATTGTAAATCTCCATGTAAGAAGGCACTCTTCATGTCCATCTGGTATACGGGCCACCCCTGTGAAGTAATAATAACAAGTACAAGACGTAAATAATCCATCTTGGAAATGGGTGCAAAATTCTTAGATTAATCAATACCTTTAACTTGTGAAAAACCCTTTGCAACAAGATGAACCTTATACTTGTCAATGGAACCATCAACTTCATATTTTGTTCGGTATACCCACTTACACCTAACCATATTTCTTCCTTTAGGAAGAGATAGAAAATCCCATGTATGATTCTTCATCAAAGAAGAATACTCAAATGCCATCACATCATCCCACTCATGTATCCCATGAACATATGAAAAAGACTATGGATCCTCATAAACTTCTTGATATAAAATTCCAGAACCTATAGAATGTGTGTGATGATGCCTAGTGGGTGGAAGATCCTGTATGAAAGGTGCTGCCTCACAAACTGTAGTACAAGCCCACTTAGGCATAGTGATAACATCAGTGGGAATAGGATCCTCAACGACATCTATAACCTCCTCATCAACCTCCTCAAAGAAAGGATCCTCAAGATGATATGAAGAAGGAGGCATGGAAGAAGATGAAGAATCATGAGGAATGAAGTGCTCATCAAACTAAACATGTGTTCGAAAAATAACCTCATGAGTATCAGGATCTAAAATTCAATAAGCTCTCATGTCTTCACAATACCCTACAAAGATCAAGGGTTTCCTCTTCTTATCCAAAGATTTCCTTTTCTTATTTGCACAAAGACCCAAGCATGGCTCCAAAATACTCAAAAAAATGAGACATATAGCTTAGTTTTGGACCAAGCTTCCTCTGGAGTCAAATTCTCACGTGCTCTATGTTGTATGCAATTTTGAATGTAGTTAGCACAATTAACTGCTTCTACCTAGTAAATAGGAGGTAAATCTCTAGAATGCATCATACAGTTAGCCATTTCCTTCAAAGTTCTATTCTTTTATTCTGCTAAGCCATTATGTTGTGGAGTATGAGGAACATAATGTTGGTGAATAATGCCTTGAGTTGCCAAAAAATCATAAAAATCATTACTTAAGTACTCCCCCCATTATTAGTACAAAGGTTCTTTATGTAACTAGAAGATTGTTTCTTGACCAAAGCCTTGAATACTTTAAAGTGTGAAAAAACATCACTTTTTCACTTGAGAAAATAAACACAATTACGCCTCGATAAATTATCAATAAAGGTAAGTGCATACTTAGCTCCATTGAAAGAGGGGGTAGGAAAAACCATCAAGTCACTATGCACAAGTTCAAGTGGTGAAGAAGCTCTCTTTGAAAAATTATTAGGAAATGGATCTTGGTGTTTTTTCCCTAGTGCACAACCTTGAAAAACTCCCTCAAGAAAAGAAACTCTAAGAAGACCATCAACCATACCACGAGTTCTCAAATCCTTCAAATATCTGTAATTGATATCCAAATCTTTCATGCCAAAGCTTACTCTCTGAATCTGCATGAGAAACCAATCCTGTCCCTATAGAGGAAATTTCATCAAAACCCTCAAAGTGATATAGTCTAGAACTATGATCAACAATACCTTGAGCAAAAAGTGAATAAGACTCCAAAAAAGTTCATACTTCTTCCCCATGTGGTGTAAATGTCCTTGTTTTCCCTTGACCATAATGACATATTTGATATACATAAAACAAATCTGTAGTGATTTTAGGAACATATAGTATATCTTGTATACTGCAACCATCAAGTTTTATATCACCTTTTTTTTACTATAAATAAATAAATAATCTCCAACCTCAATTTTGGAAGTAGAACTCAAACTTAAAGAAATAAAAGACTCCTTGGAAGAAGTCATGTGATGAGAATCACCATAATCTATAACCCAACTATCTGTAAGTGGTGACTGAGATCTCCCAACAACATTAAGTGTTTTTCCATGTTGATTAGAAGGAGGTGGAGTGGAGATAGAAATTTTGTGTTTCTTGACTGCATCCTCTAAGGCTTGCATTCACTTATAACACCTATGTTCTTCATGACCACTACGCCAACAAAAAGAACATGAAAGGATATAATTATTCTTGGATTTAGAAGACTCCTTGTGTTCAGATTTGTTTTCTTTGGGTTTAGGAGTAGTTTAAGATGGAGAAGGGGTGAATTTGGTTTTACTTTTTGGTTTTCATTTTCCCTTAGTATTATATGCAACTAATGCCTTTTGAGAGGTGGA
Source organism: Taxus chinensis (assembly GCA_019776745.2). Taxonomy (NCBI): domain Eukaryota; kingdom Viridiplantae; phylum Streptophyta; class Pinopsida; order Cupressales; family Taxaceae; genus Taxus; species Taxus chinensis. The sequence continues at coordinate 139,963,926 of CM034153.1, forward strand.
AGACTCAAGGTTAGACAATTTGGATTCTTTCCTAGTAAGTCTTTCACAAAATGTTTCTAAGTCAAACATTTTGAATGTGTCACCTAAGGCATCCATGCTAGAGAAAAAGGTAGAAGAAAATATTTGAAATTGTCCTCTCAAGTTGAATGGAATCAAGTAAAAACATTCTTCATATTTCTTATATCTTCCACTCCTCTTCAACTATGTCAAAAAATGCTCAAACTTGGTAAGATAGTCTATAATTATTAGAAAATCTTTAGGATTAAGAGAGGTGATCTCTAATTTCAAGTTGCATGGCTATCATATTATCCACCTTACCAAATAAATCCTCTAATTTCTCCCATATTTTGAAAGGAGAGTTACATTTTTATAAATGAAACAAAATACTATCACTTACATAAGTTCCTATCAAACCCATACACTCATCAAATTTGTATTGGTACTAAAATTTCTCATATTCTCTAGTGAACACTAGTTGTTCTGAAGAAGTTAAAGCCCATAATCCTTTCTACTTAATTATTGTTTCCATTCTTGGTTTCCATGTGTTGTAATTATGTGTTTTTAATGGCTCAACATGATCTAATGCAGAATTAGACGCCATTCTACAAAAATCACCAAAATAAATGCAAGAACCAAGCAATGCAACAAGAGCCCCCCAAATTTTGGCACTTTATAATTATAGTTCGAATCTCAAAATAAATATTTCCAATGGAAAAATATCAAAAAAAGAAACACTTTTGCAAACAATGGCACTCGAATATGAGTTTCCAATCAAAAGATACAAGCTTTACAAGTTTATGCTTTGCTATTTATTTTAGTTACCACTAAAACAAAATAAAATTCTCTTTTCTTCACCACACAAATAAAATGAAAGGCGGTTGGAGTAAAGCACCTACTATTAGGAATCATAAGCTTTAAGCCCTCATATTACCATACAATATGACCAAGGGCTAAGGAATTTAATGGGTGATTGATGCGGATTATAAGACAAACCAGTTTGCGTCTCTGTAACAACAAAATAACCTAAAAATCGAATGCCTCTAGAAATGGTTGAGTTTATAGTCGATCTTAGGGTTTTGCCACCTTTTGAATCTAATAGAGGGTTCTTTTTTTCATGAAAAATGCATGCAAAAACAAAATACAAACAAATCTCAAATACATGAATATACGAAAATAAAATGTTTACAAAATGAAACTTACAAATGGATATCAACAACAATCTTGTGCTCTGATACCATAAAAGGAACGATAACCAGATCATACCAAACCAAGAACACAAATGCTAATCAAACACCAAAATCGATAATATGAAAGAAATTCACCAAAATAAATTTACATAAACCTTTGCAAATAAATGAGCAACAATATCATATATTATTATGGAACTCAATGAAATACAATGAGAATGAGCCTTGCTTATATAGGCAAGGAATAACAATTTAAGAACTAGTCAAGGTCGAAGATCAAGCCATAAATCAAGGAAATAACTAGTCATCAAAGAACTGGTCAAGACCATAGATTTAGGAAAGAACTAGACATCAAGGATCTAGTCAATACCATATATCAAGGAAAGAACTATATCTAACAACTAGATAATATCCCCCTAATTTCTAAATAAATAAATAAAAATATCAACACACATAAGTGGGTGAGGATAAATACAATAAAGGTAAATAAAGTACCTAGGTGAACATGAGCTAAGGTAAATAAATACTCTAATAGCAGCTAGAAGGTGACATTTCTGACGGTGACAGTCAGGGCGTTTCTTGCAGCATAAGTTATTTTGGATGAGGATTAATACTATTTTTTATATATTTTTTATTATGTGGCCATGTGTATTCATTGTCTTGAAGCCACTTCTGTTTGTTTAAATGGTGTTTTCTTATTCTCAGTGTGGTCGATTCAGTGGGGCCTTGTTTTATTGTAACATTTGTTTATGTTCAGTTTATGTTCGGAGTATAGTTGTAAGGGTGGGGTCCCTTAACTCTCCATTCAAGGCTCCAGTAAAAAAAATGTTTAAACATCATATATATATATATATATATATATATATATATATATAATATATATATATATTTATATATATTCACATTTATATAGTGTTTACATTATTGATTTCTTAAATTAGATTATTTCTTTCTTAAATTAATTTAAAATTTTCAATAAATTAAAAAGTTATCACCCCCACTTTTTCCCATGCCACACGAATGAATTAATATAATTTAAATACATTATATATATTATTATTATTTTTTATTGTTAAAGCGGGTTGAAGGGTCTCATTCGCTTTACAAAAGAGAGAGGTTGAACCTTAGATACAACATAAAGATGTAAAAAAATTCATCAATCATGACTTCTGGGTATATCGAGAGAAAGCCATTCAAAAGGAAGGAAGACTATAGCTATACTATACTATAGACATTACAACATATATTTATATCAAGTAGTAATCCCCTTAATCAAAAGACATGAATAAAATTACAACCGGAGATCCCTACCTCTCAACCACACCCTCCTCAGAGTCTAGAGCAACAAATTTATTGGCCTGACCGTGCCAAAGATAATTATAAGCTTCCCATGCAGTTTCATCGATTTCCATCCACCAAAGTGGCACTGGCTTGATGGAAGAATTGAGGGAAACCAAATTAGGGAGTTTTAAGTGCCTCCTTCCAGCATTCTTGTCACAGTTGAACACTGCCAGCTTCTCTATGAAGGTAATCAGCTCCCCGTGGTGACATTCCAGTTCCCTGAAGACACTCAAAGCCACGCCACCCCATAGCTTCACCTCCTCCTTCGCTGCCTAGAAAGCAACATTACACTTTTGCACTTCTGTAACCAAATTTTTGTAGAAAGATGACTGAACCCATTAGAGAGCAAGGTTGACTGCATTAGGATTCAATGGCTTAATTATAAGAAGATTTTCCACAATAACCGAGGCCACACTACTATTAACCCTACACCATCCATCCTCAAACAAATATTTTCCCCCCAAAACCAACTGAATTGCCTCCACATTGCTACCATTACCAATTTTGAAGATCCACCACAGACGATTATCAGATATAGATGGCCTGGAAGCCATTTCCCTTTTATTTCAAAATAAAGACAATAGGGGAACTCGAGGGGAATCCATAGGTGCTCATCAACAAAAAAGATGAAAATGAAAAAAAATGAACCAACATAAATAGGCTGTATGAACAAGGCCCTTCACACCCTCAAAAAGATTGGCGACAACATATATTTAAGGCCTTTCCATATTTAAGATGATTTTGAGACCATCCCAAATTCCAATATATATATATATATATATATATATATTATGATATAAATTTATTATATATTATTATATTATATATATGTTATTATTTATATTATTATATATATTATATATGATATATTTAATATATATTATACATATATAAATAATTTACACAAGTTTATTAAACATGTCGTCAACTCAATCTACTCTACCTCTCTCCTTTTCTTGTCTGGCTCATTTTTAATGGCATTCCTGGGTTTTCCGTTCATCTCACTTCATGGCGAGTGGTTTGAGATGGCCCTATCCTTAGCCATTTCTCATAGAAATCTCTCAGATATTTTCCGCTACTCCTCAACTTGGGAAGCTGAAGCCATTGAGAACATTCTGGGTGAGTCCTTCATGCATGACTCACATTGGGCACAAGCCAATTCAGACATTGCTGCTGTGTTTATTTCCTTTTGTCTTCTCATCTACCATGTTCTTGCCAATGTCGAGCTTGTCACTGAAGACCTCATATACCTAGTTCAAAAAGGCGGTCTGCATGAAGAACTGGTTGATTTTTGACTTCCGAATCTCTTAATATGGGTTGAGGAAGTGGATGAAATGGTGTCTGGTCCAGGGATGGGGATTCAATGGCTTAGTGAAAAATACATAAATTTACTCCATTATGCAGAAAATGTGGATACCATTCTCATACACGGTCGCTCAGATCCTTGCCTTCTACCCCCTAGATATATCTGAAACCCACTTCCCTCTACACTCTACCATTGACAACCTCAATGAACTACGGGATTTTTTCCAATAAATACAATTCCATCTCAAAAAGTATTGGAGAAGATTGAATGAAGTACCGGTGAGTGCACCTAGTGTAGCATCTCGAGTGTGGGGTGAGTGACTGGAAGGGCTAGCGGGTTCCAAAACATTAGCCTATAGTGAAACCCTATTTTATTCACTAACGTAACAGTTGGCATTCACTATGTATAATATTGACATTTTGGTAATTAATCACTTTACTATGTTTTGGAAGGCCCAATATTGTGCTTTTGGTTGGTATCTTTTAGATCATGCTTCTTCAATATCAGTCTTGGTAATGAACCTTTATGTACCTTCATTTAACAATGTATGGGTGGAAAAACGTAATGTTGTGGTTCATTACCTCCGGTCAAAAGCATTTAACTACAATACCAACATAAGACTCATTTAATACACTAGTGTAGGGCTCATTTTCAAAATAAAAAACAAAATATCCATAGATTTAAGATGAGAATAGATCAAACAAATTCTTTCTAAATAAAATGAATATGAATTAAATCAAATGTTTCTTAATATGATTTACTATGTGAGCCGGCACACCAGTTAACGACATCATTGGAGCATTAAATGTGTAACTACTATCTCAAATTTTTTGATGTCAAATTACTGAATGACCAAATAATCCCAGTGTTAACAAAATTATTTTTGAATACACGTTATAGGATTTTATAATTTTCACATTTTTCATAGATTTATAATCATTCATAATTACATCATATATCATATTGAAATAATATTGACATTAGCACTAATTAAATGTCTCAAAAGAGTCAATGTGTTTTCTCATTTGTCAGTTAACGACGGGTAAAATTTGACCTAGCCAGTCACATTAAAGTATGGATTAATCCTTCCACGATTCGTAATTCAATAAATGCACTGATAGTTGTTGTTAAGGTATCTTCTAGCTAGGCAAGTTGTTATTAATTTCATACATAATTAGTAACTCTTCTAGAGGGACATAGGATTACTCTGAATATACCACTTTTATGAAAATAAAGTCTTAGGAATAAGGAGTTAAATATGCCACTTTTATGAAATAAATCCTTCCCAAATTTATGTAAATATCTGATTTCCAGGGAAATCTCAACTTGTGTAGAATTTACAAACGCTAAACCAAGAATCAGAGGGAATTGAGTAAGACACTCCTCCATTAACTGCAAGGGTATTAATTAAATGTCTGGCCTCGTGGCACACTTTACATTTGGTTTATCAGTATGTACATTCGTTTTCAGTACTTTTAATTCTACATATCAATAATCCTTTGTTTTCAAGGGTCAAGGCTATCAATAATTACTTACTGACGTCACTATCATAATATAAGCACATTTAAAAGGAATGATGAAGGAGATCATACCAATCCAATGAACTACAGATTTTAATGTAAAGTTTTTTCCACGATCAATAAAATGAATAGTAATTCCTAGAATAAATTTACATAAACCTGATTTTGGCAAACAAATGTAAAGTTCAATATCATATAAATTACTTGGAACTCATAAATTCAAGGCCAATGAGTCATGGTCTAAAACTTGCTTATATTAAGGAATAATCAATCTAAGAACCAAATCAAGTGTATCAAACCAAAATCAAGCCATAAATACAATGTGGTTGCTTCTAGTTCTATTATGGACTCAGACAAGGTTACTATTGGGATATCCTTTGCCCTCTCTACTTCTAGTTTTCCTCCTGATGGTACTTCCACTCCTGTCTCTTAGCCAATCGACTGCTACCATTGTTCCCCTTCATTCTCTTGGAGCTTCTTATGCAAAGCTCCAACTAGATTCCATGTTTGAGTAACTGATTCCCGAAGTATTAATGGAACTCTCTACTGTTTATCTAGAATCCTCGGACCTAGAACCTATGGATTCTCCACATGATCCTATAAACAATGTGGCTATGAAAATTGATGGAAATTGATCCCCGACGGTGACCCCTTAGATGGAGAGTCAAGTTGAAATGGTGTCTTTCATCCTTGCAAGTATGCAACAATCGTTTGTGGCTATTAAAACCTGACAAGACTTAATAAACACATGCAGAGATATCGTTGATAAACAATGTGTCTTGATACTAACCCTGACTGACACTCTGGTGGAGAATATTGATACCGATGCAGTTAGGAAAGTGACACAAGAACTGGGAAATATAATATGATATGTAATATTTCTGTTATAATATAGTTATAAGCTAAGGGCTTATAGCTTTTTTGGTATGCCTATGTTATGATATGTAATGTAATATTTATGTTTCAACAAATATATGATATAGTATTGTGGAACTGGATGTTCTATTTTCTAGATCTCAACAAATATATGAGATAATCTGGATACTCTTGTTTATGTTTCAACAAATATATTTTTCCTTATCAACACTTGTTCTTGTGGATACTCTTACATTGCTACAATGTTGCACCTTTTGATTTTTCTTCTCCTTATTGAAACACCATCATTTGTTCTTCATTCTAGGTTATTTCCAATGTAAGCATTGAAACCTTTCCTAGCCATCTAACCTATAACCCCTTAACCCCTTGCTCGTATCATGTTCTTACTATTTGCTGCCCTTTCGCATCATCAATCGCCACTGAATATAATTTTCCTTATCTTTTTAGGTGTCATTGAGAAAAGGAAAAAGAGAAATCCTAGAAATGGACAATGATTTAATGTCAAAGAATGAGGAACAACATGAAAATCATGTTTTGTGGTATCATTCACTGATGCAACCTAGAATTTACTGTGAATAACCCAGGTGTGCTGGCACATTACTCAGCCTGAGCTGAGCACTCAGCTGAAGCGCGCAAAGGTACCACATACCTCCTTAGAGTTGTTTGTACATGATGTTAGTGTGATGATGTTAAATCATATTTAGATTCATAACTAAACATAAACATTCCATAGTGCATAAACCAGATCTAGATCTTAGAGAATCATGAACTAAACAATAACTATAATAAGATTAACCATACAAGAACCAGATTTAGTTATGTCTAACACCATTATCCAACCAATATAATCCATTTTATAAACACTATAAAACACATAAGCTTCTTACACTGTAAAGTATCTCCATGAGTCATGTGTGCATCAAAACCAACAACATAACTCTACAATAATTCAGTACTACTAAACTATGTAGTTCAATACATATTTATAGAGGTGGGGACTTACCCTTCACCACCCATGCACTTCTCAAAATAGGTCGCATGCTGATAATAGCCATGCACCTTTACAATATCATGCACAACATGCAAGTGTTCTAATAATAGATGTCCTATAGTTAACTCTAAGAAGAAATCCTATTATTAGCTTAAACTATGCATGGCGCTTATCAGCCGCTTAATCCCAAAATACCATTACATGTAGCGTAAGTATTCATCTCTATGTGTGCTCCGCACGCTATCTCCAAAAATAGCCCTTATCCATAAAATAGCCAAGTCCTAAGCTTGGGCACTTCAATACTATTATAGCTCCGCACACTTCCAATGCCCTATCTTCATGTCCCCAATACTTATAATATTTTTGGTTACTCAACATTACCCCACACTAAGTACATTGTTGCCATTGCAATGGGAATTCTCCTTGATGTCGCCAATGATAAAGAATAAATAATGAAAGAATGAAAAAAATGAACCAAACTAATGTACAAAAGAATTACATTTACTCTACAACACCCTCTTCTTCAACCAGAAGGATTAGTTCTGGATATTCATCCTTGATCTCAACCTCCAAGGTCTACCAATCACTCAGCGTGTTCCTCATTTTCTCTAGAATGATAGTGGCTATGTCATCCAATTTGTCTTTAGAGAGTTTCTCCTTCTCCTTTTGTAGTATCAGGACAACATTGGCCATACCTGACAACATTCCCTCCATGAGGTCCATCTTCTATGCTATGAGCTTTCCAATTTCATTAATCCTTTCTTTGTGTGGATCTTGGGCTACTATGAGGGCCTTGTGCTTTTGTTTCACCAGTGCCAATATTTCTGCGCACCCAAGTGTTTCATCCTTCATCACCTTCATAACTTCATTATCCTCCACTAGAGTTTTGGTTCTTATTATGGCATTTGGTGCCGCACATAAATTAAGATCTTGGTCAGATCTCTTCATCTCATCCTTTAATGATTGGATCAAAACCTCATAAGTTGAAACCTTTCTGATGATACTCACCCTTGTTCTTTCTTCTTCTTCCTCTGTATCATTTTTATTGGGGAGGTGCATTGGTCCTCCATCCAAAAGTAGGCGAACTATTGTATGTAGATAGTGCAACTCAGAAATTGAAGTCCGGAGGCACCTTCTCCTAAAACTTAGACCTCTGTAGTAAAATCTCATCTACAATTTGCTCTGCCATCATCTTTACATTCTGGGCCTCTGTGAATGCATTATCACACTCTTGAGTAAGGCAGCATTGATCTCTGTGTCTTTGTCCTTTTTATCCTCTACTAAAGCCTCGGATGGTTGTTGCCTTATCCATATTTCTATGCGCTACTTTTGCAGACACCTTAAACAAAGCATTGCTTACCTACTCATCTAAAAAATAAGTTGGATTAATTGTCATATGGCGTGTATGAGGTGCATTCCTCATATTATTTGACGTGCACGCCTCCTCGTAGACATCAAAATTAGGCTCATCCAAGTGGTTTTGCATGCCCCATGATAGCTACTTGTGAGTGCGTGTATTGGCCATTTCAGGGTCCATCCGATCCCAGCCATATAATTATTTGTTTGTTAGTGTACTTTGGAAGCAGGTTCTAATAATTTGTGAAGTTTCATTCATATAACCCAAGTCTTGAGAACCTACCACTTTTTCTTCTTCATATGCACCTTTATGCTTGCCAACATCCTCATGTGCTAATGCGTCCTCTTCATGTTGTTCAGCTATGCATGCATCTTGTTGTAAAATGCCTTCAACCACCTGGTTGACTTCCTCCTCATCTTTCCCTCCTTACATAGGCCACATGAGGACTTTTGTATCTCCACCAATGTTGCTTTCTCCTTCACCAGAGATATCTTCTCGAATACTCACACTGGGGTCTATAGTCTCATAGACTACGTGCTCACCCATCTCTTCATCATCCTGTATCTCCACACTGGGGGTGGCCTCAACTCTATCTCCACTCATTCTTGGATCTCCCTTCTCTACCTCCTATGCACTTGGTTGTGGGGCTTCCCCCTCACTATCTTGTATAGCGATATACTTCCTTTGCTTTCTCTTTTCCTTCTTTTCATCCTTTACCAGAGTTACGTGAGGTGATTTACTTACTTGCTGAGAAGTTCCAACACCAGTGTCTCCTGAAGCACACCTCTTCCTAATAATCCTTCTGGTGTGCACAAGTACAACAATATCTTCATGTTCCTCTTATTCTAGGACTTTTTCTAGTCCTGTATGTACTGAATTTTCTAGAGCAGAGGGGCACAGATGCAACATTCCTTTAAGTCCCCATTGTTTTCTTCTTCTTAGGAGGTCCTGGAAGATCCATATCCACTAGCCCTTCACCACTTTTCCATCCTTGATCCTTAGTCTGAGGTATATGTAGACATGTGCTAGTTCAATCTTCCCTACAGCCAAACTCTCTGGCATGATGTCCATAGTTTCAGATTCCATAGTTTTGACATAGGCCTCCTTACCCAACCATATATATGTTTTATACAGAATGTGAATTTCTGTGTCCACTTTCTCTATGTAGAACTTGATTTGACGTATGTCATGAAATATATTTATAGAGTCTTTAAAATACCTTGCGGTAAACGCAAAGGGAAACTTACACCATGGGATCTTCTCTCCAGACTTCATGTGGAAGTGCCCCAGGCTAAAATGTTGGTAGACTACAAATTCAACCTCCCCACTCAACACCTTGGGTAACTCATGCGGAATGCACCATTCTCCTTCAAATTCCCTGTGTAATCTCCAAAACCACTTATCCAAGTGCTCTTTATATGTGTTGGAAATAGTTTCTCGCATCGTGTACTTAGCATATCTTTTGTATGGGGAGTTTGTTCTCCAACAGAAACTCCCATATGTTTTCCCTGGGACCGTCTGGAACCCCAACTTCACTAAACACAATTATTAACAAGATTGTACCCTAGGTTATCTTCTCACATTAATTTGCTTGGTTGTACACCTCATTCACCAAGCTCTCCACAATGTAACTAATGATATTGTAACAGATCTTGTTGTCCATTTTGTGTGCTATATGCAACCAACGCATATTTACCTCGTTCCATCACTCACTGGCCCCTAGCTTAGTCCCTGCTAACCGCGTTGCTACTCTGGTGGCCATGTCTGGAATATTGGTGACCTTGAAGGCTCGGCCCCACTTCTTATAATTATATAGGGCTGTTGTGGCATCAATGCCCTCATCATCTATCGAATCTCTAGAAATTTCTAAGCCTATGTCACACAAACCTGTTACCTTATTGATCAAATTGGCAGTTATTCTCATTCTCTTACCCAAAAAATAGAAATAATCCTCATGGACCCAGGATATTAGCCACTGGTACAATTTCTCAGGATTCCCAAAGTAGGGAAACTCCAAGATGTGCATTACACCCACGCTCTCAAGAAATTTCTTCATCGAGGCATTATAAACCTGAGTGTTGTCCACTAGTCACCACTTAGTCCTTTTGTAGACTTCTATCACGATGTCCTTCATGCATTTTATAGTACGATGGTTAATCTTTGAAACCCTACATTGACTAATAATTATTTTCCATGGCATCCCTTCAATGAATCCTTCTGGATATAACATTTCTAGTAGCCACTCCTCTGTTGGATCGTTAACCTTATCTACCACTGGAGCTTTCTGCACTGCCATTACTTCTTTTGATTTTGCAAATGTGTAGTGAAAACCTTAGTTGTAATGAAAAACCTAGTCAGTCTTCCATCGTGTGCACAACACCACTACTTAATTCTTTCTTCTGTGTCTAGGAACTCAACACCGTGCTTCACAACATGATGATATTACTCAATCTGTATAATAATATGTCTCCAACTCTTCTTCGCACTTCGTAATTTATTCTCAAGTTTGCAAGGTAGAAAATGATGTTGAGAACGTTGACTTTAAACCAAGTTTTTCAAAAATTCCCTTCATTAATTACTCCACCTACCACCGTACATGGCATTAATTTCTCTTGAGTGTGTTACACACCTCATTATCCCACGCTTCAACTTCTCACACCTCAAACTTTTGTGCCTCAGTCATAATTTCCTGGCACGCCACTACTTATCTGTCACAGATCTCCTCTACCCATGCTTCCTTAAGAAGAAGTAGTTTATCCAATGTGACCCAACATACATAGTCTCAAATTACACAACCTCCCTTCAATTATACTAAGCACCCAATGCTTTACGCATGGTCTTAATTTTTTTAACAATTATCCAGTTCTCATGAATTTTGAAACCTTGCTCCTTTTATTCCTCTTGTGGTTACCTGTGAGTTCATTTATTTTCCATAACTCCTTTAACCACCCCACATTAAGGGTATGTGCAGTCCTCTACGAATATAAACACTTTAGATATTGATCAACTTCTGGCACGTAAACACACTTATTACACAAAAAATAAACTAAATTGAAAAAGCATAACAACGAAGAAGTAAATACATTAAATGAACTACAGGAAAGGAAATCTAATCTAAATGGCAATACTACCTTATTACAAACACCAAGAAGACTTATTTATAGTAGGGATTCAGCCTACTCTTGTTGAAGTAACTGAGGTAACCGTGTTCCATCAAGTACCTCTAACTGGCAAGTGCCTGTATTCAAGTATGTGAGTGATAACATACGGTCCCAACCAATGCACCTTAAGCTTTCCTAGGTGGCACAAAAAATTTAAATCATAAAGAAGTAACATCTTCCCAACCTCAATCTTCTTGTCCTTGATGTGTCTTTCACGCCATGCCTTCTACCTGTCCTTTTCCTTCTTCTAACTCCAACGTGTTATGGTGAGCCTCTCATCCAACTATATTGACTTTTCAATTCTTTCTTCCAATGCTTTCTCATTAGCTAGACCTCCTGTGTGTGATACACAAAGAAGGTAACATGAATTCCATGGGAAGAACTGCTTCTACGCCAAACACCAACTGAAAGGGTGTGTCCTTATTCAACCTTTTGTAGGTTTTTCTATATGCCCAAAGTACAGCAGAAACTTTATCATCCCAGTATTTCCTTCCAACATCACAATTTTTTGTCAAGGTCTAGCTCAATATCTTGTTGAAGGCCTCAACAGTCCCATTTTCTTGAGGTTGATAAGGTGTAGTCTTGTGGTGCGCAACCATAAATTCATACAAAAATATCTTGATTGTATCGTTCAATAAGTGTGTTCCCCTATCACTTGTCAAACTCAGCGAACATCCATACCTAGTAAGAATATTTTCCCATAAGAACCTTGTTGTTTTAGCCACTGTACAATCCTTTGTAGGTCATGCTTCTACCCACCTTGTAAGATAATATGTGCAAGTGATGATGTAGTGTAATCTGGTTCTACTCGTGGCTAGGGAAATAGGACCCATAAAGACTACTTCCCATTTTTCAAATGGTTCTACACTAGTAATAGGTTGTAAAGGCATTTCATCTCTTTTCCCAGGTTTTCCAAGGCACTGAAAGTGATCACACGCCTTACAATACTCTTTACAATCCTTGTACAGGGTCTCCCACCATAATCCAATGAGTAGAATCTTTACACGTGGTGGCGTCACCTGCATAGTGCCCACCTGTAATACCACCATGAGCCTCTTCCATGATATCCATGCACTCATGTTCCAGTACACACCAACACAATACTTCATCTTGGCATAGTTTGTATAAGTCACCACTGATCAACATGAAAGGTGTGACGTGAATTACAAGTTGTTTCTTCTCCAAGGCTTTCATTCCTTCTGGCACCATACATGTGCATAAAAAGATAACAATATCCTCCAATTCTGAAGGCACACAATGTAACCTGTACAAATGTGCATCCGACATTATATCTTTAATTGTCTATGCATCCTCTCCTGATTGAATTCTTGATAAGTGGTCTGGGCCAGAATTACTTTTACCTGGTTTTACCACGACTGTAAAGTCAAATTCTTGGAATAAGAGAACCCATCGACATATGCACCCCTATAAAATGGGCTTATTTACCAAGTATTTTAATGCCATGTGATCTGTATAAAACACAAAAGGTGTTGCTAGCAAGTACTATCTAAACTTATGCAGTGCATAGATCATCGACAAGGCCTCGAGCTCTGTAGTTGTATAACTATGTTCTGCAGGGATCAACTTTCTACTAGCAAAACAGATAGGATGATCTACATTACCTTCTCTAGGATGAGCTAACACTACACCAATGGCCATGCTAGAGGCATCCACATATACGTGAAATGGTTGGTTCCATGAGGGAAAGCATAGAATATGCATTGTAGTAAGCCTCTCCTTCAATGCTTCAAATGTGTGTTGTTGTGGTTCTCCCCAATAGAATGTCCCTTTTCCTTTTAGTAACTCCTCTAGGGGTGGGGTAATTTTTGCATATCCTTTGATTAATTTTATGTAATAACTTGTATGGCCCAAGAATCCATGCACCTCACTCTAACTGGTAGGCTCCTTCAGGCCTATGATAACTGCAACCTTAGCTAGATCTACTAACAAACCTTCCTTGTAAATGATATGCCCTAACAGAGTTCCAAAAGGTGTAACAAATACAAACTTCTTGATGTTTAAAGAGATGATTAACTATCTACATCTTTCAAAAATTAATCACAAGTTTTCAAAATGATCCTTAACAAGCCCATATACCGTCCAATCATCCAAGTAAACCTACAAGAATTTATAGATAAAATCTTGGAATGCTTGAACAACTATGCGTGAAAATACAACAGGTGCATTATTCAAACCAAAGGGCATCACTGTATATGCAAAGCTTCCCCATTCAGTGGTGAAATTTGTCTTCTCTTGATCCTCCTTTGTAATTCTTACCTAATGATACCCAGAGAATCCATCTGTAAAAGAGAAAATTTTGTGCCCTACAATGCCTTCTAATATTTCCTTGGTGAAGGGCGTGGGAAAAGGATCAATCACACATGCAACATTCAGATCCCTATAATCCACACAAATCCTAATCTAACCATCTTTATTTATACTGATTACCATAAGACTAACCCACTTTGATTCTTCTAGGGGATTAAATATGCCAGATTTCAACATTTTGTCAATTTCTTCTTTAAATTTTATGCATAGGTTAGGGTTCATCCTGTAAGGTCTCTTCCTGACCGGGTGTGCACCTTCCTTTAGCTTAATATTCATCTCTCCCAATGACTCATGCACTCCCTTTAACTCATGGTATCCCATAGAGAATAAGTCATGGAAATCATGTAGTAACTCTATTATCTTTGCCACTTAAGAATCAGACCAATAATCTCCAATTATTACCTCCTTAGGTTCTACATCTGTGCCAGTGTTCACTTTCTTAGTCTTCATTGGTTCATGATAGGTGCACGCCTTCTTATCCGCACTATCTAAAACCTCACATGTACCTTTTGAATGATCTATGTCCAAATTTTCTACTTCTTCATCATCCACTATGTAGGCTATCTTCCCTTTCTCCTTCCCAAGGAAAGAACGCTCAAGTATTTTGGCATTTGTCTCATATACTTCATCAAAACTCCTAAATGAGTTCTTCAATCTTTATACTGTCTCCCATAGTCAAGTGCTCCATAACCCATAATGCCTCTCTCACTAGAGGTTTAGTAGAGAAGTAGTCAAAAGTATGGATCATTCCTACAATTAAGTCTTGCCAATTTCCAATCTTTCTATGCAGTTCCGCATAAACATACCAAGCACATGCACAACCTTACAAAGTGAAATAAAGTTTGTGCACCCATAGTGAAGGTGGTAAAGCTTCCTGATCCTCTATCCAGATTCTCTCACATTGATGAATGTGGTCCTGAATAGGTTGATTACCATGATATATGCATATTTGAGCAGGTGCATTACTCATGAGAAACCAGGTTGTTAGAGAAATTCTTACTTCATTCCATTCTATGAGATTATTCCTGTGAACCATCCACCAGTGTGTTGTTGTCTTGTGCATGGTGTATACTAACATATTTCTTCTATCCACTTGATCTGTCCACTACTCCTCCATGGTACACAGGAATACCGAAGGGTCTCTTTCTCTAGTATACTGGGGTACAAAGTTGTGATGTAGACTCCTAATACAATGAGGTTTTCCTCTCTTCACAGATACACTTCATACTTCATGCCTAACCATCTCATAGGTGACATGCACCCAATTATCACAAGCAATACTTATAGTATCACTAATATAATGTGCATCTTCCCATTGGAGGATTCCTTCCTTAGATATCTCAAGTACTTCTAGATCTCGAATGGCACACACATAAATTTTGTTTAGGTATTCCTCACTCAAAGGTTCAACATAAGTTGTAAATTTCCCATCTATTAAAGGGATAATAACTCATTCTTCCTTGTTCTCAAAAATTATATACCCCTTGTTAAACTGTAGATCAGCATTGTTTGCATAACACCAAGGGTGCCCAAGTAGAGATGGGAAGTTGTCTACTTCTGCAAGCACTAAAACCCCAAAGTCCCTAGTGAACTTGGCCCCTTGCATAGTAATGGGTGTATCCTTTAAAACTCTGATTGGAGTGGCCTTAGTCCGATTAGCCATAAACAGGTACATTAGAGGATGGTTGTAATGGAGGTCTTCCCATCTGCACCTATGCATCTAAAGTAAGCACATTAGCTTCACACCTGTGTCAATCAATATATTTCTCAAAAGCCACTCATCCACAATAGCATTTAGAGTGATCTCCTTGTCATAATCCAAGATATGAGGGGGGAGATTAGCATGCAAGATCTATCATTCATTCTCCATTCCTACGCGTAGAGTGTTTCTCTTTAACCAATTCCCTAGTAACGGAATAGTATTATCTTGGAAAAACATATTGCATACCTATTTCAAATCATCAATATCTAACTGGATAGTCTCCGCTGCCTTCTGTTGTTCCAAATTTTGTGATTGTTCCTTTAAACATTGTATTTCACCCTAAATATTTCTAAGCACCTCAATGGTTTCTTGATAAACCTCATTTTGATGTGTTAGATCTGGGTATCTTGCATGTAAAACCTCCTCCTTAGTAATGGTAAAATTATGTTGTAATGTTTCTCTGGTGCACACATCTTCAACGTGTGTAGTAATATTCATAGGTACTACTTTAGGTTCCAGTGCCAACCTTTACATCCACTAATTTTCCATGGCACGTTGTATTCTAACCATCCATGTGCCCTTCTTCTCCTTTTTATGTTGCTTGCTAATATGCTCATATAAGTATGGGCACTCCTCATAGTTATGATTCTTTCCACAAAAAGAACAAGTAATATTCTAAGGGAATTCACACCTGTAATGGTCAGGAGATTTTCATGTATAACACATTCCCCAAGGAAACACGCCTCATCTACCACCACGGTACCCTCGACCTCTGCCACAACCTCCTTCAAAGTGCCCCTCCTTATGATTGTAGGGCCCTTGAGTATGATCACGATCATGGTGCTCACTTTTACCTTTAGAGTTATCTGATACTCTTGTTTTCCATACACCAATATCAATGACATCATGGATCTGACCAATCAACCTACAGTCTTTGGTATTATGAGTCGTGGACCAAAAAATATTACAGTAGAATGATACATTATTTCTTATCACATGTTATAAAAATGGGTAGCATCTTGCATCATAGTCTAAATGACATATCTCACAGTCTAGTAGTAATAAATACACTGATTTGCAAGGAAAACTATCCTTAGTGTGCCCCTCAACTTCACAATATGTACACCAAATCCCAATGCACATCTCATGAGCTAAATTGGCCAATAATTTCTCCAAATATTTTTTCATAGCTGTAATCTGTGCTTCCAAGAATTAGCTCACTCGAGTGTCTATACTTCCTATTACCTCAGCGCACAACGCTACTTCAAGTACTTCACATAGATCCGTTTATGTCTTATGTGATAGCGCCCTCCTAAAAGGTGTGATCAAGCCTCCAACAAACCACTGTGCATGATGGATTGCATGGATATCATATGAAAGTTTAGACAAAATTATTTTGAAATGGGCATCATATTACCAAATGCTCTCAGTAGTGCCATGATTAATATCCTTGAGTGCACTTATACTCTTCTGCTCAAACTCAGGGATATAAAATTCCTTAAGCAAGGCATCGCGTAATGTTCTATAATCTACACAAGTTTGATCAGGGTCAAAATTCATGTACCAACTATGTGCACGTCCCTACAACATATTTACAAATTGACTCACCTTGCGATTAGAAGTTGTGATCACTTTTATGTGCCACAATATCTCACACATGTGCACATGATTTGCAACATATTTTATTCCCCTACACTCTGGAAGAAAAAGTGAAATATCTATGTAAATATTCTGGGGTTGGTGAAGACCATGCCCACCAAATCTATAACCCGTTGTCTTACCTCTACCTCCAAACCCTCTAGATCCACAAGAACTAGAGCCACCTATGCCCCCTGATCCTCCACCTGTAGCTGGAAGTGAACCAAAGGATGTACTTCCTTGTGGTCCAACAATGGTACTAAAATAAACTCCTACAGTCTGTGAGGTAATACTACTCTCACAAGTGATTCATGTGCCGATGATGTGCCTAAAAAGGTACCTCCAAATAACAAAGAAGATGTTTTGTTGGCCATTTATGTACTTGTTATTTGATTCACTCTTGTTATTCTACTGCCCAAACTAGTTTTCTGACTACTGGTTGTAGATACTGGAAAATCAAGTTCAAGGGCTAGTTTTCTAGGTAGATTCAGATGTGCACCTATAGCCCATGTCATCTCTACTGGTGTGCTCTCATATGAGGCCGATGAGGGTTCTTTTTCATGCTTTCCAAAATGGGGGAGTTCCAGATGCTCTGGCTCCATTCCTTCTATGTGAGCTCCAAATCCTTCATGAGCCATATCTCTCCTCAACACCACCCATTTTGTAATCTCACGTTTCTTCTCTAAATCCCTCTTGTGTACCTCATTGTACTTAAGCCACATTTCTTCTCTTTTCCTTTGTGACGCTAGGTCTATCATTCTTCACCAAAATTGCTCCTGTCGCTGCGCGTGGTGGGGTTTAGATAGCCATTGGATTTTCTTCCAAATTCACAGTTACCATCAAGATTTTAATTGCCAATGGATTGTGTTGCAGATAGGTTCCTCTAGGATAATGTAAAAACTGATACTCAGCTACCTCTGGGCTAGAGTAAGTTGAAACTGAGTAATCCAAAATATAGCTATTTAGAACACCATAGAAATAATTGTCCAAAACACACATCCAAATCAAATCAGCATCAGAGGCCTGAAATTATTCCTGTGTCCAAAAAAATGTGTGATACCTCCAATTCCTTTTAGATGCATAAGCAACTAGCCACTTGTACATCTCTATCAGAAAGATATTATAGAAAATATCATATAAACAGTCATACAAAAGTGTTCATAGATGTAGGAAGAAATAGGATTGAACTTGGAGCTCAGTCGAGCAGAAGGAACGCACGAGGATGAGATTAGTTTCACCATAAACCAAATGTGAGCTTGGGATCAAACTAGGATGGACGAGTCATTTTTAAATGCCAAGGATCTCATTTTTGGAAGTAGTGTTCGTGATGTTGGTGAGAACCAAGAGCTCAAAGGAGATGCATAGGGAGTTAAAATGTTTGCAAAATAGCTCAAGTAGAGATTTGTTCTAGAAATCTTGTGATGAAGTGTCAAAAGGTTCTAAGTAAAATGGCATTGGAATCGAATTAGATCAATTTATACATGATAGGGTATGAGATACACATGGAGTGAGATGTCGAGCCTAAGCTAAAGTGCCTTAGAGGAACTCAGTGACATTAGGTGTGAGTTATTTTAGGTTCTTAGTGTATTCAAATCAAAATGAAAGGTGATTTGTTTAGGTTGTGCACTTAGACAATGTGAGTCGATCTCATTTTAGAAGGCAAGGAGAGGCATTCTAGTGGCGAGTCATTTGTGAAGCTCGTAGAAATGTGAGGATTGTTTTGGGGCCAAGTCACAATGGTTTAGGTTTGAGAAAAATACTCACACAACATCATTGAAAGGGAGTCTTCGGGGTCAACGGTCGAGTTGCATCAGATTTCAGAAACTCACTATTTCAGGGGATGAGTGCATGATGCCTCATATGATCACTAAAGTTACATTTTGAATTCCTCAGACTCCGAAGTTTGATGTGACCCAGTCTATGTGGCAAAAGGATTCCTAAGGAACTCGTCCAACACATCATCGGGGTGGTTATAGAGTAAATACCGATACTATTGGTGGGAAAAGCTGTTTGGTCAATGCATGAATCTCAGAGCTGAAATAATTGGCTTATCTGCCACTTCATACATTAGTATAAGTCATTAAACATATGGGAGTTTGAATGAGCTGTGAATATTCCAAATTGACTGTCGAGCTGTAAAAGTGGAGATCAGTGGAGGTATGTGGTAAACCATTCGGGATTCAACCAATGTGGGTCCAATGTGTAAAAGTGGAGAGAACAAATAATATGCCCGTTTATGTGGAAAGTTAAGAGGAGAACTCGGTGATTAATGCCGATAAATTTGCAAAGGGGATTGTTTAAGTTTTAATATGAAGTGTGCAAGATAAACAAAGAAACCTACCAATATACGAATATCAATGTGGAATGCAGAGTTAGTTGACAAGTTTGGAAATAAGGAAGACAAAACCTACGATGTAAACGTAAAATACGAAACTCTCTAAGTAAGAGAATAACTCACTGAGTCATTTTATGACTCAGCGAGCTGATGGAGTACAATACCCAGGATACACAAAAAGTGACTTTTACTCAATAGGTCATAACTTCCTGCCTGATTGTCAGTTTTTCACAAAATTATAGTCGTTGGAATCAGGAGAGTGCGAAATACACAATGGAATCATCATAAAATGGATTTTTTAGAGTTTTGTGTTCCAAAACTATGAAAATTCCTTGTTCTATGAATAATTCCTTGAAATTTGGATTTGTAATTAATGAGGCAAGCATGATTGACCTGTTCAACTACAAACTTGCCTTGTTTCAGGGATTATTCCTTCTTTCTCTCAACAAATCATTTTTTTTAATAAATTCACAATAGGGATACTTATTAAATTTTTTTAGATATTTTCCAAGCTTCCCCTCTCTTCACAAGCCGAGTTATTGTGAATTTGTAGGCTCTCAAGCCTTTCTTCTAAAATTATAATGGCAACTTATGCCTTTCCCTACTGTAATGATGCATTGTGCAAGTGCTTGAATTAATGGAAATCATGTTTTGTGATTAATTATTATTCCTTACATCATTTTTTTGCTTCTATTTTCCTCTCTCATGTTTGCAGGTGAATTGTGTAACTTTGGTGCCTTTTGCAAGTTTTGGAGGTCATTGTTCTTATTCAAGGAATGATGTATTGTATGTGGTTTGGTTTGTAATGCATGTTAATTCTTCCTCATTATCATATCTCTTCATTGGAAATCCAAAAATTTGTATATAAAAACCCCTTTTCTTGGTGCATCACCACTTTTAAGTTTAGGTTTTATTTCTTACAAATATCTCTCCCTAATCCATTTGAAATGTTAGAATAGGTCTATTTAGTTGTTTTATTGCATTAGGAGTAGTGTAGTGTTTAGTTTAGGAAGAGAAATATGACATTCTCTGTAGGTTCACTTCGAGCCCAAGCCCCATAGATTGAGAGGTGATCCCATGTTACCCAATCATACTAAATGTAATGTTCACCTTTAGGCCATTCGGGATTGTGGTGATTTGGTGATAATAGAAAAATGAAAATTTGAAATATTAAACTAATGTTTAACGGGCCTATGATAAGGAAAATCAAAATTGGTTTTACGAAGCTATGAAATTCAAGAAGGGATGTATCTTTGAGCTAAACAATGAAGGTTCCTCAATATTTCTATGAAAAAAAAGATCGAAAGTGGTGTAAATATATATGTTGAATTTTTCATTCATATTTCATGACATAAAAAATATTTATGAGTTGGTGAGAGCCCAAAATTATATGCCTATGGTTTGAAACATGAAACCCTCATAGTGCACGGTCTCAAAGATCATGCAATATCTGATCACTTTTCCATGAAGTTGAGAAAGATAAAATAAAATGAGATGAAAAACATCTGAACCATGAGTGAAATGTGATTCTAAGGCCATGATAAGCTATGAAAGGGTGAGTGGTTGCTTAAGTGGTGAAGACAAATATATGTGCATGGAAAAACTGTGAATTTCTACTCTAATACATGTATCATGAAGGTATAAATGAGGGTTTACTTGTTCCTTCTTGAATAATATGGTACACAAGTATCAAATCACAAATTTAACTATATTAATGTACTTGAAAACATATACTTTACATGTGGAAAGACACATTCTTGACTATGAGAAAGTTTTCATGATTATGTGTTGTATACTGACTAGTAGAAATGGCTCAAAGGTTTATTACTATAACTTGATGCTCCTCAAGATCTTGTGAATGATGTGAAATATTTTAATTCCTAAATCTCATGACTGTAAGTCTGCTCATTCCACATAAATACTCTTTTGAAATGCAAAATTGTGAAGACTAGTATTTACCCTGAATGTCCTCATATTTACTCAAATGAAGGTGAAATCCATAATGGTGAATAAGGAAGGTTTAAGGAGTTAAAAAAGGTCTAAAAAATGTTATAGTAATGTCAAAACTTGTCAGAGATGTTTGACAGATAATTATTGAGTGACTACACGAAGGTTTACTCACTGAAGAATAAGATAAAATTCTGATTTGTCAGTTACAACATTAAGAGCATAAGTTTGATTGGAATATTGTAAGTTGTGGAAGATTTTAAGGAATTTTATAAACTATTATTCTTCATCATTAGACCTAAGAAAATCCTTGAAGAAGCCTACATGTCTGAAAGAAGAAACTGAATATGTTAGATGCAAGAAGAAATTTTTTTAGGTAGTTTTTATAAAGTCCTCTTATATGCACTTGTATGTGGGAAAAGTGAGTGATGTGAAGAGTCATTGGACTTGAAAATTCAAGAGTTATATTAGGAGTCATGATTGTTTATTAAAACTCAATTCTTTATCATGTAGTTTTTTTTGAATGCAAGGAGATCTGAGTGCTAATATTATGAAAAAAGAGGAGCGATAGTGTGTTAAAGCCATGGAAAACCAAGAGAGGAGAAGAGAAGGAAAGTGAGTTGAAACTATGGTCACATCGCGTTGATGAAATAAAAAAGGGGTGAAGGTGATCAAAATAAAATTCTTGTAATTAAATTATGAGTTGTGGCTCAGCAAATTAGGTTCAAGCTTCCTTGCAAGTAGGTTCTTGTAAAAAAACCGTCAAGTGGGTGCTTTCTATTTAATTGAAGTGGGTGCCCACAACTTGGTGAGATCATTATAATTCTTGTTCGAAAATTTTCCTTGATATTGCTTTGAATTCTCCTTTTCTATGGGTTTTCTCCCTTTTTGGGTTTTTAAACTTAAATCATGTCTCCTCATGTGTACATATGTGTTTGTTTCTCTTTATCTTTCATGGATGGATGCTCATGTTTTTCATGGTCAACATAGTTAAGCTTGGTTGAATTAATCATTGTAAACTACATCAAAATTTTAACAAGTACTTATTTACCACCCTTAGTTCCTAGAATTTCTAACATATTTTAGATCAATCTTGGGTCCTACATACTCCTACAATCATCACATGCACCCTAAATGAGGACGGCATACATTGGGTGAACAAATCACCCCTAGAAAATATTAAATCTACACTAAAAATCTACACAATAAAGAAACAACACAAGTAATAGTTACAACACTATATCAGAATCAAACTTGGGTTAGAATCATAGAAAAAATAATAGTTCCCAATATCAAATAGAAGTGAATGGGAACCCATGTTCTCCCATGGGTGCTAATATCATAAACGTACAAACAGTCAACTTATACCATCATAATACTTCACAAAATCCTTCAGAGAAGTTTCACATTTACATGCACAGTCCTCCAGTTACAAAATACATGCAATCTCTTTCAAACGGTAAAACTAAGAACTCATTCAAAATAATCAGGAGATTAGGAACAAATTAGATATGTACCATCTGCAGTGTTTCTTATCAAAAAAAATCATGGAAGGAGAGTAACACTAGACCTCTCTTCCAAACACTTACTCTTTGACATGCAATCCCTCAAAAAAATTGTACTTGGCGTGAGATCTGCCACAAAAATTTCTCTTTCCATGAGATAACCCAAAAAAATCATTCTTCACATCATTTCATGAAACGTTTTCTATCCTTTACACTCTTTTACATCAATTGCACACTTTCTTGTACTACTACTTTTACACACTTTTACATACTTTTGCATACTTTAAACATATTTTTCATACATGACTTTGACTAATCTTTAGCTCTTCTTTCATAGGTCCATCCTTAATAAGCAATAATAAGTATCCTATAACAAAAAATACAAGTACAATATAATTCATATGCTTCACCCCTAAGGCCACTTTTCTTTCCTAGTCTCCATGCTTCACTTGTCCACTTGACACACTATTTGCCACACATTCTATAAGATCATAAGGTACGCATCTTCTACCTACTTTATTTTATTGAGTATTCACTCAACAACATAAAGTGGGGGAAAATGTAGACACAAAATCACACACTTGGATATATTTCTAGGTCCTAAAATCATACTAGCATTTACATGATTCCTAAGAAATAAAACTAGTGTTTGACAACTATATTTGGCCTCTTTTCTATGTTTCATACATTCTATTTTGTATTACACACTCTACATCCCAATCATAACTTTACTTGTTTATATTTTATGGCTTCAGACATTATCCCCCATCCAGGATAGAAGCACCCAATCACTCCTATCCCCTCTGGGCACCCCAACCCTTTCTTATCTTACTTGCTCCTTTTGGGTCTCTTTTAGCTTTTGGGAATATTTTTCACTAGTGGGTCAACCTTCTAGTTGTCAATTACAAAATTCAAGTAAGGGAATCATTTAAATACTTAGTTATGTTTTCAAAATGAGGGACCAAACACTAATCATATACTATCATCACCTAAGATTACATCCAAAAGAAATAAAGGAATTCATTTAGCATCCATTCAAGGGAATATGGATGCATATTTTTCAAAAAATATATAGGATGGGGAAGTTCATTCTATTCCATCCATACATGTTATACATTTATACATTCTAGATCTATCCCTCTATCAAGTGTAACTCGCACTAGGGCATCTTAGGGAACAATTCTTACACACACACACACACACACACACACACACACACACACACACACACACACACACACACACACACACACACACACACACACACACACACACACACACACACACACAGAGAGAGAAAAAAACTACATGGAGTATGAGATGTAGTGCAACACTTGATTGTAAGTTCACTCTCAAGGTGATTTTTGGGATTATTTTGGCTCCCAATTTTGCATATCTTATAGGATTTGATGGGGTTTGCGGGCTTGTGTAGGTGAACTTTTTGTTTTGTAAAAAATAGACAATATAACATATATATGAGTAAATGAATTCCACATCAAAACATAACGATCATAAAGACATATGTGCACCAAAATACAACATAAAAAAATAGATATCCAATTCCAATAATAATATCTATCAAGTATCAAGCATCAAATACTACCTCCACCAAAAAACAATGAAATAAATTTTTGTTTTCTCTCCCCAAAAGAGGTCGATCACCCTATAACCCTAGGCACATAAGGTCCATTCACCTCTAACCCAAGTGACATAATATCCTTTAGTTTCACAACCACACCAATTATTTGTAACTCATTCGATTGTACCACCATACAATAAAGTGGGTCCATAGGTACCACCAATCCATGATGAATTGATGTCCTTGTTACAACACATAACAACATTAGATCCAATATGCAAATCAACAAGAAAAATTTCCAAGTGGAATAAAATTCAGTCTCTTTGAGATAAGAGGAAAAATAAATTCAAAAATCAAGGAAAAAAAGTTCAATTGAAATTCAACTTTAAATCTAAGCAAAGAAAATGGCTAGTTAGCCATAATTAGTGTGAAAATAATTATGTGGGTGCAATATTACAATTAAATGCCCAAAATTGCAAGTAGTAACTCAACCAAATTTAAATAACAAAATTTACTGGTTCCAGAAAAGGAAGAGAAAAGAAATTCAATTTTAAAAATAAAATATGTATAGATAAATATCATATAACGATAACTATGTGGCCTTATATGACCACCAAATGGGTATTCATCGAGTTGGTAGCACATAGATATCTAGCCTCATCTCACAAAATATATAAAAATAATAATCAATATCACAAGTAGATCGGATCTCATCCCGCATCGAGTGTAAATTTATGTATCCTCATGCAGGAATTGAACATTGTACGACATCCATCATGACTTGAAAAAAAGAAGAAGTAAAAGTACAATGCAAAACATCATTATACAAGATTTACACAAAAACACATAAATTGATCGAATAATGTGATTTCACATTATGTTAATAATTATTGGCTACAAATTTATCACAGGGACACTGACACTACACAATACAACACATGTATGATAGAACATGATGATTTTTTTCTAGCTATAAGTCTTCCCACATAATAATGCAGGAGCATCAACTCTAACATGTGTATGAGGATGAAAACATCCCAATTTTGGCTTGCAGGTGTGGTTATGAGTCATAGATATCATTAGATGTCATATTTGTGTGTTAGTTGGTGTCTTCACCTTTCAAAATTTAAACTATTCACTTTCCCTCCAAAAGTGCAAGTAGAGTCTTGAAGGCCTTTTGGCTTGTTATTGTTGTTTTCATGAATTCTTAGATCTTGTAACCTTGTAAAAGGATGAAAAAGAGGTGTAAATGTGTGAATTATTTCTTCTTACGGGTCCAGAAGTCATAATGGGAGTTTAGAAGGAAACCATTTTATGTAAGTTAAGGAAATAATGTTAAGACCAATAATACTCACATTATCAATGGGCCTAAATACTAGAATTCGATTAGAAACTGAAGGGATGAATATAAATTAGAAAAGGTGACTGAATTTATCCATTCCCATTTGAATGAGAATTAGTGTTAAGCATCAGGAAAAATTTGGTATGATATTTTGTGTATATTTTCTCTTTCTGACCATTTTTACACCATTCTTTTGCATGGTAATTGATTCAAATTTGTGCATGCATTATTGATAGAGAATAAGAATATTAGTGAGATTTGTAACATGTATTTTCATTCTTTATATGATCATGTTAGTTGTATGATATTCCAAGTTGATCAAGTAGTTTATGGCTATAGCAGATAGGTGGCCCGAGTGAGGTTTCCATTATAGTAAGAGTGTATTGGGTTAGAAAGTAATGTCAAGGGAGGAATATAAATTTAAATAAGGAGTTTTGATGAAAATATGAGAATCTTGTGAGATTCTAACTATGAAAATAGAATATATGTAAAGTAACTCATGCATAGTCTGGACGTAGACCGCCTAAGTTTTAAATAGCACTATAGATGATGTATTTGAGGAGAAATTTGATCAACAACATTATTCATGTAGATAAGAAACATACACAACTAAGTTTATATCTTAATCCAACTTGGATAAGCTGTAGAAAGAAACCTTTTCCAAGATTTGATAAGAATCATCCCTATCAAGGAGGGACGCCCTTTTCACAGGTAGAATAACAAATTTTAGTGAATAATTTTGATTTTAAAAGAATCCTTAGTGTTAGTGGTAATAAAATCATGTAGAGAGGGTGAAAACAGAGTGGAGTTATGAAATTCAATTCTTGAAACTAAGTCTAGAATGTTTGGTTACTTTTCCTTCCTTACTGGGTGAATGAAGAACCCTACCTAGGGTTTGGTGGAGAGTTGGAGGTTGATGACTCAGACCATTGAAATGAGGTATGAAATTATTAACTTGTATTCATAACAACCTTCCTATCATGTGTATGTAAGTATAGATCTTTAATATTTGGACAAGAAAATGTTTAGTGTGACAATCCTTATGATGACCTGTAGAGTTCAACAGTGATGAAGACATAAGGGAAGATTTGGAATTAAGGGAGCCTTAGTAAATATTAAGTCTTGAAATATCTTACATGTCATCTAAAGGAGGCAAACATATAATTGAAAGTTTGGGTTTTAATACTTTGGTAATAGCTGATATGCTTGATAGTCACATTACATAACATAGGTAACAATATTGAATCCTATTATTTGATAAGGTTTTGAAAGTTGAGAACCCCAACGATGGAGATGGATGATAAGATTTTGAATAAATGACATGGGTAATTTCCTCTTAAGGAATTTGATGGTTTTGAAACCTAAGTTGACTCAGAGGTTCTACATTGTTTGACAGTAGCTAGAAACAAACCATACAAATTGTGAATACCTAATTTGGAGCTGAGATTAGTAAAGTTTAAGAGGATTTTTAAAAGGAAGTCAACCTAAAACCTTTCATACAACAAGAAACCAAAAATGGGTCATAAAAAAGATCACTAGTTGGTTCACTGAGTATATGGATCCAAATTTATGAGTGGAAAATGCATAGGACAGGGATAGAAACAAGCTAGACTACTAAAAAAATCTTATTAGTGAAAAGGAAATTTACACAAGGAATGAGTTCACTAATTTTTGCATACACCTTCTACTTGAAAAGGGTATTATAATGTGATCTCATTTTTCTTAGAAGAATTATAGAGGGATCTAATCATGACTAGACAAAAATACATAGTTCTTGGCCTCTAAAATGGATTGTTTAGAAAAAGGAGTGTGAGATTGATCTTTTGATGAATTTAAGGAAACATCATGGAAGATATATATTGGTGGAAACATCAAGGGAACAAAAAACTAGTAGGTTAAGCTCAGTGGGGTCAGAGTTCAAATGCCACTGTTTACCAAAGAATACGTGGCAAAGATCACATAAGGAGTCCGCGTGGGATAGAAGACCAAGATCAAAGGTGCGGAAGCATAGGAGGGACCTGCGTGTGGAAGGAAAGTTTAGATTTTGGGAATTAACCAATTTTGAGCATGAGGATATATATTTAGAAGATGGCATGTAGAACACACCAACGAAGCAGGGACACACGCGCCATACATTGTCTATATTTGGAGAAGGAGTTCAAAGCATCTATGCATGGAGACAAGCTAAGAATAGAATTGACACTTAGTTAGCTGCAAGAGAATTATAGATAGCACACTTGCAAGTGTGGCTATAATTGTAAACGACGTGTGGCTATCAATAGCATGCGACCTA
Organism: Taxus chinensis; assembly: GCA_019776745.2. NCBI lineage: Eukaryota > Viridiplantae > Streptophyta > Pinopsida > Cupressales > Taxaceae > Taxus > Taxus chinensis. Next base: position 139,992,334 of record CM034153.1, read on the forward strand.
TTTCTGGAATAGTTAAGTGGTGAAGGGCAAGTCCCCACCCTATATATATGAGGTTAGGTGCATAATAGAGATAGTTAGAGAGAGAGAGAGAGAGAACACAAAGAGCGAGGTAAGGATGATTTTGGATGTATGATTGTGTGTATCAGATCCATGCGCGCCTTGATACAAATTGACAGTATTGTAAGAAGCTTCAATATTTATTAATAGATGGAAGATATTGGCTAAACCTAAGTATCATTCTGTGCTATTGAGTAGTGCATGTTATTAAGTCAATGATGATTAATGTTTAATCTTGTTCTTTCATAGATGTGGGTAGCTTACACTGTAGAATGATGGATTAGTTATGAATCTATATATTTTGTCTTTATCATGCTAACATCCTATTATAGTAACCCTAAAGAGGGACCTGGTACCTTTGCGTGCTTTAGGTGAGCGCTCAGTCTAGGCTGAGTGATGTGCCAACGCAACTAGGGTGTTATGTTGCAAATTCTAGGCTACATCATTGGTTCCGTTGCCAGGACCTATTTCTTAGTTATTTTCAGGATGGTTCACAATGAAGACGTATTGGTTAACTCTAGAAATTATTGAGGAATGGATACATGATATAGAGGAAGAGTATGCACGATGGTTCATAAGTGGATCTGAGTTTAACACATGCACTTGGGTAGAACAGAACATGTATGAAAGTTTATATGAGATCTTCTTCGCTATCTTTCCATTAGAACTATACGATTGGCTTACTGCTTATATGTCTCAGTGGAATTGGAGGTATCATGCACTTGTCTAGACACAGGAGGAATTTCAGGACCTCTATAATGCTGATATGATCTGGAATCGTGTCATGGATACGTGGTTTCATGGTGTCCTACACAATTATATCTTGGAATATTCAATTTTGATGTATTCGAGCCTAGAGGTAGCTGAATTTCAATTTTTGTGGTATCCAAGAGGAACATATTTACACGGTATTCCACTAGCAATCAAAATCTTAATGGTAACTTTGAACCCTGAGAGTAAACCAATGGCTGGATAAATTTCACCATGTGCAAAGGAAGGAACAGGTTCAAAATTAATATGGCAGACTTAGCGGCAGAAAAGTAGAGAGAGGAAAGGTGACTTAAGTATAATGAGGTACGTGAGAGGGAAATAGAGAAGAAATGCTCCGTTGCAAAAAATATGGTGTTGAGGAGAGAGTTGGCTTGTGAAGGATTTACGGCTCACGTAGAAGACGTGGGGCCAAAGCATTAGGAACCCCCCATCTTGTAAAGCATGATAGATATCCCTTCTCGGCCTCAAATAGAAGTGAACCAAAAGAGACTGCTTGGGCTGAAGGTGCACATCTTAATTCACCTGGTGACCTAGCCTTGGAGCTTGGTTTTTTAGTATCTAGTACGACAAGTAACCAGCAAACTAACTTGAGAAGTAGGAAAGCAGGAGTAAGTCAGGGGTCAAGAACACCAATGGCAAGACAGATGGTTTCAATGTTATTTCGAGGAACCTTTTCAGGCACATCATCTACACAGAATGCAAGCATGTAGAATGTTGGATTCACCTCTGGAAGTGGAACTTCCTCACAGATTGTAGGGTTCTATATAGTACTACTATCAGAGCACAGGGGAGTACATCTACAGGCTCTATTCCAAATACTGTTGGCAGAACAGGAGATATAGCAGGTTCTATTTCTGGTGGATCTAGTGGTTCTGGAGGTAGAGGGCACACAAGAGGTTCCAGATCAGGTGGTCAAGGTCCGTAGCAACCACAAAATATTTAAATGGAGATGTCTCTTCATCTTCCGGAATACAGAGGTATAGAGGATGTTGCCGACCATGTGCATATGTGTGAAATTCTGTGGCACGCTAAAGGGATTCTAGCTACTGAGTGAAAGGCAAGTCAATTCACTACTACATTACAAAGGCACGTGCACAGATGGTATAGGAAGTTTGATCCTGATGAAACTTGTGTGGATTATGTAGCACTAAGGGATGCCTTCTTGAAAGAGTTCCATATCCCTGAGTTCGAGAAGAAGAGTATAAGTGTGCTCAAAGATATCAAGAAAGGCACTACTGAGAGTGTACGTGAGTATGATGCTCATTTTAAGACACTTCTATATAAGTTGTCATATGATATCCTTGTTAGCCAACATGCACAATGGTTCATTAGAGGGTTGATTACACATTTTAGGAGGGCACTGTCATATAAGACATACACAGATCCTTATGAAGCCCTGGAAGTAGCGTTATGTGTTGAGGTAGTTAGGATAATTGACACTGGCATTAGCCCATTTCTAGAGGCACAGATCACAGCTATTGCTAAGTAGTTGGAGAAGCTGTCAGCAAATTCAGCCCATGAAACATGCTCAGGAATTTGAACTATAGATTGTGAAGTGGAAAGCCACACCAAGGATAGTTTCCCTTAGAGATATGTATGCTCGTTATTGTTGGAATGTGAAATTTTCCATTTGAATCATGATGCTATCCACTGTCCTCTATTACAGTACGTGATAAATAAGAACATATCTTTCTTTTGCAAGATTTACAAGTCCACGACCCATGATACTGAGGATGGTTGGTTGATTGGATAGATCTAGGATGCTATAGACATTGGAATATGATAGACAAGTATAACAGATAGTTCCAAGCATAAGAAAGAGCACCATGACCCAGATCATAATCAAACACGCTATGATAGGAATGAGGGGCATTTTGAAAGAGGTTGTGGAAGGGGATGTGGATATTGTGGTGGATATGGAGGATGAGGCCGAGGTGGAGAAAGAGGAGAATTTCCTCGTGGAACATGTTATACGTGTGGATCTCCTGACCAATACAGGTGGGAATGTCCTTAAAATAATGCATGTTTTTCGTCGGGAAGGGCCATAGCTACGAAGAGTGCCCAGACCTATATGAGCATCTGATAAAGGAGCATAAACAAGAAAAAAAAGATGTCAGAATGGTTAGAATCCAACGTACAGTAGAAGACCGATGGATGCCCAAGATAACCGAGGGACCTAAGGCATTGACAGTGAAGATTACTACACATGCTAAAGCTACGCACATGTGAGAGGTGTTGCACCAGAAGCCTACGATTACCAAGGATGAGGTTTTGCAAGCGAGGTACCCGGATCCTACTCATCAGAAGGAAGTCTACCAGGATACCATGGAAGTGCTAAGGAATCTTCAGGGTGAGATACCTAAAGGATTAGAAGAAATCCTCGAAGATAGTTCAAATTGATATTGATGATCTGCAAGAGGTGTGTAAAATGTTGTGCCAGGAGAACATTATTCCACTGTTAGGAATTTGGTTGAAAGGGAACACTCCGCGCGCACGCCTTGAGACCAGACGACTGATTTTGCATGCAAATATTCCCCCTGATAGCATTGACTATGAAAAAGAAATTACTCTGAATTCTATTGTGGATGGGTGTATTTTGAGCATCATATTGATCGATATAGGTGTGGAAGTAAATGTGTTAACGTTAGATGCATGGGTACAAATGGGGAGGCCTCCATTACAACCATCATCTAATGTGTTATTCATGCCAAACTGGAATAAGGCCACTCCCATAGGGGTGTTTAAAGATGCATATATAACTATACAAGGGGCCAAGTTCACGGGGGATTTTGAGGTATTAGCACATGCAGAAGTAGACAATTTTCCTACCTTTCTTGGATGCCCTTGGTGTTATGCAAATAATGTTGGCTTGAGATTTAATAAGGGATATATCAGCTTTTAAAACAAGGAGGAAAGGGTTGTAATACCCTTGACAGATGGGAATTCTACGCCATATGTTGAGCCTCTAAGTGAGGAGTATTTAAACATAGTTTATGTATGCACTATTCAAGACCCAGAGGTCAATGAGCCATCAAAAGAAGGCATTCTACAGTGGGAGGATTCTCATTCTATCAGTGATATTATGAGTATTTCTTTTGAAAATTGGGCTCATGGTACATATGAACTGGTAGGGCGTGAGGTGAAAAGCGTGGTTGCACACATGAATAGATTTTTCTCAATTTGACAGATAGGAAGCATAGTACCTTGGTATACAGGGACAAGAGATCTTTCTACCTTTCTGAAGGCCATAGAAATGTAGTGGGTAGATCTAGTTACAAGGAGAGATAAGTTAGTGTATAAAATATGCGGGACAGTAGCGTGCTGGTATGTAGTATTCCACAGAGATAATCTTATAAACTGGGAAGAGATAGGCATAGCTTTGTCTACCAGGTTTCTAAGGAACAATGCACCTACACAAATCAGCACTTATCATGGTAATCGACCTGTTTAGCATCATATTCAGTAGTGTGAGAGACTCTGTAAAATAGGAAAGGAAGCATTACCACCTTCACTATGGGTGCATAGATTGTATTCCACTCTCCAAGGATGCACATGTGCTTGGTACGTGTATGCAGAACTACATAGAGAAATTGGGCACTGGCAAGATTTGACTGCATGTATGATCAAGGTGTTTGACTACATCTCTGCGAAACCTCTTGTAGCAGAGGCATTAAAATTGGTTAAGCACTTAACTATGGGAGATGGTGAAAAAGTAGAAGAGTATATTCAAGAATTATTCAGAGAGGTGGAATTCAGAGCATGATTTGTGAAGGAAGAAGAAATAGACTCCTTACTACTTGAGTGTGTTTTCCTTGAGAAAGAGAAAGGAAGATGGTATATATCGTGGGTGACAAGGAAGTTGAGAACCTAGATATTGAACATTCACTCAGGGTGCACGAGGCCTTGGACAGTGTAGAAAAGGATACGCGCGCCTACCATGAACCCATGAAGATAAAGAAGGTGAATATAGGCACGGAGGCTGAGCCTAAGGAGGCCATAATTGGAGACTACTGGTCAGACTCAAAGGTAGCTAAGATCATCGAGTTACTCCAGGATTATCAGGACTTATTCCCTAGAGGATATCATGAAATGAAAGGAATGTATGAATCCCTTGGGGAAATAAAGATCAAAGTTAAGGATGGTGCATGATCAGTTAGGAAGAGACCTTACAGAATGAATCCTAATTTACGTGAAAAGGTGAAAGAAGAAATTGATAAAATGCTGAAATATGGAATTATCAAGCCCCTTGATGAGTTAGATTGGGTTAGCCCAATGGTGATCAGTATCAAGAAGGAAGGATGGATTAGGATATGTGTGGACTATAGGGAACTGGATGTTGCATGCATCACAGATCCTTTCCCTATGCCATTTACTAAGAAAATACTAGAAGGTGTTACAGGGCGTGAAATATATTCTTTCACAGACGGATTTTCTGGGTATCATCAGGTTAGGATCACTCAGGAGGATCAGGAAAAGATAAAATTAACTACTAAATGGGGTATCTTTTCCTATACTGTGATGCCCTTCGTCTTAAAAAATGCACCAGTTGTATTCTCATGCATAGTTGTTTAGGCATTCAAGGATTTTATTCATAACTTTTTACAGGTCTATTTAGATGATTGGTAGGTATATGGGCTTGTCAAATATCATTATGTCAATCTATGCTTAATGTTTGAATGATGCAAACAATTGAGTATCTCGTTGAACATCAAGAAATGCATATTTGCCACACCATTTGGGATACTATTAGGAAATATAATAAGCAAGGAAGGTCTGCTCATTGATCCAGCTAAGGTTATAGTCATTTTAGGCCTGGAAGTGCCTACAAGTCAAAGTGGGGTGCGTGGATTTTTGGGTCATATGAGATATTATAGGAAATTCATAAAAGGGTATACCAAAATTGCTGCACCCTTGGAAGAATTGTTGAAGGGGAAAGGTACATTTTATTGGGGAGAACTGCAGCAGCACATGTTTGAGGTATTAAAAGAGAAACTTACTACCGCACCCATTTTGCACTTTCTCTTATGAGATAGACCATTTCATGTTCATGTGGATGCTTCTAGTATGGCCATCGACGTTGTGTTAGCCCAGCCTAGTGAAGGTATTGTTGATCATCCAATATTTTTTGCTAGTATGAAGCTGACTCCTGCTGAAAGGAATTATACAACTACGGAGCGCAAAGCTTTGTCAATGATCTATGAATTGTACAAGTTTCGAAAATAATTGTTAGCAAAACCCTTTGTGTTTTATACAGATCAGATGGAATTGAAGTACTTAGTAAACAAGCCCATCTTATAGGGATGCGTATGTAGATGGGTGCTCGTATTTCAAGAGTTTGACTTCACAGTTTTGGTGAAGCCAAGGAAAAGAAATTTTGGACCAGATCATTTATCTAGAATAAATTCAAGAGAGGATGCACAGACAATTGAAGAAATAATTCCGGATGCACAGTTATACAGGTTACAATGCACCCACGGAATTAGAAGACATTGTTTTCTTTCTACGAACAAGTATGGCACCGGAATTAATGAAAGCATTAGAAAAGAAGAAACTTGCTATACGCGTGGCACCATTTATGTTAATCAGTGGTGACCTATACAATCTAGGAGAGATGAAGTATTACGTTGTTGTGTGTTAGAACATGAGTGCTAGGATATCACATAAGAAGCTCATTGTGGTATTGCAGGAGGTCATTATGCAGGTGATGCGACTTCCCAGAAGATCTTAATTGTTGGATTATGGTGGGAGACACTGTATAAAGACTGTAAAGATTATTATAAGGTATGTGATCATTGTCAGCGCCTGGGAAAACTAGGGAAAAGAGATGAGATGCATTTGAGACTGATTACTAGTGCCAAACCATTTGAGAAATGGGCCATTGACTTTGTAGGACCTATTTTGCCAGCCACGCGTAGGACTGGATCACACTATATCATTACTTACACAGATTATCTTACATGGTGGGCAGAAGCAGCCCCTATGAAATACTGTACGATAGCTACAATGGCTAGGTTTCTGTGGGAGAATGTCCTTACATGATATGGGTGTCCTTTGAGCTTGAAAAGTGATAGAGGTACACACTTTTTGAATGAGAAAATCAGAATCCTATTAGATGAGTTTACGGTTGCCCACCATAAAACTACATCGTATCATCCTTAGGCAAATGGAATTGCTGAGGCCTTCAACAAGATTTCGGGCTAGACTTTGACAAAAATTTGTGATGTTGGAAGAAAATATTGGGATGATAAAGTATCCACAGTGCTTTGGGCATATAGAACAACTTACAAGAGATTGAACAAATCCACACCATTTAAGTTGGTGTTTGGAGTGGAATCTGTTCTCCCTATAGAATTCATGTTACCTTCTTTGTGCATTACACGCGCCGGATGTCTAGCTAATGAACAATCTTTAGAATAGCGTATCGAAAAGATGATTCAATATGATGAGTGTCGAGCCATAGCACAATGGAGTCAGAAGCAGGAAAAGACCAAGCAAAAGGCATGGCATGACAGAAATATAAGGGATAAGAAGTTTGAGATTGGACAAATGGTACTTCTTTATGACTCAAAGTTCTTACACCATCTAGGAAAACTCAAAGTACATTGGTTAGGTCCGTATGTTATCACTTCTATACTTGAATCAAGTTCATGCCTATTAGAAGCACTTGATGGATCACGGCTACCCAATTACTTTAACGGGAGTAAGATGAAGCCCTACTATAAATAAGTCTTCTTAGTGTTTGTAATAAGGCAATGTTGCCATTTAGTTTAGGTTTTCAATTCTGTATTTCCTTAATGTATTTCCTTCATTATCGCTATGCTTTTTCAATTTCATTTTTGTTTGTGTAATATGCGTGCTTCCGCACCTGAAGCTAATTACTATATGAAGAATTTTTATGCGTAGAGGACTACACATATTTTTAGTGTGGGGTGGTTGTCATGATCCAAGAACAAAATGTGGGAAGTGAAAGATGAATGGAATAAGCTGCTACAGGTGTACCTTAAGGAAAAAGAAGATTACTTCTCAAAGTGACTAAGGATGGATATGGAGGAAGGAATAGTATAACATGAGGTAATTGGAGGCCATGTTAGCTACCAAGAGAAGGTGCAGTGATGAGGTACTCAGGTGCAGGAGCATGCGTGGAAGAGAAGTCTATGACCAGAGGGTAGGAAGAGGCGTTAGAAGGTTATAGTTGGGAACAAATTTGTACCGCACGGAACAAATAGGTTTGGTCAATGAATGAAGGGATATTTGGTAGGTGAGGAGCAATAAATGCATCAAAATTTGAAAAATTTATATAAGGGATTCGGATTCATTTTTACTGTTGCAACTAAGAGTATTTGCAAGAAGAGCCAAGTGATCGAGTTAAGGTGTGACGGGTGGTAAACCAAGAGTGATAACCAGATCTGTGTGACAAGAAGCTTGCATCCCCGGTGGTGAAGGGTTTGAGCGAAGTAGAAAGATAGGAAGAGTTGGGTTATGAGGTCTCCACCTAGGGCATAATTGACTCAAGCTAGGGTTTGATTCACAAATTTGCAGGGTTGAAGAAGAAATATTTGCAAGGTAAAAATGGCACCAAAGAAGGCATCTGCAACAATAGTAAAAGGAAAGAAGAAGGTAGTTGTTGAGGAAGAAGAAATGACACCTGAAAGTCATTTTTCGTAAATGCAATACCCAGAAGGGGGTATTGTCAGACAAGAATGGGATCCACCCATTAGAATAAGTAAAGTAAGTGAATATAACCATAGGATGTTGGAAAACAAGAAGGAGCTTGATTCCCTACTTATGACTAGAACAAACAAACGCACGGCATATGACATGCCAGTATATGACAATGCAGGTGAATTTTTTTTTGAAGAGAATTGGGGTATATCAATTGTATGAGCTTCCATAATTTGGAAAGTATGAGCCCTTATACCAGTGGCTCATGAGCAGGGTACATGAAGACTTTTTCTACTTTGCAGGATGTAGAGTTAGAATTTCATCAGTGCTTATCTCATTGGTGACAGGTCTGAAGGCCACAGGGGAAGACATAAGAGGTGATCTTGAAAATAAATCTATAATATTATAGAATAAACAAGAGTTGGGATACCTGAAGGGTCCACGTGGAATGGACATAGATAAGTTGAAAAACTATCTAGTTGTACAAGCTACAACACATCTGGTTACCAAGTTAAATGATCAGGAGCGGTGGTCGCAGGTAAACACTATGTGGTTGCATGTAGCGTGAAGGATGTTAGAAGGGACAATCTACAACATTGCAGAGTAGATAGTCGAAGAAGCGTGCACTGGAGGAAATATAAGCTTTGGGGATGTCTTATTGTCACTGGTCTTCATGGAAATTAGAGTACTAGATGGACCAAAGGAGAAAATATGGGAATACCCCATGGAGAACAAGTCCCCAGCCGAAATATTCAACAAGTACTTATGTAGGGGGGCCATGACAGATGAAGTAAGACAAAGCGCACAAAAGTGGCATGACAGGCTCCGCATGACATTTGAGGAGGAATGGCGCATTACAAAGGATATACCAACATTGGTAGGAAAACTAGTTCAATTTTTTGTATACCAGCATTTCTGCATCGCGTGATTTCCAATGAAAGATGTATCTTGGAGCCCTTGGTGCAAGTTACCTTACACATTCACCATAAGGTATTCTTAGGAATATTTGCATAGGTTTACAAACACACAAACACTGATCTTAAATGCAGACAAGGTAGATTGTGACTATCATACATTGAGAAATAAGTATGTGTATCCTAGTAGGAGCACCTACACGGAGAGAATTATTTCAGAGGTCTTGAACATCAAGCCAATAAGCTTGGTTGTGGCAAATGTGGGGGGCAGCATTAGTATATCTCTAGTTGAAGCCAAATATGGAGAACAACAAATATGTGGAAGGTGAGTTTCGCACTTCTAACACCACCCAAAGGGAAGCATACAATGGAGAATGTCCCAGCACCTAAACCCACAGAGTAAGTCGAAGTGTAGGATGAGGAGGAGGAGGAGCACGAAGATAGTGGTGACTTGAATCATAGGGTGTAGGAGACATCCTATAAGTCGAAGTGAAGCTGATCGCGCTATTACACCACCTCATGGCCATAAGAGAGGGGATGAAGAGGACTTAAATACAGTCCAAGGGGAGAAAATATTTAAAAGAGTATTCATCAGAACAAGGACCTGAGGTGCTACCCCCAACCAGTATGTGTAAATCACCCCGACTCTCCCCCACAAAAGGAAGTGACCACGCAGCAGGAGGAGGAAGCTAAAGTTGAAAGAGGAGGCGGAAGATTCCGAGGAGAGCGCGCCTAACTCTCCTACACCTCCAGAGACACATAGAAGAATAGGGTGAGGCATCTAAGAAGAAGGAAGAAGAGGATGAAATACTAGAGGAGATAACTGTAGAAGGTATGTAGGACATAGAGACGTAAGCTCAAAATTTAGAGGCTAGGGTCCCTAAGTAATAGAGGTCTAGAAGGGTGAGTGAAGATCACATTCCACCAGCCATGGGGTATGTAGAGGGACGCATGCGAAATATTATCTGCGCACCTGCTTCTAGAGCACAATAACATAGAAGGATCTATTTGGCTATGGGAGTCGATGGATGAGGATATGGTAACCATGCACACAAGAAACCAACTATCGCGGTCGATGCACACCCACATGGATGAGCCTAACTTTGATGTGTCGCAAAGATTCATGCATTTCAAGGTAGTTGAAGTTGGCGCCTTAGGCTAGACACATGATGGTATAGCCTACTATCATGTCGGACAAGCAGGTCGGTACTGTGCTGGTGAAAAGTTTATGTGGAGGTGGCTAGAAGGAACATGGATAAATCTGTCACAATTAGAGCGCTGCGCAAGTGAGGTGAAGAAAATGGATGAAGAGATAGTGTGCTTGACACAGGAGAAGGAATTTTCACAGAAGAAGAACAAGACATTCATAAGCATCGTAGAGGAGATTAGGTATAAGGTGATCAAAGCAAGGCCACATTTAGAACCCAAGGTACCATAGGCATTCCCTTCAGCGATACACTATGTGGGAAAGTTGGTGGACTTGGTGCTTGAAGATGAAACTCTGAGTGTGCAAGTGCCAGAAATATCAGAACAAGATGTCGAATGGGAGAAGGCCTCAGTGATGAGGAAGATCGCATCTTATGAAGGGTTGTTATAGGCAATACAAGAAGTCTTGAAGAAGATAGGTCAGGCTTTAAATATATGCACAGTTCCAGAGGTGCTCATCAACATTAGGACCTTGGAAGAAAACAATGAGGTCTAGAAGGCCATGAAAGATGAGACATTGGGCCACGCAGAAAGATTATTAATAGTTAAACAAAAGTGCGAGGCCCTGGTAGTAGCATAAGAGCCATATAAAACTAGGTTGGAAGAGCTTGGAAAGATGATTGTGCAGAAGATGGACCTTTTGGAAGGAAGGTTAACATCTATGTCTAGTGTGGTGTTGGTTCTGCAGAATGAGAAAGGGGAAATTACACGAGATGAGTTAGAAGCCATTGTTGTGGAAATTCCAGAGAAATTAGGATAGGCACTCACTAAATGGTAGGATTTGGAGGCTACAATAAAAGAGGAGTATCCGGAGCTGATGCTACTAATTGATACAGAGGAGGTTACTTAAATAACCTCATATACATTCTTTATTTGTCCACATCCTTCATTCTTATTCTTTCATTGATATTATTTACTTCAATTTTTTGGAGATATCCATTGTCGGGACGACAATGAGATTAGTGTGGGGTAATGTTGACCAAAGAATACTTGGAAAATATCACATAAGGAGTCCACGTGGGATAGAATGCCAAGATCAAAGGTGTGGAAGTAAAGGAGGGACCCTCGCGCGGAAAGCAAGTTCTTATTTTGGGACTTAACTGATTTTGAGCATGAGGATCTATATTTAGAAGATGGCATGTAGAACACACCAGCAAAGTAGGGATATGTGCACCATGCATTGTCTATATTTGGAGAAGTAGTTCAAAGCATCTATGCATGGAGACAAGCTAAGAATAGAATTGACACTTAGTTAACTGCAAGAAAATTACATATAGCACACTTGCATGTGTGGCTATAATTGTAAAAGGCGTGTGGATATCAATATCATGCAACCTATTTCTGGAATAGTTAAGTGGTGAAGGGAAAGTACCCACCATATATATATGAGGTTAGGTACATAATAGAGATAGTTAGAGAGAGAGAGAGAGAGAACACAGAGAGTGAGGCAAGGATGATTCTAGATGTATGATTGTGTGTATCAGATCCATGCGTGCCTTGATACAAATTGACAATACTATAAGAAGCTTCAATATTTATTAATAGATGGAAGATATTGGCTGAACCTAAGTATCATTCTGTGTTATTGAGTAGTGCAAGTTATTAAGTCAACGATGATTACTGTTTAAGCTTGTCCTTTCATAGATCTGTGGGTAGCTTGCGTTGTAGAATTATGGATTAGTTATGAATCTATATATTCTATCTTTATCATGCTAACATCCTATTACAACAACCCTAAAGAGGGACCTGGTACCTTTGCGTGCTTTGGGTGAGTGATCAGTCTATCCTGAGTGATGTGCCAACGTGACTAGGGTGTTATGTTGCAAATTTTAGGCTGCATCGGCCACTTGATTGGAGGAGTTTCCTAGTAAATGTACAACAATAAATAGAAACATACAAGAATATAAGAGCTAGAGTAGGGTCAATAAGATGATTGGATTGAGAATAATATTTTAACGAGGTGAATAAAACCTTAGGATAAGAATATCTTATAGGATGAGAGATCAGAGTTAGAGAATTTTGCTTGAGGAGGTCTATAACTTGATTACTAGAGCTTTGTGACTTAAATTCTAATGTATGGTAGTCTTCATGTCTGGTAAGAACTCCTTCATTAATTCTCATTGTAGGTGATGTTATAACTTGCACTAGCAATATTTGAACATGGTTTATGGATTTTAAGGAAGGATTGAGAGTCAAAATTAAATTTTGAGTCTAATTAAGCTTGAGAAATGAGGTGATTGTGGTGAACTAAAGAGATTATTGAGCTTATTTGTGGAAAAAGTGTATTGAATGCATGAAAATTGGTTATAGATATGCATAATTTTGGTATCATAGTGAATGAAAGAGAGTGAAGAATTTTAGAAAAGAGAGATATAATGAATAAGAAAGAGAAAGGGTTGACAAGAGAATGAGTGAAGGAAATATATTGAAATAGTTTTAGAGCATGGGTATGTGATGCCCAAGTGGATGAAGAAACCAATGATAGAGAGTGATGAGATCAAGAATCAAAGCAAGCATATGAGAGGATAAGAGAACATGATAGAAGAAGAGAATATTGGACAAAGATGATGTCAGAAAAATAAGACACTTGATGGAAACAAGGAAAGACAAGCATAGATAGAGAGTTGAGGGTTGTTAGGCCTTGTAAATCAGATAGAGAGAAAGATGATGAAGATGAAGAAGAACCATCAATAGAAAACATGTTTAATGGTATTATATAGAGCTATTAATCCAAAGGAAGAGAGAACACGAAGAGAGAGGGAGGAATTTAAGAGAAGAAAAGATGAAGAGAGTTGAGCAGAGAGAGAGATACAGAGAGGAAGATGCAGAGAAGAAGATATGAAGAAATTGGTAAGAGAGATGTGGCACAATTGACTAGTGCAATAAGAGATAGAAAATTTCCAGAGAGAAGTGGAGGAACCGGTGGAGATGATGGAAAGTGGTTAAAAGGAATGCTAAGTGGCTAATAAAGCTATTTTTGAGGAAGAGAAAGAGAGAGCAGTTGAGAAAAGAGATAAGAGAGGAAGAGAGGAAGTTAAAACAATAATAAAATAGGATGAAAAGAAGAGAGAGAGAGAGAGAGAGAGAGAGAGAGAGAGAGAGAGAGAGAGAGAGAGAGAACTTGATAAAGAAATAATGTATGAAGAAATTCAAAGTTTGGATGAGGAAGAGGTGATTGCAAGATTTTTAGCTTTCCTTGGAAAATGATAAAGAAGAGAGATGATGAAGTGAAGCAGCAGAGTGATGAAGAGGAAGAGCTCACTGGATGGAGCATCTGAAGAGGCTACAAGGCCTCCCTATTTTTATTGCTAATCATTCTTTTGAAGTGTATGAATGTTGGCAATGAATGATGAAAGAAGCATTTAGAAATAAGGAAATTTACTAAGATAAGAGGATGAAGAAAGATAAAAATGAAGAAAGAAATGATGGTTTGGAAGATTTGATAGTTGATGTAGAGATTTGGTGGCAAAAAATTGTGTAAGAACCTACATAATTTCAAAGTTGTTTGAGAATGATGAAGGACTACAAGAGAGAAGATGAAGAACTTAGGAAGATACTACAAGCTGACGAGGAGAGATAAAGATCCATGAAAAAGCTAATAAAGTCAGAAATGAGAAACAACAAGTGGTTCAAGAGAAAAACATGATGGAATTGAAGAGGAGAATGAAGAAGAGGAAGCTTATGCAGAAGCTCTATTAGAAACATACCTCCATTTATGAAGACCAAATGTAGTTTGAGGACCATGAATAATAACATTATATTGTAGAGAAATGAAGAGTGATAAGGTTGAACAAGGTAAAGCGATCAGATCAGATTTAAAGAATATGAAGAAACAAAGAAACTAGAAAAAAAAGAAGAAAACACAGTTGTGGAGCACAATCTTTTTCTTACCCCTGGAGTATAATGTAGGAGCATCAACTCTAGTAGTGTATATAAGGATGGTAACATTCCAATTTTATGGCTTGACAAGTATAGTTATGAGTCCTATAGGGGTCATTAGGATGTCATATTTGGTCATCTAGTGAGATTGATTGTGGTGTCTAAGCCTTTGCAAATTTTGAATATGTATCATTTCCCTCTCAAAAGTGCAATTTTAAATTTGTACAAGGCCATTTTTGGTCTTGTTATTTGAGATTGGATTAGTCCTTGGATCATTAATAAGGTTGTGGACAAGCCTGATTAAGAGGTGTAAATGCATGACTTTGATCATGGATTAATAACCTAGAAGTCATTTATGGTCCTAGACCTGGTATAGATTTATTAGGTGATGCAAATAAAGACATATTTGTATTTTAAAGCACGTTGATAAAATTGAAGGGACCATTAGTTCATGGGAGCTCACATTTTGAGATCCAAAGGATATAAAAGTTGCTAGTGGGTTCGGTAACTAAAAATACTCATTCCCATTCAAATGAGAATCATATGAATGCTTCAAGAGAGATAAGATTTTGAGCAAAAAAATGAAGACCCAAACCATATGTTATTCGGATCTTCACATAATTGGAGTTTGAGACATCTTGTGCATGGTGGTTGAGAATTGAAAAAAAGTTCCAAAATGTCATGACAAGAGAGATATTAAGACTTGGTAAAGGTCTATGAAGAACATTCTTGGTAAGTTTTCATGTGCCCAAGTGATGAACATTGAAAAAAAATGTGTCAGTGTATAGTTGGTGAAGATTGTGAAGGCCTTGTGACAATGGTGTGATCCTTTTAGGTTTAAGATAAGGTCACGTGTAATAAAGAAATTTGAGCATTTTCATGGAGACTCATAAATGGGTGAAGATTTGAAATTTTGAAAATCTAAAATTTCTAGTGACTTCCTGGTAGATTTCTTGGAGTTGCATGTAAGATCTCGGCGGGTTTTGATTATTTGAACAAGTATGCTTATAACGTTGTATGGATCCAGTTCCTTTGAAATGAGTCCAAAATTTCAAGAAAACAAGAGTGTTGCATGCATTTCATGACTCCAAAAAAAGAAGGTCAGTCAGTTCAGATATTATGTGATAGTGACACCCCAACCTTCAGATGACCTTAAGAAATTATTTGGGAGCTCAGATTTGGAGAACCCAATAGGACTTTGTGGAAAGGTTACGAGTCTCTTCTAACCAAAGACAGTGCATGCATTAGGTTATTTAAGTGAGTTTGAGCATACATACGTAGTCCACCATTTGACTGAGATGAGGGTTGATGGTATGTGTAGGTCTTGACCTACCATCACTAATGAAGGTATGGGCTTCCTTAAAAACAAAAAATTGGCATAGTACCTGGAGGTAAGGGTGTATACCCTGTCACCAAATCATTGATATGCAGGTAGAAGCAATATGCAAAATGTGGATACAGTGAGAAGTAAGATGCTCGTTCAAGAGTCATCTATCTGCATCTCTGAGAGTTGGTAAAGATTGTCAAAGAGGGTCATTATACTTGTAAAGGTGAGAATAGATTAAGAAGCTTTATACAAAGTAACCCTTAAAATACTCTGTCTGTAAGTGGTAGTCTGTGTAACTCAAACCTCCTAGTCTAGGGTTGTATAATGAAAGAAAACCAATTTCCTGGGCAAAATAACTAATGGAAAAGCCTCCAAATCTTTGTAGTAATAGGTACAAGTCTATGGTGATGTAGAAATTTTTCATTGACCCTTTCATATGATTGGATATGTTGTCTAAATAAGATATATTAATAACAATGGCTTCCCATGTTATGTTGTGCATGGTGGTTCCTAGAACATTTTTAAACAGTTGAAAGAATCCATATAGTGGCTTATAAGCGGGTGTTCAACATAATTGTTAAAGTGCATCACCTTAATTAGGAAATGGTTATATGCAAGTGGTGGAATAGAGCCTTGGAAAATCCTATTAAAAATCCTTGGCAAGTTAGAGTATATTTTGGAAGGCATGACTAGTCTATAGCTTTAGATGTGATACAGAAGAAATAGATTGGTGATAGGAACCGACCTTAGGTTCTAGGAGAGCTTTCCCGATTACCAAAGCTGGCCCTCATCATAACAAGGGAAAAGGGGCATGTTAAGATAATCACTCTGATAGTTTCAACCTATAGAACTGCATATATTCATGCGGTTTTGATGATTATGAATCAGGAAACATTCCATTCTCTGTGTATGAGCCGAGGGGCAATGTTAGTATTTAGCACAAGGCTATAGTTAGCATGTTACTTTCTCAGGACCTGCTATTATGGAGACTATTAGTCATTTTTTACCATGGAAGCATTTTAAAACATTTCTGAAGGGTTCTTGATGATCAGAACATTCACAAGATTAAAGGACTTACCATCTTGAGCAAATCATGCATGAAAGCATATAATTCAATCTATTCTTAATAAGTATTGATTAATGGCCTTAGTTTAGATCCAAATTGAGGTAATTGTTAATTCTTGATGTTTGGTTTAATTTTTTTGATATCGATGCAAACCTTATTTGAGATGTAATAACTAGATTCAGTATTGTACTGGAGGCTAAAATTGGGGTTAGGAGTATTTAATGCTAGAAAAAAGTGTCATTTGGGTATGTAAGCTTCAAGAAATGAGATGTATTATGGAAGCCATTAATGGAGTCTTGAGTTTTTTTTAATATTTTATTCCTCATCACCGATTGATGAAAAATGAAATTTTTATGTGATGAGTTTTTTCTTTAAATTTTCCGTACAATTTTTAAAGCTCAACTTGCTTATGAAATCAACCAAAAAATGAGGAAAAGGAAGCTAGAACACAAAAATTTATTTCTCTAAAATTAATGGTCTGAGGAACCTTTGAATTTCCTTATTTTTGCATCATGAATGCATTTGGGATAGGAGTATTTTCCCAAAGTTTCACGCATTTTTGATGAACGGTTTGAGAGATACAAACATTTTCTTGTTCTGGAGCCTATGGTTTCCAAAAGCTCACACTCATGGTTTTTTCTTGGAAATATATTCTTTTCTCACTGCAGCAACATGGAATGATGGAGAAATGATGGATAGGATGCTAAGGATTTTTTTGGATGCAATAACAATGGTGGAATGAAAGACACGTGTGTGAAGGAAGAAGCTAATGACAACACGACAATACAAAAAAACTATATTTTTCCAAGCTTGGGAATGAGTCACTATTTTTTGCACCAATTTTACCAAGGGCTTGGTGAATTTGGTGTAAAAAATTTCTCTCTTTCCTCATTGGACCATGTGGCAGATCTTGGTTAGATGGAGCAAGGGTTGGGTTTTTAATGCACGGGGCTTAACCTCTCAAAAAGGGCTAAACTATGGTCATGTGGAGGGTCCACGGGCTCAAATGAGGTAGGGGAAAATTTTATTACACCAACAAAATCCTTGGTGCAAGTGGTGAAAAAAAGTGTGCCACTCTCCCATTGGTTTGATTTCTAGCCCAAAAATTGATTAAGTGTTGGAGTTTTTACCTTGGGGTGGTCGACTGTTGGGATTGTATCTCGTTCTTCGGGAGGAGTTTTTTAATGAAAAATTATATTATTCTACCTTAAAATGACCTTCGAAATCCAATAGTGTGAGTCTCAACTCTTGATTCATCCATTTGATCCTTGAAATATAGGATTTTTGTTCTGGCTCCAAGGTTGCACATGCAAAAAATCATTGTGGACATAATGCTCCTAGGTTTTGTGAAATATGCTTTGAAATTCCTTTCCAACTATATTTTTTTTACTCTTAACTATTTCCAGAGCTCCTAGAATCGATTCTTGAAGATAAAGGGCTATTTTCACATTTTGCATTGTTTAAGCCTTCAAGACCCATTTTTATTGAAACTTCTCCAAGACTTGTGAAATTTCCCAAAACCTTCCAAAAATTATTACAAATTTTTCCTAACTCTCTGATATTCATCCCTGATGAATTTGGTAATTTTGTTCCACTCTAAGGGGTGTGCACCATCCTCAATAAGATTAGAACATGTTATTTCCCAAGCTTGCTACAAGGTGTGTATTGATGGATCCTGCCTTAGAAGAACTTGGAATTATTTAGTAGCCCTAAATCACCTATGGACATATAGACACAACACTTCATATTGCCTCAAAGAGATGTGATATGACTGACTCAAGGATTAGGGTGATATGAAGGAGGACTCAAAATGACCTTTGAGAAAAACATTTCAGGTAGGGTATGATTTTCATGCTTGAAAATTGGGAATTTTCTTGTTACACATTCGCATGAAAAAATTATGTTTCATGGTGAAATATATTATCTTGTGATTACTCATTGATACTTGTGCTTCATGAGTTTGTGTGTTTGGTATTCTAAAGTATAGTGTGAAAGGTTTTATTGGGGAATGATTCACCTCCCCTCTCAGTCCTTGTAACTTATAACAAATAATACTAATAATAATTATTGTGAACCAAGCCAATAAGTTTTAATTATTTCACATTTTTCTCTCACATTTTTTTGGTCTCCCTTATTCACACTTTCATTCCTCCACTGGCCTATCTTTTTCGGGCCTCGTGTACCTCTTGTACTGAGATCTCATATCTACCCTTGATAAGGATCATTAAGGATATCCTCACTAAGGCCTTAGATATCCTCATGGTCTGTATCTAGGATGTGAATGTTGATGCCTTAATATCCATTCTTTCATATGGGGATCTCATTTGAAAAATTATTGGGTTTTGGCCCAAAGCTCAAGATCTGTTCAACTCTTCTCCAAATTGAGTGAAGCTACTTCTCGAAGGGTTTTTTTAGGTTTTTTTTAATAATGCTTCTGAATGGTATGATATCTTTCATATTTCCCCTTGGTTCATGGGAAGATCTTGTCTTTTTATGAAACCATGGGTGGAAAATTTTAATTCTAATTCAGAATACATGAGCAAGGTTCATGTATGGACATGATTATATGGTATTCCCATTGATATTTAGAGTTAAAAAACATTTTAATTTGTGGGTAATTCATTGGGTGAATTTATTTTTACTACCAAACCTACTGATTGAGGGGTTATTTCAGTTTATGTGAGGATTTACATAAATCTTGATATAAATAAACTTATACATAGCTCTATTTGTTTCAAATTGGAAATTAGGGAATGGAAGTAATATTTGGACTATGAAAATGTCATGTTTCGCTATCGTAAATGCCAAAAACATGGCCATTTTGTGTGTTAATGCCTTGAAATGAAAAAAATCAGGAAGAAGAAGGCTTCTCCAATCCTAAAAAGAAAAAATAATAATTCCAAAAAGCAGTGGAACATGGCATCAAGTTCAGAGAATAAGGAAATAGTATCCCAGACTATTCCCCTGCCTTGGATGCCTTGGATAACTCTTCTCCAACTACTGAATTTGAGGCAGATCTAAGTTCTAATTATGGCTCAGGTGGAGAGAATTATGAAGAAGGTGAAATCCTGGAATATGAGGAAGAAGATTTTGAAGAAGGTTGAGAAGATGCCTACTCCCATGATCAGCTCAAATCCATTTTAAATAGTTAAGATTTTAAAAATTTGGAAGAATAAAAAAAATCTCTTAAATCAGCAAAATTAGGAAAATCAAGACCAGGTTGACCCCCTCTTTCTAACTTCCATAATTTGGAGCCCCAAATTAATATTGGTAAAGGAATCCTGAGGAAAATTCAAGAAATGTTAAGTAAGTCCCTAGGATATGATAAAGAAAATAGTTCATAAGTGACTATAACCCTGATTAGAAATTAAGGAAGAAAGAAGGGAAACCTCTCAAAATTGGAAATAAATCCCTAGATGGACCCATTACCCAAAGTGGTGAGTCTAAACCATCTCAATGATAAAATTATCTTGGAACTTGAGGGGGATTAATGCTCCTAACAAAAACAAAAGTTGTTAAAGTAGTTAATAGTTGACAAAAAGCCGAATATCTTCCTTTTGTAAGAAACTAAAATGGAATTTTCTATGTTTAACATTATTCATGGAATTTGGAAAAAATGTAAACATGTTCATAGATATGCCATAGGATCCTCTGGTGGACTTGCAACTCCTTGGAATCATGACAATTTTCCTGGAGTTCTCATTGATGATGTGTCAACTGATAAGCAGTTGATTTTCAGGCTTTAGAATCTTCTTTTAAATTCTTATGTCCTAATGTCTATGGGCCTGAAACCAAAATTGGTAGAGATTCTTGTTGGTTATCTCTTAAAATATATTCACCCTACTACTCTTTAGACTTTCAGTGGGGATTTTGACACAATTACTTCTCCACTTGATAAAATTGGTGGATCAGGTGTAATATCTCAATCTACCACAAATTTTTCTCAATTTATTGAGGACTCTAACTTATGTGCATTTCCCCCAAAAATGGGAAATATACATGGAAAAAAAGACTTGGAAGTAATTATATTGCTGAAATATTTGACTGATTTATCATTAGTTCTAATTGGATCCAGCAAAATAATCTAATCTAATATGAAATGTCTTAAGAAGAAGGTCCATATCATTGGCTCATCTGCTTATCTATCTCTCCATCACTCCCTCATGCTAGAAGGAACTTCAAATTTTAACTTATGTGGACCAAATATATATCTCTAGCCCTCTTTATGTTAGATTGGGGGAATTTCCCTGTAGATGGATCTAAAATGTATAGTATTGGAGAAAAGTTGAAAAGAGTTAAACTCATGGTAAAAGAATGGAACAAGCATGATTTTGGGAGAAGATTCATAAAGAAAAGAAAATTAAAAGTAAACATACCATCATTGAGAATGGTATTTGTTAGGGTGGATTAAATGAAGAGCTGAAAGAAGAAGAAGAAAAATTGGTGGACACTCTTAATCAGGTGCTTCTCTAGAAAGAAATTAATTAGAAACATCAATCCATAAACAATTGGCTTAAATATGGTGACTGTAACACTGTTTTTTTTCAAAAGATGTTGTTTTGCATAAAAAATTAAATTATATTTCAAAAAACATCCTTCCCTTTGGTGATCTCATTTGTTATAAGAAGTTAATTGGGGAGGAGGTGGAAAGATACTTAAAAGAACTTCTCTCTAATTTAGGCCTTGACATAAACTTGGAAAGAAATCAAATTCTAAGTCAAATTCCTAACATTGTCACTAATTATGGCAATGAAATGTTGAATGCTCTTATTTATGAAGATGACATTAAATCAATGGTCTTATCCTTCAAACTTGATAAAGCTGCTGGGTTGGATGACTTTCATGTTGGATTTTATCAAGTCTACTGGGACATTGTTGGAAAGGATGTTGTCATGGAGGTTCAAGAATTAGGATCCTCTCATGATATCTTAAAGTGTCTTAACTATACTTTCATAACATTAATTCCCAAATATGAAAACTCGAGGTATTTTTATTCCTTCAAACCGATCTCCCTATGCAATGTTTCCTAAGTCATTTCTAAGGTTATTGACAATAGACTTAAAAATATCCTTCCTAATATCATCTCTCTAGATCAAGGTGGACTTGTTGTTGGAAGACAAATTTGGGACAAAATTATAATTTATCATGAACTTATTCATTCATTTTAAGGTTATAATTATGGTAACATGTTTATCAAGATGGACATGACCAAATCTTTTGATAGAGAAAATTGAGACTTCATCATGACTATTCTAGAAATATTTGGGTTCAATTCATCCTGGATAACAAGGATCTTTTCCTACATCATCTAGTCCAAATTATTTATGTTGATAAACAATGAACCGATGGTTATATTTAGCTCCACTAAAGGTCTTCAAAAAGGTGATCATGTTACTCCATATCTCTTCATTATAATGGCAGATGTTCTCAACAGATGGCTCTCTCATCTTCGGAACATCATATCTTTTTCTAGGGTTCTAATTTCCAATAATGCTCCAAAAATTTCTCACCTCTAATTTTATGATGACATTAGCTTGGTGGGGATTATTACTATTTGGTAAGTTAAATATTTAAAACAAGCTTTAGATATTTATGAAGAGGCCAAGGACTAACTTGTGAACAAAAGAAAGTCACAAATATTTTTCTTCCATATTAACAAAAACACTCAAACCCTTATTAGAAATATATAATAAATTTTTTCATGCTCCCTTCCATTATATTATTTGGGAATTCAATTTTTTTAAGGGAAAAATTCCTCAAAATTGTGGAATACCACCATTGACATAATTTTGAAGAAACTTGATAGCTGGAAAGGTAAGTGGCTCTCTTTTTCTAGAAGAATCCAATTAATTTCTTCATGTACCCAAGTTATCCCAATATACATGATTTTTTTCCTCTCGATCCCTCCTAAGGTTGAAAATTATGTTAAATAATTTGAAACTTGATTCCTTTAAAGTGGCATGAATGAAAATAAAATTCTTCCACTGGTTAAATGGAATCAACTTTGCCTTACTAGAGATTGTGGTGGTTTGGGTTTCAGAATTAATAAGCAACTGAATTTGGATCTAGGTGCAAAACTCAATTGGAGAGTTTATATGGAATAGAATTCCCTATGGAGCATTATCCTTAGAAATAAATATCTTGAAAATATGACAACAGAAAGAATTTTTACCATCCAAAATCATATTCCTGGATCACATGTTTGGAACCTTATGACCAAATATTTTTTCATCATCAAGCCTCTTTTAAGATGGAATGTTAGTAAAGGTTCTAATTCCAATTTATGGCCGTATGTGTGGATTCTTTGCACTCCCTTAGTTGCTAATAATCTAAATAGACATATGGATTGGTGCACCCAAAGAATTGGGCATGTAGTTAAGGAATACTATAATAAATCTAAGGATGGATGGCTGGATTTCCTAGTTCCATCTAACCTAGAGAATGAAAAATAAAACCTCATGGAGACTCTCAAACCTTTTCATATTTATAATAAAAAATTTGTCCTGATTAGGTTAGGAGCCAAGTCTGGTAATTATAAGGTTAAGGATGGGTATGATACTATCTTGACTACAATTTTAAAGAGATGCCCATCCTTTTCCTTTGAAGTATATATGGTATAAATATGGGATTCTTATGCTAATGAATTCCTTTAGACTGCCTATAAGGATAAGATTATGACCCAATCAAATCTAAAAAATGGGTTTTCATGGGCCCTCATGGTGTGTTATCTCTTAGCATGTTGAAGAAGATACCAACAAAATTTTGCTCCACTGTGATTTTGCTCATAAAATTTGGGACCATCTTCATGACTATTTCAATCTCTACTTTGGATTTCCCATTTCAATAAAATATCTCATAGCCTACTAGAATTACAACTTGAAATCAAGCTTGCTTCTCAAAATTTGGTCTTCCATCCCAACATCAGTTTTCTAGAATATTTGGCTTGAAGGAACTAAGGAATATTCAAAGATGGGAAAATAAATGATGACATTATCATTTCTCATATTATAAAACTTATCATAGAACTCCTTATTATTTGTACTTCCAAGGATAGTAAAATTCTCTCGATTGATGATAGTATTTTATTCAATGAGAGAAACACTCTGGATGATATCTGTGATAAGGGGGTAAGCATTAAAACAAAAAAATTCAAAGAATAAATTTGGAAGGCTCCTAATGATGAATTTATCAAGATGAATTTTTTTGGCGTAACTAGAAATAACCATAGGTGGGCTGGTGCTGGTGGTGTTTTTAGGAACTCTATGGGTTAACCTATTCTGGGCTTTGCTGAAGATCTTGGAAAGTGTTCTAACAAATTTGGTGAATCCAAATCTCTATGGTAAGGATTGAAAATTGTGAAGCAAAAAGGTTAGGCTAAATTATGCATTGAGGTTTTTATCATTGTAGACACAAAATCAAACACTTAAGTACATTTCTAAGTCCTAAAAAACATACTTGCATTAATATGATTCCTGAATGAAAAAAATAGTAATTGACAACTACATTTGGCCTATTTATTTGTTTCTTGTCTTCTTAATAGTATTTTACACCCTACAACCCAGTCAACACTTTACTTGCTTATATTTTATGAATTTGGACACCAGTGCCTAGCCAGGACACTAGTGCCTAGGTGCCCTCATCCCTTATAGGTTTCCCAGCCTCTTTCTCTCTTACTCACCTCTTTTGGGCCTCTTTTATCTTTTTGTCATCTTATTTTCTTATGGGTCAGAATTTTAGTTGTCAATTATGAAATTCAAAAAAGGGAATCATATAAATACAAATCTAATGACCAAAATAAGGACCAATATCTAAGCATCTATTATCATTACCTAAAGTTGCATCCAAAGGCATCTAAGATCATCAAAGACATCCATCTAGCACTCATTCAAAGGACTAGGGACAACATTTTCTACATACACACATAGGATGGGAAGTTTATTTTGGTCATCCAAACATCTATTTACATTGGTACATCTAGCTATGGCCTACTATCACATGTAACTTCCATAAGGGATTCCTAGGGCATGGATTTATCACTCATGCACATGAACTACAAGTATTCTGAGATGTAGTGTAGCACTCAATCATAAGTTCACTCTATTAGGTGACTGTATGCACCCAAATTTTCATGTGTTATATTGTCGGGAAATATTTCAAAAAGTCCCCAATGATGATTCATGTCTTTTGTAAAGGTGTTTGAGCTCCTTAACCTCTTCACAGTTTATATTTGTAGCTTAGGTTACCTTACTTAGCCATTTCATGCTTTTCCTTAATTTTCCACTATGTTTTTCCTTATTTTTTGGCCTCTATTTATGGACATGTCGCCCTACCTAGGTGGTAGTAACACAATCGCCACCCTACCTAGGTAGCAGTTGTGTAACCACTACCCTAACTAGGAGGTAGTTGCTATTGTGGGGACAAAGTGACACCACAATTGGATTGTATATGCACTATAATTCCAAGTTGGGGATTGTTATTTGTTTCTTCATTTCTTCATTTATTTTTGAACATATGCACACTTATCAACTATAGTAGAAGAAATCATTTTATTTATTAAAAATAGCTAGACCATTTCCAAGAAGCTTTCACATATTATATAGAATTTTATGGTGATAGAACCTTCCCTTCCTATCCTTGTGGATTTACGAGGGAAGAATATCCAAAGGAATCTTGCTATATCACCATATATAATAACAAATTTGTTGAAAATTGTGGTTTCTATTGAATCTTCTCATATCCTATCTGGGAAGTTATAGGGAAAGAAAAGCTTCTTAGAATATTCAAATCTTCCCATGTCTCTAAGATAGGAAGAAGATTTTATAATCCACAACTATGAATTGGAAAAATATTTCATTTAATTAGAATAGACTAGATACACTCAACATAGGAAAATAACTACACCTGGTTATTTACTTGTTTAGCTTTAGTGTATAAATAACTTTAATTATATAGAGTAGAAGCAATTTGTTTGTCCGTGTTTGTAATATTTTATTTTAGTTGATTCCATTTAATTAGTTTCTCTTCCAGCAAATAGATTAGATTGTTTAATTCATTTGGGTCAATTAATTAGGAATGAATCTCATTAATTAAGAGATTAAAATCCATTTGTCTTTTGATTATATTAGATTTATTGCTTTCCTTAGTTGGATAAAATGAATGTGTCAGCTTAGCTCAATAGTTATATTCAATCATGTATTTTAACCATAAGGAATTTACGCTACCCACACATAGCCTCTAATTTCCCCTTTTCCAATTCAGATACTAGGAATTCACATTACCCAATCATAGTCACTGATTCTCCAACATCCATTTAAACATTCCACATCGGTTGTCTCATCATGACCTCAGGAGGTCGAATGCAACTGAAGGTCGCATGTCGATTTTGAGTCATACAAAATTGGTGAACCTTACTTGATCTCTAATTTCCAAAAAGTCATTAATTCGCACTATCCAATTCACACTAGAAATTCACACTACCTGATCATAGTCATTGATTCTCCTATAGCCATCTAAACATTCCACAACGGTTGTCTCGGAACAACCTTGGGAGGTCGAGTGTGACTGAAGGTCTTGTGTCGATTTTCCATCATATAAAATTAGTGAACGTGACGTGATCATCAAAAATTCCATAACTCTTTGTGCATGAATTAGATGCGTGTTTCATCACTTCAGTTCACTTTTAGAAAACGTTACTCAATCATTTTAGCTGATTTTGGGCTTGAATGATTCATTCAAACTTCCTCTTCAACTTGTGATTTTTGATTGAGTTTTTAATAGCCCCTTCATGCTGTGATGTGGCACCCCATTGTTACCAAATGGATTGAACCATTTCCTAGCCAACCTTATATAAAACCATCGCCTCTTCTGAATAAAATGGCCAAATATTATTTTGTGTATCTTGCTTAGTTGAGTTGCAAGAATCTTGCTAGAAAATGCGCAACCAAGCTATGTTATCTTGTGTTATCCTTCTTCTGCCTGCATTACAACCAAAATTCCATCAAGCTATCATTGCTCCAATGCTTTCATCTTGTTGCTTCCTTTGCATTCCCAGTATCCTGGACTCACCTAGACATAAAAAATTGGTAAATAAAACTGAGGGGACAAAGTGATACCACAAATAGATCACCTCTGCACTGTAATTCTAGGTTGGGGATTATTATTTGTTTCTTCATTTATTTATGAACGTATGCACAATTATCAACTAGAGTAGAAGAAATAATTTTATTTACTACAAGTAGTTAGATCATTCCCAAGAAGCCTTCACATATTCTATAGAAGGTTCTGGTAATAATTCCTTCCCTTCCTATCCTTGCTATATTCTAAACTTGTTATATCATCATAGGTACTAAAAAATCGGTTGCAAACTGTGGTTCATATTAAATATTCTCATATTTTATCTAGGAAGTTATAAGGGAAGAAAAGCTTCTCATAAGCTTCAAATCTTCCCATGTCTCTAAGATATAAGAGGATTTGATATAATCCACAATTATTAATTGGAAAAATATTCATTTAGATTAGAATAGATTTAATACATTGTTGCAAAGATTAATAGCTACATCCAACTATTTATTTGTATAGGATTTATTAATTAAGATTAGAAGAAAGTTTTCTTTTAATTAGATTAATTGTTTTGTATTGCTTTATTTATTTTATATTGGAAAATACAAAAACATAGTGTAGATTTTATTTATTTAGATTAGATTGTTATT
Organism: Taxus chinensis; assembly: GCA_019776745.2. Lineage (NCBI taxonomy): Eukaryota > Viridiplantae > Streptophyta > Pinopsida > Cupressales > Taxaceae > Taxus > Taxus chinensis. Next base: position 140,019,925 of record CM034153.1, read on the forward strand.
TTATTTTGTAGATTAAAATTACACAAATGTATACATGATCATTCCCAAACCATAACTAGAACAAGCATATGGTTGTGATTGATGAGTCCCCTAACCAAACAGGTCTAAAATTCTCATGGATCGAGATACTGGACTTCGTATGCTTTTCCTCCAAACACCATCATGGTACTTCAATCCCATCACACATCTCAACACTCTAAACATTGAGGTCGAGAAGGCTTACTAATATTTGACTGCCTCCAGCAACAGAGTCTAGAATTCACATATTACCATTATTGGACCACAACTACAGAGATTTTATAGTTTTGATCCACGCGTTCCCTAACCAAATGGGCCCGAAGACCAATCAGATCTTGAAACTAGATTATGAGACATTATTATACAACTGGACATTCTTGACAAAGCAACTCACAAGGTCATTAAGTTTTTGACTGAACTAGCTAACCACCCATAGACCTAATGGAATTGTGTCTCTCTCATTCACTCTATGACCTTCTTATAGACATCATTACGAGCCGCCAATTGGTTTTCCACATATTCCATATCTAGTAGAGAGGATCTCCGCAGAGCTCGATATTGATTAGAGTCTTCGTGTGGCTATTCTTTCTGACCCATCCATTAGACCCATTTAGGTTGGAAGGGCCTTATTTTCCCTTAACGAGCAAATCATGATATTGTGCATCAAGGACATTATTTTTCCTTTATAGCTTATTCATTCCATTTTCACATAATTTTGTCCACACACCACATATTCACTATATTTCACTATCCACATCCATCCACTCTTTCTATGTTGGTTGTCCTAGCACGACCTCGAGAGGTCAAGTGTGATTGAAGGTCAAATGTCGATTTTCAGTCATACAAATTGGTGAACCCAAAGTGAAAGACTAATTCCTTCTTATCCCTTGCTTTCCTTGCCATTACCTCACCTTTCCATTTCTTCCCCTATTTTGGTAGGTATTTTATACCTCCTAAAATATGTCTAGTAGAGAGCTTGGTGGGTCATTTGCCTCTGATAGATGTTACACCAATGTTTAACCACAACAATCCCCTTCCCTTTCCAGATGGACTAACGATTACAAAAATAACATGAAAACCTCCCCTAGTTACACTTCAAACCCAATTATTCATGTGAGAATAGAGAAGGTTGATCAACTTTAAACATGCGGTACATTCATCCCAATGCAATACACGTGACTATTACAAGTGGAATAGGTCCTTACCCTATAATTTTGTCAAAACCTCACATTTTAATGTAATCAACATAAGATAACATCTTTGCATGGATTGTAAATCCTCTTCATCAAATAGATGATTCCTTAAGCAGGATGAAGGTTCGCACCTCTAAGATGTTCAATAACAGTGTATCGACAACCTATCCTAAGATTCCTATTTCTGAGGAAGACAATAATTACAACACTGAACAGTTCATAACATGGTATCATGTGCCTTCTCAACCAAACCATACACCGCACGCACTCCAACAAAGAAATCAATCCTCTCCCAATGATGTCATTTATACTTTAGTAGGGAGGATTTTATAACTAGATAGTTTCCAACCATCGCAATCAATTCATGCAGTATGGTAGAGCATGGGGTATCTAGTTGAAAACAAGGGATACATCTCTACCAATGAATAACCAATGTAACATCTTGTACAACAAGGTTATTAGGTTCAGTCGAATCTAGGTGATCTTCTCACAGGATCTGACACACTAGGGATGAGTCCTCATCCTTTTCAATCTTATCATATGCAATGGATGGCTGGAAGTGCATTCTTGAATGTCACTCCATCAAGAAATGTGACGTTCCCTAGTTTTATTCCTACTAGTACGTATTCTAGCATCATCCCACTATACTTGCGAATGTACTTTAAGTCCCCCCAGATGGACCCATATGTCATTCTTGATCCTTATGTGTCATATCAAGGAGCTCCATACATTTAAATTAATGCCTAAAATCTAGCTTATCTGGTTCCTCCTCCTCCATCTCCTCATCAAGGATATTCAATGGTGGAATCATATGTAATGGGTACTTATGTTGAGTACTTAAAATAACCCCTTGAATTTATTATATTTAGTATCATACATCCACGCCTATTGCCCGATCTTCCTAAGTTTAAGGGAAACGGAGAACCAAATGCTCATATAAAGGCCTATGTTAATGCAATTAGGGAATTGCTTCCTTTGGATGTTGTGGTAGCTAAAATATTTTTGAAGACTCTCGAGGGAATCATATTGAATTGGTATTATAATATTTTGGAAGCCTCCATACATTCCTTTAAACAACTTGTTTCCTAATTCATCAGAGAATTTGAAATGAACAAGTTATTAGGTACATGGATTAGGTAGTTTATTCATATTAGACAGGAGAAAAATGCATCTACTACCTATTTTATCTAGAGCTGGCGTTAAGTTCTATACTCCTCTGAAAGTGTATCCAACATGGACTAGATGGAAATTTTCGATCTTTTCCTTCACTCACTCAATTGAGAGACCGGGGAAGAAGTCCATAAGTCTCCTTTCTGCAATTATGAGGAAGTATTGGAAGGTGCTCTTAGAATTGACCAAGATGTTATTAAAAGTGGGCATAAGACCTATGGTATCAATAGGAAATTGTTATCCCCTAATCAAAAAAATGTAAATTATCAAAACAATGGGGCCAACAACCAAGGAATTAAGGGTGTGAATCGTAATCATGGTGCTACCATGAATGGTGTGACTGACCAAATCGAGAATGATAGTTTTGAGAACAAAAATAAGACTAACAAACATAATAATAACATGGGCAATCAAAGAAGCCTTAACATGGTTTCCTTGGTCAATGCAGTTAATGTGAATTATCCCCCTCCTCAGAAAACTAAAACCCAAGTCCTGAACCAATATAAAAACTCTGGCCAAGGGGTAATGGATCATGGTTATAACAATCAATTTCAAAACTATAATAAAAAACAATAGGATGCTCATCAAAGACCAAGAAATTACGATCCTAACCTATATTACGGTTTTCATTGTTTCATCGGTCATGAGACTAAGACTTGTAGAGATTATAAATAGTTCCTGTAAAGACTCCCCAAAAACCAAACGAAACTCTTTATGGACATGTTATTAGTAAATACTGAAATAACCCTGCATCCTGGTCATATAGAACATGTTGCACTTCAGAATGTAAACCTAAGAATCTTTCGGGATCCATTCCCTAAACATCCTGAGGATGCTAAAGTAAATCCTCATAACATAAACAAGGGTATTCCTATAGGGAATGAAGACCATGAGGCATTAAATTATAATAACTCTCAGGTTGCTCCTAATCTTGGCTTAAATGATAATATGAAGATTTTGGGATTAGTTGAGTTAGAGGTTGAGCCAAAAATCAATGCAACAAATCAGACAAGGGAATATGTTTCACAAACCCTACCCACTCATTCATTCTCACAAGATGATGTTCCTACAATCTAAAAAACAGTATGAACCTATGAATTGATATCAGATTTGAAAAATACCTTTTCTCACATCTCATTTCTAGAATTGCTGAAGAATTCCCCTACACATCATTCTACGTTGCTATATGAACTAGGTATTATTCAACTAATAGATGTCACATCTCCTCATAGTGATCAAATAAATCATATTAACTTTGACATACATCCTCTGAGACAAAGTGATATGGATATTGGGTTTGTTTTAGATATAGAAAAGATGTCATATGATGCTAAGATTTCTTGAAGAGGTGATCCTACCTTATATTTACAAGTCTAGGTTTATAACAACTGTATTAAGAGAGCCATGATCAATGAAGGGGATGTTATAAATGTGGTTCCCTTTTCTTTCTTGCAGAAGTTAGGATATGGAGAGACTAATTTCTCCTCCACAAGAAACGCGTTGTGAGTGTATGAAAATGTTAAGGCTACTTCCATCATAACCAGAGTTTTATAGGTCTCCCTTAGACCAAAAACCATATTGACTGATTTTTACATCATTCATAGGGAAAATAATTATAACATGATCATTGTGAGACCTTGGATTTATCAAATGAAGGCTATTCCTTTTACCTTGTTCCAGGAAGTTAGATTCCTCTACTTGGAAAAAGTCTTCATCACCCAAGGGGATACTAAGATCTTTTATATACAGTTGGAGGACCTCAATAAGAAAAGAGGAGTCTATTCGGAATATGAGCTCCTTGTGAACCAATTGAACAAAATGCATCCATCAATAATATCAGTCATGACCACCTTGAATGTTCCGAGGGTTGAAGATGTTGACCCAAAAACGTTTGAGGTAGAAAAATAGATTAGGGTAAAGCAATATCTGTGGAAATTACGTCCACCAAAACCACAATAGAGATCATTAAACTCTTAGAGAGTGATGGGCCAATCTTCCTCCCTTTTGAATTGTAAGGAATGGGTAGCCTCCTTGGCATGACCTCTCTTCCTACAGATGATCTTAGTATAGATGTAAACATGGTTGAAATAGTAAAAGAAGAGGGATTTAAGAACGGATTTGAAAAATACCTTAGCTGCTCCTGCCTGCTGCCTCTGTCTGCTGTCTCTGGTCCTCCTTCTAATTCCGGACCCCCCTGGTCCGGATCGGGGGCCCCTTCTGTCAAGGTCCCTCTCTCCAACGCAGCCTTTCGCTTGGTCAAAAGTCGTGGAGGGTTCCACATCGGCTCACAGCTCGGAAAAGCTCTCCCCTTCACTGTCAGAAGGGTCCTTTTCCCTGCGCATCCCCTCTCATATCACGGAGGCTGCTGCTAGCTGCTTCTCGTGACCTATCCTTGGTGGGTACGCTGATGGGCCCTAGGCCCCCACTGGAGGATATAAAAAAATGGGCTCGTTTAAAATGGCAACCATGTGGTGCACTAGAAATAGCGGCCATGCCAAATGGATTCATCTTATTCTCCTTCAGCTTGAAAGAAGACTTCGCTCGTGCGCTGCTTGGTGGTCCGTGGTTTTTTGGCAGGCGGGTTTTTATCTCAGGAAATGGTCACCTGGTTTCAACCCACACACGGAATCCATGACCCAAGCCCCAATCTGGGTTCGCCTCCCGGGGCTCCCTCTGGAGTTTTGGCACCCGGCAGTTATTGAAGGTATTGCTCTTTCAATAGGTTCTTTGATAGCTATAGATCAAGCCACAAAAGCAAAAACTAGATTCATTCATGCTCGTTTCTGTGTTAATGCTGATATTAGTTGCCCCTTGCCTAAGGACATCGAGCTTATCTCGAACTTAGGGAACTGGAAACAACCCATTGACTATGAATACATTCCTCAAGCTTGTTCCTTCTGCGAAAAAACTTGGCCATAGGGCCTCTGGCTGCCCCTCTAAACATCAACCGAAAACCAATGTCCCAAACCCTCTCCCCAAAATACAAGAAAAAATCCGTTCCTAAATCGTCCTCCATTGAGATCCCGATCATCCCCACGTCTAATTCCTTCGCTCTCCTTGAGGATGGAGAAATCAACCCTTCTTCTGATCCTGCTTCTGAGATCCTCCCCTCCTCCTTAGCCCTCCATCCCCTCTCCCCCCCTGGCTCCTTCGGCTCTTCCCGGCTCTTCGTCTCTTGGTGAGGACCTTCTTTTGGCTGCCTCCTCCCCTCCCCCTTCACCGCTGCATGCTCCTTTTCCCCCCCCCCCCCTTCCTTCGATCCCCTCTTCCCTCGATCCCCCCACCCTGCCTCCCCTCTGCCCGCCTGTTTCAGGCTCTGCCCCCTCTCCTTCGGATCTCTCCACCGATGATTGTTTCAATCACCGTTCCACTAGAAGCAGCAACAAGAAACCCAATATTGGCTTGGAAAAGGTTAGAGGCAGAACTCCAAGCAGTAAGCTTCAGCTAGAAGCAGCTACAAATGTGGCGCAAGGAACCCAAAGCACTATCCCCATGGTGGTGGGGAGTAAACCCAAACAAAGGAAATGAAGATCATTTCTTGGAATATAAGAGGGCTCAACTCTCTTCAAAAACAAAGAATCATCAAAGACATCAGGTTTCAGAACTCTCTTGATATCATCATGTTGCAAGAAACCAAACTAAAAACAGAGGTTAGGCTCCATAAAATCTGGCCAGCGGCTGCCTTTGAATCTCAACCTTCAACTGGAAACTCTGGGGGGCTTTGTACCTTGTGGGATCCCAGAAATCTTAAAGGGGGTTGCCTGTTCAAGCACCCCAACTTCATATGTATCCTCTTCCAAGAGATTGGTGCTGACTCCTCTTGGATTGCTATCAATGTGTATGCCCCAAACTTGGAGACTCATCGTGGAAAACTTTGGAGAGATATCACTAACTTCATCATCACTTGTGGTAAAATTCCCATTCTAATAATGGGGGATTTTAATTGCCCTCTTTATCCTTCGGATAAACAGGGGGGTATTCCTGCTATGCCGTCTAGCATGGATGCTTTGGCTGACTTCATAAGGGAGAATGCACTTCTGGACATGGATCTCCACGGCTCATCTTACACATGGTCAAACCGCATATTGGGCAAGAACCACATCCAATGCAGATTAGATAGAGCTCTTGGCTCTCTGGATTGGATTTCTCTCTTTCCGGACTTTTATCTCAGCTCCCTCTCAAGGGCTGGCTCAGATCACAGCCCTCTTCTGTTAAGCACCAATCACAAGGTAAATGCCAAGAATCCTCCCTTCAGATTTGAGCTGGCTTGGCTTGAAAATAACCTTCTGACTCCCCTGGTTGCAAGCTGGTGGAATATCGAGATTGAGGGAACTAATATGTTCAGATTTTCCAGCAAACTTAAAGAAATCAAAAAACAGCTCAAAATTTGGAAGTCGAAGGTCTTCGGTAACATCAAGGTTCGCAAGAAGGAGCTTTCTCAGAGCTTGGTTAAAATTTCCGAACAAATTGAGGCTGTTGGAAGGTTGGATCATCTTCACCAACAAGAAATCTCTCTCCTCAGTGATTATCACAACACTCTTAAAGAAGAAGAATCCTATTGGAGGCAGCGTTCTAGGGCCCCTCTGGCTTGAGCAAGGTGATCGTAATACCAAATTCTTCCACATCACTGCTTGTAAACATAAAGCTAGAGATAAGATTCGTGAGTTAGTGTCGTCAGCTGGGAACTTACAGCTGAATCTGATATTTCCAATGAGCTTATATCCTTCTACTCAAATCTTCTCCATGTTGATCTGGCCCCTTCGGAACAATCTATGAATGAAATGCTCCAGCACATTCCTCATCTGGTTTCTCCTGAGATGAACAACAATCTAACCAAGCCTTTTTCTATGGAGGAAATTCATAAAGTTGTCTTTGCTATGAAGAGAGACAAAGCCCTGGGTCCGGATGGCTTTCCTGCTGCTTTCTTCCAAGTTTTTTGGGAAATCATCAAGCAGGACCTATTCCTAGCAGTTAATGAATTTCAGATGAATGACAAGCTGCTTAAGGAATGGAACACCACTTTCGTGGCCCTTGCCCCAAAAGTGCATAATTCCAAGAAGGTCTCCAATTTTCGGCCTATAAGTTTATGCAACACGTCTTACAAGATCATCACTAAGATGCTGGCTTCCAGGCTAAAACCTCTTATGCTGAACCTCATCTCTCACAATCAGAACGGCTTCATAAAAGGTCGTCTTATTCAAGGCGGTATAATTACTGTCCATGAGGCCATCCACTCGGCTCTTCTTGCGAAGTCTCCAGGTATGATCTTAAAATTGGATATGCAAAAAGCCTTTGACAGAGTCAGCTGGCCTTTCCTAATAAAGACCTTGGAAAAATTTGGTTTTGACAAAAAGTGGTGTAGCTGGATTTTCTCATGTGTTTCGACCCCTTGCTTCTCTATTCTTATCAATGGCATTCCTGCGGGTTTCTTCAAAAGCAGCAGGGGTATTAGGCAAGGCGATCCTCTGTCACCTTTTCTCTTTGTTCTTATGGCAGACTCCCTCAGCAAAGCTCTGGATGCGGCAAAAAATCAATCCATCATCTCTGGCATGAAAATCACCTCAAACTGTCCCTCGGCCACTCATAGCCAGTTCGCTGACGACACCTTATTGCTGAGTTTGGCTTCTGTTATTGAAGCCAAGGCTATTATGGATATCCTCTCTCTTTATCAATCAGCCTCTCAGCAAACGGTTAACTTCACCAAGAGCAGCATCTCCTTCATCAACATGCCCCCCAGAGTCCAGAGGAAGATTGTTGATATCTTTGGTTGCTCGATTGTGGACCTCCCCGCCTCTTATCTGGGCATCCCCCTCTTCCATGGAAGGCAATCAAAAAATATGTGGAATCCGGTCATTGAAAGATATCAAAAAAAGCTCGCTGCATGGAAAGGAGCTCTACTCAGCCAGGCTGGCAAGCTCCAACTGGTGAAAGCCACTCTTCAGAACCTTCCTACTTACTTCCTGTCTTTGCTCAAGATTCCCAGCTACGTTAGGGAGGTTGTGGAAAAAACTCAAAGGAAATTTCTGTGGTCTGGAACTGAAGAAAAGAAAAGGATTCATCTTGTGGCCTCGAAAGAGGTTTGTAAACCAACTGCTCACGGTGGTCTCGGTCTTCGGAAAATGAATGAGATGAACGGGGCCCTCCTGGCCAAACTTGTTTGGGAGGTGCCTAAAGGTGATTCCTGTTGGGCCCACTTGCTCAGAGCTAAGTATTTAGCAAACAATGAAGACTTTATCACTTCCATCCCTACTAGAGGCTCAGCCATATGGAACTCTATATGTAGCTCGCTTCCCATCATTCGGGCTAGCACTAAATGGAAATTCGGGAATGGGCGTCTCATTGATTTCTGGAGGGATACTTGGATTGGAGATGTTCCCCTTGACCTCAATCCCTCTTGGGATCCTATCAAGAGAAGTATCATCAATATACATGGCAGATTAGCTTCGGGCTATTGGCAGAGGTTAAACTCCATCCCCTCATGGGATATCAAGGAATGGGAGGATATCAGCGTCCTACAAAGAAACCTGTTGTCTTCACTTAAAGCGTTGCTCTCTTCCATATACATCCCTTTTTCCCATAATGAGGACGAGATTATCTGGACTCTCTCTTCCTCGGGCTCCTTTTCAGTTAAGGCTGCTTATCTCTCGATGCATAGTGCTGACATAGGCCCCCCTCTTACAAATTTTTGGCCTAAGGAGATCACCCCTAAAATTGGTTTTTTCTCTTGGCTCTCCTCTAAGAACGCTTTCCTCTCTGGGGAGAACCTGAAGAGAAGGGGTTTCTCCCTTCCCACCAAATGTGTTCTATGTGCCAATGAAGCGGAGTCCTCATCTCATCTCTTGATCCATTGCTCTTTCTCGCAAGATATTTGGCAGTGGCTCTTTTCGAGATTCGGTGTTTTTTGGATCTTTCCGGATTCCATTCAGGACACCCTCTCTCAATGGAGTTCTCCCTTCTCTCATCCGATTCTAAACTTGGCTTGGAAACTCCTCCTCCCGCATGGTTTATGGGGCATATGGAAAGAAAGGAACAGAAGAATCTTCAAAGAAAAAAGTCTCAATTCTGGTCAGGTGGCTACTCAGATTGCTCTGGCCCTCCAAGAAAATATCAATCTGACCACGTGGTCCAAATATCAGCAAAAACTACAGTTCTGTCACACCCCAGGAGTGGCAGAAGTTTTTATCCATTCCTTGTAAAAGAGCTCATACTGATCGGAATTTGGTCTGCTGGCTTCCCCCTCCAAGGGGCTGGAAAAAACTCAACACGGATGGAGCTTCGAAAGGAAATCCAGGTATGTCCAGAGGAGGGGCCATTCTCCGTTGCTCTTCGGGTTTAATTGTTGCTGCTTCTGCTCATAATTTCAATTTTGGCTCCAACCATCGTGCGGAGGCTTTAGCTATCCTCAAGGGCCTTGAGATGGCTATAAATCTTGGCAATGATCCCCTTCAAGTTGAAAGTGACTCCCTCAACATCATAAACCTCCTCCGATCAAATGACCCTGGCCATTGGTCGATCAGGAACATCATTGCTGATATTAGAAATTTACAAAGATCTTTCCTTCAAGTCCAATTCCAGCATGTCTTCCGGGAAGGAAATAAAGCGGCGGATCTTCTTGCTAATATGGGTGTCATCATCGAAAATCAGCAAAATTGGACTGATAACTTCCCGAATAACCTCTGTCAGATTGTTCAAAACGACACATCCCACTGCTGACTGGTGGATTAAAGGGCTGACTCGGGCTTCGGCTTGCTCGCCTTGGCCTTCTCAAAAGGCGGGCGGTGAATATGGCGAATTTAAGTGATTTGACACTTAACACGGGTTACTTGATTAAGGTGCCTTGTAATGATGCGGCAAATCCCCGCACGAATGAGCTTTATTCACTTTTGTAACTTGGGTAGTGAGAATTTTTACATCCGTCAACTCACTTTGCCCTAAATTTTTTTTATACATGATCCATATGCATTTCCACCGGGCTCCCTGCTGTGGGCGATATTTACTACAGGCATTTCCTTCACGCCGAAATTCAAGATTTCAACGCCCCAGGTGACAGACCAAAGAAATATCTTTCTGGCTATACCCGTGACTCTCTGCCCTCTCCATGGGACAGAGTGGGGGAAGTCATTATGAGGTACTTCACTATCGACGGAAGATACCGTCTGGTCTTTGGCCCCCATCTGTTCATCCTCTCCCATCTCCGATGGGGGAGAAAAATCAATTTGGCTACCTTCCTTTTTCAGTCTCTGGAACATTCTGTTATGTTGGCTCGGGAGGGCGAGGGTGTCATCCTCCACCAAGGTTTACTCTATCTGCTTTTCTCCATCACCGCTTCCCATTCCGACCTGCTCCGTTTCCCTCCCAAAATGGGTCAACGCCACCGCTCCCCCTCCCCTTCTTCTCGCCCCTCCTCCTCCTCCCTCCGCTCCTCTCAGCGTCGTCGCCGCTTGCTCCTCTCCTCTGGTATGGATTCCGATGTGGCCATTGTGAGCCCACCCCCCACGACGCCTCCATTCCCACTACTACCCCCTCTTTTCCTACGCCCATCTCGTGTCTTTTCTTGGAGGACACTTATGCCAGTGGCCATGCTCCTTCTCCTGTCTCCAGCCCTGACTACTCTAGCGTGGCTGATCTTTTGGGGCTTGCTCATCTGTACCCTGACTCCCCGGAAGCGGAGCAGGGTGATATCAATCAACATGTGGCGGAACCCTCCTCTCATTCTACTGGTACTAAGGACCCCTCTGTTGTAAAAGATTTTGCTGCCGACACTCCTCTCTCCCCTCCTGTTATGGACTCTAATACTGCTGATATTGAGTCTGCTGATGCTAAAAAAGACCACAACAGAGCTGAAATCATTTCCTCCATCCTAAGTAAACTACAACATGCCTTCAAGGCTCTGAAAGCATGGGAGGACTTCACGGATTCCACCAGGGAAGCTTTAGCTGACGACTGTTCGGAGCTTCTCAAGCTGGCTGATCTTCTGGCAAACGACTCTGGCTCTCCTAGAGCTAAAAATGCTGTCTCTGAGCTGAAGAAGCTCATCTAATGTTTCTTTTCCTTTTCTCGGCTTGGCTCTTCTTCGTTCTCCTTTTTGGAATCTTCTCGGGTATTTTTGCTTTGCAAATTCAAATGCTAGATCTGGCCTAATGGGCTTTTTGTATAAAGGTTGTGGGACCTTCTAAAACCCTCCTTTTACCCAATATATTCCAAAAAGAACGAAATGATACCTATCAAACCCATCTCTAGGGCTTCTTCCATTTCGAACCTTGGTCTAGACACAAATATTTCAAAATCCAAGTTTATTGTGTCTTTGAGACATAATCTTACAGTGCAACTAACATCAAATCAAACCATCACTCCCTATGCAAGGGAAAAAGTTGAGTAGTGTAGTTATGCTCACATGGCATATCAAAAATGTGACAAATAGGTTGAAAAATACCTATTTCAAACTGATAGATTTATGCCAATGTTATGTGATCATATGTATCCAGTGCTAGGTAATAATTGTAAGTTCAAACCCAAAGTAGTAAGCCCTTGTCAATAGAATGAAAATTTTAAGGATCATGTGAATCACTTTTGTAACTTGGGCAGTGAGGATTTTTACATCTGTCAACTCACTTTGCCCTAAATTTTTTTTATACATGATCCATATGCATTTCCAAATGTACATTATTGCATCCACATTGCATTTTCATCTTTCAAATCATTTTGTAAATTTGTAATCAAGGGACTTATCTTTCAAGAAAATTTTAAAAATTTCTAAAATACTAGCAAAACATTTAGTCACATTTATTCAAATATCTAAAATATTATCATCAACATTTATGGTCATTTCATCAGATCAACAAGATACGAAATAATTTTGATGCTAATCCTACCAAGGCCTACATACTTGGTTCTAATCATAGTTTTCTTCCAACGTATGTGTCTTTGCCCATAGTCTGTTCTAGAAGCTTCCTTATGTCACATCTTTCCCAGAAAACCTCTTTGGTAGAAAAATCATGCTAAATATTTTACGCGGATCACTTGCTTTCCTATCTCGGCCTTTAGTGATGAGCCCTCACATTTTCCTAGTTGTATGGGGTTGAGCCTAGGGGAAAGCTCTCCCTCCCAAAAGCGCAACTCAAAGTTTAAAAAAAAATATTTTTTATAAGCCATGTAAAATAAATGCAAAAATATTTTAGTCTAAAATAAAACTACACTTCCTTGCCTCACCAATATTCGGTGATGAGCCACACTTCTTATTGGTAGTGTGAGGTTGGGAAAGGAAGGAAGTTACCTTACTCTCCTATATCTTTTCCTTGGTGTTGATCCCATGCTTCCTACTGGTAGTATAGGGTCGGGTGTAGGGGGACTCTATAGATAAACTAGTAAGTTGTAAGAAAATCATTCAATAAAAAGTGCTTTGAAATCATAAATCCCAAGAAAGTTAATTAGATGTGTATGTTCCACAAGAGTTTACACCTTAAAACCAGATGTTTTCAATCAAGTAGCCATTTACAGATCTAAGTCTAGATAAACTTACAAGTAAACCACATTTTATACTATGTAGTAAACTATGTGTAGAGTTAGGTTGTAGGTTTCTAATTGGATTTCTATCAAAATCTTGTCTTTCTCTCACCATTTCCATCTATTAAAATCATACAACTCATGTCCCTTTTGGCTCTCAGTGATGAGCCATCACATCTTACTAGTTGCATGGGGTTAGAAGTGGATTGAGTTCATTTTATTATCAAATCATTAATCACATTTTGCAAACAAAACAATAAGTACTAAATATTGTTTGCAAGACCAAAGTTTCGACATCACATTATGTTTACATCAACATCATATAAAGCAAAAACAAAAAAAAAATCATTCTATTAGCATATCATCATTCATAGCATGCATCCAAAAAGTATATAAGAATTGGAGGTTATAAAAATCTAAGAGTACACATGTGAAGAAAACCATAAATGAATTCAACTCTGATGCAAAGGATAACTGAATAAAAAAGAGATATCTATGTATATATCATAATAAGTCAAGTTTGTGTACAAATTCATCACACGTGTATGTACGGTCTAAGTGCTCACAAGGAGAAAAAAAAAATCATCATATGTATGCCTCACAAAATCACATCGAAGAAATAAAGGCCCATGGCTTATCCCTCTCTATGCGAACCTTGGGAAGGTGCACGACTGTGGTAGGGACTCTTGTTACGGCTCTAATGTTGTAAATGCACCAAGTGGTGAGAGTGTTCATGAGATTGACCATAAGTTGTGGCCTTGCTGTGTGAGTGGCTCCACCTTTTCATCCTATCCACTATCTCATATGCGGAAATATATTTTCTCTATGAAGTCAAGATCTCCACGACATTCCAAAGAGGCGCAAACACATCAATTTTTTTTCTAGCATGCAATAGCTATCCCAAGTCCTCCAAAATATTTTCACGAGTCTTCTGTATAGGGTTCAATAAGGTATCAACATAGATCATGTGAATAAGATCTTTCCAAATGTCGGTAGTGGCTATAAAACAAAGAAAACAATGATGAGTTAGAAAACATTCAAAAAACAAAAAGAAACACAATGCATAGTTTACTAAAAATTCTAGCTAACAAGGTTAAGAAAAGAGTATCTACATACTTGGATCTCTTGGCATCCACGTAGGATCAACCGGTATAGCTGGTGGTGGAGAAGCTTCTACATGAACCTGTTGTGCCTCCCCTTCTCCCGAGGCAACGTGTTGCCCCATGACAGACTACTCATCACCACTTCCCTCATGAGAAAGTTTCTCCTCAGAAACAAGAGTCACCTTTTATGCCTCTACTTCCTCTCTCTATGATGTGGATATCTCCTATATACCACACCACTTTATGTCATTATCATTCTCCTCCTCCTCCCCATTGTGAATGGGTGCGACATCGATCTGAAGAAGTACTATTGGAACTCTGGGAACTGGGACCCTATATAAACTAATAGGAAACCTGAGCATAATAATCGTCCAGCCATGCAAGTCCTTAGAGCCTCTCTAATGCCATGGTAAACAATAGGAATGGATAGAAGTGCATCTTCATATGGCTTCCCAAATTACTGAGGGACACTATCAATCAGGTGGACCTCCACCCTAGTCGTCCTATCTACTAACTACCTCACACCACTAAAAGCAATTAGTATGGTCCTGTCATCACCCCATCTCCCAATTAGGTCATGGTAAGGTCTCGCAATGAAATCATTTGTGGTCAATATGGCTACGAGATGATGTACTCCTCTAAGAGGAGCCATAACTATCCACGTGGCCGCTCTGATAGCCCCTTGATTTGATATGCTAACTCCCCTCTGATAGGGGATGATCTTCTCATAAACCCAAGACATGACCAAGGTAGGGTGTCTTAAGTATTTCCTCTGTAGCCTCACAACACGATATAGACCATGGTATGTGGTCCCAAGAATTTTCACACCTTAATCAAATATCCTCTCGTGCTACTCAATAGCCATGATAATAAGATCCTAGTAGTACAAGAGCTTGTCCCCACCCTTGTCTCCAAAAAAACATGAGTCCAAGATGCCAATGATGGCCTTGCGAAGTGTGGGGATTGGTGCAGAGGAAACTTAAAAATAGTTGTATACCCTATTTGGTGCCCACATTGGATGCACCATCATCTCCCATAATTGAGTTGTGCAGCTCAATTTCTTCAGTTTCACATGCAATGGAAACTTGCTGGAAAATATAGTAATCGTCATCGGTTAAGGGGGAACCGACATTGGTCACCCAGGACTGGCATTGGTCAGGAAAGGGAGGAAAAAACTTCGGTTATGTCTAACCGGTGTCAGTTACCTATGCAAGGATGTTTTAATCAACTCTCAGGAATTAGATATATTTTAAGAATTAAAGTATATCTATTGATTTTAATTACATGGCTAAGTGCCCTAGGTCTATAAATGAATATATAAGCATAAAAGATAGGGTTTAGAAGTATGAGAATTAACAATAATTAGAAAGAACTTGCAAAATTTGGTGAGAGAGATAATTCTTGGTGATGAAGCAAAATCTTGAGAGAAAGAAAGTATTGTACAGCTGAAAGGTGTGGAAGATTGTAAATATTCATTGTATATCTTGTCAAAGATTTGGCTAATAGATTGGCTTGTTTTTTGGTGGATATATCCCACACTGGGTGAACCACGTTAAATCTGGTGTTGATTTATGTCTCTTGTTTTGTATAATTCTTCTGGTAGAATATCTGCTTTTATTTGCATGTATGCTTAGATATGATATATTGTGTGTACAACCGGTGTGCTAACTCCAACAACTGGTATCAGAGCTTTGTTTCAGGGTTTTGTGTTTTGAAAAATTTACTCATTGAGGTTTTCCTGATTGAGTGGGAGCTACAACAATGGCAGAAGAAAAAAAATACAAGGTAGAGAAATTTGATGACCAAAATTATCAATTATGGAAGATGCAGATTGAGGATTGTCTGTATCATAGAGATTTGTATTTACCGTTGGATGAGAAGTCTAGACCTATGAAGATGACTGATGAAGAATGGAAGATTCTTGATAGAAAATCTTTGGGATCTATAAGATTGAGCCTGACATCATCCATGGCTTCCAATATTACAGAAGTGGCTTCTACGGTAGAGTTAATGAAATCTCTTGCTGATTTATATGAAAAACCTAGTGCTTCAAATAAATTTTATTTGATGAAGAAACTATTTAGTTCTAAGATGCATGAACGTGGGTCTGCATCTAGTCGTTTGATTGATTTCTGATCTATTATAAATTAGTTAAAATTGGTTGCAATACCATTTGATGATGAAGTAAGAGCACTTTTACTCTTATGTTCTTTGCCTGATAGTTCGGATAACTTGGTAATTGTTGTTAGTAATACAACATCTGCTAATAATATTTTGAAGTTTGATGATGTGGTTAGTATAATATTGAATGAAAAAATTCATAGGAAGAGTACAGAGGAATCACCATATAGAAATGCTTTGAATGTAGAAAGCATGGGTAGGTAGAAGGAGAGATCCAAGAGTAAGAAAATGGGAAATCAAATTCAAGGGATAGCAGATCTAAATCCAGAAGTAAGGGAATTACTTGTTGGAAATGTGGAAAGAAAGGACATGCAAAGAAAGATTGTTGGTCAAAGGATAAAGAGAACCAACAACCAGAAAAAGGTAAAGAAGTGAATCTTGCTACATCAGAGATAATGTAAGATGCTCTTATTATTTCTTTAGATAATGGAATTGAATCATGGGTTTTAGATTCAGGAGCTTTTTTCCATGCAACCCCTAATATGGGTTATTTCAGAAATTATGTCCAGGGAAATTTTGGGCATGTTTATTTAGGTGATGATGAACCTTGCAGTATTACTGTAAAGGGGAAGTTCATCTAAAATTGTAGAATGAAAATACATGGGTATTGAAAGATGTGAGGCATGTGTCAAGCCTCAGGAGGAAATCTTATTTTGTAGGGAAACTAGGTGAATCTGGTTGCATGATTACTTTTACAGGAGACTCTTGGAAAGTCACCAAGGGTGATTTTGTTGTGGAAAGAGGTAAGAAGGTAGGAACGTTATATTTATCTACTTTTATTACTGATTCTTTTTCAGCATTATCTACTTCAGAATCATATGCATGCATGTGGCATAATTGGTTGGGTCATATGAGTAAAAAAGGAATGCAAATCTTAAAGGCTAAGGGTAAGTTATTAGATTTGAAATATTTAGCTCTTGATTTCTGTGAGCATTGTATCTTTGGAAAGAGAAAAGAGAGTGAGATTTCTCAAAGTTGGGGCAACTAAGAAGGAGCAAAAATTAGAGCTTGTACACTCATATGTGTGGGGACCAGCTCAGGTAGCTTCTCATGGAGGATCCCAATATTATGTTACTTTCATTAATGATGCTACAAGAAAGGTATGGGTTTATTGTATTAAATGTAAATATGATGTTTTTGAGACTTTTAAAAGATGGAAAGCCCTTGTTGAGAATGAATCAAATTCTAAGTTAAAGTGCCTTAGATCTGACAATGGTGGTGAATATTGTAGCAAGGATTTCAATGATTATTGTTCAGTGAATGGAATACATAGAGAAAGAATGGTTCCAAGAACACCATAGGAGAATGGTGTTGTAGAAAGAATGAACATGAAAATCATGGAATGTGCTAGAAGTATGAGGATACATTCTGGATTGCCCTTACAGTTTTGGGTAGAAGTAGTTGATACAATGGTTTATTTGATTAACCATGGGCCTTCAAGTTCACTAGATGGAGGAATACTAGTAGAAGCTTGGACTGGAAAAGAGGTAGATAATTTTTTTCTTAAAGTTTTTGGTTCATAATCTTTTGTTGCATGTTGATAAGGAAAATAGGAAAAAGTTGGATGCAAAATCCAAGAGATGCACTTTCATTAGTTATGGATTTGGTGATTTTGGTTTCTATTTTTGGGATTTAGAGAATTCTAAAATTATTAGGAGTCATGATGTTGAATGGAATGAAAAGATAATGTACAGGGATCAAATTTTGGTACCCAAGGATGAACCGGTTGAGAAGTTTGTGAATGAAAATGAACTCTCGGATTTAAAAGAATTACCGACAGGGTTACACAGTAACCGGTGTTAGTTGACCCCTGACCGACACTGGTTCAGTAAAACCGGTATTGGTTACATAAGATCCAAACCGGCATCGGTTAGTAGAATCGACATTGGTTAGAGGTGACGAACATCGGTCACTATTAAATTTAGATAGGAATGTCCAGGAGGTCCAGATTGAGCCTCCAGTACCTCAAACTCTTGTGAGAATGTCACAAAGGGTAAGTAAACCTCTAGAAATATTTACACCTTATCTATTTTATTTATTATTGACTGATAATGGTGAACCAAAGATCTTTGAAGAAGTAATGCAGGATAAGACCCATGTCTAGTAGGAGCATGACATGGATGAGGAGATGAACTCCTTGGAATAGAACCAAACATGGGATTTGGTTAAGTTGTCAGCAGGTAAGAGAACATTATAGAAGAAGTGGGTTTACAGGATCAAGGAAGAAGAGGGTGGACATAAAAGGTACAAGGCAAGGCTTGTAGTAAAGGGATTTGCACAGAAAGTAGGTATTGACTTTGGTGAAATATTTTCTCCTATTGTTAAGATGACTTCTATTCGTACTATATTGAGCTTAGTTGTAGTAGAAGATTTGCATTTAGAGAAACTAGATGTGAAGATGGATTTTCTTCATGGTGATTTGGATGAAGTGATTTATATGCAGCACCCGCTTGGATATAAATTCAAAGGTAAGGAGAAATTAGTGTGGATGTTGAAAAAGACCCTTTATGGGCTCAAGCAAGCTCCAAGGAAATGGTTATGAGGTTTGATAGTTTTATGCAAGAGCATGGTTACTCGAGATGTGAATATGACCTTTGTGTCTATTTCAAGAATCTTGAAAATGGGAGCTATATTATTTTGTTACTGTATGTGGATGATATGCTTATTGCAGGATCTAGTATGCAAAACATTACTGAGTTTAAGAGAAAGTTAGCTCACACATTTTCTATGAAGCATTTAGGAGCTACAAAAATAATCCTTGGCATGCAAATACACAGAGACAGGAAAAACAAGAAATTGTATTTGTCTCAGGAGGATTATATCTACAAGGTGTTAGAAAGGTTCAATATGTAGAATGTAAAACCTGTTAGCACACCTATGGCTGGACACTTCAAATTGAGAAAAGATCAGTGTCCATCATCACATGAGGAGGTTAAATACATGACATGAGTGCCATATGCTTCAGCAGTTGGGAGTCTCATGTATGTTATGGTTTGTACCAGACCAGACATTACACAGGAAGTGGGAGTTGTGAGTAGATATATGGCCAATCCAGGTAAAGAGCATTGGAAAGTAGTCCAATGGATACTCGGGTATTTGAAAGGAACATCTAGCATGAAGTTATGATACGAAGGTTTAGATATTTCATTATGTGGATATGTTGATTTGGATATGGCTGGCGATCAAGATGGTAGAAGGAGCACTACTGGATATATTTTCACAGCAGGTGGAATGACAGTTAGCTAGATTTCGAGATTGTAGAAGGTTATGGCTTTTTCTACTACAGAGACAAAAATATGTTGCAGCTACATAGGCTAACAAGGAGATGATATGGATGAGTAAGGTTCATGGAAGAGTTGGGAAAGGAAAGAGTGATTGTAAACTGTTTAGTGATAGTCAGAGTACAATTCATTTGGAAAAAAACCTATCATTTTATTCGATAACGAAACACATTCAGTTGAGGTATCACTTCATACGACAGGTATTGGAGAATGGACAGTTGAATCTGGAAAATATTCATACAAGTAAGAACCCTACGGATATGCTAACGAAGCCATTAGAAAAGGAGAAGTTGGAGCTACACTCCACTTCTGTTGGTCTTCAAGTTTGAGACTTTAAGAGTAAGAAAAAAAGCTAAGGAAGGATCCAAGAATGACGTTGTACAGGTATGGTGCATTAATTAATCTCCAAGTGATCCAAGAATGACGTTGTATAGGTATGGTGTAGTAATTAATCTCCAAGTGGGAGATTGTTGAGTTGTGCAGCTCAATTAATTACGTTTAGCATGCAATGGAAACTTGCTGGAAAATACAGTCACCATCATCGGTTAAGGGGGAACCGACATCAGTCACCCAGGATCGACATCAGTCAGGCAAGGGAGGACTGACATCAATTATGTGTAACCAGCATCGGTTACCTGTGCGAGGATGTTTTAATTAACTCTCGGGAATTAGATCTATTTTTAGTATTAAAGTATATCTATTGATTGTAATTACATGGATAAGTGCCCTAAGTCTATAAATGACTATATAAGCATAAAAGATAGGGTTTAGAAGTATGAGAATTAACAAGAATTAGAAACAACTTGCAAAATTTGGTGAGAGAGAGAATTCTTGGTGATGAAGCAAAAATTTGAGAGAAAGAAAGTACTATACATCTGAGAGGTGTGGAAGATTGCAAATCTTCATTGTATATCTTGCCAAAGCTTTGGATAATATATTGGCTTGTTTCTTGGTAGACGTAGCCCACACTGGGTGAACCACGTTAAATCTGGTGTTTATTTATGTCTCTTGTTTTGTATAATTCTTTTGGTAGAATATCCTCTTTTATTTGCATGTATGCTTAGATCTGGTATATTGTCTATACAACCGGTGTGCTAACTCCAACACCTATGTTGGCATCACTTAAATTTTTACACTCTTTATTTCAAGTCCAATTTCAAGCCATATAATTAATGATTAAATCTCTTAAATATAAAATCCAACATATTAATGATGTTTCTCATGCTCATGTTAGTTTTGTTTGTGCTCAAAATAGTCTTGCCCCATTTATGCGTTTGAAAATCTGTTGATTCACAACCTTTGTAATTATCTCCTTCCATGTATTGTGCTTGGCCAGTCTTTATTGTGATTTTAACCTACTCCTGGGTCAAAGATCATGTATGGGGTCCGTATTTGTATCCTTGTTCCTTTGTACCTCTGGAAATCTCTTCCTTTTGAGTCTCCTGTGTTTTGTTCCTTCAAAATTCATGTTTTCCCATTATCCCTATATTTCACAGTCAAGATTTGTTGTACTTGTCATTTTTTCCCTAGATACTTGAAAGAAAATGAATTGATGTGTCCTTGAGGAACATATTTGAGCCTTGCAACATTTCTAAAATCTCTATCCTTGAAGAAAATTTTGTTTTCAGGCTCAAACCGTAAAATCTCTATATTTTACGGTTTGAAGGGTGTTTATCCCAGTCAAATTTGCATCCTTGCATCAACAGGGACACGTGGTGAGCCTGCACTCATTTAGGGTCTTCAACTTGGACACCATTTTGAAGAATCACCATGAGGACATGTGGGGCACTCCGCTCACTTTTTTTTTTTCTTAGACTTTTTCAATGGCTAAGGGAGACTACCTCGGAGCTTGAAAAATGGCACCTTCCGCTGGGCTTGAAGCCTTCAAAAAAAATTTGCCAGAGCAGGACACGTGGCGAGCTCACACTCATTCAGGCTCTCAAAATTTTGGGAACTATCTCAAGAATCGCCATTGTGACATGTGGCAGTTTGAAAAGTCAAAAGGAGCGGGGAAGCGGACCATCGGAGGAAACTTAAACTTTTTTCCTTTTGTCTCAAAAGGGTTAAAATATCAAAAATGGCCCACGAGCCCGACAAAGGAAAAAGTCAAAATATGTTTCTGGTCAAAGGGGTGGGAAGGCAGATCATCGGGGGCAACTTGGAAATTTTTCCTCTTGTATTCAAATGACTCAAAGTATCAAAAAATCCTGAGGGCCCGATGGAAAAGGTCAAAGCTTGCTCCAGTCAACGACGGAGGTGCAGGCTTTCAGAGGAAAGGTGAGATTTTTTCCTTTTAAGGGAAAAGGTGTTAAAGGCATAAAAAGACCCAGGGTTCCGTTGGGACCCACATTAGAAACTTGAAGTGGAAGGGCGGAGCTGTGGGGAAAACTTGGAAAATTTTCATTTTTCCAAAAGAGAGTCAAAATGTAGAATTTTTCCACGGTTCCTCTGGGACCCACCTTAGGACACATGTCAGGCCCATTTTCAGAAGTGGAGGTGCAGAGAAAAATGTGAAATTTTTAAATTTTTTCAAAGGGTTAAAGGAAAAGGTCAAAAGAAGCCCCCAAGCCTATTTTTTATCTTCCACGTGGACGACCCACATTCAAATCAGAGATCAATGACAGCTGTACATCTAAATCTGATTTTCCCCCCATTTTCCTGTAAAACTCCTAGGAGTGTGAGTCTTCATCATTTCTTGCTATTTTCTACATGCCAAATAGAGGAGCGAGTTAATTTTGATATCTAGATTTTGGTGGGAGAGATCTGGAGGCGTCTTTCGCCATTAAAATGGTCTGACTATCGGGCTCGATTTGGTTTTCTGATTGTCTTCTCCTAAGCATGCAATGAGCCAAATTTAATAGATTAGGGGCAGAAGTGGTTGGCGAATGGGTGGAAACATGATTTTCCCAAGGAAGGAATTGAATGTGGGAGATATTCGAAGAGATTTTCCCTTGAGCATGTGGTAATTTCTTGCAGATATGATTCTGGGAATCGTGATCGTGATCATGGCCACAATGCTAGCACTCAATGTCTAAATTTTTGGGGGGAAAAGGGGTCTATTGTAAATGCTATAAATGGCATGAATTCATTGTGCAAATGGTTGGGAGTTTTTGGAGAGGTTAGGACGGATTTTTCCTAACAGAAAAAGCTTCATAGAGACCATCCTTTTTGAGAAGCCGTCAAAAGAAGCATGTATATTTATTTTTGTGTCAAATTTAATCGTGTCAAGGTGGTTGCAAGTGTACAACCATTGACAAGCTTTGATATTGTTCTGGAAACTTTCCCTTGCTGATCGTTTGATCAAACTTGGGATATTCTGTGTAAATCTTTGAGCGAAGTGTATTTATTTCATCTCTAAATGCATGCAAGTAATTTTTCTTGTTTCTATTGCAATCTTGTACCAAAATCTGGTCCAATCACACAGGTCTCAATCCTTGTGATAGTTTAGTGGCATCTGCAATTTCATTTCTTGGAAGAGCCTTCATCTGGGAGTGGGATAAATGGTTTAAAATCAATTTTCTTTCATTTTGTTGACAAATATTATCTGTAAGCCTATGGGTGTACCTCTAGTGTGATTTGGTTTAAATCTTGGTGTTTTATTGGGTTCTCTAACTCAAGCATTCATGATAGAATACCACAGGTTGTGTGAAAGAGTGCTAATTTGGGCCTCCATTGAAGGACACATTCTAGTTGAGGAAACAATTTAATGTTTTGTGGCATTTTGTTGATTGAGTCTTTCCATTTTGCATAAGCTCTCAAGGATCTGGTGAGTCAAGTCCATCCTGTGCCCCCTCCCACCAAAAATCTATTTAACAACATTTAATCTTACCCATACTACCCATGTTTCTGCTCTGTATACCTACACAAGACCAAAAACCATTTACTGAAGTTTGTAGGATAGATCAGGACCCCCAATGATTTTAGTAACCTTGCCTTGTTGTGAAGATATCCCCATAATCTGGAAGTGACAACTTGTGTGACTCAGGTTTGGTGTGTTGATCATATTTTCCCCAAGATCTTCTCCATAAAATTTATGCAAAAGAAAGGTATCTGTATTTCCTTTCAAATAATAGAGGTTACAAAATAGGTTCTCTTACCTTGGTTGAAAGGCACAACCTAAAATAGTTAGGCTAAGATCACATCCTTTTAAGGTGCTATCCATTTCTCCACAAATCCAAGTAACAAAGGGACAATTAGATTTTCTCCTCGGCTACAAAAATGACATATATTTATCATCTATCTTCCTCTAAGATCCCTGTTGAATCTGTGTTGCTGCTTGGCTTGAAAAGGAGAACAAATTTGGATACCAACATCAGTGGCGCCATTGCTAGGGAATAGTTCAATTTGATCCATGTGTATACATATTTGAAGTTCATAACTTGTTTATCCCATCAAAAACACCAACATCAGTGGTGCCGTTGTCAGGGAGTGTTTTGAATTGCTGGGAACTAATTTGCACCTTTGAGACTAATTTTATTATCCACTGCCAGTTCATATCTATTTGACCTGTCAACAACACCAACATCAATGCCGCTGTTACTGGGAACATTGTGATACAGTTCATACTCAGACCCTGGTAAATGTTTCTTGTCTTCTCTAAAGTGCCAGAAATATATTTTAAATATTAGCATGTGTTCGACCCTGTATGAAGTTTCAAGTTAGAAGTGTTGTATGTAACTTTTCCAGTCTCTACATGTTTTGCACTGGTACTCATTGACAAATTTTGGTAAAGGAAGGTTAGATTTTTCATTTCTAGTTTATAAGTGCTGACAAACATTTGATAGAATATATTTTAGTGCATTTGCACAACTAAGGTAGAAGTCCTTAGTGGTGACTCCCTGTTGTTTTGATTTTGATAACGACAAGTGTCTTAAACCTCTGTCAAGTAAGATTTGTCACTAATATTTGAAAATCTGGAAGGAAGGTGATCTTTCTTTGCTAGGGGTCTTGCTAGGACATTGTTTCCTGAGTTAGGAAGAGCAAAGTCAGAAGGAAGAAAATCCTAGAGAGGTGTGGGAGATCAGCAGACAAGAAGGGGGATCTCCATTGATGAAAGTGATTGGCCTATCATTGTAGACTTCTATTCAAGTGACTCTGAATTAGGTAGCCTCTTTGTGGAATTGAATTCTCCAACTGGAGAGGGGCCTTCATTTGATTTTGAAAGATTTGATTCACATTCTGCACCTATCTTTTCTAAAGTTGATAGGGATTTCCAAGAAGCTAGGCCTTTAGAGGGTGTCCATTTTGAAAACTATACTCCTATATTTCAAGGACCCTCTGCCCCTTATTATTTTGTCACCCCTCCAATATCACCTCCTCGAATCAATTTGGCTCAGCCCCCACCCATACTCCCATTTGTTGTAAACACCTTTGGATCTATAAACTTTGTGGTAATGGCTGGTTACCCAAATGTAGTGCCTCAAGATGTAAGGAATAGACTTCCAAAGTTACAGGGAAACAATGTTATTACTGATGATCAACATCTAAATCTCTTCCTCAATATGATGGAAGATTTTGAGATTGAACATGAAGATGTATACATCAAATTGTTTGTTCACACTTTAGAGGAGGATGCAAGGGACTGGTATAAGGCATTACCAGATAACTCTATTGATTCTTGGGCTGAGATGAACAATGCATTTAGATTGCAATATGGTGATAGAAATGACCCTAGATTTCTTCTGTCAGAGTTTGAAAACATCAAGAAGAATCCCAATGAGTCTTTACATGATTTCAACACAAGGTTCAATAAGACCTTGAGGAGATTTCCTGTTAGGATCAGGTCATGTGATGAATCATGTTTGATCAAATACACAGATGGATTTAATAAAAAGTTGCTTATTACTTGAGGGACAAGAACCTTGCTAACTTGAGGCAAGCATTCACTATGGCCCTACAAATAGAGAATAATACGAAGGCAATAGGAAAACCTCCTAAGAGGGATGGTGTGAAGTTGATTAACCTAGAAAAACCTGGAAGGCTGATTAACCTAGAAACTGATGGTGTGCATGGCTGCTGATTTGGAAGAAGTTGTGAAGACTTTGGCAGGGGCTGTCAAGGAGATTTCCTACAAATTAGCCCGAGCTAAGAAAGGAATTGGGAAGAGTTCACAAGGGAAACACAAGAAACAAGGCCAAGATAGATTTACAAATCATCAAAGAACTGATTATAGGGGTAAAGGACCTATTGGATTTGGAAATAGGCAGCCCCAAGGTAGAGAAAATAGAAAGGTGCCTGATCCTTTGGCTGCTAGAGTTGTTTTGGAAGAAACAAAGGTCATTGATTGGTGTGACAAATGTTTCATGCCCCATGCTCCTTGTGAAGAAGATCAACAAGAATAAGAAGAAGCTGATGATGACAAATGATGATGATGTTTGCATGATGGGTTGCTCCACTAGCTCACAACAAGGGGCAACCTCAACTGAGGTGATAAGTGCTAGAAATGCTGCCACTTTTTAGGACTACATTCATAGGGTACCTATTCTTCCTCTCTCTCATACTTTAGAAGTAGATGATGTACAAGATTTTGAATTTCCCAATAATGAATTTGAATATTTAAGGGCTTTAATGATAAAAAATTATGATGGAGGAATCCCATCATGAGGAAGATAGGAAATTGTTAATGAATGTTGTTGTTTCCCAAGAGAAGGAATATAACACAAGAAGTAGGGTTGTCAAAGGTGTAGGGCCTCAAGCCAAGCCAAAAGCTCCCCTACTTTCAAACATTCCTAAAGAGGCTCCTAAGAAAGATGCACCTGCCAAAGGCCCTGCAGTTCCAAGGAAAAATCACACCCCTCCTCATGCTCAAATTAGCAAAAATCTTGTACCACCTAATGAGTGTACTAGCTTTCCTTCCAATACTGCCTTGCCCAAGAATGTCCCATATGACATTGCCCAAGTTTTAAGTCAAATCAAAGTCTCTGTTCCAATTTTTGAGTTGCTTAGGATTCCTGAGCACAAAAAGAGAGCATTTGAATACTTGGGATTGAGTGAAGAGAAGACTAACCCAAGGAAGAAATGTGAACATTTTGGAGAATCCTCCAGTCATTAAAGAGTCTAAGACACCATCAACATCAGAAGAGCTAGCTGAACCACCTGAGGTTTATTTAGGGACATCCTTCGTAGATTCTCAACTGAATGTAGATCCATTCTTCACCACTTTGAACATTAAGGATAGGATGCTCCACAACTGTATGATTGACTCAGGGGCATCCTGTAATGTCATGCCTTTGGAGGTCATGAATGAGCTGAATATTAAAGTAACAACAACATATGGGAAGTGCACTTCCATGGACTCCAGAGAAGTGCCAGTAGTGGGATGTGTGAAGGGTTTGGTGGTGCAGCTAGCAGCCTACCCAGGTAAAAATTTAAAACTTGATGTTGTCATAGTTGATTGCCCAGCCAAGTGGGGTATGTTGCTATCAAGAAAATGGGCTACAAGTGTTGGTGGGAGTGTCCAAATGGACATGTCTTATGCCACCATCCCAGTTGAAGGAAGCCTTGTCAGGTTGTATGGGGAGAAGAAAATGTTGCACCTTATTGAGGATCCCAACAATGTGTCTTATGAAGTATTGTACACAAATGTTGATGCTGACAACTTTGTGGAATTTTTTGAGGGAAGGGAGCACAAGATTGAGGATTCTAAGTGTCTTGAGCAAGCAGGATCTCCTTGGACCCATTGTTTGATGGAGCTTGCTCCAAATTTGGAAATGGTGTTGGTGTTGTTTTGATTTCTCCAAGTCAGGAAAGGTTTGTTTTTTCCTTCAAACTTAACTTTGAGTGCACTAACAACATTGCTGAGTATGAGGCATTGTTGTTAGGTTTAAGAATTTCTTGGAAGTATGGCATCAAAGACATTATTGTCAAAGGAGATTCAGAGTTAATTGTCAAGCAAGTTAGAAAAATGTATGCCACAAAGAATCAAAGGATGAAGCAATATAAGAATGCATTTTGGGATTTAATTGAGATGTTTGACTCCTTCAACATTGTGCATCATGACAGAAGGTTCAATGACTTAGTAGACAAGCTGGAAGTGTTGGGGTCTCAGTTTGAAAAGTCTACAACATCCCCTTATTGTGAATATGAGTTGAGGTATTAACAAGACCCTCTATCCCTGACAATATAAAACACTGGCAGGTTTTTGACGATGATGCTCAGATCTGGAGATTTCTACAGAACAGAGGAGAGTTTGTTGATCAAAACATTGATTGGGAGCCAATGGTTTGTGTAACAGAGGGAAAGGAAACCTTGTTTGGCAAAGGCATCATCCAACTAAAGACCAATACTATTCCTAGAGGGCTGGTTGCTCTTGAATCAAATTTTGATAATGTTGACTGCATTATTAACAGGCATATGTCAAGCCTCAAGGGATATTGAGGAGTATGACCTTGGCACAGAGGAAAAACCAAGGAAGATTTGGCTGGGCAGCAATCTCAGCAAAGTGGAAAAGCAGTCATACATCCAGTTGTTAAAAAAATACCAAGATTGCATGGCTTGGACCTATTTTGAGCTCAAAGCATACAGAGAAGACCTGTTCCAGCATGAGATTCCCTTGGAGCCCAATGTAAAACCATTCAGGCAGAAGCAAAGGCCAATCAATCCTCTCTTATCTCTTAGGATGCAAGAAGAGCTGAAGAAGCTAAGAGATGGAGGGATTATCTAGCCCACAAGGTATTCTTCTTGGGTTGCCAACCTAGTGCCAGTAAGAAAGAAGAATGGTGACATTAGGTTGTGTGTAGATTTCAAGAATCTAAACAAGGCCTCAATGAAGGAAAATTATCCTTTACCTAACATGGAACACATGTTACAGAAGGTGACTAGTTCTGAGTTGCTTTCTACCTTGGATGGCTTCTCTGGTTATAACTAGGTCATGGTAAAAGAATCAGAAAGGATAAAGACAACCTTCACTACTCCATGGGGAACATATGTGTATATCAGGATGCCCTTTGGTCTGATGAATGTTGGGGCCACTTTTCAGAGAGAAATGGATTTGCTTTTGCTGGTTACATCAATGAGTTTATTGTTGTTTACCAAGATGATGTAACAGTGTTTTCAAGAAAGAGAAGTGACCATTTGTTACACTTAGAGAAGATGTTGATTAGATGTAGGGAATATGGCATCTCACTCAATCCAATGAAATGTCATTTTGGAGTGTAGAAGAAAAAATTGATTGGTCACATTGTGTCACAAGAAGGAGTGATGATTGATCCAGAAAGAGTGGAGGCCATCAGCAAAGTCCCAATTCCAAGAACCAAGAAAGGAATTCAGTCCTTCTTTGGGTAGATAAACTTCATTAGAAGGTTTATATCAAACTTTGCTGAGTTGACCATCCCAATCACTTCCATGCTCAAGAAGGATCAGGTCATCAAATGGGAGGAGGCTGTCATCCAAGCTTTCAATGGAATCAAAGAGGCATTGAAGCATGCCCCTTTTTTAGCAGCCCTAGATTATAAGAAACCTTTCCAGCTATTTTCCTTTGCTTCAGAAAACATTGTTTCTTCTGTCTTGTTACATAAGGATAATGAAGGGGCTGAGAGGCCAATTACCTTTATTAGTAAAGCACTGCAAGGGGCAGAACTAAAATACACCATCATGGAGAAGTAGGCATTTTCCTTGGTCAAAGAAAAAAAGGTTTTCAGGCCCTATATTCTAAGTTCAAAAGTTGTTGCTTATGCTCCCCATACCATGGGTAAAGACATCTTGTCAGAGATGGAAGTCTCAAGTAAAAGATGTAGATGGGTCAACAAGTTGCAGGAATATGATATGGACATCCAAACCATGAAGTTGGTGAGAGGTTTGGGGTTAGCTAAGCTTATGGCTGAGAGCAACTTGCAGACCATTGAGGTAAATGAGATTGAAGAGGAAAGGGAAGCTGTTTTTGAAAAATTAATGAGTTCAGAGTGGTACAAGGATGTGATGTTCTATCTCAGACATTTAAATTACCCTAAGCATTTGAATAAGAACCAAAAAAGAGCTCTTAAGGTGGCTTCCCAGAAATATGTCATTATTGATTTTGGGTTTGCATGGAAAAACCCAGAGGGAGTCCTCTTGAGATGAATCACTGAAGATGAAGCCCCCAAAATAATTACTGATCTCCTTAGAGGAGTTTGTGGGGGGCATTTTTTTGCAAGAGTCACAACACATAAGATCCTAAGGGCTGGTTATTGGTGGCCAACTCTTTTCAAGGATACAACCTTACTGATCAGAAGATGTGAGAGTTGACAGCGTTTCTTTGGAAGGTTGAAAGCTTCAGGCTCCCTGCCTTTGCAGTCTGTATCAATCGAAGCCACATTCAAGAAATGGGGAATGGACTTCATTGCTTAGATTTCAGACCCTTCAAGTGTTGGCCATAAGTGGATTCTTATAGACACTGACTACTTTACCAAATGGGTGGAAGAAATCCCTACCAAGAAGGCTACACACCAAGTTGTCATGGACTTTGTGCTAAACAATATTATTTACAGGTTTGGAGTACCAGTCAAAATCATAGTTGATAATGCCATGAGTTTCAGAGCTAAACCTCTAGTTGTAATGTGCAAGGAATATGGGATCAATCTGATATATGCCTCTAATTATAATCCCCAAGGAAATGGAAAAGCTAAGTCCAATAATAAGAACTCGCTGAAGATCATCAAAATTAAATTGGAATTGAACAAGAGAAAACGGGCTGAATAGCTGAAGTTTGCTGTCTAGGCTGATAGGATCACTGTTAAAAGAGAAAATGGAAAGAGTCCATTTGAGTTGGTGTATGGGACTCAGGCCCTACTGCCCCTGCATATGCAACTATCCTCATATCAATTCATTCAACAACTGGAACATCAAGAGGTAAGTCCTTATGATGCTCGCATCAACTAGATTATTGAGCTTTATGAAGAGAGAAAGGCATCCCACCAAAGGCATATCAAATTTAGAGAATTTAGATAAAGAAACTGTTTGACAAGAAGGTCACTCCCAGAGTGTTCAATATTGGAGATCTTGTGCTACTATGGGATAGCAGGCATGAAGATAAGGGCAAGCATGGAAAATTTGATTCGTTGTGGATGGGCCCGTACTCCATTGACATTAGGATTGGTGAACACACCTTCTTCTTGAAGGATTTAGATGGTGAATTTCTCGAACTGTCTGTTAATGGTAGGCATTTGAAGCACTTCTTGGATTAATTCCCCATAATCAAGGTAAACACCTCTTATACAATGTATAGTTTGTTGTTTGTGTCCTGTTTTTGTGTTTTTGCTCGTCCTGGTCCGTGGTGACATGTTTTGCTAGCTTCTTTGTTCATTTTTGGAGATGGATTTATTTCTTTGCTCTTTGAGTTGACTCTTTCGCCCAATTGATATTTTCGCACTTGGTCTACTATTGTTCTTGCGGCGCTCGCAGGGAGTGCCCATCCTCGAGTCGGAGCCAGTTTTTCTGCTCAAAATAGTCTCGCCCCATTTATGCCTTTGAAAATCTATTGATTCATGGCCTCTGTCATTATCTCCTTCCCCGTATTGTGATTGGTCAATATTTTTTGCCATTTTAACCTGCTCCTGGGTTGAAGATCATGTATGGGGTCCGTATTTGTATCCTTGTTCCTTTGTTCCTCTAGAAAAGCTCTGTATTTTGGGCCCTCCCATACTTTGTTCCTTCGAAACTCACATTTTCTCATTCTCACTATATTCCACATGTGGGATTTGTCATCTCTATTGTTTTTTTCCCCAGATACTTGAAGGAAAATGAATTGATGTGTCCCTGAGGAATGTGCTTGAGCCTTGTAACATTTCTAAACTCTTTGTCCTTGAAGAACATTATGTTTTCAGGCACAAATGGTCATTTCTCTGTATTTTACGGTTTGACAGGCATTTCTCTCGGTCAAATTTGCATCATTTCATCAACAGGAGACGTGGTCTCCTTTGGTTGGACGTGGCTCGGCTGGATACTTCAAAAATTATATAAAATGCCTCACCTTTGAAATATGTCCACTTGGAGGAACGACGCTCATTTAAGAATCTACTTTTTGGTCTGGCTTTGAAGTAGCGTCGGGAGGACACATGGAGGCTTGTCGGGATGGAGACACATGGAGGCTTCCACTGGGTTTCCCATACTTAGACAAATTTCAAAAGGTTTTTGGGAAGTCTAGGGCACGTGGAGGAATGACACTCATTTGAAGATCTACTTTTAGGTTTGGCCTTGGAGTAGCATGTCGGGAAGACACGTGGAGGACTCTGCTCACTTTGCATTTTTGCATGGACTTTTCAATGGTTAAAGGAGACTGCCACGGAGCTTTACAAGTGGCACCTTCTGTTGAGCTTCAAGCCTTCTAACAAATTTTTCCGGAGCAGGACACATGGCGAGCTCATGCTCATTCAGGCTCTCAAATTTTGGGAACCATCTCAAGAAGTGCCATTATGACACATGGCAGTTTGAAAAGTCAAAAGGGATAAGGAGGCAGACCATTTGAGGCAACTTAAACTTTTTTCCTTTTGTCTCAAAAGGGTTAAAATATCAAAAATGGCCCGCGAGCCCGACAAAGGAAAAAGTCAAAATATGTTTCTGGTCAAAGGGGTGGGAAGGCAGATCATTAGTGGGCAACTTGGAAATTTTGTCCTCTTGTATTCAAATGACTCAAAGTATCAAAAAATCCTGAGGACCCGATCAAAAAGGTCAGAGCTTTCTCCAGTCAACAACGGAGGTGCGAGCTTTCGGAGGAGAAGGTTAGAAGTTTTCCTTTTTAGGGAGAAAGGTGTTAAAGGCATAAAAATACCCAGGGTTCCATTGGGACCCACATTAGAAACTTGAAGCGAAAGGGTGGAGCTGCAGGGAAAACTTGGGAAATTTTCCTTTTTTCAAAAGAGAGTCAAAATGCAGAATTTTTCCACGGTTCCTCTAGGACCCACCTTAGGACATGTGTCAGGCACATTTTCAGAAGCGGAGGTGCAGAGCAAAATGTGAATTTTTAACATTTTTTCAAAGGGTCAAAGGAAAAGGTCAGAAGAAGCCCCCGATCCTGTTTTTGATCTTCCATGTTCAAATCAGAGATTAATGAAAGCTGTGCATCTAAATCTGATTTTCCCCCCATTTTTACTATAAAACTCCTGGGAGTGCGAGTCTTCATCATTTCTTTCTATTTTCTACATGCCAAACAGAGGGGTGAGTTGATTTTGATATCTAGAGTTTGGTGGGAGAGATCTGGAGGCGTCTTTCACCATTAAAACAATCTGACTATCGGGCTCGATCTGGTTTTTGATTTTGTTCTCCCGATCACACAAGGAGCTAGATTTGATAGACTAGGGGCAAAAGTGGTTGGCGAATGGGTGGAAAAGTGTTTTTCCCAAGGAAGGAATTGAATGTGGGAGATATTTGAAGAGATTTGACCTCGAGCACCTGTTAATTTCTTGCAGATTTGATTCTAGAAATCGCGATCATGATTATGGCCACAATGCTAGTACTCAATGTCTGGATTTTTGGGGAGAAAAGGGGTCTGTTGTAAATTCTATAAATGGCATGAATTCATCGTGCAAATGGTTGGGAGTTTTTGGAGAGGTCAGGACTGATTTTTCCGAACAGAATAAGCTTCATAGAGCCCATCCTTTTTTAGAAGCTGTCAAAAGAAGCTTGTATATTTATTTTTGTGTCAAATTTAATCGTGTCAAGGTGGTTGCAAGTGTACAACCATTGACAAGCTTTGAGATTGTTCTGGAAACTTTCCCTTGCTGATAGTTTGATCAAACTTGGGATATCCTGTGTAAATATTTGAGCGAAGTTTATTTATTTCATCTCTGAATGCATGCAAGTATTTTTCTTGTTTCTGTTGCAATCTTGTACTAAAATCTGGTCCAATCACATAGGTCTCAATCCTTGTGATAGTTTAGTGGCATCTGCAATTTCATTTCTCGGAAGAGCCTTCATCTGGGAGTGGGATAAATGGTTGTAAATCACTTTTCTTTCATTTTGTTGACATAGATTATCTGTAAGCCTCTGGGTGTACCTCCGGTGTGATTTGGTTTAAATCTTGGTGTTTTGTTTAGTTCTCTAACTCGAGCATTTGTGATAGAATCCCACAGGTTGTGTGAAAGAGTGCTAATCTGGGCCTCCATTGAAGCACATATTCTAGTTGAGGAAACAATTTAACTTTTTGTGGCATCTTTTTGATTGAGTATTTCCATTTTTCATAAGCTCTCAAGGATCTGGTGAGTCAAGTCCATCCTTTCCCCCCTCCCACTAAAAATCTATTTAACAACATTTAATCCTACTCATACTACCCCTGTTTCTGCTCTGTATACCTACACAAGACCAAAATCTATTTACTGAAGTATGTAGGACAGATCAGGACCCCAAATTTCTTTAGTAAGCTTGCTCTGTTGTTAGATATCCCCACAATCTGGAAGTGACAACTCGTGAGAGTCAGGTTCGGTGTGTTGATCATATTTTCCCCAAGGTCTTCTCCATAAAATTTATGCAAAAGAAACGTATATGTATCTCCTTTCAAATAACATAGGTTACAAAATAGGTTCTCTTACCTTGGTTGAAAGGCATAACCTAAAATCGTTAGGATAAGATCACATCCTTTTAAGGTGTTATCCATTTCTCCACAAATCTAGGTAACAAAGGGACAATTATATTTTCTCCCTGGCTACAAAATGACATATATTTATGATCTATCTTCCTCTAAGCTCCCTATTGAATTTTTGTTGCTGCTTGGCTTGAAAAGGAGAACAAATTTGGATACCAACAAGTTTCTCTACTAAATCTCATCCCAATTCTGTGTCTCATACTTGTGCTCATATCAGTGAACCAAAAGTCTTATCGCTCCCTGCACCTCTAAAGTTTGATTTAAATTCTAAGCTCTAATATATTATTCCTTAACTCATAGCTCATCAATTGATAAGTTTTCCAAATCCTCGTTTCTATCCTCCTTATCATCTGACCAAATATCAAGCTCTCTAATTTTGTGTTTATCATCAAATCATTGGACATAATGATAATGATTGCTATGCTTTACAACACAGAATAAAACATCTTGAACATCAAGGTTTTATCTCATTCATTGCATGAAATTATGTTACATGGTCATCTCTAATTATTACATCCCAATGTGTTCCAAAATCTGATTTATTTATGTTTAATGAGCATCACATTATCACGTCTCATGTTATTTCTTCAGTCACTTAAGCGTTGCCTACTCAACCCATTCCAATTAAGAAATCACATCTCAAGGTTTGTCTTCCATCACCTCCTCCTAATAAGTCATATACAACATTACCAAATCAAACTAAGAAACCTAATCTAAACATCGGTACAACTCTTGCACCTCTAAAGTCTTCTACGGAGTTAACAAATAAGAAACCACTCGCTACGTAAGAAAAAAATCTCTATTTTGCCTCATTTAGCTTCCAAAGCTTGAGGCTTCTAAGCCATCACCACTTCAATGTCCAATTACATTTTTCAAGGAAACTACTCCTTAAATTTATTCATTTAGCATCAATGACTAGATCTCCATCAATTACATACTAGGGGGGCATCATAGCTTCTTCCCCCTTGCATTTTTATCAAATTTTAATATCATCTCATACAATTAGTACTTTGTGCTTAGATGCCTAATATATTATACACATCATTATAAACCCCTTAATACATTTGTATCATCACTACCCTATGACACACTCTAGTTTTTTGGTTCACACTTAACTACAAAGGGCTAAATATATACATGGAACTAACACTCTACACATTTCACGCTTTTCACACACTTGACATCTCTTTCTCACGACTTCTATAACACATTACACACATGATTCAATCTACACATGCGGGATGTATAATTATTGTATATAATTTTACATGTTTCCCTCATTACCATATGATGTGCTGTAGTTCTATAGTTCATACTCGAGTGCTGAGGGTTTTAATATATAATGAACCTCACTACACTCACTCTATATGTTATGCTCTTTATCAACCATATCTTCTTAGCACACAATTCAAACCATTTCCTGATGACGCACTCTTATTCTATGGTTCATTCTTGAATGATGAGGGAACATGTTTAAATGAACCTCATCTCATCCATATTCATTCATATTTGCTTGAGGGACACATTTCTCCTATCATACACTCTACACTCCATTCCATCTCATTCACACCATAATACATTTCTTGGTCGCATTTACTCTTGCTTTCATTTTCTTAGGTGTACACTTTATTACACATGCTTGAAAAATATTTTGTATCTCATTATCATTATATATACACATGTGTGTTCTCTTTCCTTTTAGTTTTGATCAAAGATTTTACATAGATCGATACACGTAACATGGATGTTTGATGCAATACCACATACCAGTCCCACAATGGCTCCTGGGGGTATTCAATTTCGAGTACACTACACATGATATTCTTTCATTTTTATAGTAAATTAATATATTGGGTTATACACACTTTGACATACTTTTAATCTTTCTAACATGCTAATAGGCACTTCATGTACAACTTTTGTTTTACAGGTATATTTGTTACCGGGTCAAAGCACATAACTGTGTCCCACTTTTTGGAACTTTTTGTACCTCTAAATACATTAATTTTTGACATCATTGAAATTGTAGAGTCAATAGCCACAAAAGTGGATAGAATTTAAAAATGTTGTAAACTAATGCAAATTTTCATTTTGAATGCATAATGTATGTGGATTTTTTTTTTTGAAAAAAGAAATCATTTTTTGGATTTTTAGGTATTTATTTCAATGGTTTTATATTTTATAGTAGAGAAACATCGGGCCAATGTCTTATAATGTAGTAAAAACATATTTGTTTATTACGAAATTTTAGGTATATATTCTTGACTCAATTATATATTAAATGAATATGTTTGAAATTTTTTGGATATGTATTTAATTTTTATTAATTTTTTAGTGAATATTTTTATTCGATTTAGATATGTGTATATTTTTATGGTGATAGATCTCTTTATTTATTTCAAAATTTATTTTTTTCATGATCGTAACGACAACATTAAAATTTAGTAAAATATAATTTTTCAATATTTTGGAAATGATTTACTATTTTTCATAGTTTTTCAAATGGGATGTGTCGAATTTGTAAAAATACAATATTTTAGAAATAATTTTTAAACAAATAGTAAAACCCATTTTAACAAATCAAAAACTATATTT
This sequence comes from Taxus chinensis, assembly GCA_019776745.2. Lineage (NCBI taxonomy): Eukaryota > Viridiplantae > Streptophyta > Pinopsida > Cupressales > Taxaceae > Taxus > Taxus chinensis. The sequence goes on from CM034153.1 coordinate 140,056,520, forward strand.
TTTGGAAATATCATAATAAATGAATCTATTTTTAAATTTAATTAATTTAATTAACTAATTAGACCCAAACACATGGCATTTGAAGTGACATCTTTAGGCCTATAATTGCACTCCAAATGGATTAAGGGAAAAATAGGCCACATAGGTTCCACCTAGGCTCCACATAAGTGGGTTCGCCCAAACACGCCTTAAGCACAATTCCTCCAAAAATATCCAAGCTAAAATATGCCCAAGGGGGTTCACCCGAACCATCTTCGGGCAAAGACGGGTTTAGAAAATCCCATTTCTTTAATGATATGACACATTGAGAAAATTGGGTTTGTGCAAAGAGGGTGTTTTCCCAAACACCCCTCAAATTATTGATGTGAAATTTTGTGGGTCACTTTTTTGGCCCACCAAGTGGGACATACTATTGTGCGTTCAACCTACCATGGTTTTTTGTTACTTTACTTTTTATTATCTGCCATCGTTTATGGGATTTACCCTATGTCTTGTTTGTTCTCTAATTTCTTGTATGATTTTGGCCACGTAGGCCTCGATTGTATTGCGACATTGTGAGTGATGTCCCATGTTTACAACCATATTTTTATGGTCTACATTATCTTCACGTGTATTTTTTGCTTGCATATTCACTTACACATTGTATTATTGTCTACTAGCTTACATCTTGTCTTTTACATGTGTATTTATCTTTCTTGCACTAACACTTGGTTCCTATCCACTTTTCCTGTGTGCTCCTTGGTTTCTAACAAGCACATTCCTTCCCCCTACATGGCATCAATTTTAGTTCAGCGTTCGGTCCTCCTTTTTCTGCATACTCCTCAGTGATGTCACATGTACCCCAAATGAGGGGGGCATCATCGGGTGAATAAGTCACCCCATACAACAATCTTTAGTCACAGTTCAGTATAGTTCAACACATAGTCAAAAAATTCTATAGTCTTAGCAACAACCAGGAATCTAACTCCGGTCCTCAGCAAAACACTGACACTAGCACCTAGACACAAAAAATACCACTTGGGAACCCATGACCCTTCTTGGAATCCTATGACCAGGGGTTTACAAAAACATTATCAGTTGAACACATTTTTTAGAAGTTTACACAACTTTTATAGGACAGGAATTCCTTCAACACTCGACATGTATACACTACACTGCATTTTCTACTTTTATGTTGGATCGAATCAGATCAAATTTTTACACACCATATGTAGTGGTGTACACATTTAGGGAAGTAAATAAAGGTTGAAGGATGAAACTATAATTTTCTCCCTACGTTTCTTCCATACTTGGTGCAGCTGATGTGATACCACCCAAAAAACTCGCATTTAATGCAACTGGCATGAGATAACCCAAAAAAATCATTCTTCTAAATCATCTTCAGGATTATTTCTATCTCTATTATTCATCATAGATTAGGTGCAAATGTTCCTTTTTTACATCTTTGCATACATTCCTATATATTTTTTACTCGTTTTGATCATATATGCATATTTTACCACTCTTTCGTTCTTCTCCTTTCCACGTCTATCCTTATGGGAAGTAGTAGTCACATCATCACACGTCAATCACACATCAACACATAAACGATAATCGACATCGGAAATAGGTACAAATGTGACATCTACACATACACTCTCACGCTATGGTCATTTTCATCACTTCTTTTCACTTCCTCTTCTCTAGCATCCATGCTTCACATTTTATCACTCCACGCTTTTTCTTGTCTCTCAACATGATTTTTTTCCATCAATCTACATGGTTATTAGGTCCGCATCTCTTATCTACTTTATGAAATTTGTAATTCAATTAACATCATAAAGTGGGGGTAAATGTAGACAGTAAATCTTACACTTTGGGTATCTCTCTAGTCTTGATCACATACTACTATTCATATTATTCCTAAGGAAGAAAATTACTAATGTATCACTATTTATTTTTCCTTTTTTCGTCTTACACTTCTACTTTCCTAGTCTGTCTTTTTTATACTTTGGCATTTCTCACCCTAGACATTACTACCCAACCAAGACGTCAACGTCGGGCGCCCTCATCCCTTCTGGGCGTCGTCAACCTCTTTATACTTTGCTCACATCTTTGGGTCCTTTCTAGTTGTTTGGACATCTTATCTTTTTGGTAGTCATCCTTTTCAGGGTTAATTATGAAATTATAGAAAGGGAATCATATAAATATAAAGTTTTGTGATCATAATAACAAACCAAACAATAATCATTAGCTATCGCCACTTAGTGTTACATTCCAAGGCTATTCTAGAGCATTAAAGCATCCATTCTAGATCTACATAGGGGAAAAGGGACTACATTATTCTGGAAACACTTCATAGGATGGGAAGTTCATTATTTCATGCACACATCTATCTAAATTTTTTACATCTAGTAACTTGCTCGCTATCATGTGCGACACGCGCAAGAGCCACCTAGGGAACGAGTTAGAAACACACAAAAAAACTTACATTGGGTATGATATGTAGTGCAATGCTCGGTCGTAAGTTCACTTGTTTGACATCCAATGATAGTTTGACCCCTCATTTACATTATTTTATTTCTCAGATTTAATGTGCTTTGAGGGTTTTACAGGTATTCTTCTTTACATGTTAGAAGTGACATCGGTGAACTTTATGTGATATACTAGTGACAAGAATCGAAGGAAATTGAACATATTATGACCCTCTAAAGGATATTTTCTCAAGTTCCACGTATTCATGGGCACCCAGAACAGGTCTAAAGTGCCCCAATTTAGGAAAATATTATGGTCACACAATTTTCGGAGGCTTGGTATGACACTTTCCCATATTTTCTTGTCATTTCATCACTTCGACATAGTCTAAGATCAATTGTGAATCATATAAGTCTTTCTATGCCTTTATTTGCAAGTACGGTTTCATATTTCTTATCTTACATGCTTGGGTTAGATATGTATTTCATAGTATATTTAATTACAAATTTGTTACATATTTTTATTAGGCATTTTTTTCATTTGTCAATATTTTTTTTAAAGCAATTTTTTCAATATTAAATATAATATTAATTCTTGAAAATTTCTATCTCCATTTCCATTTACACGGAGTTGTCTTAATCCAACACCTATTTTACATAGGATTTTTTAGTGTCAACTCATGGCTAATTTATTACATAGTGAAATGATAGAGGGAAATTTCACACATTCCATGTCGTATATTCCTTTATGCATGCTAATAGTTCAAATCCCAACCGTCATGTAAATTGCGAAGATGAAATGGTTATAATCACCCCTTCAGCAACGACCATTGGTAATAATTTTAATTTTTAGTTTTGTGTGAGTTTTTTTAACCATTATGGTGATACAAAAAAATCACAAAGATACACTAATTGAGTTGTAATCTTATACTCTATCGAAGAAAACTATATAAATTGTTTTCCTTCGTACTAATCAAACACTCAACTCGTTTATTTGTAGTCTTTCACAATACTTCATAGAATTAGTAGTGATGCATTCTTATTATTATAGAATATTCTACTCTTTTAATCTCTATATCTAATTGTACACATGTATTTCCCTATTCATTGTTATTAAATATAATTTTTAATTATTACAATTAAGTCTTCCTTTATATTTTTTACCATTTCTTAATTGTATTTAATAACGCCATACTCTTATAATTGATCATCCTCATTTTAGTACAATATATTCCCCACACCTTTGGTATAGGTATTTATGGTGTTAATCATGTATATAAAATCATACTTCTTAACATTTTATATATATGTAAAGACATGAGAACAAAACAAGAAAGGAGGATGAGAATTTTGTTTAGCTTGTACCTACCAAGAAGAACAGGTTATTGAGAGTAATACTGAGAACACTTGGATAAAACAAGAGGAAAATCCTTACATCCAAAATCTCTTTTAAGCAGGCTTTAGAAGTAATTTGTAATAAACCCTTTAACCATTCCTACAAGTTGGTTATAACCCTATGGGAAAAAAAAATTCTCCTAGCCATCTCACATGCAATTTAGGGTAAATTTAAATAACCCTTGAAAAGCCAATAGACACTATTTTTACGAATTTGTAAAAAAATGAATTTTGAAATATTGGCGAATGTCAAAAATTAAAAGGAAGTGTTTTCATCTAGTAATCGTTGTCTGTTGGTAGCCTAATGTTACTAGCCAAAAAAAAAAATTCTACTGGTCGAAAACATAATCTTGTCCACTAGTAGGATAATAGTACAAGATGAATACATTATGTTGCTAGCCTGTAACATAATGTTACCAGTCGGTATAAAGGTTCTCTTTAGTGCACGATGTAAAGGTGAATTGAGATATTTTTTTCTTATTACCGTAAATCTAGTCAAATCAACCTAAAAAGTTAACTTATACCCAAAACATTTAGGTGAAATAACAATTGACTTATCACCTCAAAAATAGCCAAATTGAAATTTCAAAAACTCAAATATTCTTGAATTAACAAACATTCACCACTAAAATTTTCATTAACGCAATTTTAGCACCAAACCTATCTTAAGGTTAAACTCAACATCAATATCCTAATGTATGAATGTAATAAGGAAAACATGACATTATATATACATACATACATACATACATATATATATATATATATATATATATACATATATATATATATATATATATATATATATATATACATGAGGACTATTAATGTCTTAGTAAAATAACTATCAAAGAGAAGATCGAGTTTTTGATGTTAAAGATGTACATTTTAGTGTCTTACTTGTGAGAGTTATTCATTACACAATGCGATAGAGATGTCCATATAATTCAAGATTGCTATGTAGAAGAAATAATACCCCCACATATATAATGAATATTACTATACGAAGCTCTAATATTCATGATTTAATTTAAACATTAGTCAATTTAAGACTTCGCTACTGCATTCCATGACTATTTTCATGGCTTCTTGAGGACATCTTGGAGTAACATAAGGTATTGATAAAAGTGGAATTTCATCTTATGTACATTCCAAGATGAATTTCTTCAATTATGGTTCTTTGAAGCATAGATATTAGAAATGTTAAGATTTACTCACTGGGACATGATATAATTGTAGTATAATAATTTGAATTTGGCTATGTAAAATTCTCTCATTGGTAATTGGTAATAAATGCTTCAATAGAAGCATGTGAAGAAATGAAAACTATGGATGGTTTCTTAATTAGTTGTAATTGTAGGATTTTTTAATAGTAATAATAGTTGCACTATATAAATGGTTAGAAAGGTGTGACCTCCATTAAATAAAAAGATTTTATATTACATTTGATCTATCACAGAAGCACTTATAATCTATGTATTTTTTTCCTTGTTTATAATATTTCCTATGGATCTTATTGTTCCTATAAATCAAATTTTATTTTTTTTTAATTTTAGAGTGTCACATTTTTGTTTTTTATATTTCTAGTGAAAAATCATAAAAATGTTATATTGCATAAGTTGTACAATTTGAGAAATTATCCCTAAATTCAATTATAACACTTTCTTAGACATAAACGATTCTCTTGTCCCAAGATAAATATGTTTTCACATTTGATCTATGTTTTGTTTGTTTGTTTTAGTCCCCATTTTTCTCTAGGTCCCATTTCTTTTTCTTATATAACCTTTGTAGTTAGTTTTCATTTGTTACAAACTACCTAGATTCCCCTTTTATTTTTCTACTAAGTATCAAACCAATCATCCTGTCCATCTATATTCTCACCAAGGTGGCTAAGCCCCAAAGCTCTCCATTTATTGGTTTTCAAAATCTTTGGATTAAAAGTAATATTTACGGTCGACACTTTTTTATGTACAAATTTTCAAAATTATGTTACCTATCATTTATTTTTTGGCAAAGAAAGAGGTGGAGTAGTAGAATGGTATTTTTGTACACACATAATGACCTTTTAATATGTGATATTAGTGTTTCTTCCTAGGTGTAGTTCCATGACTATTTTCATGGCTTCTTGAGGACATCTTGGAGTAACATAAGGTATTGATAAAAGTGGAATTTCATCTTATGTACATTCCAAGATGAATTTCTTCAATTATGGTTCTTTGAAGCATAGATATTAGAAATGTTAAGATTTACTCACTGGGACATGATATAATTGTAGTATAATAATTTGAATTTGTGTAAAATTTTCTCATTGGTAATTGGTAATAAATGCTTTACTAGAAGCATGTGAAGAAATGAAAACTATGGATGATTTCTTAATTAGTTGTAATTGTAGGATTTTTTAATAGTAATAATAGTTGCACTATATAAATAGTTAGAAAGGTATGACCTCCATTAAATAAAAAGATTTTATATTACATTTGATCTATCACAGAAGCACTTATAATCTATGTATTTTTTTTCCTTGTTTAGAATATTTCCTATGGATCTTATTGTTCCTATAAATCAAATTTTATTTTTTTTTAATTTTAGAGTGTCACATTTTTGTTTTTTATATTTCTAGTGAAAAATCATAAAAATGTTATATTGCATAAGTTGTACAATTTGAGAAATTATCCCTAAATTCAATTATAACACTTTCTTAGACATAAACTATTCTCTTGTCCCAAGATAAATATGTTTTCACATTTGGTCTATGTTTTGTTTGTTTGTTTTAGTCCCCATTTTTCTCTAGGTCCCATCTCTTTTTCTTATGTAACCTTTGTAGTTATACTAGGAATGACATTTACTAGTTTTCATTTGTTACAAACTACCTAGATTCCCCTTTTATTTTTCAACTAAGTATCAAACCAATCATCCTATCCATCTATATTCTCACCAAGGTGGCTAAGCCCCAAAGCTCTCCATTTATTGGTTTTCAAAATCTTTGGATTAAAAGTAATATTTATGGTCGGCACTTTTTTATGTACAAATTTTCAAAATTGTGTTACCTATCATTTATTTTTTGGCAAAGAAAGAGGTGGAGTAGTAGAATGGTATTTTTGTACACACCTAATGACCTTTTAATATGTGATATTAGTGTTTCTTCCTAGGTGCAGGGTCCATTTTAAGAGATATCTGGGAAATCGAAGGTGGAAAATCCCTTACGAATATCCCCAGAACTACTTTCGCAAAATAGGTGAATTTTCTGGAGTTTGTGTGCAAAATTTTCACCTAATTTTAAAGACATGTGATAAAAAGGTTACTATCATGCAGTAGAAATTTTACTATCATGAGACAACAAGTTTACTATCATGCGAAAAAAACCTTGTTGTCGCGTGACAGTGACCTTATTGTCTCCTGACAGCAAGGTTGTTATCGCATGAAAATAAACTTGTTGTCTCATGATAACAAAATTACTATTGCATGACTGCAGAAATAAAATCTCCCGTCATGCATCTACAACCTCCTTTCATGTGTCAACAACACAAGATTTTTACGCATCAACAACCTCCTATCGTACATCAACAACTTCCTATCGTGCGTCAATAATCTCTTGTCATGTGTCAATAACCTACCCTGTAAGTTCACGATACTTGCTAAATTGGTACCTCAGTAAGCTAGTAGTTTTTTAGTAGTATCCTACTCGATGAATCACATTGGTTTATATAGGAGTTGTTTTCAAGGGGTTGGAGAAGCCGAACCCTAAAAAACAATATATTGTAAATTTTAGGCGAACAGGACACTGACCTACTTCGAAAAAATCACCTTTTAAAATTTTCCTAAAATGGAATATTCGCCACTAAAAAAATACATGCCTAAGTGTGTTCCATTGTTATTAATAAAAATATTTTCTTAGGATGTATATACTTTGGAGTATCCCTGTTATGTAACAAAATTCACGAAAAGGAAAAGATTGAATATTACTTAATTTACAAAGAAATTAATTAAATGATTAAATGCTAAAGAAAGATATATTAAAGACCCCCTTTAAAATAGGGTAGGATGAGATGTACATAGACACCCCTTTAAAATATGGAGGAATAAAAAATTAAAAAGGTTTCTCGAACTAGACCCCATTATGGGTGGATGTAATTAATTAATAAGTGTTGTTATGAATGGGTGTGTTGATTACCAAACCACCCGAGAAAATAGTAGTTAAACCTATGGTGATTGGGGATGTGATACAAACACATTGAAATTATTGCTAAAGTAATTTTATGTGATTATGAGTGAAGGTATGAGGTAGGAATTGGAGAGGGGAACTTTAGAGTGTCCTAACTAGGGTATATTAAGTATAACCCAAGATGGTTCCTGACTAGGGAAAGGAGATCATATAAATATTTATTTCATCCTTATAATGTGGCCATATCTTGCGGTGCCAAATATCATGTATCTCCTAAGAATTACTTGAGAAACACACAGTCCTCACCACCCTCTTGAGATATCTATTTAATACTTTGTTTTTTTAATATACAATAGGAGGGATTTATATGGTAAAGTATTGTTATCTCTCAGAAGTGCACTCTTACTGAGGGTTGATAGATCTTCTAATTTTTCTTCTCCCTCACTTCTGTAGATATAATTGAGACACCTCACAGGATGTGGGTCTCCATATTATGAGGTGAATCTCCATGATTACAAGGCCGGTTCCTTCTTTGGAGTACCCCTAAAACTAAAACTGTGGGGTTTGAGGGTTAAAAAGATGGATAAAACTCTAATAAATGGGGTGATACACCAAAATTTGTGAGGGCTTGAATATAAACATGTAAAATATACTGAGAATAAATTGAATGAAACATGATCCAATGGGTTTCAGCTAATCACAAGGAAAACAATTTTCTGTTGAGGGACTGCTCACAACAACAAGGTAGATAATTGCACACTAAAACTAGCAGAAAACACCTATTTGCAGCAAGGTAAAGAATATAAGGAAGCTTAAGTAATTCAGGGAATAAAATTCGCAAGAATAACTACTGTAATACACAACACTGCAAAGTAATGTAAAGGAAATTAACTGATTCTCATTTAAAGGAAACTCTGGCCAATGGCTTCAACACTCAGTACATCAAAAGTTCCTCCACTTTGTGCTTTTCCAATGCACACAATAAATAGAAAAATTATTCACCCAACCCACTAAAAATAGATTGCAGTCTAACTATACCTGCATGATATTTTTAGCCTTTTATAATTAAAAAATAATAAAAAAGGCTTAAAAATACATGCTCGCACATGAAGGTAAAAATAGCCTCTATTCTCAAAATACTCTCCTAGTCAAACTAATTTGACTATTATCCAACTCTGCGTGATGTGTACGGTGTATTTTTGGAGAAAATAAGGTAACCTTCAGGTGAATAATTAATTACTATCTATATCCTTTCCTTATTCGTAAGTCTTGTTCACATGCAAGGGATTTGTCTTTTCTGTGCCACCTTTTGTCTTCATGCTGAATGATTAAAATAATAAAGTCTTTGTCTTCTTAGCTAGCAAGGCACATGGAGATGCTCACTCATTGTCCCCCTTGAATTTGAATAAAACCTACTCATTATCACTTTTTAATTATTCACCATGCAAATAATGAGTCTTTTAATTACCTATGCGGTCATGTTTAAATTGTGCGAAATAAACTTAACCTATGGTTAGGTACCCGTGGTGAATAATATCTTTGGTTAACATTTGATTAGGGTTTGCAACCCTAAGAACACCATCATTTATCACTTTGACTTGGGTTGAACTTTGGAAGATTGTGAAAGGAAAACACTTTGAAAATTCTCATTTGCTATGGCAGTCAAGAAGACTCTAGATTTTGCATCTCTTCTCTTTATTGCCTTGATTCGCCATTCTTCATTCTGGTGATCTATATTTTGTTTCAATGGCCTCCCTTTTGAGTTGGGGTTTCTACATTATTTATGTGCATTTTGGCTTTTATGGAGGTTTCCCTTGAGGTTAAATCTTATAGAGCTCACCATGGACACCATTTTTGGTTGGGCTTAGAGCTTTATATTCACTGGTCGGGCTTATGAGCTCCCAAGCTATGCAAATATGGCCACCATTGAAGCTATCTACATGACTTTATTTGATGAGATAAGATTTTTCTTGCCATCAATGGAGGTTTGGGTTCTCGATTTACACGATGGATCCATTTTACTGCATTTTGCATGAGGGTTTGTGGACATCAATATTGCTATGGATTTTGCAACCCTGACTGCCATTATTTGTTGGTAAAGATTTAATTCTTTAGCTTTGATTTCAATATTTCGTGCTAGTAACCATGGATTTTGGTGAAGAGCTTATGGTTTTTCATCTTTTCCCTATTTTATTTGTCCTCGGTTGCAAGTTCTGTGTTTTTCAATGAACTCACCATTGCTTATCACGACTTTACCTAGTTTTAAAACTTTGATTCTACCTTAGTGTAGAAATTTGGGCCGCCATTAGTGATACCTCTTGATCTTTGCACCATGCTTGTGATTGAAGAGGGGAAACCCATATACTCTACATCTTTGTTTTATACGTCAAGCTCAGCCGCCACATATTGCTCTACGATTCTAGTAGCCATTCATACTTGAGGTAAGAATTTTGTTCCATTTATGGGTTATTGCTTGATATTTGTTGGTTTTTTTTGGAATAAGGGTAAAGTGAGGGTTTTAGAAGGTCCCAAAACCTTATACAAAAAATCCCAGTAGGCTAGATCAAGCGATGAGGATTACATTTAGATAAATCCAAGAAAATTCCAAAAAAATGAACAATCAAATAAAACAAAAAGCAAAATAAAAACAACATCAAAGGAGCTTCCTTAGCTCATTAACTATATGCTTAGCGTGGATGGATCCTGACTCTTCAGCCAATTGATCAGTGAGTGTGATTATCTCAAAGCAATCTTTGGTGATGGCAGCCCAGGTGTTATCTATGAAATTTTCCCAAGCTTTAAGGACAATGAAGGAACATTGTAGCTTGGCCAGGATGTAAGCCACCAATTCAACTTGTCAGTCTTCAGGTTGGTTACTATTATCATCACCAGTTCCATTAGTCATGGTGTCTTCCACTTTTGAAGGAGCTTCCACTTTGGCATCATGGGGGATGATCCATTTTTAGTACCACTATGTAGATCTAGCCCCTCCTCATTCGGCTCCTCATCCATGTCAACCGGACCCGATTCAGGGGAGACAGGATATAACTTAGCTAAACCCAACAGCATGTCCAAAAGATGGAGCTCTGAGCTAGAGACTGGGGAAGAAATAGTAACCACAACATCAGCCTGGCTAGGGGAAAGAGTAGGACTAACAAGGGAGATAGGGGGAAAAACCCACGAGGGAGGAACCCATGATAACCACCTCAGAATTAGAGTCAGAGGAGACTTTCAGGTTGTGGCGCATGCTGGAAGTGGGATAGTAAGAAAATGATGAAATGGGGAAGAGGTGGGGGTATGATGAGGCCAACCAGACTTGGAAGGGAAACGAGCAATCTCAGTAGGAGAAGCAGTGCATTTGAATAGGAGGTAAAGTAGGCCCTGATGAAGAAAGGGGCCTTCTCCCTCCCTCATACGATTTAAATAATGCTCGAGAGACTAGAATGGAAAGGCAACGAGATTTATTTTCTTCCCCCAGTGAAGGTGAGAAAGAATGAATAAATTGGACTTGAAGAACAACCTATGTCACCCATCGATGGTGAAATATCTCATAATTACTTCTACAACCCTGTACCAAGGGGGAGCAGGGATTCCCGAACATAACCAAAAAGATACTAGGCCGGATTCTCACCTTTTTCAATGAAATCCTAGAGCTCCGCTTGCAATGACCTCTTGAAGTAAACTACTGCAGAGTCTGGAAGGCCAGTCACCGAGGTAATGGAGTTGGTGGAGATAGTGAAATAAGTATTACCAATTAGGACTCTGCCACACGACCAGGTAGCCAGGGCACCGTAAGAAACCATGGCTGAGTACCCAATCATTATTTCCAAGAAATTAGTTACACCATTGTCCTTGAGAATATTCCAGACTTCCTGGTCCTCCATCAATTTAGTGCAAGAAGCAAGTTTTATCCTTTTGAGTTGCCCACCCATGGTGATTATCCAATGAGAATGAATAGAGGTGATGGGATGCAAGTTGGCTTTAAAAATCTCACATAAAATGTGGGATTCATTCACGTCATCAAACCTCCTGAACCTGTTATGATTCTGATGTGAGAGTGCACATCTCAAAACCAAATCCTCCTGAGTGAAATAACTCATCCCACGTGCACAGATCCGCAGACCGTCATATCATCACTATGAGATAATCATGACCACTTCCCTTAGTAAGAGTGGCGTTATTTTTTTTTAGCTTGCTGACATAAGGATCTAAAACCCACCACCATGGTAAGTTAGCTAGAAAAGGAGCCATCATTCTAAGAAATTTGAAGGAGATCGATAGGAAACTTTCCTGACCAAATTTTCTGAGTGTAAAGGAGGAAACCAATGTTGGCTATGCAATCAACTGCCTTATTCCCTTCCCGAAAGATATGTTGGAATTTGATCTGCTGGAAGTTCCTTTGAAGAAGATGGATATCAACAATAATGTTTTTAATAGACCATTGTCCAGGGTCATCCGAATTAAGGAGATTTATGATATTGAGAGAGTCACTTTCCACAATTAAAGGATCTTTTTCTATTTGGAGAGTTAGCTCCAGCCCCTTGAGGATTGCTAAGGCTTCAGAGTGATGGTTGGTCCCCATGTTAAAATTAGCTGTAATAGCTACAAGAGGGAAACCAGAAGAATTGTAGAGAATCACACCCCCTAGATTTCCCTAGGTTACCTTTAGAAGCACCATCCGTGTTAAGTTTCAACCATCCAAGGGGGGGAGGGAGCCACTGAATAGTAGAGAAATCCAAGGATGAGGGTTTTTATGTGGGAAGGATCGCAACCCGCTGACACCATTCCATGTTATTACAGAACTGTATTTTCTACTGATATTTCTTCCATAAGCAACTATTTAGATTATCTTGGAAGAGTATAGCAATATGGTTGACCACCCTATCAGGTTCTAGACATTAATATTTGAATATTATCCTATTTCTTTCCTTCCAGATGCCCTAGATGTCGTGAGGGAGGATAAGTTTCCACACGACGAAGAGGTCTGGGTGTGAGAAGGGGGAACACCATTGATTGAGGGTATCATGAATGGATTTGGGGAAATTCAAGATAACACCAAAATGCGATAGAAGCCAATTCCAGATAGCCTAAGAAAAGGGACAGTGGAGAAGGAGATGAGAGGAGTACTCCAAAGCTTTGTAGCAAAGAACACATCGAGTGAGAAGGGAGAAGCCTCTCCTCTTTAAGTTCTCACATGAGAGGAAAGAATTTAAGAAGGAGAGCTAGAAAAAGAAACCAATTTTGGGGATAGTTTATTTGGGCCAAATTTTGTAGAGAGGATGTCCAGAGCTGGTCTGGGGCTTTGAATCGTAGGAAGCTTTAACGGAGAAGGAGCTAGAAGGGGAGAGGGGAAAAATATGATCATCAGTAGGAAAGGAGAAAGGAATATAGATAGAGGATAATGTGATTATCAACTGCTTCATACACTGACTTTGATGCTCATTGATACCCAACCAATCTAGGATATCCCAAGAGGGAATTGTATTCGTCAATCTCTAGTAACCAAATACTATCTTTCCATGGAGATTGATGAGGGTTATTTTAATAGAGTCCCAAACTGGGTTTAGGCATAGAGGTTTTTCCCCAATCCACCAATTCGACCAGAAATCTATTAATCTGTCTTTCCCCAGCCACTACTTAGTTCCAGAACACAAAAGAGGAAGCAAGCTAGTGATCGAGTCTTAAATAGTTGAGCCATGGGGCAAGGAGGAGAGAAGGAAATATTCCACTTGAGACCAAAATTTGGTTCTCAACCGCTGAGCCCAGTGAGAGTTACCATGAGCCACTTCCCAGCCGATTTTAGCTAGCAGTGAAACATTCATGTCATCTATCTAATCCAAAGACCTCCCAGACTGGTCAGCTTATAGACTTCATTCCAAGAGACAAGGTGTATCTGTTTTTTTTCCTCCACACCTGACCATAGAAATTTCTTTTGGATTCTCTCAATAGCTTGTTAGTGTAGAATCACAGCACCCCCAAATGATTTTCTAAAAATTATACTTTTCTAAGGTAGAATCATCGGGTGTGATTGAATAACATGGAACTTTTCCTAAGGTGCGGGACCTTACAAATTAGAAAATCTCTCCAGATTTAAAGGTTGGTTCCTTATTCCTCTATTTAGGTGCATACGTGAGGATCTGCAGAGGATCTATATCTATACCTAGTCTAAAAACTTGCCAAGGAGATAGGGATAAAAGAGTACAAAAATAAGAAATAACTAAACTACCAGGTGATGCACTGTAGGAATGATGGACACTTAGTTTTCCTTCAACACAAACCAATAAAATACATATGATAAATAAACACAGACAGCTAGATCTGTAACAAGAGACCATATAGAAGCAAAAGAAAACAAGAAGGATCTAAAATCAATCACAAATGTATTTTATTGCTCTATAAATTGATACAATTCATTACAGAATAGCCAAAAGGCAGAAACATGTTACAGTTTTAATGGAAGACCTGAACCCCACAAATCCTTTGCTGGAAGGAGAAGGGAACCTACAAAACTAAAAATATCCAACCCTTTACAATGAATCCTACCTCAATGCTTATAGAATCGATTTGAGAAAAGAAAGAGAGAGAGAGAAGCAGGAAAACATGGGTCTTAGCTCAACCACCAACGTTAATTCCTCTACTAAAATATGCCCCTGAATCCATCTTTACTACATTGATCCTTGATTTGATGCCTTGGAGGAAGAGGAAACAAAGAAAATAGATTGAATTCGATCTGGTTGTTGAGACTCATGATCCTGCATTGAAGCTCGAAGACATTTCTTTATTTTTCTTCCACCTACCCTCTCAAAAACTAAAATTTTAGACTCTTATGGCATAGATGAGGTCAAGATCTGTCCAACGGTATCAGATTCGTAATCTCTCAAGCCTTGAGTCGAAAGATATGCCCCTTTAAAGTTTGAGTCGATTCCGTACAACTGGGTGGGAAAACAACTTGAAAATGGGTTCCTCTTTTGATTGTGACATGTGGCAGCTAGATTGGGACAAAAATTTGGATCCACGGGCCCATAGTGTACCTTTTTCTCCTTTGCGCAAAAACACAAAAACTCAAAAAACCTCCATAGCCCCAAAACTTTGCTGGACATGTGGCTCCTTTTGGTTGGCTAGGAAATGCATTTCCATTTTTACCTCTATGCCTTTTGGACAAAAGGAAAATTTCCACTTTTCTCCTCGATGCCCTGCCATGGCTTTGACTCAAGTTTTTATGTTGACTTTTTCACTCTTGGCTGAGACATGGGCCCTTTTATAACTTTTACCCTTTTTGAGGAAAAGGGCAAAAACTAACTTTTCTCCCAACTCCCCACTTTCCCCTGGGACACGTGTCACTCTGGCACTTGGTCAAGAACTTATTTTCCATTTTTCCATTGAAACAACATGCTTAGGACACTTGGTATCTTCTACCGACCTGTTAATGCTTTGACTATTCAAGTAATTATGCTCCCTTGAGGACACGCAGAGGTGCCACACTTGTTTGGGTCTCTGTTTTTGGACCAACTCTTAGAAGTGCGCCATACTGACACGTGGCGCTCTCCGCTTACACTTCTATACTTAGCCATTTTTCCCCTTTTCTGAATTGTTTCAAGCCCGAGGACTTCTAAGCTTTTTTGTTCTTCCTTCTTATTGCTTTTGGTCCCTCTGTAGCATTGATCCTTATTGTCTAACCCTGTAATTTCATAGTCCTTCCTGCCTGTGACTTGAAGAATGGATTTGGATGTAGAAACAACCTGATAGAGTCGTTTTCTTTCTGTACAGGATCCTTCGATCCTTTTGGTCTCTACCACTTCACTACTGAACCTTTTTGTAACCAATTTGTAGGATTGAATGCATTTTCTTGGGTTCCTTCTAGGTGGGGTGGTGATTCGATCCAATATTTAGCCTGGGGATGAAATATGGATAACAATTTGGTGACTCACGAGGACATCTGCCTGCTAGATGAAGAGATCAGTTGCCTTGTCATGTTTTTTTGGCATGGAGTCAAAAATAATAGTCTGACACTAATTCCACCTCTGGTTCACGAGCTCGACCACTTGCATTCTCATATTTCATAAGGAAATACCGAATTGAAGATTTCTGAGAGTAGAAAATTGTTTTAACTCCAGGGCTTTGTCTGTCTCTCTAAATAAACTGCATAAGAGCAACAAAATAGCAGCACGACTATGTACAAAATTGAAATCATACATGATTCAAATGGAACATGTAGAGTGTGTAAAAGAACTTATGAGAAAATAAACGTACACTACGGCAAGACAATGTGCAAAAGCACTTAGGGGAAAAGGAAACTAAACTAATACGTACATAGTGGGACTCCCCTTTTAGTAGCAGTGTTTAAGATAGATCCCATTCACTAGGATCTGCAGCTCTTCACCGTCCAATGTGGAAAACTAGAAATCATTGCTACTTTTGCATTTTTTTATCATGTAAGGACCACTCCAGATGGCATCGAACTTAGAATGTCTCCCTAGTTTTGCTTGATCTATGTCCCACTTCAAAACCAAGTCCCCTTCATGGAAAGTCCTTTCTTTTGCTTTCTTATCAAAGCATTTCTTGATTGAATCCTGAATCTTCTCCAATGCTTAGAGAACATTATCTCTATCTTCTTCTAATTCTATCAACTCAACGTACCTAACCTCCATTGATCAAAACTCAGACATTTCTAGTTGTCGCACAAGCTCCAATGCTGGTAACTCAAGTGATATAGGAAACACCACCTCTTTCCCATAAACAAGCTTGAATAGAAAGCTTCCTGTGGATCTCTTGGGTGTTATTCTATTAGCCCAAAAGGCTTTTTTGAGTTTTTTGTGTCAGGTCCTTTGATTCTCATCCAGAGTTCTCCTGATTATCTTTAACAGATTCTTGTTTGTAGACTCAGCTTGTCCATTACCCTAAGGGTAATAGTTAGATGAAGTACTCAAATAATTCTCATTCTTGACAGCCCATCCTATGATTTTGGAACCTATAAATGCTAATGCATTGTCTGAGATGATGGTGGATGGTACCCCAAATCTGGTCGCTATCCCTATATAGAAATCCAGGATATTAGACTCATTTTCCTCTTTGAGTGCCACTGCCTCAATCCATTTGGTAAAGTAATATGTGGTTGTTAGGATCCATTTGTGCCCCTGGCTTGAGTTTGGATTGATGACACTAATTAATTCCAACCCCCATTGCATGAAAGTCTAGTCAACTGAGACCGGGTGTAAAGGAAGTTCTGCTAACTTCTCTTTTCCTTTGAAAAATGCACAACTATTGCATCTTTTAATCCATGTATAATAGTCATTAAACACTCTAGGCCAATAATAACCTGCTTTCATGATTTTGAGTGTTGTCACTCTTGGAGCAAAATGGCCTCCAGCTATTTCAACATGAAATTCTTGTAACACTCTTTCCACCTGGTTTGTTCTAATGCATCTCAGCAAAATTCCATTGATGTCTCTTTTAAACAAGACACCATCAATAAGAACATATGGAATGGCATGTAACCTGAAATGCCTTCTTTTTATTTATTCATCCCATGAGGGCACAGACCTATTTGAAGGAAATGCACCATGTCTTGGGTCTAAAAAGGATCATGCACATCATTTCTTTCTTTTTCTTGCTCATCTTGTAGAATAAGAAAAAATTCCTTCTTAATGTTTGTTTCATCTTGTAGAGCAAAGGCTAGCTGCTCACACAAGCCCCTCCCACAGACCAGCTTGGTGACATTAATCTCGATGCCATATTCCATTATATGAGTGATCCATCCTACACGTTTCTCATTCAGGTCTTTGCTAAGAAGGAATTCTTTGACTCCTGCATGGGAGACCAGTAGTTGGATTTTGTTGTTTGACACCAAATGCTTAAACTTCTCCAGTCCACTGATCACCGCAAGGACTTGCTTCTTAATGAAGGAATACCTCACCTCATAGTATTCTAGACTCTGACTGAAGAAAGCAATTGGCTATTCTAAGCTTTCTTTGTTCAGCTGAACCAGGATTGTAGCGATAGTGTCATTGCCACCAAAGGCATACAATATGAAGTCCTTGGAAAAATCTGGATTTACAAGAGTTGGGGCCTGTGATATGGCCTCTTTGATAGCTTCAAATCTTATCATTCCTTCAGCTGTCCATCTGAATGATAATCTCTTCTTCAGCATCAGTGTTATTGGCTTAACTAGAGCAAAAAAATTTGGGACAAACCTTTTAACAAAGTTGATCTTCCCCAAGAAGCTTTAAAGAGCCTTCTTGTGACTTGGCAATGGCAGTGCTTTTATTGCTTCAACTCTTTCTGGATCAATTGACAGACCCTCTTTAGACACAACATGGCCTAAAATATTTCCCTCATGGGCCAAGAATATGTATTTTTTGGGGTTCAAAGATACCCCAAATATTCTGCATCTTTGAAACACTTGCCTTAGATGGAAAAGGTGGTCTGCTACGTTCTTCGAGAACACAATGATATCATCCAGATAGATCAACACTATCCTGTTGATTAACCCTTTGAATGCCATATCCATGGCTCTTTGGAAAGTACCACCAACGTTGGACAATCCAAATGGAATTTTTTTGTATGCATAGGTGCCCCATTTGGTGGTGAAAGCAGTTTTGAATTAATCATCTTCTTTCACCATGATCTGATTGTATTGTAAATAGCCATCTAAGAGAGAAAATCTCTCTGACCGGGACACCACTTGCAAGATATGCTCCATTAAAGGGAGTGGATAGTGATCTTTGAGGGAGGCTCTCTTCAAATCCCTGAAGTCAACACACAACCTGATTCGTCCATTTTTCTGTCTAATTGGGACCAGATTTGCAACCTAACTTGAATGCTTGGTTGGGAATATGATACTTGCCTATATTAGTTTGTTCAGTTCATTCATCATTAGAGGCTCAATATGTGGGTTGACTGGTCTTTGCTTCTACCTGATAAGATGAGTAACTGGGTCCAACTCAATTGTGTGTTGTGCTAGTTTTGGATTGAAACCCCTTAGGTCTTCATAACTCCAAGAAAACACATAAGGGAATTCTTGGCAAAGTTGTGTGAATTCATAACTCTCTGACTCAGTGGCCACCTTGCCAATTTGAAGTGTTTTGTCTTCTCCAACTGGGATTGACTCTGAATCCTCTCCTTTGATCTACATGTTAGCCTTCTCTTTTCTAAACTCATCATTAGGATTGAAAATGGATTCCAGTGTCACTAAGCCCTTTGGAAGCTTGTTTGTATGTAGTTGTACTAACTGGTTTCCATACTGCTGCTTTAGTTTGTTTTGATTATGGGTTGAGAACTAAACTTCTTCTTGTAAAAAGTTAATGATCTGCTAATCATTCTCAAACACTTGCCAGCATGTATTGTTATCTGGAATTACTGGCCTCACAACCACATGGACATGTGGCTATTCTTTGTCTCTTTTGATGTTGTCCACCACATCAAATGTTGCTCCAACTGCTGTAAGTCTATCAGCAGCTTCATTCTCTTTTCTGGGTATGGACACAATGCTGAAAGCTTCGAAATCCTCCATGAGATCTCATACCATACTCTTATAGTTATTGAACAGGTCATTCTTGACATCATTTAGTCCTCTGGCTTGGTTGGCAACTAGTTCACTATCACCAAACACTTGTAGATTCTTGATTCCTAGCTTTCTTGCCCAATGAAGACCTTGGACTAGAGCCTCATATTTAGCAGTATTATTTGAACAAGAAAACTGGAATCTGAAGGCTACATAATATTTCATACCTCTGGGAGACACAATCATAGATCCTCCTCCAGCACCTTATCTACTCCTTGAGCCATCAAAGAATAACTTCCATACCTCATTATCATCCTTGCACTTTGGCTTGATTAGGTCAGGAAGAGGATGATTATCTTCTTGTAGACAGTAGACACCCAAATCAGATTCTTCCATCTCCTTGTAGGGGTCAAAAGCATGCCTTTTATTAGCCCACTCATCTAGAGTCAAATCAGGGATACATCCCAACTTGGTATCTGTTTCATTAGTGTTTAGGAAGTCTTCTTGATTAAAATTTGAGTAGTTAGCATTGATTGGGCTAGGTACATAGGATTCAATGTGATAGTCAGCAATAGGTTTAGATCTAATTGTAGCCTTTTCCCCATACCTTGTCTTAAAGAGAATATGTGACCAATCAATAGACAGGTAGCCTCCAATTTTGGCAGTGAAGTCCCTAGGCAGACATAAAGTAAAATGTGGTGGAAAATTTATGATGGACACATTTTGTAGGAAAATTACATTGGGGTAGGCATGCAGAGTGAGGCTCAGGTCTTGGATGATTCCTATAGTGGTCACTTCTATCCCATCTAATTGAACTACCCCTCTAGAGATAACTTCATATTTGAGACCCAAATGATCAACTATTTATTTGGGCATCACAGAACTACTAGCCCTAGAGTCAATCATACAATTGTGCACTAATTTTTCTCCAATAATTAATGATACATAGAATGGAGGAGGCCTCAAGTTCTTACCTTGTGGTTCTCCTTCGTTCTTCTCAGGTTGAACTGCATTGGCAAGCACTCCCTCTTGCTGATTAGGGGGGTGATTTGAACTTGACCAATTTTGCATGGCAGTTTGCAACAGATCCCTTTGCCTTGGAATGGCCAATGACTCCCATAGTGAAATGTTCACACTGGTCCTCTTCATCTGCTCAATGATATTGAATGAGCTCTCTTTTTTCTGCCCCTTCCTGTTGTTAAAAATCAGCAGCACCCCTGGATGCAAATCAGGTTTCTAAGTTGATGTTTCAGGCATCCAATGTGATTGCACAACATTAAAACCTCTCTCCAAGTGTGGGACTTGTAAAATGAGAGAGGAATCTCTAGATTAGAGGCTAGTTCCTCAAAATCCTCTGATCAAATCTGTTATTTACACAATTGCAGAGGTTTGAATCCTAATCCTACTCTAAATTTCAAGGAGACAGAGATAGAAAGTGCAAAAATTGAAACTAAACTAATAGGTGATACACCAAAGGAGTGGTGAACACTTCTTGTTCATGAAAATTGACACAATTTCATAAAATGCAACATGAAACATCATACATAGGCTGATAAGATGCAATTAGAGGTTTGAAATGAAGCAAGACAATACAAACAAAGGACTGAAAATTGATCACAGAGTCTGCACTGTCATTTTCACTATCAAAATCCTTGCATTTGCAACATCAAAGAGGCATAAACCTGTTACAATCATGAAGAAGGTCTGATACTTGCAAAAATCACTTGTTGAAGGTGAAAGAAGAAGCTTGCTATCCAAATAAATGTTCACCCAAAAAGTGAGCCAAATCTGGCTTTTACAATGCATGGGTAGAGCCCAGGAGAGAGAAAACATGTAAAAAACGTGGGAGCCATTCCCCATTGAATGAAGATGCATTAAAACAGCATGGGCGTCCTTACAGACCCATGCCCTAACATTTTTGGCCATGCTGAAGAAGAATGCAACCCATTTTGCATTAAAAACGGTGGTTGAAACGTCATTTCTGGCCATTACCACGTGCCAGAGGCGTTTCTTGATTTTATCTCTCCAAAATCAACTAAAATTCAAAATTTACCCCAGAATCATGTAGATAATTTCACCATCTTTCCATTGATATAAAGAACGTGAAAATCTGAGCTCTGGATCGAAAGATATGGCGATTTGAAAATTTAGGGCAAAAACAAGCCAAAATCGGATCGGCGGGCAAAAAGTTTGAATTTTTACCCGTTTGGTCTTTGGAAAAAATTTCAAATTTTCCCCACATTCCGCCACCCCCAGGTGCCATGTGGCACATTTTGACTAGTCACGGGCCCTTCCTGCTCCATTTTACTTCATTTTTACCTTAGGAAAATTTTTCAAAATTTCCCCGCCAGGCTGATGAGGTGAAGACACGTGGCGAGATGTGATTGGCTTGGGCCTGTCTCTCCTAAATTTTCTGCGAGTCGCTTCCAATTTTTTGACCTGGACATGTGTCAAAACCCCATTGGGTGTGGGTTTGACCCTCCAAAATTTCCTCGCGGGATTGCTCTAAATTTTTTGCCCTACCTGGACACGTGGCGAGATTCCATTAGCTCGCAATAAGGGGGCGGGCTCTCCCCTCTAAATTTTCCTCTATTTCCTCCTTGGGAAAATTTCCCAAATATTCCCCGTGCTCCGCTCAGCTGGGACACGTGTAAAAATTCCATTCATTGGCGGGTGCAGCAGGCCAAAACTCACCCTTTGGACTTTCGGCAAAACATTTTGCCAAAAATTCTAATTCTCCCCCCGCTCCGCTGGTGTGGACCTCCTTGGACACGTGTCACATTGTGATTAGGCGACAGGAAAATGGGAGAAAATTTCCTTCTTTGAAATTTTGGCCAACACTTAGCCAAATTTCCAATTTTACCCCCTGCGCTCCACTTTCTGATTCCTTATGACACGTGTCATGTTTTGATTGGCCGCGGGGCCATCTCTTCAAAATTTCCTTGCACCAACACTTAGCCGATTTTCCAAATTTTTTTCCCTGGGATGCGTGGTAGCTCCTAATTTGTTGATGGGCCCCGCGGGAAGAATTTTTCTTTTGAAACCTTTTCCAAAACACTTGGAAAAAAACCAAGTTCTCCTCCGACCCCCGCCACTTCCTGGACACGTGGCACGTTCTGACTGGCTGCGGGCCTTAGAGGGGAAAATTTCCCACAAAAACTCCACCAAGCCATAACTTGAAAAATATGAGGAGTTAGGACAAAAAATTTACCTTTCTGGAAAGATGAGAGAGAGATCTATCCAATGGTGCCATTTTTAGAAAGATTTGAGTGCCTAAAAATAAAAAATAGAGACTGAGGCACAAGAGTGGTAAGAACACAAGTAGTTAGCCACAAAAATGAGCAGGGGCACATTTTGGATAACAATTTTGGCGACTCAGAGGGGTCATCTTCGTGCTAGATGAAGATACCAGTTTCTTGAAGTATCCCATTGGGCATGGAGTCATCAAATTTTCTGTTCGGAACCCCAACTGACTTAGAATGTTGCAAGGAGGAGGATGGAATATCACCTAATGGAAGCAAGGACTGCAAAACATCTCCAGGGACAGCAAGCCTGTGCCAAAGCACTTAGGGAAAGAAAAGCAACCTATGACAAAACAATGTGCACAAGCACTTGGAGGAATGAAAACCTAAGCTAATATTTACAAGGTGGATAATTTCCCTTTAGTAGCAATGCTTTAGATAGATTCCATTGACTGGAATCTGCAGTTCTTTTCCATCCAATGAAGACAATTAGAAGGCATTGCTGTCCTTACACTTTGTGACCATGTATGGGCCACTCCAAATGGCATCAAATTTTGAATGCCTTCTTGGTTTTGCTCTATCTGCATCCCATTTTAACACTAGATCTCCAACTTGGAAATATCTACTCTTGGCCTTCCTATCAAAGGTCTTCTTGATCAAAGCTTGATCCTTCTCCATTGCTTGGGATGCCTGATCTCTGATCTCTTAGAGCTCCATCAACTCTGCATATCTCACCTCCATGGGACCAAAATCTAGCAACTCTAACTACTTCATGAGTTCCAATGTTGGCAACTCAAGTGACATGGGTAAGATTGCCTCTCTTCCATAAACAAGCCTGAATGGAGAATTACCTATGGATCTCTTGGGAGTTATCCTATCAACCCATAAGGCTGATTTCAGTTTGGTATGCCAAGACCTCTGATTCTCATCAAGAGTCCTCCTAATGATCCTCAACAAGTTCTTGTTTGTATATTTAGCCTGTCCATTACCCTAAGGGTAGTAGTTTGATGAAGTACTTAGGTAGATCCCGTTTTTGACAGCCCACTTAGTCACCTTGGATCCAATGAATGCTAATGCATTATCTGAGATTATTGTAATAGGTATGCCAAATATGGGTACTATCCCCTCATAGAAGTCTAAGATGCTAGACTCATTTTCTTCCTTGAGTGCTACTAGCTTCAGTCCACTTGGTGATGTAGTCTATGGCTATCAAAATCCACTTATGCCCTTGGCTTGAATTGGGATTAATGACTCCAATGAAGTCCAAACCCTATTGCATGAGTGGCTGGTCAACTGAAATTGGATGCAATGGAAGGGCAGAAAGCCTCTCTTTACCTATGAAGAATGCACAATTCTTGCACCTTTTGATCCACGTAAAGCAATCACTGAAAATCTTGGGCCAATAATAACCATCCTTCATGATTTTTAGAGCTTTCACTCTTGGTGCAAAATGACCACCATCTGGTCCACCATGGAACTCTTCCAACACCCTATGAATCTAATTTGTGCTAATGCATCTCAGCAGCACTCCATTCACATCTTTCTTGAACAAAACATCGTCTACTATGGCATATGGGACAGCCTGCAATCTAAAGTGTCTTCTTTGGGTCTTGTTCATCTCTGGAGGGCATAGGCCTGTGCTTAGGAAGTGCATTATACCTTGGGTCCAGCAAGGAGTGGGGACAACATTATCCTCTTCTTGAGTGCTACCTTGCACATGGCTTTCTTGAACTGTCAAAACAACCTCTTCTTTATTGCATACTCCTTTTTACTTGCCCAGAATCAACTGCCCACACAGTCCTTAT
This sequence comes from Taxus chinensis, assembly GCA_019776745.2. Classification (NCBI taxonomy): domain Eukaryota; kingdom Viridiplantae; phylum Streptophyta; class Pinopsida; order Cupressales; family Taxaceae; genus Taxus; species Taxus chinensis. Next base: position 140,081,077 of record CM034153.1, read on the forward strand.
CCTCTTACCAGCTTGGTGACCTTGATCTCAATTTCATACTCCATGACACGAGTGATCCAACCTGCCCTTTTCTCATTCAAATCCTTGTTGAGGAGGAAATCCTTTACTCCCACATGAGAGACCAACAACTGAACCTTGTTGTTTGAGACTAGATGCTTGAATTTCTTCAAGCTTTTGATTACTGCAAGTACATGCTTCTCAATAAAAGAATATCTCACCTCATAGTCATCTAGGATTTGGCTGAAGAAAGCAATTGGCTGCTCATCATTGTCCTTGTTCTGCTATACCAAAATGGCAGAAATAGTATCATTACCTCCAAATGCATAGAGGATGAAATCCTTGGAGAAATCTGGGTTGATGAGAGTTGGTGCTTGGGAGATGGCTTCTTTGATTGCTTCAAAACTCTCCTTGCCTTCTACTGTCCACTTGAAAGCCATGCTTTTCTTTAACATTTTGGTGATAGGTTTGACAAGGGCTGCAAAATCTAGGACAAACCTCTGAACAAAGTTTATTCTCCACAAGAAATTCTGAAGGGCCTTCTTGTGGCTTGGCAATGGTAGTGCTCTTATGGCTTCAACCCTCTCTAGATCAATTGCTAATCATTCTTTGGAGACAATATGGCTTTGGATATTTCCTTCATGTGATAGGAAGATACAATTCTTAGGATTCAAAGACACTCCAAATCTCTTGCACCTTTGGAAGACTTGTCTCAAACGAGAGAGGTGGTCTACTGCATTCTTTGAAAAAAATAGTGATATCATCAAGGTATATCAGCACCATGTTGTTAATCAAACCTTTGAACGCCATGTCCATTGCTCTTTGGAAGGTAGTTCCAGCGTTGGACAACCCAAATGGCATTTTCTTGTATGCATAAGTTCCCCATTTGGTTGTGAAGGCTGTCTTGAACTGATCTTCTTCCTTCACCATAATCTGATTGTAGCCCGAGTAGCCATCAAGTAGTGAAAACCTCTCGGAGCCAGCCACAACTTGCAAAATTTGCTCCATAGAAGGGAGTGGGTAATGGTCCTTGAGAGATGCTCTATTCAAGTCTCTGAAGTCAACACACAATCTGATCTCTCCACTCTTCTTTCTGACTGGAACTAAGTTGGCAACCCAACTAGAATGCTTGATTGGGAATATGATTCTTGACTCAATCAACTTGTTCAATTCCTTCCTCATGAGAGGTTCCATGTGTGGATTGACTGGCCTTTGTTTCTACCTGATGGGCTTAGTATTTGGATCCAACTCAATGGTGTGCTGAGCTAACTTGGGATAGAAACCTTTCAAATCTTCGTAGCTCTAAGAAAACACATCAAGGAACTCTTGACACAGCTGTATGAACTCATACCTTTCTTGTTCAGTTGTCATCTTTCCAATTTGCAATGGTTTGTTCTCTTCCACCAAGATGGATACTGAATCTTCTCTCTTGACCTGAATGTTTTCTTTCTCTTTCCTAAAATGATCATTGGGATTGAAAATGGACTCCAAAGTGATAAGTACCTTGGGCAGCTTGTTAGTTCTTAGCTGTACCACTTGTTCACCATACTGCTGTTCCAATTTTCCTGATTTTTAGCTGAGAACTCAGCTTCTTCTTGTAAGAAATGGATGATTTTCTGGTCATTCTCAAACACTTGCCAACTTACATTGTTATCCGGCACTGAAGGCCTCACAATCACATGGATGTTTGGTTGTACCTTGCCCTTTTGAATGCTTTCCACAATATCAAAGGCTGCCCCAACTGCTGCAAGCATGTCAGCAGCTTGGTTTTCTTTTCTAGGAATGGATTTTATGCTAAAGTCCCTCAAAATCTTCAATGAGGTCCCACACCTTGTTCTTGTAGCACTTGAGCAGATTATTCTTGACAGCATGCTGCCCCTTAACTTGGTTTACAATCAATTCACTGTCACCAAAGACTTGCAAGTTCTTTATTCCTCTCTTTATTGCCCAATGCATCCCTTGCACCAAGGCTTCATATTCAGCAGTGTTATTGGAGCATGCAAACTGAAATCTAAAAGATGAATAGTACTTTACTCCTTGAGGTGAAATAAGCATAGCTCCACCTCTTGCACCTTGTCTACTCCTTGATCCATCAAAAAACAACTGCCATACCTCATTGTCATCCTTGTGGTTTGGCTTGGTGATGCTAGGAATGGGCTAATCTTCTTGATGTATGCAATAGACCCCTAGCTCAGATTCTTCTACTTCTTGATAAGGATCAAAAGCATGCACCTTGTTTGCCCATTCATCAAGAGTTAGATCTGGGATGCTTCCAACCTTGGTGTTAGCTTCATCAGTGATTGGGTGATCTTCTTGATCAAATGCCGAATATTTGGCATTGATCTGACTTGGAGTGTAGGGCTCAATGTGGAAGTTTGTAATAGGTTCAGACCTGATTGTAGCTTTGGTTCCATACCTCATTCTGAACAGCATGTGTGACCAATCAGTAGACAAATATCCTCCAATCTTGGCTGTGAAATCTCTTGACAAACATAGGGCAAAGAGTGGTGTAAGGTCTATAACTAATACATCTTGTAAAACAACAACATTTGGACATGCATGCAAGGTAAGACTCAAGTTTCTAATCACCCCAACTGTTGTTACTGCTGTCCCATCCAATTGCACTACCCCTTTGGATATGGTTTCATATTGAAGTCCTAGTTGATCAGATATTTGCTTGGGCATCACTGAGCTACTTGCCCCGGAATCAATCATGCAATTGTGCACCAATTGGTTTCCAATGATTAATGAAACATAAAAAGGAGGGGGCTTCAACATTTTACCTTGCTGTGCTCCATGATTTCCTTCAGGATGGGCAGCATTTGTGAGCACCTTCTCTTGCATTTGGACTTGCTGATTCGAAGTTGGTCAGTCCTTCATGGCAGCTTGTAGCAAATCTCTCTAGCCTGGGATAGATAGGGATTCCCACATTGATATATTTACATTTTTCTTCTTCATCTGATCAATGATGTTAAATGGTGATGAAGGATCTCTTTGTCTGTCCCTTGGTTTGCATATTCATCCCTTGCATGTGGGCAGCAACAACTGGTATTTGAGTTGGTCTAGGAGCTGTTATTGGCTGCCCTTGTGCATTTACAACTAGATTTTGTTTGCCAACCATTTGTGGAGCCATAAAAGGTTGTGGATTGGTTGGAGCTAATGGCTTTTCTTCACCCAAATTCCTTCTTTTTGACCTTGTGTTGGCTGCAACACCTTGAGAGACTGTTTGATTTATGCCACAAAAATCCTCTACCTGCCAGTTCATAAGTGTGGTGTCATTTGGAGCTGATTGTTGCTAGAATGTTTCTTGTTGTTGGTTGTTTCCTTGACTACCCTCACCCTCCACACCAGTAGTTGTCACCATTAATGCTTGATTCAAGGCACCATTGAAACACATAGATTGGTTGTGAGGTTCATTGTATGGAAAACACCAATCATACTCCTGAGTAACATTGTTTTGTGTTGGCACCAATGCCTTAGAGGCATATATAGCATTTGGATTATAGGGCTTAAATGGTCTGTTGGTAGGAGGCCGTAATTGATTTTGATTTGTAGATGGATTGGGTGGTATTTGAGGTTGCTACGACTACCTGTTAGGCTGACCTTGAGGCTAGAAGGAAGGTCTAAAACTTTGGGCTTGTTGCCTCTTGAGAGTAACCAGCTCATTACCTAAATTTTGCAATTGCTTCATGACTTCTTGAAGCTCATTTGGGGCACTTGGAGATGAAGTAGAAGCTTCATTTGAACTCTGATTTCTAGGAGTTGGAGAAGGAGCCAAATTAGGTGCTTGATTAGTGTTTGGGCTCTCTAAACTTGGAAACAATGGCATGGGAGGTCTAGGGGCTAGTTTGCCAGCTTAGATCAAACAATTTTCAGCCCTAATGGCAATGCTATAAGCCATAGGGATAGTTATGCCTCCCATGGACTGAATCAACATAGAAATATCAAAATTTAGGGCTTTGAGATAGTAAAGAAAAGAACCTTCTACTGTTGGCTTGACTACCACTGGAATTCTCTCCCAAGTCCTTTGAAATCTGAAGTTGAAATTAGTCAGTTGCTCATTGGGAGCTCCCTTGATGGTTGTCAGCTGCTCCAAAAGAGACAAGTTGTCTCCCTTCTCTCCAAATTGATCATGAAGTGCTACACATAGCTGGTTCCAATTTTGAATAGAACCTGAGGCAAGGCTTCTAAACCATTGCAAAGCCTTCCCCTTGAATGAAGATGATAGCAACTTGCATCTCATTGATTTCATGAATTGTACAAAGGTTGGCAATGTCTTTAACATGATCACCAGGAGTAGTTTGATTCTCTCTAGTGAAGTATGGAATGTTCTTCAAGGTTGCAATTAGAATTGGATTTTGTGCACTGAGAGAAAGTGGGCTGCTGCCAGTGAAATTGACATAGGGGTTGTTTTGTGCCATTCTAATTGGTCTTAGAACCCTTGTTGACTGAATGAAAGGCCTACCAGGTGGAGGAGTTGAGAGAGTTATGTTTGGTGGAGATGGAGACCTTTGAATCCTTCTTCCTCTTTGCCTTATTCTTGGAGATAACTGTAGATATTCAAACAACACCTCTTCTTCTCCAGCTCTTGACCTTGTAGTGATTTTTCTCATGAGCTTTCAGGTCTGCACTGCTAAAACCAGCTGATTCTTCCCCTTGGAGTCACCAGATGTGTAATTTATAGCTCTTTTAAGCAAGAAAATTGCAACAGATGCACATCAACTTTACTGCAATGAAAATGAGACCTCTAAGGTCCCACCGAGCGTTCCAAAACTGTTGTTCCAAATCAGAAGCACCCCTGGATGCAAATCAGGTTTCTAAGTTGATGTTTCAGGCATCCAGTGTGATTGCACAACATTGAAACCTCTCTCCAAGTGTGGGACTTGTAAAATGAGAGAGGAATTTCCAGATTAGAGGTTGTTTCCTCAAACTCCTCTGATCAGATCTGTTATTTACATAATTACAGAGGTTTGAATCCTAATCCTACTCTAAATTTCAAGGAGATAGAGATAGAAAGTGCAAAAATTGAAACTAAACTAATAGGTGATACACCAAAGGAGTGGTGAACACTTCTTGTTCATGCAAATTGACACAATTTCATAAAATGCAACATGAAACATCATACATAGGCTGATAAGATGTAATTATAGGTTTGAAATGAAGCAAGACAATACAAACAAAGGACTGAAAATTGATCATAGAGTCTGCACTGTCATTTTCACTGTCAAAATCCTTGCATTTGTAACATCAAAGAGGCAGAAACCTGTTATAATCATGAAGAAGGTCTGATACTTGCAAAAATCACTTGTTGAAGGTGAAATAAGAAGCTTGCTATCCAAAAAAATGTTCAACCCCCAAAAACTGAGCCAAATCTGGCTTTTACAATGCATGGGTCAAGTCCAGGAGAGAGAAAATGTGTAAAAAACATGGGAGCCATTCCCCATTGAATGAAGATGCATTAAAACAGCATGGGCATCCTTACAGACCCATGCCCAGACATATTTGGCCATGCTGAAGAAGAATGCGACCCATTTTGCATTAACACTAGTTGTTGAAATGTCATTTCTGGCCATTACCACGTGCCAGAGATGTTTCTTGATTTTATCTCTCCAAACTAAACTAAAATGCAAAATTTACCCTGGAATCATGTAGAGAATTTCACCAGCTTTCCATTGATATAAAGAACATGAAAATCTGAGCTCTGGATCGAAAGATATGGCGATTTGAAAATTTAGGGCAAAAACAGGCCAAAATCGGATCGGCGGGCAAAAAGTTTGAATTTTTACCCGTTTGGTCTTTGGAAAAAATTTCAAATTTTCCCCGCGCTCCGCCACCCCAAGTGCCACATGGCATGTTCTGACTGGTCACGGGCCCTTCCTGCTCCATTTTACTTCATTTTTTCCTTTGGAAAAATTTTCAAAATTTCCCTGCCAGGCCGATGAGGTGAAGACACGTGGCGAGATGTGATTGGCTCGGGCCTGTCTCTCCTAAATTTTCCGTGGGTCACTTCAATTTTTTTGACCTGGACACATGTCAAAACCCCATTGGGTGCAGGTTTGACCCTCCAAAATTTCCTCGCAGGCTTGCTCTAAATTTTTTGCCCTACCTGGACACGTGGCGAGATTCCATTGGCTCGCAATAAGGGGGTGGGCTCTCCCCTCTAAATTTTCCTCTATTTCCTCCTTGGGAAAATTTCCCAAATATTCCCCATGCTCTGCCCAACTAGGAAACGTGTCATAATTTCATTCATTGGCGGGGGTAGCGGGCCAAAACTCGCCCTTTGGACTTTCGGAAAAACATTTTGCCAAAAATTCTAATTCTTCCCCCCGCTCTGCTGGTGTGGACCTCCTTGGACACGTGTCGCATTGTGATTAGGCGGCAGGAAAATGGGTGAAAATTTCCTTCTTTGAAATTTCGGCCAACACTTAGCCAAATTTCAAATTTTACCCCCGCGCTCCCCTTTCCTATTCCTTATGACACGTGTCACGTTTTGATTGGCCGCGGGGCCATCTCTTCAAAATTTCCTTGCGCCAACACTTAGCTGATTTTCCCAAATTTTTTCCCTGGGACACGTGGCAACTCCTGATTCATCGGCGAGCCCTGCGGGAAGAATTTTTCTTTTGAAACCTTTGCCAAAACACTTGGAAAAAAACAAAGTTCTCCTCCGACTCCCACCACTTCCTGGACACATGGCACGTCCTGATTGGCTGCGGGCCTTCTAGGGGAAAATTTCCCACAAAAATCCGTCGAGCCATAACTTGAAAAATATGAGGAGTTAGGAGGGAAAATTTACCTTTCTGGAAAACTGAGAGAGAGCTCTATCCAATGGTGCCATTTTTAGAAAGATTTGAGTGCCCAAAAATAACAAATGGAGACTGAGGCACAAGAGAGGTAAGAACACAAGGAGTTAGCCATAAAAATAAGCAGGTGCACATTTTGGATAACACTTCCCAAAAACATTTCTCTCTTCCACCTGAGCTGTTACAACTGATGCCTGACTGGGATTGGAAGGTGGCTTGGATTGGTTCTGCATGTTGGGATTTTCTCTTGGAACACCCAGACCTTGTGGAGTGGTGGAAGGTTGAGGGTCACCTGAGTTCAGTGGTTGGCCTTCTCCAATACTTCTCTTTTTGGACCTTGTATTGGCAGCCACACCTTGAGCAAGGGACTGATTCATCCCACAAAAGTCTTCAGCCTGCCAATTGACAAGCATATTATCTCCTGGAGGTTCACTTTGTTGAGATCCTTGCTACTAATCTCCTTCTTGTCTATATTCTTGTGGAAAAACATTGGTTTGCACCATCAAATCTTGATTCAGAGCACCATTAAAACAAATGGATTGGTTATGTGGCTGACTGCATGGAAAACACCAATCATATTCTTCTGCCATATTGTTCTGTGTAGGCACCAATGCTTTTGATATTGGGGTCGTATTTGGATCATAAGACCTAAAAGGTCTAACAACTTGTGATTGTCCTTGATTTTGATTCTGATTTGCAATTTGAGGTGGTGGCCTATTATGATGGTATTGGGGTCTAGCCTGATATTGAGCTTGAGGCTGATATGGACTAGAGCTTTGTGTGTTCTACCTTTTGATGGCCACTATTTCATTTCCCACGTTTTATAGTTGCTTCATCACTTCTTAAAGCTCTTTAGAGGTGTTAGATGATGATGTGGAAGCTTCAGCTGAACTTTGACTCCTTGGGGTGGGTATAGGAGTTAATGTAGATGTCTAGCATGTATCTGGGTTTCTTAACTCAGGGTACAAAGGCATGGATGGCCTAGGAGCAATCTTACTAGCTTAAATCAAGTGGTTTTCAACCCCTATGGAAAGGTTATAGGTTGCTGGCAATGTAGTGGCCCCCATTGACTGGATCATCAGAGAAATGTCAGAATTTAAAGCCTTGAGAAAGTACAAGAATGAACCTTCATTTGTAGGTTTTACTAGCTGTTGGAATCCTATCCCAGGTTCGTTGGAATCTGAGGTTAAAGTTTGTCAGTTATTCATTTGGGGCTCTTTTGATAGTTGTTAGTTGCTCCAGCAAAGACAAGTTGTCACCTTTCTCTCCAAATTATTTATGAAGAGCTGTGCATAGATGATTCTAATTTTGAATAGATCCTACCTCAAGACTTATGAATCATTGTGAAGCCTTCCCTTTGAGTGAAGAGGTGAGTAGCTTGACTGCAATGTCCATTTCATGAATCTCATGGATTGTGTAGACATTTTCAATATCTTGGAGATGATCACCAGGAGAATTTTGGTTCTCTCCAGTGAAATATGGGATACTTTTTAATGCTGAAATAGGAACTGGGTTTTGTGCATTCAGGGAAAGTGGACTACTTCTAGTGAAGTTAACATCAGGATTCAGATGAGCCATTATGATTGGCCTAAGGACCCTTGTAGGATGAAAGAAAGGTCTTATAGGTGGAGGTGTTGACAAGGTTCTGCTTGGTGGAGATGGAGACCTCTGAATCCTTCTTCCTCTCCTGTCTCTACCTAGAGATAAATGCAAATATTCAAATATACCCTCTTTCCTTGCTCTGGACTAGGATATTCTCATGAATCTCTCAAACTTGGGCTGCTGAAACCAGTAGATTTGTTTCTTTTCGAGTTGCCAGATGTACGATTTCAAGGATTCTTAAAATCCAGAATCATAGTAGGTGTACATCAATCCCTACTATAATAAGATGGAGACTTCTTTGTCCCACTGGGCATGTCAAAAATATTAGTGTAGAATCACAGCACCCCAAATGATTTTCTAAAAAAATCTAATTTTCCAAGGTAGATTCATCTGGTGTGGTTGCATAACATGGAACTTTTCCTATGGTGTGGAACCTTACAAATTGGAAAAGCTCTCCAGATTTAAAGGCTAGATCCTTATTCCTCTGTTTAGGTGCATACGTGAGGATCTACAGAGGATTTATATCTATACCTAGTCTAAAAAATTACTAAGGAGACAGGGATAAAAGAGTACAAAAATAAGAAATAACTAAACTACCAGGTGATGCACTGAAGGAATGATGGACACTTAGTTTTCCTTCGACACAAACCAATAAAATGCATACGATAAACAAACACAGACAACTAGATCTGTAGCGAGAGACCAAATAGAAGCAAAAGAAAACAAGAAGGATCTAAAAGTGATCACAAACATGTTTTATTTATCTATAAATTGATACAGTTCATTACAGAATGGACGAAAGGTAGAAACGTGTTACATTTTTAATGGAAGGCATGAACCTCACAAATCCTTTATTAGAAGGAGAAGGGAGCCTGTAAAACTAAAAATATCTAACCCTTTACAATGAATCATGCCTCAATACTTATAGAATTGATCATAGAAAATAAAGAGAGAGAGAGAAGTGGGAAAATGTGGGTCGAAGCTTAACCACCGACGTTAATGCCTCTGCTAAAATCTTCCCCTGAATCCATCTTTACTGCATTGATCCTCAATTCAGCGCCTTGGAGGAAGAGGAAACAGTGAAAATAGATCGAATCTGATCTAGTTGTTGAGATTGATGATCCTGCATTGAAGCTCAAAGACATCTATTTTTCTTCCACCTACCCTCTCAAAAATTAAAGTTTCAGACTCTTATGTCATAGACGAGGTTGAGATTTTCCCAGAGGTATTAGATTCGTAATCTCTTGAGCCCTGAGTCGAAAGATATGCCCCTTCAAAGTTTGATTCAATTTCATACAATTGGGTGGGAAAATAACTTGAAAATGGGTCTCTCTTTTAATTGGGACACGTGGCAGCCAGATCGGGACAAAATTTTGGATCCACGAGCCCGTAGTTTACCTTTTTCCCCTTTGCGCAAAAACACAAAAACTCAAAAAACCTCCACAGCCCCGAAACTCCGTCTGGACACGTGGATCCTTTTGGTTGGCTGGGAAATGTGTTTGCATTTTTACCTCTATGCCTTTTGAAAAAAATGAAAATTTCCACTTTTCTCCCTGACGCCAGGCCTTGGCTTTGACTCGGGTTTTTATGTTGACTTTTTCCCTCTTGGCAGAGATGCGGGCCCTTTTATAACTTTTACCCTTTTTGAGGAAAAGGGTGAAAACTAACTTTTCTCCCAACTCCCCAATTTCCCCTGGGAAACGTGTCACTTTGGCACTTGGTTGGGAACCTCTTTTCCATTTTCCCCTTAAAACAGCGTGCTTAGGACACTTGGCAGCTTCCGTTGGCTTGTTAATGCTTTGACTATTCAACCAACTATGCTCCCTTGAGGACATGCAGAGGCACCGTGCTTGTTTGGGTCTTTGATTTTGGACCAAATCTTGGAAGTGCACCATTTTGACACGTGGCTCTCTCCTCTTACACTTCTATACTTATCCATTTTTTCCCTTTTCCAAACCGTTTCGAGCTTGAGGACTTCGAAGCTTCGTTGTTCTTCCTTCTTCTTGCTTCTGCTCCCTCTGTAACATTGATCCTTATTGTCTAACCTTGCAATTTCAGAGTCCTTCTTGTGTGTGGCTTAAAGAATGGATTTAGATGTAGAAACATCCTGATAGAGTCATTTTATTTATGTACAGGATCCTTCGATCCTTTTGGTCTCCACCACTTCACTACTGAACCTTTTTGCAACCAATTTACAGGATTAAATGTATTTTCTTGGGTTCCTTCTAGGCGGGGTCATGATTTGATCCAATATTTATCTTGGGGATAAAATATGGATAACACAACTGTTGTCATTGAGGAAGGAATTTTGAGTAAAGACATAAAATAGATAGGAAAACTCTGAAGAGTAGCTTTAACCAATTAAAAGTTTGTCTGCCTGATTTAGAAGGCCACCTTTCCAAGCTGCCAGTTTTTTTTGGTATCTCTCAATGACTGGATTCCATATGTTATTAGTTTGCTTTCCCTTGAAAAGGGGAATGCCAAGATAGGAGGATGGTAAGTCCACAATTCTGCAACCAAAGATGTCAACAATCCTCCTTTGATTTTAAGGAGGGGTGTTTAGGAAGGATATATTGCTTTTGGTGAAGTTAATGAGTTTCAGAGAGGTAATTTGGTAGTTTTCTAAAATTTCCTTGAGGGCATGAGATTCGATCACCAAGGTAGAACTCAAGAGAAGGATATCATTATTAAATTGGCTATGAGTGGCCACAGGGGATCCAGATGTGATTTTTATACTAGAAATGACAAACTGACTCTTGGCAGCCTCTAAGGCTCTGCTGAGGGTGTTTGCAATAAACAAGAAGATGAAAGTAGACAGATGGTCCCCTTTCCTAATACCTCTGCTATTTTTGAAAAATCCAGCCAAGATTCCATTTATGAGGATCAAGAAAAAATGGGTAGCAATGCAATAAAAAATCCAGCTGCACCATCTGTTGTCAAAATTGTAGCTTTTTCAACACACGGATTAGGAAAGTCCAGCTGACTCTGTCGAACGCTTTTTGCATATCTAATTTGAGGATCATTCCTGTAGACTTCAAATGCTAGGAAGATTTAATGGCTTCATGAACTGTGATGATACCCCCTTGGATAAAGTGACTGTTGATGAAACCATTCTAATGCAGAGTTATGAGGTCATTCATCAGGGGTTTAAGTCTAGCACCCAAAATCATGGTAATGATTTTGTAGGAGGTGTTGCATAGGATGATTGGTCTGAAGTTCGCAACAGACTTAGAGTCAAGGGATTTCGGGGTAAGAGCGATGAAAGTAGTGTTAGTGAAAAATCACAGCACCCCCAAATGAGTAGTCAAGTTTTCTTTTCTAAGGCAGAATCATTTGGTGTGATCCACATAACATTGAGTCTTCCTCAAAGTGTGGGACTCTGCAAAATAGGAAAATTCTCCAGATTAAAGGTTGGTTCCTATTCCTCTGTTTAGGTGCATACGTAGAAACTTGCAGAGGGTCTATTTCCTAAACCTAATCTAAACTTTACCAAAGCGACAGGGATAGAAGGAATACAAAAATGAAAACAAAAACTAAACTACGAGGTGATGCACTGAAGGAATGATGAACATTTTTTTTAATAGACACAAACCAAATAAAATGCATAAAATAATCAAGCACAAATAACTAGATTCATAATGAAAGACCATATGAGAGTAAATAAAGGAAGAAAGGATCTAGAATCGATCACAAAAACATGTTTTATTGCTCTGCAAATTGATACAATACATTAATAAATAGCCAAGAGGCGAGAAAGCATATTACATTTTTAATGGAAGGTATGAACTCCACAAGTTCATTTCTAGAAGGAAAGGGGAGCCTATAAAAGACAAGAGAATGTCCAACCATTTACAATGAGTCCTAAGCCTGTATTTATATATTCAATACAGGCGGGAGAAAGAGTGAGAAGTGGGAAAAAATAGATCCAAGCTCAGCCACACTATTTAATGCCTCCCATAAAATCTGTCCCAAATCTATCTTGACTACATCAAACCTTGATTTGACACCTTGAAGGAGGAGGAGACAGTGGAGCAGATCAAATCCGATCTGGTTGTTGGAAGAAAAAGATCTTGCATTGAAGGCCTGAAGACGTTTCTCCATTTTTCTCCCACCTAACCTCCCAACAATTAAAATTTCAGACCTCCATGGTGTAGACGAGGCTGAGACCTTTCCAACGGTGTCATATTTGTAATATTTCGAGCCATGAGTCGAAAGATATGCCCCTTCGAAGTTTGTATCGAGTTCGTACAAATGGATGGGAAAACAATTCGAAAAAATGGGTCTCCTTTCTGTTTCCATTCTGCACTTTTTGACAAAAAGTCAAAAAATCTCATTTGCCTCCAAAGGCCCGCATTAGATTTTTGATGGGGCCACGGGTTACATTTTGATTTTATGCCTTTTAGAAGAAAAGGTAATTTTTCACTTTTTCCTCCGATGCTCTGCCGGTCCGCTTTGTCGTTGACTCAGGATCAAACAGTGAATTTTTCCCTTTGGGTGGAGTTGCAGTCCATTTTGCACCTTTTACCCTTTTGGAATAATGAGGGATAAAAAACCAACTTTCCCCCTGACGAACCACCTTAGCACTGCTAGTTTAGGATTTTTTTGGCTAAGTCTTTTTCATGGTGGGACATATTTTTAGACTGGGGACACGCGGTGATTTGGAGCTCACTTGGAAACCCTCTCTCTATTCAAACCTTGAATTAGCACCATTTAGACACTTGGAAACCTCTGCAGATCCTTATACTTTTTAACGGCCCTTCTTATTCTTTCAGACCCTGCGCTATGTGGCGAGTTTGCGCTCATTTGGGTTCCCACCTTTGGACTAACTCTTGGAGACATGCCAAGCTAACACATGGCAGCCTTCTCTTGCACTTTATACTTATCCAAATTTTTAAGACGTGCCCCATCCACCTTTTTACTCTGTTGACTATTCGACCCTTCCCCGTTTTGGCTTGGGACACGTGGAGATGCGGCATTTTTTTTAGCCTCCCTTTATGGATCCATTTTTTGGAGAAGTGTCATGTTGATACGTGGCTTTCTCCGCTGGATCCTCCATACTTAGTCAATTTTAGACCCTTTCCTAAACTGTTTCAAGCCTGAAAAAATTCAAAACTTCGTCACTTTTTCCCCTTTTTGCTCCTAGTTCCAATGCGGCACTGCCCCTTCTTTTCTGACCCTGTTGCTCCATTATTGAGTCTACCTATAGCTTGCAAATGGATTTAGTACATGGAAGCGGCTCGTAAAAGTCATTTCTTTTGCATAAGGTTGTTTAATCCTTCCCTTCCCCCACCACTCCATTGTTGAGTCCTCCTGCGACCTTTTTACAAGATCTAAACATGATTTCTCAAGTTCTTTATATGCGGGGTCGTGGATGATCCAATATCTTTCTCGGGGGGGAAATATGGATAACAATTTGGTGACTCATAGGGGTATCTACCTGCTAGATGAAAATACCAATTTCCTTGTCATATTTGTTGGGCATGGAGTTGAGAATGACAGTCTGATAGTGGTCTTGTCTCTGATTCATGAGCCCGACTATTATACTCTCAAGCTTCATAGAAAATCTCGAAACGAAGGTTTCTGAGAGTAGAAAATTGTTTTGACCCAGGGATTCATCTGTCTCTCTGAATGGACTACATAAGAGAAAAAAATAGCATCACAACTATATACAAAAATTTGAAATCATACATGCTCCAAGTAGAACATGCAGAGCGTGCAAAGCACTTAGGAGAAAAGAAACCTAAACTACAACAAGACAATGTGAACAAGCACTTAGAGGAAAAGAAACTAAGCTAATATGTACAAGGTGAGAACCTTCCTTCTAGTAGCAGTGTTTAAGATAGATTCCATTCACTGGAATATGCAACTCCTCACCATCCAATGTAGATAATTGGAAAGCATTGCTACTTTTACATTTTGTGACCATATAAGGGCCACTCCAAATGGCATCAAACTTGGAATGCCTTCCTGGTTTTGCTCGATCTGCATCCCATTTCAACACTAGGTCTCCTTCTTGGAAGGTCCTTGTTCTTGCCTTCTTGTCAAAGCATCTCTTAATTGAGGCATGATCCTTCTCTATTGTTTAAAGTGCATGCTCTCTGGTTTCTTCCAATTCCATCAGCTCTACATACCTGGCCTCCATTGGTTCAAATTCAGACATCTCCAACTGCTTCATGAGTTCCAATGCTGGCAACTCAAGTGATATAGGTAACACTGCCTCTTTCCCATAGACAAGTTTGAATGGAGAGTTTCTTTTAGATCTCTTGGGCATTTTCCTATCAGCGCATAAGGCTGATTTGAGCTTTGTGTGCCAGGTCCTTTGATTTTCATCAAAAGTTCTTCTGATGATTCTTAGCAGGTTCTTATGTTTATGGACTCAGCTTGGCCATTACCTTGAGGGTAATAGTTTGATGAAGTGCTCAAGTAAATCCCATTCCTAACAACCCATCTTATGATCTTGGAACTTAATAATGTCAAGGCATTATCTGATATAATGGTGGTTAGCACTCCAAATCTAGTCTCTATTCCTTCATAGAAATCTAGTATACCAGACTCATTAGCTTCCTTGAGTGCCACTGCCTCGGTCCACTTGGTAAAATAGTCTGTTGTTGTTAGAATCCATTTGTGGTCTTGGCTTGAATTTGGATTGATGACTCCAATAAAGTCCAATCCCCATTGAATTAAAGGTTGGTCAACTGAAATTGGGTGCAATGGAAGTGCTGCTAGCTTTTCTTTTCCTTTGAAGAATGCACAATTCTTACACCTTTTGATCCATGCATAGCAATCACTAAAAACTCTAGGCCAATAATAACCTACTTTCATGATCTTGAGTGTTGTCACCCTTAGAGTAAAATGGCCTCTAACTGCTTCAACATGGAATTCTTGTAACACTCTCTCAATCTGATATGTCCTAATGCATCTTAGCAGAATGCCATTTATGTCCCTTTTGAACAAGACACCATCAATGTGAACATATGGGATGCCCTGTAGTTTGAAATGCATCCTTTTTGCTTTACTCATCCCATGAGGACACATGCCTATTTGAAAGAAGTGCACCATGTCTTGAGTCCAACAAGGAGTAGGTACATCAACATTTTCTTCCTCTTGATTATTCTATAGAATAAAAACATCTTCCTTTTCACTGTTTACCTCATCTTGTTGACTTGAGGCTAGTTTTTCACACAACCCCTTCCCACGGACCAACTTAGTGACCTTGATCTCAATGTCATACTCCATAACACGAGTGATCCATCCTACACTTTTTTCATTCAGATCCTTTTTTGAGAGGAAATCTTTAACTCCTGCATGAGAGACTAACAATTGGATCTTATTGTTTGAAACCAGATGCTTAAACTTCTTTAATCCTCTGATTAATGCCAAGACTCGATTTTTGATGAAGGAGTATCTCATTTCATAGTCTTCCAGACATTGACTGAAGAAAGCAATTGGTTGTTATGTACCTTCTTTGTTCTGTTGAACTAAGATTGCAGAAATAGTGTCACTGCCACCAAAGGCATACAATATGAAGTCTTTAGAGAAATCATGATTCATGAGAGTTGGGTCTTGTGATATAGCTTCTTTGATGGCCTCAAAGCTTGCCCTTCCCTTAGTTTTCCATCTGAATGCTAATATTTTCTTCAACATCAACGTTATTGGCTTAACAAGGGCAACAAATTTTGGTACCAACCTTCGAACAAAGTTGATCTTCCCTAAGAAGCTTTGAAGAACTTTCTTGTGACTTGGAAATGGCAATGCTCTTATTGCTTCAACTCTCTCTAGGTCAATTTCCTGACCTTCCTTAGACACAATATGGCCTAAAATCCTACCTTCATGGGCCAAGAATATGCATTTTTTAGGGTTCATTGATACCCCAAATCTTCTACATCTTTAAAACACCTGCCTTAGGTGAAAAAGGTGGTCTACTGCATTTTTGGAGAACACAGTAATGTCATCCAGATAGATCAGCACTATTTTGTTGATTAGCCCTTTGAATGCCATATCCATAGCCCTTTGAAAAGTGGCACCAACATTAGACAATCCAAATGGCATTTTTCTGTAGGCATAGGTGCCCCATTTGGTGGTGAAAGTTGTTTTGAACTGATCATCTTCTTTCACCATGATCTGGTTGTACCCTGAGTAACCATCTAGGAGAGAGAATCTCTCTGATCTAGACACCACTTGCAAGATCTACTCCATTGAAGGGAGTGGGTAATGATCTTTGAGGGAAGCTCTGTTCAAGTCTCGAAAATCTACACACAATCTAATCTCTCCATTATTCTTCCTGACTGGGACCAGGTTTGCAACCCAACTTGAGTGTTTGATTGGAAATATTATACTTGCCTCTATCAGCTTGTTCAACTCTTTCTTCATCAGAGGCTCAATGTGTGGATTGACTGGTCTCTTCTTTTGCTTGATGGGCTTAGCAGCTGGATCTAGTTCAATTGTGTGTTGTGCTAGCTTCAGATTGAACCCTCTCAAGTCTTCATAGATCCAAGAAAATACATCTGGAAACTCTTGGAAAAGTTGCATGAATTCATACCTTTCTTGCTCGGTAGCCACTTTGCCAATTTGAAGTGTTTTTCCTTCTCCAACTAGGATTGACTCTGAATCTTCTCCTCTGATATGTATGTTAGCCTTCTCTCTTCAAAACTGATCATTAGGATTGAAGATAGAATCCAATGTCACTAAGCCTTTGGGAAGCTTGTTTGTATGCAGCTGCACTACTTGATCTCCATATTGTTGCTCTAGTCTGTTTTGATTTCTAGCTGAGAATTCAGCTTCTTCTTGCAAAAAATTAATGATTTGCTGATCATTCTCAAACACCTGCCAACATGTCTTGTTATCTGGAACTGCTGGCCTCACAACCACATGGATATGTGGCTGTCCCTTGTCTCTTTTGATGTTGTCAACCACATCAAACATTGCTCCAACTACTGCAAGCCTATCAGTAGCTTCATTCTCTTTCCTGGGTATGGACACAATGTTGAAGGCCTCGAAATCCTCCATGAGATCCCATACCCTACTCTTATAGTTCTTGAGCAGGTCATTCTTGATAGCATTAAGTCCTCTGACTTGATTGGAAACCAGTTCACTGTCACCAAACACTTGCAAATTCTTGATTCCCACCTTCCTTGCCCAATGAAGACCATGGACCAAAGCCTCATATTCAACAGTGTTATTTGAGTAGGAAAACTAAAATCTGAAGGCTAAATAATATTTCATACCTTTGGGGGACACAATCATAGCTCCTCCTCTAGCTCCTTGTCTACTCCTTGAGCCATCAAAGAACAATTTCCATACCTCATTGTCATCTTTATATTCTGGCTTAACTAGGTCAGGAAGAGGATGATTCTCTTCATGTAGACAGTAGACACCTAGCTCAGATTCTTCCATCTCCTTATAAGGGTCAAAATCATGTCTTTTGTTGGCCCATTCATCGAGAGTCAAGTTTAGGATACATCCCACCTTGGTATCTGCTTCACAAGTGCTTAGGAGGTCTTCTTGATCAAAAGCTGAGTAGTTGGCATTGATTGGGCTAGGCACATAAGATTCAATATGATAATCAACAATGGGCTTCAGATCTGATTGTGGCCTTCACCCCATACCTTGTTCTAAAGAGCATATGTGACCAGTCAGCAGATGGATAGCCTCCAATTTTGGTAGTGAAGTCCCTGGACAAGCACAAAGAAAAATGTGGTGGCAATTCTATGACTGACACATTCTGTAATAAGGTCACATTAGGGTAGGCATGTAGGGTGAGGCTCAGATCTTTAATGATTCCAACAATTGTCACTGCTGTCCCATCCAACTGTACTACCCCTCTATAGATGACTTCATATTGGAGACCCAGTTGATCGGCTATTTTCTTGGGCATTACAAAACTACTTGCCCCAGAATCAATCATACAATTGTGCACCAATTTGTCCCCAATAATCAATGAAACATAGAATGGAGGAGGTCTTAGGTTCTACCTTGTTGTTCTCCATGGTTCCTCCTAGGTTGGGCTGCATTGGCAAGCACTCTCTCTTGCTGATCAGGGGGTTGATTTGAGCTTGACCAATTTTGTATGGCAGTCTGCAATAGATCCCTTTACCCTGGAATGGCTAGTGACTCCCATAGTGAAATGTTCACACTTGTCCTCTTCATTTGCTCAATGATATTGAATGAGCTATCCTTTTTCTGCCCCTTCCCTGACACATTTTTTTCTTGCACATGGGTTGCTACAATCGGTGCCTGAGTGGATTTGGAAGGTGGCTTGGATTGGCTCTACATGTTGGGAGTTGCATTTGGAGCACCAAAACCTTGTGGAGTGATGGAAGGTTGAGGGTTACCTGAGTTCAGTGGTTGACCTTCTCCAATGTTTCTCTTTTTGGACCATGTATTGGCAGCTACACTTTGAGAAGGGAACTGATTCATCCCACAGAAGTCCTCAGCTTGCTAATTGACAAGCATAGTCTCACCTGGAGATGTCTCTTGTTGAGCTCCTTGCTGCTGATCTCCTTCTTGGCTAGGTTCTTGTGACACCATACTGGTTTGCACCATCAAAGCCTGATTTAGTGCACCATTAAAGCACATTGATTGGTTGTGTGGCTGATTACATGGGAAGCACCAATCATATTCTTGTGCCATGTTGTTTTGTGTTGGAACCAATTCCCTTGATGTTGAAGCTGTGTTTGGATCATATGACCTGAAAGGTCTAGCAGCTTGAGGTTGTCCTTGGTTTTGACTCTGATTTATAGTCTGAGATGGTGGTCTATTTTGTTGATACTGGGGTCTAGCCTGATACTGAGCCTGAGGCTGATATGGCCTAGAACTCTGAGCTTGTTGTCTTTTGATGGTAACTAACTCATTCCCCAGGTTCTTGAAGTTGTTTCATGACTTCCTAAAGTTATTTTGAGGTGTTAGATGATGAGGTGGAGGCTTCAGCTGAGCTTTGAATCCTGGGAGTAGGTACAGGGGCT
This sequence comes from Taxus chinensis, assembly GCA_019776745.2. Taxonomy (NCBI): domain Eukaryota; kingdom Viridiplantae; phylum Streptophyta; class Pinopsida; order Cupressales; family Taxaceae; genus Taxus; species Taxus chinensis. Next base: position 140,100,437 of record CM034153.1, read on the forward strand.
AATGTGGGTGTTTGGCTGGTACTTGGGTTCCCTAATTTGGGGTACAGAGGCATGGATGGCCTGGGAGAAATTTTTCCAGCCTGGATTAAACAATTTTCAGCTCCTATGGACAAGTTATAGGCTACAGGTAAGGTTGTTCCCCCCATTGAATGAATCATTAAAGCAATATCAGAATTTAAAGCTCTAAGAAAGTATAAGAAGGCACCTTCATTAGTGGGCTTTACTGCTGCTAGAATCCTGTCCCAGGTCCTTTGAAACCTGAGGTTGAAATCTGTCAATTGCTCATTAGGAGCTCTTTTGATTGTTGTCAGTTGTTCCAACAAGGACAGGTTATCCTCCTTCTCTCCAAACTGGTTATGAAGAGCTATGCATAGATGGTCCCAAGATTGAATAGAGCCTGCTTCTAAGCTCCTGAACCATTGTGAAGCTTTACCCTTGAGTGAAGAGGCTAGCAACTTGACTGCAATATCCATTTCAGTGATCTCATGGATTGTACAGACATTTGCAATGTCTTGAACATGGTCACCAGGAGAAGTCTAGTTTTCTCCAGTGAAATATGGGATGCTCTTTAATGCTACCACTGGGACTGAATTTTGTGCATTAAGAGCAAGTGGGCTGCTGCCAGTGAAATTGACATAAGGATTTGGCTGTGCCATCCTGATTGGCCTGAGCACCCTTCTTGATTGAAAGAATGGCCTACTGGGAGGAGGTGTTGATAAAGCTCTGTTTGGTGGAGATAGAGACCTCTGGGCTCTTCTTCCTCTTTTCCTCCTGTGTGGAGACAAGTGAATGTGTACAAACTTTCCTTCTTCTCTGTTCTTGACCTTGTTTGTATTCTTCTCATGAACTTGCTTGGACTGCTGAAACCAGTGGATTTGTCTCTTTTGGAGTCACCAAATGCACAATTTTAAAACTTCTTAAAAGTTAGAATCACAGCAAGTGCACATCAAGCTTACTGTAATAATATGGAGACTTCTCTGTCCCACCGGGCGTGCCAAAACTGTTAGTGCAAAATCACAGCACCCCCAAATGAGTAGTTAGATCTACTTTTCTAAGGTAGAATCATTTGGTGTGATCCACATAACATTGAGTCTTCCTCAAAGTGTGGGACTTTGCAAAATAGGAAAACTCTCTAGATTAAAGGTTGGTTCCTATTCCTCTATTTAGGTGCATATGTAGAAACTTGCAGAGGGTCTGTTCCTAAACCTAATCTAAACTTTACCAAGGAGACAGGGATAGAAGGAATACAGAAATTAAAACAAAGCTAAACTACGAGGTGATGCACCGAAGGAATGATGAACATTTATCTTTTTGATAGACACAAACCAAATAAAATGCATACAATAATCAAGCACAGATAACCAGATTTATAATGAAAGACCAGATGAGATCAAAGAAGACAAGAAAGGATCTAGAATCGATCACAAAAACATGTTTTATTGCTCTACAGATTGATACAATACATTAAGAAATGGCCAAGAGGTGAGAAAGCGTATTACAGTTTTAATGGAAGGTCTGAACTCCATGAGTTCCTTGCTAGAAGGAAAGGGGAGCCTGCAAAAGACAAGAGAATGTCCAACCCTTTACAATGAGTCTCGAGCCTGTATTTATAGATTCAATACAGGTGGGATAAAGAGAGAGCAGGAAAAAATAGATCCAAGCTCAACCACCACTATTTAATGCCTCCCATGAAATCTGTCCCAAATCTATCTTGACTACATCAAATCCTTATTCGGTGCCTTGAAGGAGGAGGAAACGACGGAGCAGATCGAATCCGATCTAGTTGTTGGAAGAAAAAGATCTTGCATTAAATGCCCAAAGATGTTTCTCCATTTTTCTCCCACCTAACCTCCCAAAAATTAATTTTTCAGACCTCCATGGCATAGACGGGGCTGATACCTTTCCAACGGTGTCAGATTTAGAATATTTCAAGCCCCGAGTCGAAAGATATGCCCCTTCGAAGTTTGTATTGGGTCTGTTACAAATGGGTGGGAAAGACAGTTTGAAAAATGGCCCTCTTTTAATATGGGACACATGGAGGGCAAGAACTTATCTGAGGGTGGCCTCTGTACTCTGCTCTTGGAATGGTGTGGGGATGACACGTGGCTTCCTCCACCAGCCTATTCAATTTATGTGTTTTTGGCTAAGTACTTTGCTTAGCGAGGCATACCTTTTAACCAGGGACATGTGGCAGTTTGGCGCTTTCCTGGAGATCCTCTCTTTGTTCGCCCCTTGAGTGAGTGTCGTTTGGACACTTGGCAGCCTCTTCCATTCTGCCCCATGCATTGACTATTCAACCTAACCCTATCCCTTTTTTGAAGACTAAGACACATGGAGGCTAGACCAGGGACACGTCTAGCACTCACTTAGGAACCCGCTTAGGATTATTCCTCTGAAGGAGTGTCAGGTTGACACTTGGAAGCCTCCGCAGATCCTTAGACTTTTCAACAGCCCCTCTTACCCTTTTAGAAATTAGGCTACATGGTGAGCTAGTGCTTGTTTGGGTCTTCGCCTTTGGACTAAATTTTGGAGATGCACCAAGCTGACGCATGACAACCTCCGCTTGCACTTTATACTTAGCCAATTTTTGAGACCTGCCCTGTCTACTTTTTTTACTCTGTTGACCATTTGACCCTACCCCGTTTAAGCCTGGGACACGTGGAGATGTGGCATTTGCTTGAACCTCCCTTTATGGATATGAATTTTGGAGAAGCACCATGCTGACACGTGGCTCTCTCCGCTGACCCCTCCATATTTAGTCGATTTTGGACCCTTTCCTGAACTATTTCAAACCCAAAAAACTTCGAATCTTCACCATTTTTTCTCCTTCTTGCTCCTGGATCCTCAGTGGCCATGCCCCTTCTTTTCTGACCCTGTTATTCCATTGTTGAGTCTTCTTGTAGCTTGAAAAATGGATTTAGTACATGGAAATGGCTCGATAGATTCGTTTCTTTTGCATAGGGTCGTTTAATCCTTCTCTACCCCCGCCACTCCATTGTTGAGTCCTCCTGCAACCTTTTTACAAGATTTGAATGTGATTTCTCAGGTTCTTTCTATGCGGGGGTTGCTTAGCTAGAATTCATTCACCATGTTAAAAATATCTTACTTGATGATCTCCCAAAAAATTTGGAAGAAGGCAACAGGGAAGCCGTCAGGGCCTGGAGCTTTGTCACCTTTAATGGTGAAGACTTCTTTGAGAATTTCCTCCATAGAGAAGGGATTTGTTAAATTGCCATTCATATCATCAGATACTTGTTTAGGAATGTGCTAAGGCATCTTGGACATAACTTTTTCATTGGGGAGATTCTTGGCCTGAAGGAGATTAGAATAAAAAGAGACTAATTCATTAGAGATATCGAAGTCAGAGATTAATAAATTACCTGTCGGGGTTAGCAGTTCTCTGATTTTGTCTCTGTTTTTATGTTTAGAAGATGTAATGTGGAATAATTTAGTGTTATAGTCTCCTTGATCAAGCCAAAGCGCCCATGATCTCTGCTTCCAATAGGTCTCTTCTTCTTTCAGGATGTTATGGAATTCGTTGAGAAGAAAGTTTTCTTGCTTATGGAGATGTTATGATCTTCCTTCTGCCTCCACTAGGGCTGAAATGTTAGCTATTTCCTGAGTCAGCTTTTGTTTACGCAGTTTTATGTTGTCGAATACCTTTCCCTTCCAAATCTTAAGTTACTTTTTTATTTCCTTGAGCTTACTGGAGAACTTGAACATATTAGAGCCCTTAATTTTGATGTCCCACCAGCTCTTAATAAGAGGGTCTAAATGATTATTTTCAAGTTAGGAAATATCAAATCTGAAGGGAGGATTCTTTATGTTCACCTTGTTGTTGGAACATAGAAGTAAGGGGCTATGGTCAGATGTTGCACGAGACAAGGAACTAAGGAAAAAATCAGGGTAAAGAGAGATCCAATCCAAAGATCCCATAGCCCTATCTAGTCTACTTTGAATATGATTTTTGTCCACTCTGTAGTTAGACCAAGTAAAGGAGGCACCATGCAGGTCCATATCTAAGAGTGTCTCCTTACGTATGAAGTCAACAAGAGATTCCATGTTGGAGGGGTTAGCTAGGCCACCTCCTTGTTTTTCAGATGGGTAGAAAGGTCTATTGAAGTCTCCCATAATGAGAATAGGAAAATTGCCACAATTTTTTATGAAATTCGAAATGTCCATCGAGAGTCTTTCGTGTAGGGTTTCCAAATTAGGGGCATAAACATTGATTGTTATCCAATTAGAATTAGAGCCTACCTCTTAGAAGAGCATGCACAAAAAATTGGGGTATTGTAAAATGCAATCATCTTTAAGAATTTTGGGATCCCAGAGAGTGCATAAGCCTCCTGAATTTCCTGTAGACAACTAGGACGCAAAGGAAGTTGCAGGCCAAATTTTCAAGAGATTGTCTTCATTTTTAAGTTTGGTTTCCTGAAGCATAATAATATCAGGAGAGTGGTTAAATTTCATATCCTTGAGGACCCTTTGTTTTTGCAGAGAGTTAAGACCTCTTATATTCCATGAGATCACCTTCATTTCTTGGATTTGGGTTTACTCCCTACAACCATGGGGATGGTGCTTTGAGTTCCTTAGGCCACATTTAGGGCTGATTCTTGCTGAAGCTTGAAATTTATTTGGGTACACCCATGAAATTTCTCCATTCTAATATCAAGTTTCTTGCAGTTGCTTTGGGTCATGCGGGGGTTAAAGCTGGCATCAAAGGTTTGAGTGGAGTGGGAGATCTAGGAGTAAGAGAGGGAGAAGAAAGGAGGACTGGGGGGTGGTGCTAGCAGGAGGAGTATCCAAGGAAAGGATGGGGAGAGGAGGGAGGGATAGAAGAAAGATGGAGGGGGGAATGTGAAGGTAGAGAAGGAGGAGAAAAAGAAACCACTGAGGGGGGAACAATAATTGAGGAGGGGAGAGGGGAAGCAAGGGGAACCTCCGTGGGAATAGAGATCATAGTGGAAATAGGCTGGGGGCGAGAGGGGAAACCATGTTAGAGTCGTTAGTGATCTCTCCTTCCTCGAGGAGAGAAAAGGGGTTGGAAGTAGGGATGGTCGGAGCCTCTTCAAGAATCTTCTTTGGAATATATTTCCATTTTTCTAGGGAGAGGCTTCATGGGATTTGGGCTTAGGCTAAGGCTTAGTCAGGAATCTAGATGCTCTGTGGCTGATGCTTTTACAGATGGAACATGCTTGTGGAATATATTTGTATTCAATGGGATGCATCTATGTTCCAAAATCTGATAAGAGCTTAATCGATTTTGGGAGTGGGAAACTGACATCATCATTAATACAAAAATGAGCATGAATGAATCTAGTTTTAGCCTTGGTGTCCTGGTCTATTGCTATTAGAGAACCCATAGAAAGAGCAATACCTTCAATAACCGTGGGATGCCAGAACTCCAAGGGAAGAACTGGTAGACGAATCCATATTGGGGCATGATTCATGGTTTCAGTGAGCGGGTTGAAGCCAGGTGACCATTTCCTGATGTAGAACACTCTTCTGCCAAAAAACCAAGGACCACCCAGAAGAGCTCGAGTGAAATCTTCCTTCAATCTAAATGAGAAAAGAATGAGTTCATTTGGCATCGCAGCTATTTCTAGAGATGCAAAAGGGTTCCATTTCATGTGGGCCCATTTTTTTATATCTTTGAGGGGGTATCTAGGACCCATTAGCTTACCCACTAGGGACAAATCTCTAGAGGAAATAGCTTCCTCTGTGATGTGGGAGGGATATGAAGAGAAAAAGGACCCATCAAAGAGAATCAGAGACAACTTGTCCAAATGGGCTACAGAAGTGGACCCTTCCACTACTTTTTTCCATGCGTCAGGGGGAGGCTTAAGAGATAGGGCCCCAGATATAACAGGGAGGTACTCCCAATCCAGACTAGAAGGGTCCAGCATCAGAGCCAACACCCGAGGACGCAGGGAATTGAAAATTCAGTAGGTGGAAAAAGTGGAGCTAGAGCTAGGGTTCTGGTTTTCAAAACTTTGGATGGTAAATGCTTTTATTATACCATAGCTATGAACTAGAATGATGTTTTTGGAGGATAACTTTCTCTAAGTGGGACATGGAGGTGGGCTTGGGTCCTTAATGTCCGCTGAGCGATCCACATTCAGAATGCCCCGCTGTGTTCCTCTTGGTTCACATGGAGAAGTTTGACCCCTACCTCAAGGTGTCTCCATGGCTACTTATTGAAAGTGTCAAATGGCCTCAATGGGAATGGAACTTGGGTTGATGATTACAAATTACTTGTAACTCACCAATAGACTAAGACCTCGAGTCTTAAAACTTTGGATGGTAAACATTTTTATTATACTAGAGCTATGAACTGGAGTGGTGGTTTTGGAGGATCACTTTCTCTAAGTGGGATATGGAGGTGGGCTTGTGTCCTTAATGTCTGCTGAGAGATCCACATTCAGATCACCCTGTTGTGTTCCTCTTTGTTCACATGGATAAGTTCGACCCCTAATTCAAGGTGTCTCCATGGCTACTTTTTGAAATTATCCAATAGCCTCAATGGGAATGGAACTTGGGTTGGTGATTACAAACTACTTGTAACTCACCAACAGACCAAGACCTCGAGTCCCTTGATATTTGTTGGTTTATTCTGTATTATTTCATGGTATTTTCCCAAATATTTATGTGGGTCAAAATAGTTGTTGCTATTTTCTACATTTTGTGCCCATTTGTGAATCTGAATCTTTCTTTTGAAAATTGCTCACATTTTGTTAATTTGAACTGGGTTTGCTCTTGTTGGTTTCTGACTTTGCACTTAGCTGAAAACTAGGATTTTCCATGTGTGAATGTATGTATGGTTTTTCCCAAACTCTGTGCTTTGTATTAAGTGGGTCATGCTGCATCATTTCCCATTTTGCTATTATAAACTCATGTTGTGCATTGATTTTGTTATGAAGGGTTTGATTGTTTTACCTTTAGGTTGTTTAAACTTGAACATAGCTGGTTATTTCAACTGCCATTTTCACCATTTTGAGCTCTACTTCTCATTGTTTTGTAATGATGTGCTGGCCGTATTTACGCTTTGAATTTGGTATATATCTTGTAACTCTGTATTCATTAATGAAACCATTCACTTTTTGTTACTCTGAACTTAGAGAGGGGTTGACCCTTGCTTCCTTGCATAATCTTTGCCTTCAAAACTATACATTATTTATGGTGTTCTAGCTCAAATTTTTTAGTAAGTTCATTCAACTGAAACTATAACTTGAGCTCTTTTTTTCCATCTCGAGCTAGTTTTGCATTTTTTTTTCCTGAGTGAAATCAATATTTCATTTCTACATAGCCTATTGTCATAATGGCTCATTGTTGACTTGTTTTATGTATTTGAACTCACATTCTATCTTGAACATTAGCTCAGGTTCATTTTCTTGCTTTGATAAAATATGTGTTCACATGTCAATGTAAAAAACAACTGCATTCACATTTTATAACTCATGATTCTGATAACAAACCTTAAAAATACTTAAATAATGTTCAGTGTAAGCTCTAAAAGAGGAGCAATTACGTATCTGTACAACTCAAATTTCTTAATAAGCCTTGATGTTTGACAAAATTTCTGAGTCTTTATTAAAATGTGTACCTCCAGATGTTGCACAGTAATGGTGATCTCTTGTTACTATTGTATAACTATCATGTGTTGAAATCCATTTCTGTCCAGCTGGTATATTACATATGTAATTTGTGTATTTTGAATGGCTATAATTACAGCTGCAAAATGGGACTTTCTGAGCTTGAATGGTTGTAATGGCATCGCTTGATTATTTTGAATTTTCTCATTTCCTTCTCCTACCAAGATGTCTAGTTTTCAAGATATGAAAGTTGTAATTAGTTATCCTTTTACAAGTGATAATGAAATATGCTCTCTACTTTTTGCATGTGAATGCAAAACTGTCAAGATAATACTCATTCTAATTCATGAAGACTATGTCCTTCTTATGCAGTATATATTCTTGAAAATTGTACTTGGCAAAGGTGTATAAAATTTGTTGTTGTTATTTAGCTACTCTTTACTATCGCTCTTGGTGGAGCCCGAGTATTATTATGGAATTTTATACTATCTTTGTGTTTGGCATGTAATGTTTTCATCTGCTCATATGGAGCTCTGACTTTGTATGGGGTAGGGTCCCCTCAACCCTTTTTTACCTTTTATAAAATAAAAGTTGTTTTGTACTCTTCTGGAAGTGATGTAACATCTTCAATTAGATGTGAATACCTTTATTCACTGTAGTTGTTAGGAACTCTTATACTTTGATTTAATGGTAGTTTCATGCATAATGTCTCGTGGTGATCTTGTATCTTGCCTTAAGATTGTTGGACAGAAACCTGTACTTATGATTATCTATTGTAATCTTGTAAATTGTTCATGCAATCCATTTGTGAATGTAAATAGTAGTTCATTCAAATGCAGAATAGATGTTCTATTTTTTTTCATTTGCTGTAAGTACCTGCACACTTCAAAAAATAGTTAGAAAAATAAGGCAAATAGCATTTCTTGCATCATGTAGTCATTCTTCCTTCTCTGTGATGAGTCAGAAATTTTACTTGTGTTCCTGAATGACCTTTTGAGATGTACTTTCTAAATTTATTTCTGGTTCCTTTTCCTGTATCTTATTTGTGCTTATTTTAAAAGATTCATCATCCTGAAATTGTAAATACATGAATGAAGATTAAACCTAGAGCTCTAACATTTTTTTTGTATGTCCATAGGTTTCTGATGCTAGGATCTGAAAATGATGTAGCTACGAATGATGAAGATGAAGAGGGTGCACTGAAGATGGTGGAGAATGAGAGAAAACAACCCAATACAAAAATGATGGGTTTCTTATTTCTTCTTTTCCTTATAGTATCATCATATATGTAGAGCTTATGCTTAAGTACCAAATGAGTTGCATGTTCATGAACCAATCATCTGGTAAATATCATGGTGGGTCATGTAACACATCAAACATTGATACATGTCTGTAATTGAATTGTTTACTTCCCTATTTAACATCCTGTTACTGTATGATCATGGATTGTATGAAATGGAGGATGCTAAAATCTACAATTCATTAATGCATAACATTTAATCATTACGACATAACAAGAAGTTAATGTATCCCTAGACTGACCCTGTACCCCTTTGAGCCATGCAAACAACAACTGTATTTGTTGTTCCGGAGTCCAATCTCTCACATCCACTGCTTTTCCTGCCTTTATCAAGTCTGTGTATTATTCCTTTGGGGATATTTCATAACTTTGATGAAGATGAAGATGGAATGGATGCATATGTGAGGTGTTGCATTCTGCAACAACACACATAGCTACATCTTTAAATAATTGTCTCATATCTTTCTTTCCCGAAGATTAGGTGCATCACATGAATCCTGTCCATCAGATAATAGAAGTGTAAAATACGAATATGACCTTTATAACCTGGGTGCAAAAAATGATCAATAATGTATTTAGAATATATGATGTAGGATGCGAGATGTGTGGTGAAATGAAATGCGTAATTGTTATAGTTCAGTGTTTGGGGTTTATGTGTAGTAATCCCTCAACGGTCAAGTGTGAAACAAACCACAAGAGTGTGTCATCGGGTAATGACGACGCTAAAACGTGTTATGAATATGCCTATGTGAGAAGATTGATGTATGAGAATGTAAAGATGATAGATGCTAATATGATTCTATGGGGTATGTATTAGATGTGATGCCCCAAAGTGTACATGAATGTGTAGGCTAAAAAATGACTGTGAAGGATGAATTTCCTCCTATCTAGTTCACATGTTGATCCTTGAAAATGTATGACTATGCTCTAACATTGGTGGTATAGTTTAGACAGACGTTGTGTTATTTGAAATGACATTCTATGCACATGTCCTTGGATGAACTCCTTATGATTTGAAGGTCATGGCATCACAAAATGCGTCAGGTGATGGGGATCTACGTGATGTTGAATGCGAAGACTGATGAAGACCATACATTAAAACCTGTAGTCTACACTATAAAACCTATAGTTTATGGCGACCTATAAGTTCTATAGACCTGTAGTATACCCTATGTCCTAAGGATATGGGCCTATACCTATGTGTATTTAGGCCACATTCAAATTAATAACTAATATTAAGATCATATAATATAAAATCACTATAGTTTAAATTATTATAATATAATCCTATAAATATTAAGTTACCACATTATAATTTAATCTATATAATATAAGAATTTAATATTCAGATTTTGATTAATTTTTGGGGTGCTCTTTCTAGCAGCCTAAACTCCCCATAGCCTCCAAGTGGAGGCCTCTTTGTAGACATAATCCCCTTCATTCACTTGCCACCAAATCGATATCAGGTTCCCCATTCCTCCAATAATCTCCCTCCACTTGGCCATGGGCTAATACGGGAGTTCGCGAAAACTTTTTAATTCACTTATTTCTCCCAATTTTCAGTATCTAGGTACATCTCATCCCACACTATCTTAAAGGGGGTCTTTAATATATATATTTTTAAGATTTAATGCTTTAATTATTTTGTTTTCAAAATAAATAATATTCAATCTTTTACTTTAGGGGAATTTTTTCACATAACAATCTTGATATGAAATAATTGACATAAATTTTTATAGGTATTCTTTGTACATAGCTAAGTGTGTGATAGATTCATTGAAACTTCTAAAATTATTGTTTTGGTGTTGTTGTTTCTAACTTTACAGTGAATATCTTATCCATCTTGGTTGTATCTAGAAGCACCTTATACATGGAAATAGTATTGCAAATTTTACCATTGCATATTCTAAATTCCATCCCTTACATTGTGCTTAGATAGTTACAAAGGTATTTCATGGTAGATTCATCACCTTGATTTAAATTTGATCCATAATGATAGCTATGTATTGATGTTACACTTGAAGAATAACATCCTTCTCTATTTTAAAGAGAATATAACCCTATAAAGTTATCTAAAACAAGCAATACTGACGATATATTTAAGATAATTAATATTCTAAATTTACTCTCTTACTTTATGCTTGGATAGTTATAAAGGTATTTCATCGTATATTCATCTCCTTGATTTACATTTTATCAATGATGATAGCTATGTTTTGACGTTACACTTGAAGAATAACATCCTTCTCTATTTTTAAGAGAATAAAAACCTGTAAACTAATCTAAAACAAGCAATACTAACAGTATGTTTAAGATAATTATGATTAAAAAATGGTATATACCGAAGACTACATAGTACATATGATTTCTTTTTGGAAAAATATATTGGTAAACCACTTTAAAAACCTCTTTTATTGGAGTAATTTAAATGTTTACAATACAATAATGTACAATTCTAAGTTCCTCTTTTCCCTAATGCACATGTGACTATATGTAAGAAGTTTAATATGAATTTTTCAAAGTGGTATTATAGTATATGAGGCAATAAATCATGCGGTATATTTTATTTTTCTAAAACCACACACATACATATATAATACCCCCATTCCAACTTAAATAAATATTAGATTGTAAAACAAAGAAAACATACATCACAATACCAATATATTCTCCTGGTATTATATGTAATTTTTGTGTTCACATTTTCTATATATTTAGTATCTTCCTCATTGTCTTTCAATTTTTTATTGAGTTGAACATTCCAATCAAGGAGCTAAATAGAAACCTTCTTGTCTTGTGATTTAACATATTAGAGAATCTTAGAATATGTACACAATTGTAGTATCAATGCATATTATTTATGATTTACCTCATATGTTTCCATGTTCTTCATCTTCCTTCCACTTTTTCAATAATCTATGATATTGTATATGAGAGTGGTGAGATGTATTTTTTCACTCATTACTCGTTCACGTAAAACCTCATAATATACCACGTGGATGTTTTTGTTGGAATCTTGAGTTCTAAGTGTTGTCATTGATGTAAAATCCTATTAATGAAAAATAGAATAATGGAGTAGTGTCATAAAATTCTTAGTAGGAAGATGACAGGGAGCTGCATGTGTTGACATGATGACATGAGTTGACTTAGTGAGATTGGCTTGGTCTAACAAACCCAATCAGGGGACCTAGCTAGCCTAGGTGGTAGAGCATGGTGATTTGAATTTTTTTGGTGGCTTGAGGAGAATTTTGGCATAATAGATAAATTTTTTTGGAATTTTTTAGGCACTCACATGAGTTTCGAGGTGCAGGTATAGGTTGAAGACCAAGATTCAAGAGTTCATCTAGACCAAATCTAGGTGTTTAGAGGCATGAGGATGAGTTGTACAATGATGTGAGATCATTAAAGCATGTAAAAATGTCATACATGTTGTTATAGTTATGTTAGTACCTTTAAGAGATATTTTATGATGAGTTATAGTGCTAGTTCAGTTTACCCTATCCTAAACCATGCAAAACCCCAAGGGCTAGTCATGAAAATGAGATGGGATCAGAAGATGGATAAATTTTTGAGCCATTAAGATGATTGGAGGTGATGCACATGGGTTTTCTAGAGGTGTGAGAAAGTGTTAGAGTCGTTCTGAAGAATATTTTGTAAGTTATGTTGTTTTCGACAAAACATGGTTAGGAAGAAAGTGATTTCCATATCGAATGGAACCTTGTAATGCTCACCATAAATTGTGTGATTTTCATAGTACCTTGTGGATTTTTAGGATATTTATAAATTTAGTTAATAAATTTTCACAAAAATAATGACATCATTTCATTGCCAGGATTTTATGAACGAATGTTAAGAAGGTAAACTAATTTTTGTGTGTTTGAAACCCTACCTCAAAAGTGGTAGGAGAGGTATTATTCATAAGTGCCCATAATTGATTGGTTGTGATAATATGATAATTTTATGATGTAGAGGACTCCTCAAGGTTTCCATAAATGTATGGTGGAACATGTGGTGATGAGTGGACCCCACTCAAACAAGAAAGTTTCTGAAGATGTTCAAGTTGGGTCAAGGTTGTCCGAAGGCATTGCAAAAAAAATCGACATTGATTTTAGAATGGGATTTTTTATTGATTTCCATTATAGTTTCATATCTTATTGATTCTTCTAAATGGAAAAGTCTCCGTTATTTATGATTATTGGTCATAGGGAAGTTCCCTCTCTTTCCTCATTCTCATTGGTCTAAAACTAGTGGTTGGGATTGGGAAAAATACATAGATATGGTTGAGAAAGAAGACTTAAAAGAGAAACTGAAGTTTGCAAGATACATGTCTTTTCCTACCGATGAGGTTACAATAGTGGATAATAATTCTTGGGTTTGTATATATGTTTATAATGTGAGATATCCTCACTTACTTTCCATTCACAAGATGAGAGAGAACATCAATGCTGAAATTGTTTTGTGAATTGATGATCAAAAGTGTGAAGGAGATCAGTGGCATGGATGAGGCTAAAATTGCATCAAATTTGGTATGTGTTGAGATAGATGGGGCATATGTAATGTAAGATTATCATAATGTCATGTGTTTAAGAATACAAACATCTCATTTCATGTATATGATTGTCATTTATTGTATAGATCATCTAATGAATCTAGATTATAAAATAGTTGGAAAAATTAAACCTATAGCAAAAGTTGAAGAACTTGTTCAAGAGGTGCATGCTTATTTATTTCATTTTCCTAAAAGTTTCATGGGATTCCAAATATTTGCAGAAGGGATAGAAAATGGGCCTAAACTATCAAAATATTTTGACACCAAGTGGTTCTAATTGTACCAACAATTTTTTAGGGTGTATAACAAGTAACAATTCTTATTAGGAGTGATGTGGTAAAATCACATGAAAGTGGACAAGGCCAAGGATTTGATACATCATTTGACTGATATAGAGTCATTTCTGATGTTGTATGGTCTCCTTCCCAAGTTGTACGAAATGCATCATTTAATTAAACAAGTCCAAGAAAGAACTATCTATATTGCTGCTTTTTCTAGTCTGAGGAAACAAGTTTGTATGACAATAAAATATTTTTTTGTCAATGAATCTAATTTTTTAGGTCAAATTTTTTATGATTGTAAGGATTTGATAAATATTGGAAATGCAATTAGCTGTTTGAAGTTCAACTTTTTGGGGTAGTATGTGCATTTGTACATGCATATGAGATACTAATGCACATGTATAAAGTAGTATCCAATAAGGTTGAGAAGGTAAATGCCACATGGTCGCTATTTGATAACATTGTATCGTCAACAATGGTAAGGTTAAGAGAAATTTCATATTCCCCACCATAAAAAATATGGGAATGATTTAGTAGGGATGCTTTAATTGAAATAATGGCTTTAGTAAATCCCACCCATTGGAATTCTGTCCAAAATGAAATATTTTTGCATGAAGACTACCACAAAAGGTTGACTACATTGATTCAACAATTTTTGTAAGCTTGCCGATATTAATGGAATAAAATATTCCTAGTATTTTAAAGAAGGAAATTTTTATGGATCAATCCCATGAATTCACCTCTATAATGAATGAGCAATTTAAACATTTGGATAATCCTTTAGAGTGTGGAGAAATAACCCAACTATGGAAAAAAATTGTGCTAAGTACTATTTTACAGCAAATCATGTCTAATTTTTTCTCATTGGTTGAGCTATGTCAAATAATTATTTTGGGTTCACTTGAAGATGTGAGAATTTTTAGTTCTTTGACCTTTATAAAGTCAAAATTGTGAAACAAGGTTGACAAAAATATGAAAAATTGTTTGAGAATTTACACATCATGGTACAAAGTGGATTAGTTTCCCTATGAAAAGTCTTTGGCAGTGTGTAAGTTGATTAATGAAAGGAGAGGGGCTGACAAACAATGGCACACAATAGACAAACGTATTGCAACACTTGATTGTCAATGAAGTCAGAGTTAGAGATCTCATCAAAAAAATGATAGAGATGATCCACCATCAAATTGCAAGATTCCACTTGTGGATATCACATGATATACTTATAGATGTTCATATAGTATATATTTTTAATTAGTGGAAAATAAGGGTTAAGGGGACCCTACCATGTATAATCCAGATAGTTCAAACTTCACACTATGAAACCATGGCCAAGGGTATACCATTTGAAGCTAGCATAACATAACCAAATACAAAATTATAATATTCCTACCAAAATAACATCCACAAAAGACAAGCTATCCAAACTAACAACAAACCTTAAAAAGTATATAACCTAACAAGAAAAAAAACTAACAATACATATTTAATCCTTGAAAATTTATTCCATTGAATGCATGCAGTCATTCCATTCTTTAACCAGATATGTAATAGTCACCCTCCATTTTTGTATTCTGGTTTGATCATTTCTATTTTAGGCATTAAACCTTCTTTTTCCAACTTCTTTTCCTTCTGCATTGCAAAAACAAATTCTCCCATCATATTTAGGTGATGTATAGTACTTTTCATGTTTAATATATGCATGCCTTTGATGTGTGATAAAGTATCCTTCATTTAAAACACATAATTTTCCATAGCTTGGCATCTTTCATTAGCATTTTACAGTTTCTCATTGATCACAATTTAGGTAATTTTGTCAATATTTTCCTACATCTCCCTTAGTTCAATTGTGACCATGTCAATCGTGTGCCTTTTTATATCAGTATCAAGCCTACATTTTTTTAATTCCTTTTTAAAAGCATTAGACTTGACCACCAAATCTTACGTAACGAATAAATATTTTTTTGCTACTTTAAGAGCCTTAAGAATAGTTATGGATTCATCTGTATTCTATGTTTTTGTTTTAGATGCGTCTTAATTTTCCAAAACTTTGGGGGGGATCTCTTTGTTCATTTCCTCAAATTCCATTTATGGCTCTGTATTATTCTCCTAGGAATCACCATCATTGGAATCCTCTTCAGTCTCCTCTATTACCTTATCCTCAAAATTAGGCTTGTTTTCCTTTTTCCCTCGATTCCCATTCGAACCTTTTTTCCTTCTAAGGATTCTCCCTAGCCATGCGTGATCTTTTCCTCTTTCCCATAGTTTTAATACCTTCCTCCATCTTTGGTTCATCTCCTTAGCACCAATTTTCTCGGCCCTTCCAATCATAGGGGTCCTTGTTTGAACCAAGGATTTAATGAGCCCTTGGTGGAGAGGGAATTTGACGGTCCCTTTTATAACTTGATTAATAGACTTAGCCAAAGATATGAACAATAAATTTGGGAAATAGTATTACCTACCATGTGTGATATGGTTCAACATATGGAAATGATACACAAATACAACTTTAAACCTGCATTCTGGTGTAAAATATGACATCAACAAAAAATAAATTACCTCAAAAGGAGGAGGTAGGGTGTCCCTTTCATAGCAATTAAAATGTTTTCTTAAAGTCTCCTTACCTTGCAAGAAGTTATCCAATTTCATACTGCAATCTGTCTTCGGTTTAAATATCATTCTACCCTCCAATGGTAGCCCTGTAAATTTTGCAATCAACTTGGGCATAATTTAAAAGGAGAATCCTTTCATACACACTCATCATTCATTCCATGAATTTACAATTTGAAGACTCAATTCCTCATCGTGACCTTTGAAGATTATGCTCATGTATAATTAACTAAGTTATAAATTGAAACTAATATCTACATAGCATCAAAATAAAATGCTAAGTAAATAATGAACCATCAAGATAAGAGATTAAAGGAAAATCTTCTTCAATGCATAAATGAAACTACATGCTAAGTTATTTCATACTCTCTATAATTCCTAACTTAAACTATGAACCTATGAAGAACATAATCAATCAAATGTGGTTGGTGGTGATCTCAAGAATTGAGAATGGAGTCTCACCAAGAATAGCTACAAGGTCATTTTAGATATTTCCATATTACTAAAATTTGAGTGAAAGGATGCAAGATTGAGTAGCTATTTCCAACAATGGAGAATGGCTCAAGATCAAAATGCCTATAGTTTTCACTATTCAAAGTATGGTGTGTCTAGAAAGGAAGGATCTTGGTCCTTTATATAACATGAATGTTGGAGAGAGATATGAAACTTGGTGCATGTGGGATAAGGGTAAAACAAGATTAGGAAAATTAGTAAGTCCTGGAGTTGGGGGATGTTTTAATTAATCAAAGGTGATTAATTAATAGGTAGAGTTAAGCTTATAGAAGCTAATTAGAGGAAAATTAGTATGATTTGAGGGATATAATAGAGGAATTTGATCCAATAAATGGTGATTTACTGATTTAGAGTTGTGAGCGTAATTAATTAATAATTATTATTTAACCCAAGTAGAAGCAAATATTAATTAAAAAAGGTCGTTAATCAGCATCATTAATGATAGGAAGGATAAATAATTAACAAAAGGTAATTAATTAATGAATATGAAGAGGAATGTTAGCTAATTAGTGGAAAAGTACTAATTATTACGAAAAAGTAGACAAAGAGGATAATTAATGCAATTTTAGTATTAAAACTTTGTAAGCAGATTTTAGGTGTCCACATTTGCCCCTCTTTGGGGTGTGTTAAGAGAAACAACTGAAAAGATAGTAGACAAGTGCAGATAAATAAAAAATTTGAATGGATAGAAGAAAAATTAGTATAATGAAGGATGTGCCCTTGAGTGTTGATGGGGTGATGAAAGAGGTCGATCGAAACTCGAAAAGATGAAGGAAAAGAATTGAATAATTTATCCCTATTGCCCCAAGTGATTTGGAAGAATAGTGTTCATAGAAGAGAATGATAAGGAAGAAAGATAAAGATGAAGGGAGATGGAAATAGCTTTCATCCTGCTAATGTAAAAAAACTTTATGTCATAATTTTACTTATGATCTTCGTCATCAGTCCTTATTAAAATGTATGCATTCAACAAAAGTGTACCATAACATGAAAAGCTATAATACAAACATTTGTGCATTACCAAAAATGCTAACTCAATGCAAAATACATAAATTCAATGCAATATGATAAAGAAACAAGCTAACCTAGCAGGGAAAAAAGTACAAACACACATACTCAAACAAACAACGTTCAAGACGGTTGCACACATGTTTTTGTTATCAAGCTTCAGTTCCTGAATGTTTGTGTTTAACCACAAGAATTAAATATGGTGCCCTAAGCAAGGATACATGTGAGGGGAATAATGGAGAAGATAGGGTTCTAAGAAAAATAAGTCATGTGCTATGACATAGTACTTAACAACTCATTGTGCTGAAGGCATATAGACATAGAAAACAAACCAAATTTGTTAATAGGGGAAGATCCAAATGATTCACAAGTCATTTTGACAAGAACAAGTGAGTACCTAAGAAAGATAATGATTGAGTACCATGTGTTTTATAGTGGCTTCAACTGCATTCATGTCATTTACCATTTAAATTTTTTTTGAATTTTACAATTTTTTGGTTTTCTGAATTTTTAAGAATTTTTTTTAATGGATTTTTGTGTTTTGAAACATATTTGAATGTTTTGATATTTCCAAATTTTATGTGAATATAACTATGTTTTTGAAAGTTTTCCAAAGCTATGTATAAGAAAATGAAGAAACGTGGATGCCCCCAACGGTAGATGGAATGTACAAGGGCAGAATGCCACACTCCTATACAAGAAGGTGAATATGAAAAGTTTCCCCCTGCGTGAGATGGGCATATAAAAAGGAAATCCCCACACGTATATATAAGAGGATAGGTTAGATCAAGGCCACAATAGATATGTTCAACCTGATGATGAACCAAAACCAATGAAGTGCCAAGAAGGAGCAAGGATGCCCCCAGTGCAAGCTGGCCAAGAAGCCACTGATAAAAAGAAGTAGAAGATTGATTTATTAAAAAGGGGACAAAGGTCCGGCACCATAAAAATTAACTCCTATACACATGGATGTTATAAAAAAATAAGAAGAACAATGTGAATGCTATGGAAGGAAAATGTAGCGAGAAAGCAGTTGATGAAAAAGTGATTAGCCAAAGCACAAATTAGGATAGAAGGCATGCATTGAAGAAAGAATTTGAACAAGGTCCAAAAAAGAAGATAATTAGTAACATATTAGTCCAAATTTATTATATATATATATATATATATATATATATATATATATATATAGTGTATTCACTGTTGAAATTAAGTACGTCTTAGAGTGAAACTCTGATAGATAACAAGTAAAGACACCTTAGCCAATGTGTAAGAATGATTTATTTTGAATGCTTAGTTGTAAATAAAGGGTGGAAGGATTAGATGTACATTACTCTGCATACCCGTCCAGGAGTCCATAGACCTTGACTGGAGATGTATTTTATTCTAATTGCACATCATTTTTCTACTTCAAGTTAGACAGTCGATAGCCCTGAGTATGAGATATTAGAAATACCCTAATATAGAGTTATATATCAATATGATTTTGTTTTTTTTTATTATTTCGATTGATTGGTTCTTTCGCTTTTAGCTTTCTAAATTTTTTATTTCAGCTTTCTTATTTTAACAAGGGGTTAAGAAATACTAATGGCTTGATGGAAGGATATGGAAGTGATTGCGATGACGACATTGGCTAGTGTGAACAAATACACCTAAAAAAAATCTTCGCAATAATTTTTATTAGATGTAGATAGTGATAGGATCTCTAAGAGTGTCAGTCGTTCTTTAATTTACCAAGGTGATGAAAGACCAAGGTCAAATGGATACCATAGAGATAAATGTCGCAAAATGTGTATGAAAATAAGATAACCAAAATAACATCAAAGGGATGAAAATGGTGGATGGCTTACAAAGGAATATGAAAGAAAGGGAAGAAAGAAAATCCATGTGTACACAATGCTTGATTGCAATCTTTAATCTTTGTACCTTTGATTTTTTATTTGTAATATTTTAATGTTTTCTTATTTTTATTTTATTTTTGAACTGTTTTATGGTTTTGTATTTTTGGGAAGTTAGAACCAGAAATGTCACTCTGCATGATAAGATCCAACAACGATGTTTGTGATTTCCTTGATAAGGGAGATGAAACGTGTTTTTTTATCAAGCGTAATATTATCCCCAATCTCATTGATCATGGTGAGTTCACACTCAACAAATGACTGTGATTAGTTTTGAAACATGGGTTTTGTATGTGGAAGCTTGAGTTCCCTATCCATATGTTTCTACATTTTGTACCATACTTAATGGGTATGTTGGTGTGCATTCTAGGATCACATTTCATTATTAATTTTATAATCATTTGAGTTATTTGGAGATTTGGAGCTCTTCAGATTTTTGATCTTAGCTTGATAAAGAACATGTCTGGGTTTCTTATAATCTATGATTTACTTGTCTGATCCCGAGAAATGGGAGGAGAACGTGGAAATTTATAATTGATGAGAGGAATGTGAGGAATGATGGTGGGCTTGCCACAATTTTTTATAGAATAATAATGTGATGGATGAAAGGGATATGGTCCAAGAATTGAAGAAGATGGGCTACCAGGAGGTGAGCCAAAAATAGAAGATGAAGGGCTACTAGGATGTGGCCCCATAATAGAAGGTGATGGGTTATTAGGATGTAGCCCAAGAATAGAACATGAGGGGCTACCTAGAGGTGTCCTATTGATAGAAGACAAGGGGATACTTGGATGTGACCCTAGAATAGAAGGTAATGGGATACCTAGAGGAGACCCATAGATAGATGATGAAGGGAAACTTGGAGGTGGCCCATATATAGAAGAAGACAATGGGCTACTTGGCAATGACCCAAAGTATGATTACAATTGAGGGATTGTGATATGTAAAGAATAATTGGGTGATGAGAAGATGGGCCATGGCTCAATACTAGACCTAGGAAGTTCATCATAAAATGAATAATGTGAGGATGGAAGAATAAGAGGAGGATCAAGTTGTATTATCTAAGGCTCTTCCTCTATTTATTGATAAAAGTAATCAACCTTTTCCCCATAATACATGAATGCATCGAGGTCTAAAGATAATCCTTGCTCGTAATTTGTTAGAGGGATATCTTTGTGTGCCCCTATAAATTCCATGATCACTCCTTCATTCTGAAAGAAATCAATCGGTATGGGTTTTTGATCAACCACAGGGGTTTGATTGGAAGAAAAAGGTCCAACTAGTGAGGAATATTGAGAAGATGTTTGATGATGATTGATAGAAGAAAATTACATGAGAAAAAAAGTAGACATGGAGCTATATGTCTTGTGAATAAAAGAAGATGAAATGGACTTACCTATACGATGATATAGTGTCAGTAAACTAGTAGGATTGAGTCCAAATTCCACAGTTTGCAATGTGGGAGTCGAATCAGATGATTGACTAGAAGGACTTCGAGTCATACAAATCTTTGAAGAAGGAAGAGTGTGTTGATGTGACTGATGAAAGAGGTCCTACAAATAAACCTGGAGGACTGTAGGACTATGAGTCAAGAATCATTGGAACATTAGATGAATGATTAAAGGGGTCCTAAAGGAGGTCTTGCAAAGAAAGGGAGGACCAAGATTTGAAAATCACATTAGATGAATGATTAAAGGGGTCCTATTGAAGAAAGGGAATTAGAAATTGAATGATTAAAGGGGTCCTGCGAAGAAAGGGAGGACTGCGATTCGAGAATCACATTAGATGAATGATGGGGAGAGGTTTTGGTGGAAAAAATATTTAGAGGGGGAAAAATTCATTTAGGTGACTGATTATTCATTAGAAGAAGGTTGATTGGATGAAGTTAGGGAGACTGAGGATAATTTAAATAGTATTTTGGATAAAAATAATCAAGAGAATTAGAATAGTTAGATGAATAGTTTCAGATTAGAATCCTCAAAATCAGAATAAATGTTTGGATTAGAATCAAAAGAATCATACCACTGACTATGAGATGAAGGTGGGGAAAGGTGTAGTTGAATGGGTTCTCTAGCACGAAGAACCAAACGTGGTTTAGTCATGATTGGTGTATTTTGATGTGAACATCTAAATTTTTATTCTTTATTGTCATACATATAAGGAACCCTACAATAATCAGTCATGGTTGGTGTTCGTTAAGTCAAAATTCCTAGACCTAGATAGTGTGATTGAAATCCTTCAAATAGAAGGTAGTTCCATGTCAATTCAGGTAGCATAACGGAAACCAACCATACATTTTGTAAACATATAGGGGATGTTTGTGTGATTTTCCAAAGGGGTTCTAAGGAAAACATACGTCGTGATGACATAATTATAACAATCCAAAAAGGTTTGGCACAACAAGTTGCAAGTGCAAATTTCAAAGTGTTGATCAAAATTTTGCAACACAAAGGATACAAAGGAAAAATGTTCAAATTGTTCAAAAAAAATTTGATAAAACGTTTTTGATAATAAGTCAAAGATGACATGAACTTTAGGATAGCGTAACAACTATGAATCATAAGGAACCAAAATCACACAAATTCAAGATGGATAAACAAATCAAGCAATCAAATCAAATACAAGGAAATACTCCCTATGCAAATGTGCCTCAAAGGTAGTTTGATGTAAGATGATCAACTCAGTTTCAAAACTTAAGTCAATTTTAAGATTAAAAAGGTGTAAGTATTAACAAAAGGTTGATGTAATTTCCAATCAATAGTATACTTATAGCGAGTTTCGATCCAAGAAAGACCAAAATCTTAAAAAATGGAGGTTACCAATGTGAGTGACGCAACAATACCACTAAGATATGTTAACCAAAATTTGTGAAAAATTAAAATATTAATATCAAAATAATATTAATACGACACACACAAGGTAACGACAACACCTTTCACGGTTGAGGTAATGTTTAAAACAAACCAAGGCCAAAGTATACCAAGAAATTGTTAAGATGTGCATAGCGTAATGTTACAATCTAGACACTTAGGCCAAGTTTGCAAGAAACTAAATGTAAGGATAGAAATTATTTTGACACGATACAAGCAATGTAACACTTCAATGGAGAATCAAATGAATAATCAAACCTAACTACAATTATGATCTTGACTTCGGTATCAAGATCAAATAGTTATCAAGATATGAAGATGTACCAACACACTTTCAATGTTTACCATACAGTATCAAGAAAGGATGAATGTAAACAAGTGCAAAAGTGGTGTACATAATTGATTAATAGCACATGTATGGTTACTCTTATTTTGATCAACAAAATGTCAAAATAAATCAAAGGAAGTAGATCAAGTGGGGTTGAAAAGTGTTTGGCCTCACTTTCAACAAAGTTTCACCTCACCTTAGGGTGAGTGAAAAACTAAGGCAAAGTAATGCTTCACGAATTTCGTGATGAATGACACTTAGTTAAAACTTTAATGGACTCTCCCCTTGTTTGAAAAACAAGGTTTCAACCCCAATAAAGTTTCAATTACTTCGGGAAGGCTCTCTACAACAATGATTGGTTTGAGACAGTCATGTTGGCTCTCAAGATGAAATGGCTTCCTATCTATTTCTCTCAACTAAGTGTCATAAGCTACCCCTGCGAGCTCAGTTTTCCAAAAAATTCACACTAACTATTCTTGGAGTATCCCAGATTCACTTTACCCCCTTCAAACATAATGATCAATTAATGCGTTCAGTTCTATTCTCATTGGGGTCATGATATGGATAAATTTGATGCTATGTCTAACAAGTGTAAACTAGTCAAGTAGGTGTGTAGAGCACTTCCCGTTTCATCCACAATATTCTCTAATATGTGGAATACTTTGGGGTTCCTAGGAGCATCCCTCTTGTTATATTAATGCTTATTCCAAAGGGAGTTTCTCCTAGTTTTAAGCGGACGAGCCGTAACTCTTAACCGAACCTGTAATTACAATGTTTTGAATCTGGTGCTTTTTTCTTATCTTTTGAGATTAGTGTGGTTTAGTTATACACCATTTGGAAACCTACAACACACATGTAGTTAAAATTTTATTTAGATCCCAAGTCTTTGGCAAGTGATTAGGTCCTGCACTCAAATGTTAGTAGTTCTCCAAGCAAATCACGTTATTTGAAATAGGATTAAGAGTTGATTTTAATTCTCATGATCATCTAAGGATGTAAGAGAAGAGCATACAAAAAAAAAATAATCCAACTAAAAAGTAAAGGAAATCTTTTCAATTAATGAACCATACAAAAATCTTGATAAATGTTCATTCCCTTAAGCCAAAAATGAAAGATGAAGTTTCCAATTAACCAAATGTTAGAAAATTAAGAATAAAGTTACTTTTGATTCTCAATATCACCCTAAGGTGCAATAGAAGATCATACACAAAATTTAGCCCAACTAAATAGAAATGGAAAATTTAAACTCAAAGGACCAAAAAAATGCTTTATAAAAGGTTCATTCCCTTAAGAAAAATGAGTAATGAAATTTCCAAGTTAATCCAAATGTTAAAAGATAGGGATCAAAGTTTTTTTTATTCTCAAGATCACCAAAAGGTGCAGGAGAAGAACATACACAATATTTGTTTTAAATCAAGTAAATCATGGAAATACAACACTCATCAAAACATTGGACACATTAAAAAATGACCAGTTTTACAATAAATGAAGACTCTATACTTTTTGTAAGTTTAAATCCCAAATTTATATTTTCATTACATAGTTCACTTCAATACCTTTCCAAGGCAAAAAAAATAGATTCATTTTGAGTTCGGGAGAAAAATTTATGGCTTTAGGAAGATGGGTTACACCTATGCTCTTATGCTCACGGGTATGCACTTAACATGTTCTCAAAAAATGTCAAAAAAACATCCCTTAATCTGAAAAAAGGTAAAAAAAAATTCCAACCAAGATTCAATTTTCATAGTAACCCATATCATTAATACATGCAAAGAAGACTCAACGCTATCAAACATTAACATTCATGATCAAAAATTTAACAATTTCAATAAATTGACAAAACGAGCATGTAGAATGATGAAAAAGTAATCTCTAAAAATGAAAACAAGGAGAAATATTGAAATTTTCTCACCAAGATTTGATTTTGGTAGAAAACCACCACATTAATATGTAAATAAAAGACTCAACACTATCAAACACTAACCTACATGCTCAAGAATTGAAGATTTTCAAGAAATTGACAAAATTAGCATGTAGAATGTTGAAAAATGAAGCTCTAAACATGAAAAAATGGATAAATCTTGAAATTTTCTCACCAAGATTCAATTTTGGCAGCAACCCAACACATTGATATGTAAATAGAAGACTCAACACTATCAAAGACTAACCTACATGCTAAAAAAATAAGATTTTCAAGAAAATGACACAATTAGCATGTAGAATGTTGAAATAGTAAGCTCTAAACATGAAAACATGGAGAAATCTTAAATTTTTCCCATCAAGATCCAATTTTGATAGCAATTTATCTCCTTTATACCTAACAGGAAAACTCAACACATGTAAACTCAATAAAACAAGTTAATAAAAACAAGCTATGTCAATATATTGAAAAAGAGGGTTAGTAACCAAAATTGAAACTTAGCTACAAAAACTTGAAATTAAATCTAAAGGACAATGGAGTAAGTCCCTCTGGGCATGCCAAATGTGCTCATGTTTTATTAACTAAGATATAAACAAATTAAAACTAAGAATCTACATAGATTCAAAAGCAATTTAATCTAAAAATGAACCATCAAGATAAGAGATTAAAGGAAATGCTTCTTTAATGCATAAATGAAACTAGCATGCTTAGATATTTCCTAGTCTCTATGATTGCTAAATACAAATATGAACCTATGAAGATCATAAGAAATCAAAATAGAGTGGTGGAGACATCAATAATTTAGAATGGAATCTCACCAATAATGGCTACAAGGCCATTTTGGATCTTCTCATATTACTCAACTTTGAGTGGATGGATGCAAGTTGAAAAATCTAAAACAATGGAGAATTCTCAAAGACAAATTCCTATAGTTTACCTTAGGGAAAATTCATTGTGCTTGTAAAGATGTAAGGATCTTGGTCCTTTATATAAATTGAATGTTGGAGAGAGATGTGAAACTTGGTGCATTTGGGATAAGTGTAAAGAAAGATTAGGAATGGATAAGGTTAGATAAGTTTAATTTATCATTCGCAACCATGGGAATTGGGAGATAGTTTAATTAATCAAGGGTGATTAATTAATAGATAGAATAAATCTTATAGAAGCTAATTAGAGAAAAATTAGTGTGATTTGAGGGATATAAGAGGAATTTGATCCAATAGATGAAGATTTATGGATTTAGAGTTGCGAACGTAATTAATTAATAATAATTAATTAACCCAAGTAGAAGCTAACACTAATTAATGAAAGGTCATTAATCAGCATCCTAGATGATAGGATGGCTAATCAATTAAAAGATCGTTAATTAACGAATATGAAGAGGAATGTTAGTGCTAATTATTATGGAAATGTCGAGAAAGAGGATAATTAGTGCAATTTTAGTATTAAAAATCCGTAAGTAGATTTTAGGCATCTACAAAGATGTTGAAAAACTTAGACATATCAGCTCTCTCAATAAGCTCTTTCACATCCTTGCTAACCTCCGACAAGGTTGCAGATTCTACCCTTACTAAATCTCCACCCATTTTTGTGATAAAAGAAGTATCCTCTCTAATTCTTAGCATTCTGTGCAAGAGATTTTGGTCTAGACCAAGGTTTCTCATAACTTTCAACCTCTAGTGATCTCGTCTATTCCAAAAAATCATTTTAACTCTTCGTTTGATAGGATTGTTCCCACTCTTCAAAGCTAGGACTTTATGAGTATCAAGATATTACACATGTCTCTTCCTTGCATATTCTTAATCATTCTACAACTCAACTCATTTTTATTATTAGAAAATCTTTTAGACATGTCATCCTTCCTCCTATGCATTTTATTATTACCCCAATTTTTAAAAATCATAAGTGAATGCGGGTTGGGGATTAATTTCCACCTCAAGAATAAGTTTGATTTGTTTTTCCACAACATTAAAATAATTTTTTGTTACTCCCATGTTTAAAAACTTTCAGCAATCTCATTGCCTTCATGGTAAATGTGTTGAAATTTGATTGAGCTAAAGAAAATCTCAACCTCCAACAATCTCTTCTTTTCCAAAAAAATGATATTAACTCTTCGTTTGATAGGCTTGTTCCCACTCTTCAAATATAGGCCTTTATGAGTATCAAGATCTTACACATGTATCTTCATTTCATTAGTCTTAATGATTGTACATCTCAACTCCTTTTATTATTAGAAAATCCTTTAGACATGTCTACCTTCCTACTATCCATTCTATTATTACCCCAATTCTTAATACTCATAAGGGAATATGGGTTAGGGATTAATTTCCACATGAATAATAAGTTTGATTTGTTCATCCAGACCATCTGTGTTTTGCAAAACAATAAAATTCATTTGTTGTTACTCCCATGTTTGCAAATTTTTCAGCAACCTCATCTCCTTCATGGTAAATGCGTTGAAACGTGATTGAGATAAAGAAATAGATTCTATCAATAATATCAATATAATATTTAAATACTAGTTAATATATTCAAATATTTAGTATATTATTATGATAATATATTTTTCCTTATTTGTATATTAAAAAAAAACACTTATGAGATGGATATCACATGATATAGATGTTCGTATAATATATTCAGAAACGCTTATGTTTCTCATACACCTACAATTACAAAGCATTAACATAAAATGTTTTTTAGTTTTGTGAAGAACTATGTAGTGAAATGAAAAATAACACTATTCCTCGTTGAGTTATTCAACTTACTTGAGACATGCCTTGTATGAAAAAATTGAATATTCCAACAAATAAAACAATTTTCAAAATTAACTTACTTTTAATTATCTCATCTTCTATAACATGATCCATTTTTCATTTGTTGGACTTACTATTTTTTGTAAATCATATTAATTGACATGTAACTTTGTTAGCAATTCATAAATGAGAGTGGAGCTTTCCTTTATTGGCATATGAAAATTTACTGACAAGGTTATCAATGGTTTAATGAAGCCAATTTTTTTTATCTCATCTAACTTATTAGGAATTAGGTTCTTCTCTTGCATCATTTTTTTTCATGTTCTTCTTGAATGCATCCTTCTTAATAAATTGTTGTGTTTTATTAAAAGGAATTAGAAAACCAATATTCGTGAAATCCTATACCTCTCCATACAACTCCAATAACATTATTTGAAAATTATTCAGAAATTTCCATGCTTTGCCTATCATCACACACTTAAGTATGATTGATGATACCTTCATTGAGACATCAAACTAGTTTTGAATTCTACTAGATGTCAGTTCTGTGTCATTAAATTTGTAGATAGCTTCATAAATTTTTCTTGTTGTATCCTCTCTTGAAGCCATCACTTTTCTACTACTAGTTATGTGTTTGGAGCTTATCAAAGACTCCCTAAAGATTATCCATGAATTCAAACAATCTAATCAAATCATAAATTTTTTGGTTTATTCCCCCCAAACATTATCTATCATATTAATCACTTCCTTTTTATAAAATTTGGATAGTTTGTGTTGGAAGACTGTATTTACTTTTTTTCCTTTTCCAGCTCCTGTTTCAATATTTCATTGTGTTTTCTATCTTTTTTCTGCAATATGTCCTTCAATTTTCTCTCTTCCTCTAAGCTATGTTCCCATTTCTTGGACTTTTCTTTCTATTCCATCAGAACCTCTTGCAATTATCCTAGTGTTTGTTGTAATATATTATTCTTACTTGTCATTTCCTATAACTTTTTCTTCACTTCTAATTCAACTTTTGTGTGTTCATTCACAGTGACTGTAGTCATAGACACAAATTATTTTATCCTCTTCTCTAACTCACTGGTCTTATCAACTACCACTTTTCTTTTTACTTTCTCATTTTTCAAGTCTGCCTCTAACTTTTGATTTTTATCATTAAACTTATTGTTATCTCTTTCTAACATTATAAAAGCTATGTATACCACATCATTATTCCTTTTTGCTACATTTATTTTATCACAAGGTTCCATTCTGGTAAAATCCATTTGAAGGGAGGATATATTGTAGTCACTGTAAACCATTTAGTTCTCTAGTTTTATAACTTTGGGAACACCGTAGATGTATTACATGGTATTTGTGTCTAGGTTATATGTAGGAAATACCCTCTTTGTGGTAGGATCTGAAGTTACAGTAGTCTATATCATTTGATTCTTGTTTCTTTTATCACTTTCTAAGTTGTGGGAAAACTTAACTCGATAATCAAACCTGATGTGTTTAGCGGAATGAATTGGTTGAATGGAGGAGCAATAATTTAAGTTTTGGGAGAATTTCCCTATGGATTAGCAATTTGTTGAGTGATGGCACCACCTTCTATAATTAAATTCATTGAGGCAATGCTACCTTGCACAAGAGTAACTTTATTTGTGTCTATATTTTGCCTCTTCTTGGGTCTTTGTTAGACAGTAAGAAATTTAATTGTTTGTATTTTCATCTTTAGAATAATTTTTTGTTGTTGTTGTATTTTCTTACCATGACTACCACCATCATTATAACCTCAAATAGTAACAACACTAAGATATTCATTTATAAATTTTCCTCTTGAATTTTTATCCTGTGGCTGAAACATTTGTTGAGGATTTAACTCCGAAGAAAATGCATTGGATTACCACTTGTAGTTTTTGTATGCAGTGGTCATTTATCTAAAGGCGAAGCTCCAAGGCCTAAAAGTTCAAAACCTCTTCTAGGATTTACCTTTGGTGGAATCCAAATTCCTTGTCCTTTTGAATCCACACCACCACCACTAAAACCCATCTTCTCAGCTATAATTTTCACTGTAGAATATGTTTATTTCATGTTTTCATTCAGACATGGTTTATATGACTTATCCCCCTAGCAGGGGGAGTGAGTAATTACTTTGCAGATTCACTCTGATCATTACTACTTACTATGCCAGATTTACTTCATTCCACAATCTGTTAAAAACTGCATCTTCTAGAATAAAATCATACTCTGAAACATCTCTTAGATTGCCTAGGTGTTGGCTCATAGATCAAAAGGCAATTATTTTTGACCTTGTCCAATTTTCATCTCGCAAAAAAATGATCTAGATGATTGTCATGTTTTTAAAGGACTTTTTATCATTTTTTGCATAAAAAATATCATATTGAAAATCCTTTGCTTATTTTTGTGGAGGCGATCCCAATTTTTTTTTTGAAAACTCTTGACAACTAATTCCTTTCTCGATAAAAATTTCATCCATTACTTTTTAACGTCATCCCAAGAGTTTTTTTTAAAATTTTTATAGTAGGTGTTTACTTTCATGTTGAATTTTAGAGGCATAGTTTTTGTTTTCCACTACCCTTGCTTTAATCACCTCACATGGGTCATACAACCAATGAATGTCAACATCAAACTTAAAAATAAGTAAAATATCATGTGCCAAATTGAATGATTTTCTCTCAAATGAAAACCCTCCACATGAAGATGGTAAATAAGGAAATACACTCCTCTTTTGCTAGGTAACAAATTACATTTTATCTATGCTTTCCATATGTCGTATATATTCCAAGACAAAAACCCTCACTACCACATGTATTGGAAATTTCTAAGGTTGTACTCCTGATCCATAAAACAATAGCACAATATATTCCTCTATGAAGTAAAAGTTAGCTAATTGTATTTCTGATCCAAGTTGAATACAATTTCTACATTTCAAAGGCAATCTAGGCATTGTATGTTTTCAAATTTCCTGATAAATTGGAGTCCAAAAATAGTCTGCAAGTTGATTTTAGTCCCTTCAATTATCAAACATCCTTATCTTAGGGTTCTACTCAGTTAATGGAAGCATCACTTTTGGCTGGCCCTCAACATCATTGTATGCCTGAATTGCAAACTTTTTTCTTACAAACTAGTCACAAACTGCCATATAAATAAGTAACACGAGTAGGTAGTGAATCTAAAGGTCCTAGTACCATGGCATTATTTGATTGTTAAGAATTATTTATGAATAGATTTTGTAAAGTGCTCAAAAAATATGTATGCACAAGGTGGAGAAACAAAATAGATATTTTATACCATTTCAATGAGGGTTACATCCAATTTCTCATTGCTATTGAATCTAAGGAAAAATGATAGCATAAAAATGGTATCCCTAACCCATAGTTTAAACATCGCAACTGTATATAGAGGCTTCTATTTTTTGTACCGTTACATCAATTGTTAATTTTTGTAAAAAATCATCTTTGGCTTTTTGAGTGATTGTATGATAACAGTTAGCAATTTTTTCTAGGCTTATGTTGATGTTTCCTAAATATTTACTTTCAAACCCCAACACACGGTCAATATTTTCCTCCGTAATGGACAACATTTATTCTTTGGTTCCATTTGCAACAATTCCTTTTTTCCCATTGTAATTATAGGCATAGATAATGATAAATCAGGGCAGGGTAAAACCTCGTGAACCATCATGCTTCCCAATACAACCCCCCATGTTATCCAACCTGACGGTTTCAAAAAATTATTTTCTTTTTCCTTATTCTCATACATGCATCTAAGTTGTGAAGTTCTAGTGCCAATTATAGGACCATAAATATCATGACATTCATCAATAAAACCAGGGGTTTGAAGCAGTTTGGCATATGGGATTTGAGTTTTACTTTTATTTTGTACTCGTGTGTAAGTAAACATGCTTGAAAATTTGGATTATGGAAACCCTCAATGCTAATTTTTAAACCCTTATATTTAAATATTTCAAAGCAAAGACTTATAAAATGCTACTTACCATAAGATAATAATTAAAGAATCAAATGCAGGATGATACTTACTCAGAAAAATGAATATTTTGAGTCTTAAATGGTCCGTAAATTCTATGAATATATTATGCCTTCAGTTGTAGTGTGCCTTCCAAATTCCAAAAGTAGAATGTAATGGAATTTAAGTATCACCTCACAAGCAATAGCACATCACTATAAATGATTACGTCTTTCACTGTAGATGTAAAATTTAGTCTCTTTTCAAATTCCATTCAGTGGATGATAGTTTTCACTATGCTAGGCCTATTACGGGAACTTCCATTTGAAATGTCCGTGTGTCAGGACTTTGTCCCATTATAGATCTTTCTTTGTTGATCTTAATTTATTGAACGATGTAGAATACTTAAAATAATGTAATAAAAACATACTTTGCATCACGTATCCATAAGTGTAATGTATCTTAGTGTTTATACATGGTAACATCATAGGTGGAGTGGTCAAGTGTCACCCATTTTTGGCACCAAAGCGTAAATGTATGCAAAAGAAGACATAATTCCTGGAATTTAATATCATACATCCACATGGCAGGATTCTTGGCCTCCTCAAGGAAAAGGCATTCTATATAATCCAAGCCTGCGGAATGCACCAATTCAATAAAGTTCTAGGTTTACAATGTAAGTGTGGTGATGTAGAGTGACACTAGAAGTTAGACATTGGGGGCATACATTTCAGAAGCAATCTCAATGACCAATCAGAAGATGTCATGTGTAATTTTCTTGTTCCTTTAAGTGGAAAAGTGTCACCCATTTTGGGAACCTAAGTGTAAAGGTATGCAAAAGAATCCATGATGCTCATAATTGAATATCAGATGGCCATGGGGTAGGATTCCAAGCCTCCTAAAGGATAAGCGACTTCGTGGACTCTAAGCTCTCAAAATGAACCGATTTAATAAATTTTCAAGTCTGTGATGTTGGTGAGGTGAGGGAGAGTGGGAGTGGTAGTTGGGGGAATATGTTTCAAAGGAAATCTTAGTGACCAATTAGAATATGCCACTTGTCATTTTCATGTTCCTCTTAATTCCCAATATTTAAATTTTCATATCACCATAACTTTTGATCCGGTATGCTAATTCTTGTAAAATTCATCTAGTTGGAGAGGTCTGCTCAAGCCCTTTAATTTTTTATCATCATATTTAGAAATTAATGAGTTTAGGTGGGAAAAGGGGAAAGAAATGATATAATTAACAACACTTAGATATGAAAAGACTATAAATATGAATATCTAAGGGAATACGTGGAGAATCAGGAAAAGAGGAGTATTAAATGTATATAAGTTGTAAAATCCATGAGTACTAGTAGGAAGTAGATTGAAATGAAGCCATATAAAGATTATAATTTATGAAAAATGATTTATGAGTGGCCCGTTGCCTATGGGTTCATAAATACTTTAAATAGAAGATGGTGTCACACATTTTTCATTAATGTAACAGCTAGATTCCCATGAATATAATTAATATTGTCTCAAATATAAATGTTTTATCTTTATCATAACAATTTTCAATTTTTTTATAGTTCATGCGATTGAATTCCAAATACACTTTTCTATTTTTTCACAGTTAGAATGAATTTGAATTAAATTCATTAGTGATTTTATCTTGTAAATCTAGTTATGTTGAATTGTATATATGGAAAAATTATCTCTCTCTCTCTCTCTCTCTCTCTCTTCTCATCCTATCCTACTTAACATTTATAGTTTCTCATTAATATCTACTATTTCTATTTACCCAGTCACCAATGACCCATTATGGCTTACATTCGAAGGAAATTATTAAATAATAATTTTATACCAATGATGTTGAACTAGACTTCGTAAATAATGTCTTAACCTTACCTAATCCCATAGATTTAGTGGAGGATTTTTCTTTTGTTGACAATGTCCATTTTGGTTTTCTTGCTAGTCTAGATAGCAGTACCCCTATCTTTGAAATGTATCAATTCATTGTTCAGAATATTATTCTTGAATGATATTTATGTTTACTTCTGAGGATGACCTTTTCCAAAATCCTATCTATAACAGCTTCCACAAAAGGTTATAGGGATAGTAGGTACACACTTTGACGTAAATTCCTTGAAAAAGTTGTTTTTGAGTTAACGAAGGAAGTAGGAAGGTTGGAGTGAAAGGTATGAAAGGTATACAAACAGAGAACTATGAGATTTGTATTGTGCTCGAGGGATAAATATGAGTTACGATTATTATGGGGAAGGGGAAGAAAACCCTTACCCTATGGTGGAAAAATGATGCAAGACTAGCTGACCACCTAAAGCGAAGGTTAAGCGTATGAATGCTTTGACTGGCCCTCCTCCATCCCAAAGGTTAAGCGTATTAGTCAAATTTTTTATATATTTCAAGCCATGGATGATTACAAGGAATTTAATGAATGGAAGGAGAGTCTACTCTCTGGCTCTACACCAGTCTCTGGTTGTCTTACTTGTATGGAATTGTGAGAAAGAATGGTTTTGTAAAGTTGTATAGCATATATCTATTTTGTCAATTTCTAAGTGTTTATGTCAGGACTGTTGTTTCCTCCTACATGATATCTAAGTCTTTTGTAACTTTAGGTAGTATATTAATATGGCTTCAATTTGTACTTTGATGATATATGTATATATATATATATATATATATATATATATATATATATACATATACATGTATGTATGTATGTATGTATGTATGTACACACACACACACACACACACACACACACACACATATATCAAGGGTGAGGGCCCATATAGACCCTTATTCTATTATGCAAAAAAACAAAAATAGTAACGTATGAAACACTGAAACAATAACTTGGTTCATAGCTCAGTCTCTATTGGGGCCTTTCTTGTTGTTACTATTTAGCTTTGTGACTATCGTAACATGTTATTATTAATAGAAGTATTCTCAATTTTTGGAAAAAAAACTGAAACTACTCTTTTTTCTTGTCAATATTTGGTGGTGGTAATAATTTGATGGTTGGAATAATTTTCAAAATTAAATTACTCTTAATTATTCCATCCTCTGTAAAAATGTAACATGTTCCACTCTTCATCTATTGGAATTTCGATTTGTGGTAAATCAGAGTGACATATAAGTTTGGAACTTTGTTTAATGTTAATTAGTTACTTTTTAAGAAATGCCAATTTTGGGCCTTACTCAAGTCAAAATTTTTGTAAATTTTAAATAAAAAAATTCTTGTAGTGACACATACACTGACATGACAACTTCAATTTACAATTTTTTTTAGAATTAACTAGTCCCATAAATTTATAAAAAAGGTATTTAGTCATTGCTTTCAATTAAAAAAGAAAGAAAATCTGACATTTAATACATATGACAAGAGAATATTTATTCTTAATAGTTTATTAGATATATGAGACTAAAAATTTCAAATATTGACAAATTTTCATATTTTGTAATTTCATTTTCATATTTGATAAATTATCAAAAACTCATTAGATAATACTGACATGAAAACATCACTTTATTAAAAAGTTGAACATCAACTAGGATGTGGCATTAATATATGATGTTTGTTATGAATAGTGTTGGCACTAATTGGTATTTTTTCTTTATATTCTTGCCCACACAAGGCCCATTATGCTTTCAAGTATACACTTTTCCATTGCAATATTTAGCTTGAAAAATTTTGATCTTAGAAACTTTCATTGTAAAAGTTACATGTACTTAGATATGCATTACATTTGGTAGAATATTTGACGAGTTAGATAACACTGTGATGAAATTATGCAAACTATCATAGACCAAAAATGCTTGTTTCCTTTACAAAAAAATATTAACTTGTGATCAATTACCTTCCAAATTAACCATTCATAACTATAATTACGTGTTCAAACTTGTAACATTTTATAAACATGAAGAAATTTGTTGAAAATACACAAGAATGGAGAGAAACATAACAATAGAGGAAAGAGAAGGAATGATCCAATTGTGCAACATTTATAAAAATGTAGATCAAAGAATACAAATTATTTGGTACCACTACTAATCTTGGAACTGCTAAGGGTTAAAACTATATAAGTTATAACTACTATATGGTCATGGACTAATTTCTACAGCCTTGACTTTAATCCTTCAAACCTTAACAAGTTAACCTTTGACAATATGGATATAAAAATTCTTCTATGATTGTGCTTCACTTGTTATAAAGTTATATTTATTATTGACTCTCTTATATACCATTCTATAGGTTATTAGGTAAAATATTTTTGATAAGGCATACCATAGGAAGATAAAATGGAAAGACAAATGCGAAAAGTGAAATTAAAGTAGATGAAAACATATCTATTCTCAAATCAATGGAATGCTTGGGATATTTTTGAATATGTTTTTTTTTTTTTAATGGTGTAAACAATCTTGTATAACTAATTCTTAACAATGTCCTATAGTGCTAAGTATATTTTTTGGGTCATTTTAGTCCTAAGTATTGAAATTTGTTCACATTATAACCTTAATAGTGCCAATAGGTCTCTATAAGTAGTAGAATAGTAAACAAACCAAATTTATGACCATGAAAATAGATTATGCATATATACAAATTTCACGACAAAGAAATATATACAGTAATTAATCAATCCAAATAGATCTAAGAAACTTTGCAACACAATTGAGAAGGTAATACATACAAACTGAAAAACACTCACTGAATAATCCTTGGACTATCAAGCTGAAAAGGTCTTGCTATCATAGAATCACATCACCCTACAATTTTCACAAGTGTGTGTGCTTGAGATAATGGTGTGACTGGATAGTGTGGGTACTATCTCCAATTTGTGGGACTTGCTACTTGAGAAAGACCTCCAGAGAAAGCTATTTCTTACTCCTAAACTACCTGCCACAATATACTCTAATGCAGGAAATAATATCTTATCCTAATCTAACTTCCCAAGGGACCAGAGAGAGAGAGAGAGAGAGATTGCATGAAAATAAAACCTACACTAGAGCGGTGATACACCAGAAAATGAGGGTGTGAGAATAGTCTCCAATGTGTGAAAAATATAAGATAAGTGCATACTAGAAGGGGTGATAACAGTTCTCCACAGTCTAGCAATTGCATTCATGACAATATTTCATACACACACAATGATAATGAATCCGTACAATAGCATAATATAGACACAATATATTTTTAATGAGTTTGAAAGGGAAAGAAGAATGCAAACAAACACTCAGGGGAAGAGGTATCCACAAACTTGTATTTATTGCTTCATTGATATGCACAGTTCAAATGTTATAAAATAATGGCCTGAACCACCATGTAATGAGTTCACTACAATATCTTGTAGCACTAGCTTCAAAAAATAATTTTGACAAAGATTTTCTACTCAAAAACTATCTCCCCTTACAATGAGCCCAACACTCCAATTTATAGAATTATGAGAGGAGAGAGAGAGAGAACTGAAAATCCCTAAAGTTGTCTTCCCACTACTTACAATATATCATAAATGGATTGAAATGATGGTATTTTTCTTGCAAAATTCCCCTCATACTATCCCATAACTTGTAGCAATGAGAAATGTCTGCTCATGCTTCATTGAATGCATCCTAACTACTAAATAAAAAATTGTTCTAAATCCAGCCACATTTTTAGAAATAAATCCATCAATTCATCATAAAATTTTGGATTTCTTGATTTTTTTGCATTGGGCTTGGAATCAAGATTCCAAAGGTGCCAATTTTATGCGTTTTCGTTGAGAATTGCAAAATATATGTCATTCTGAGTGTAGTCAGCTGTTTTGGGTTTACTAGGGATTTCTTTCATTTAACGGGACTGGGAATTTTATTTTATAGAGCTAAAGATGTTTCTTTTATTTTCATATATCTACCCTCATCAAAATTAAGATATCTTGTTTTTGTGGCGTAGAGTATGTTGTGCCCGTTCTAGAAAGTCAAATTTCATTAAAAACCGGAGCTCTGGGTCAAAAGTTGTGACCGTTTGAAGTTCGGAGGTCACCATCAACTTTTCCTTTGTATTGCGGCTATTTCACCTTTTTGCATCCCACGTGTACTGATGTCCCAACTGTCCCAGACTCTTTTCTCCGCTCCACCCGCAACTCTTGGCTCTTTGTATGATGATTTCACCTTTTCGTGTCCCGCGTGTACTGATGTCCCAACTGTCCCGGACTCTTTTCTCTATCTTTTCCGCAATGAAATTGTTTTCTTTGGATTTTGGAATTTTTGTCTTTTCAGAGCCCAACTATCTCATTTGAACTTGTGTGTCCTGGGACACTTTTTTCAGAAAAACCCGCAACACACTAGATGAAGCCCTAGACTTCATTTTTTCGACTACTTTTCAATTTTGTTCAATTTTGTCTATCTTCTTGGATTTTTTTCCTTAGATAAGGAAGATAGAGAAGAGCCAAAGGGTTCCCAAAAAATCCAAATTTTTTCCTTCCACCATTTCTACCCTTCCAAATCTACATAATTTTTTAAGATTATCAAAACTCACCCTAAAGGGTGGATTATGGATAAAAAAATTAGCGACTCAGCTGGGTTATCTGCCTGTTAGATGAAGTATGGCCAACTACCTGTAGTAATCCATTGGACCTAGATTCTAATTGATAATCTAAAATATGATTTGGAACTTGAAAATATGCATCCTTGAGTCATTACAACACTGCTTTCGAACCCAGAACTGCCCTCCGCTATTTGCACTCTCAATTGACAAGAGAATCTTGAAAATAAGATTTGTGAGAGTAGAAAATTGCTTGAAACTAGATCCCATCCATTTCTACAATTGTGATCCATGTGGCTGAATGATGAGTATCTATGAATGCTACCTCAACATCTAATTTTAGCTACTCTACATTTGTTTGAATTTGAACTTTGCAACTATCACAGGAAACTATGAGCTCTCTACTGCAGCAGTCCCTCTTTCCAGAAGCTCGATGAATTGTAAACAAGGCATATAGTAGAAGCAATAGAACACATGCATCGACACTTAGGGAAATGAAACCTATTCTAATAACAGAAAAAATGTGCATGAGCACTTAGAGGAATTGGAAATCCTAGACTAATATGTACAAAGGTGAGAAATACTCCTTCTAGGAGCAATGTTTGAGATATATTCCATTGACTGGAATATGTAATTATTCACAATCCAACTTAGCCAGCCAAAAGGCATTGCTACCTTTGCATTCAGTGATCATGTATGGGCCACTCCATATGGCATCGAACTTGGAATGTTTACTTGGCTTTGCACAATCATCATCCCACTTCAGTACCAAGTCTCCAACTTGGAATGTCCTAGCCTTAGGTTTCTTGTCAAAGCTCTTCTTGATCAATGTTTGATCCTTCTCCATGGTCTACACTACATGTTCTCTTGCTTCTTCTAGTTATATTAGCTCTGCATACCTGATTTCCATGGGCTTAAACTCAGCTAGTTCCAATTATTTCATGAGTTCCAATGCTGGAAACTCAAGTGATATAGATAAAACTACTTCCTTTCCATATACAAGATTGTATGGAGAGATTCCTATAGACCTTTTGGGTGTGATCCTATCAGCCCTTAGAGCTGATTTGAGTTTCAGGTGCCAAGTTCTCTTATTCTCATCAAGAGTTCTTATAATGATTCTTAGTAGGTTCTTGTTTGTATATTCTTCTTGGCCATTACCCTGAGGGTAATAGTTTGATGAAGTGTTAAGGTATACACCATTGTTTATAGCCCATTCAGTGATTTTTGTGCCAAGAAATTCCAATGCATTATCTAATATGATAGTGGTAGGGACATCAAACCTTGTGACTATCCCTTCATAGAAATCCAAGATGTTGGATTCATTTTCCTCGTTAAGTGCCACTACTTCAATCCACTTGGTGAAATAGTTTGTTGCTGTGAGTATCCACTTGTGGCCTTGACTTGAATTTGGATTGATAACTCTAATGAAGTCCAATCCCCATTTCATGAATGGTTGATCTACTAAAATTGGATAAATGGGTAACGTTGATAACCTTTCTTTTCCTATGAAGAATGCACATATCTTGCATTTCTTGATCCATGAGTAGCAATCACTAAAAACTATAGGCCAATAGTAGCCAGCCTTCATGATCTTAAGAGCTGTCACTCATGGAGCAAAGTGTCCTCCTACTTCTGCATCATGGAACTCATGTAATATCTTCCCAACCTGACTTGTTCCAATA
This sequence comes from Taxus chinensis, assembly GCA_019776745.2. Classification (NCBI taxonomy): domain Eukaryota; kingdom Viridiplantae; phylum Streptophyta; class Pinopsida; order Cupressales; family Taxaceae; genus Taxus; species Taxus chinensis. The sequence goes on from CM034153.1 coordinate 140,140,236, forward strand.
CATCTTAATAGAATGCCATTGATGTCCTTCTTGAACAAAACACCATCAATAAGCACATATGGAATGACTTGTAATCTAAAGTATCTCCTCTTTGTTTTTCTCATTTCTAGAGGGCACAAACCTATTTAGAGATAATGCACCACGTATTGAGTCCAACATGGAATGGGTGCATCACCAGTTGGCTGCTCTTTCTCATTCTGCAGTAGTAGGACAACCTCTTCTTCATCTGTTGACTCAAATTGTTGTTTGGAAGCAAGTTGCTCACATAAACCTTTTCCACGAACCAAGTTGGTCACTTTGATTTCAATATCATATTCCATTACCCGAGTGATCTAATCTGCTCTCTTCTCATTCAAATCCTTTTTTAGGAGAAAATCCTTAACACCAACATGAGACACTAGCTCTTGAATCTTATTGTTCGAGACCAAGTGCTTGAACTTCTTCAAACTCCTTATGACAGCAAGGATGTGCTTCTCAATGAAAGAATACTTTACTTCGTAATATTCCATGATTTGACTAAAGAATTCTATGGTCTGATCTAAACCTTCTCTATTCAGTTGTACCAAGATAGCTGAGATTGTGTCTGATCCACTGAAAGCATACAACATGAAGTCCTTTGAAAATTCTAGGTTGATAAGAGTTTGAGCTTGTGATATTGCATGTTTGATTCCTTCAAAACTCTCCTTGCCTTTTGCTATCCATTTTAATGTAACGATCTTCTTCAACATCATGGTTAAAGGCTTCACAAGAGTGGAAAAATATGGCACAAATATGTGGACAAATTTTATCCTTCCCAATAAGATTTAGAGATATTTCTTTTCGTGTGGCAACGGAAGTGTTAGGATGACTTCAACTCTTTCAGGATCAATTGTTAACCCTTCTCTTGAGATAATGTGGCCAAAAAATTTGCCCTCGTGTGCCAGGAATACACACTTTTTTGGATTCAATGAAACTCTAAATCTTCTACACCTTGGAAATACTTTCCTGAGGTGGAAGAGGTGGTCTACTGCATTCTTTGAGAACACAGTGATATCATTTAGATATACCAGCACTATCTTATTGATTAATCCCTTGAACACCTTATCCATAGCTCGCTAAAATGTTTCTTCGACATTTGACAGTCCAAATGGCATCTTCTTGTAAGCATATGTGCCCCATTTTGTGGTGAAGTTTTTCTTGAACTGATCTTATTATTTCACCATTATATGATTATAGCCTGAGTAGCCATCTAGAAATGAAAACATTTCAGAACCAGCTACAACCTGCAAGATTTGTTCTATTGATGGAAGTGGATAATGATCCTTGAGTGATGCTATATTTAGATCATATAAATCTACACAAAATCTGATTTCTCCATTTCTCTTTCTCACCAGAACCAAGTTTGTAACCCAACTTGAATGTTTGATAGGGAAGATGATGTTAGCTTCAATTATCTTGTTCAACTCTTTCCTCATGAGAGGTTCAATGTGAGGATTTACCGGCCTTTTCTTCTGTCTAATAGGATTGGATTCTGGATCTAGCTCAATAGTATGTTGTGCTAAATTTTAGTTGAAACCTATTAAGTCCTTGTAATTCCAAGAAAATACATATGGGAATTCTTGACCAAGTTAAACAAATTCAGATTTCTCCTATTGGGTACTTACTTTGCCAATTTGCAATGTCTTTCCTTCATCTACTGAAATGAGCTCTAAATCTTTACCCTTTACCTGAATGTTTTACTTCTCCTTCTGGAATTGATCATTTGGGTTAAAGATTGACTACAAAGTTATAAGGCCCTTTGGTAATTTTTTATTTCTCAGCTGCACCACTTGGTCATCATACTGGTTTTATAACTTTTTTTTTTCTGGCAGAGAACTCAACTTCTTCTTGTAAAAATTTGACAATTTTCCTATCATTCTCGAAGACTTTCCAACTTGTGCTATTATTTGGAACAACTGGTCTTATAACCACTTTGATATGGGGCTGATATTTCTCACTTTTGATACTTTATACAACATCAAATGCTGCCCCGATTACTACCAGTATGTCTATTTCTTCATTCTTATTTCTTGGGATGGAATTCATGCTAAAATATTTGCAATCTTTAATGAGATCACATACCAGATTCTTATAGTTCTTCAACTGATCATTCTTGGAATCATTTTGTCCTCTAATTTGGTTCATAATCAGCTCGCTATCTCTAAAGACTTGCAATTTTTTATACTTCTCTTTCTTTCCCAATGCAATCCGTGAATTAAGGCTTCATACTCAGCTGTGTTGCTTGAGCAAGGAAACTAGAAATGGAAATCTGAGTAATATTTTGTACCCTCTAGTGAAACAAGAATATATCCTCCTCATGCACCTTTTCTACTCCTTGAGACATCAAAGAATAATTGTCATACCTCATTATAATCTTTGTGTTCCATCTTGGTGATGCTAGGGAGAGGTTGATTCTCTTCACGTAAACAATATACTCCTAATTCAACCTCTTCCATTTCCTTGTAAGGATCAAAATCATGTCTCTTGTTTTCCCATTCATCAAGAGTCAAGTCTTGAATGCATTTGACTTTGGTATCATCTTCATGAGTGCTTAAATAATCCTCTTGATCAAATGATGAATAATTCACATTGATTGAACCTGGTGTGTGAGGCTCAATATGGAAATTTTCAATTGGCTCAGATCTTATTATATCCTTAGATCCATACCTTGTTCTGAATAACATATATGACCAATTAGTAGAAAAATATCCTCCAATTTTAGTGGTGAAGTCTCTTGACCAACACAATGCAAAGAGTGGTAGAAATTTTATGACTGATACAGCTTGCAAGACAGTCACATTGGGACATGCATGCAATGTGAGGCTCAAATATTTGATTAATCAAACCATTGTTATTATTTTCCCATCCAATTACACCACACCCTTAGAGATGACTTCATATTGAAGGTCCAATTGATCAACTATTTGTTTCGGCATGACTGAGCTAATTATGCACCAACTTATCTCCAATGGTCAATGAGATATAGAATGGTGGGGGATTCAAATTTTTACCTTGGTGGCTTCCTTGACTTCTTTCTTGCTAAGATGCATTGGTAATAACCTTTTCTTGTTGATTGGGTGGTTGATTTAATACTGACCAATTTTCCATAGTAACTTTCAATAGGTATCTTTGTCCTAGGATAGCCAATGATTCCCACATTGAGATGTTTACATTCATTTTATTCATTTTCTCAATGATGTTGAATGGAGATCAGTTATCTCTATGTTTCCCCTTTTCCTACACATTCTTCTCTTGCACATGGGTTGTTATAGCTGGAACTTGGGCTGGTCTAGAAGGTGGCTTGGGCTGACCTTGCACATTAAGAGTTGCACTTTGATTACTAACACCTTTTGGATTAATAGAGGGTTATGGATCATTTGAATTGGAGACTATTCTCACACCCTCCTTTTCTGATGTATCTCCACTCTAGTGTAGGTTTTATTTTCATGCACTCTCTCTCACTCTCCCTGGTCCCTTGGGAAGTTAGATTAGGATAAGATAGTTTTACTTGCATTAGAGTAGATTGTGGCAATTAGTTTACGAGCAAGAACCAGCTTTCTCTAGAGGTCTATCTCAAGTAGTATGTCCCACAACTTGGATAAAATACCCATGTTATCCAGTCACACTGTTACCTCAAGCACACACACTTGTGTAAACTGTAGGGTGTTGTGATTCAGTGATAACATGTCTTTCTTTATAAAAAAAATTCCTCTTTAGAGGGTAAACCACAGGTATAGTTACACTATTACACAAAATTACTATAGCTTCCATGAAAGAAAGTTGACACTTCTTATTTTTAAGCTTACAGATGTATCAATATTAAATCCTAATAAGTTACTTGTTTAAGCTCTACTTAGGTTCCCCTAGACCACTATAAGTTTCCTATGTAGACTACGTTTCACTACGCTAAAGTTCAATCACACATGCTTTGAACTCATTCTTAATATAACTCAGGTTCATAATAGGTAGCCTCATCACATTAGGTACTTCTTGTATGATTATTAAAATTCTGTTATAGATAGGTTTAGCATTTTCATTCAAAAGTGAAGATTTCTCAACTTTTCCATTTGCATAAGTCACCAATGCTATAATATTTGATGTCTTCCTAGCTATATCTTCTTGGGAAAAGCTAGCACTTATAGTAGCACTGAATTCTTGTAATTGTTGCTCAAAGATGGAATTGTCAATTAACCTTCCTTGAGGCTGATGCATATAGGTAATATGAGCTTCAACTAATAATTCAAAGATCTTCTCTACTATACCCCATAGATATGTCAGCAATCCTTCCACTGTGGCCATCTAATCACCCAATTATTTCAAAATGTTAGCCATACAGATCTTTGTTGTATTCAAGTCATGTATTTTGAATTATAAAACATTAAGACAAATACCCCTGTTTATGATAGCTAGTAGCTTGTCCATCATTTAATTTATCTTGGTCATATGTTTGTTTTGGCCTTATACCTACTGCAACCATTTCTATGCTACATCTTGATGCCTTCATATAGAAACTAACAGTTGGTACAAATTTCTCAAGGACATTTGCATATTGGGAAAAGTGTTCTTTGGAACACTTAATCACTTATGAGTATGGAGAACATCAAGTGGAGCATGCAGTCTGTTAGCCAAATCAACTATCATCTACTGAGTGGCATCAATAACTGACTGAGGGTCTGAAACCATAAATTCTTCCCCTGTGTGTGCTTTCTTAGAAATCCTCAAAATTTCCTCTATTTCTATGTAGATAGGAGTATCCCCTTGGGTAAACTTCCTCTTTGCGACCCTCTTGAGGATTCCTATAGGAGTATCATATACTTGAGTTGCACCTTTGGTTCTTCAAGATGTGTCATTATAGAAGCCATTTTTTTCCCAACAGGAGGATTCTGCATTCCTTCTGAAGTAGTAGATGCAATTGTTGTTATGTAAGGCATGGTAGAAGAAGGCCTTGCCACTTGTGGTAAGGTGTGTGGTTTCCAAGAAAAAATTGGTTTAGATTGAACAGGTCCCAAAGGGGCTAAGATATGGCTCATGAAACTTTGAGTGAACGTAGGAGGATGGAAATAGAAACAAGAATGAAAGAGGGAATTTGATGGAGTGGAACATTCATACCTGATAAGAAATTTTGGGAAACATATGGTGCAATAGAAGGACACAAAGGTGGATGAAGAGACCAACCAGATTCAGGAGAAATTAAAAGAAGGTCAAGGAAAGAAGAAGAAGGATGTATTGGTGCCTTCAACTTATCCTTAGAAGTTTGTTTGAAAATATTTCCATATAATGTTGGAGTTGAAGAAGATACAATAGTGGTGTCCCTAAATATTTCACTTAAGAATATTGGGATACCCCTTTTAAAATTTTTAACATATTTTCTCTATAATTCTCCAGAAGGTTGCAAAAGGTTGCTTGCAAGCAGTTAGATGAATAATTTCTTGCCCAAAATGTTTTGAATTTCCTTAAAAGCTAAGTATTTACTCTGTTAAGTAATCAGGTTTCTCAAATTAATTTACTTCAAAGTTGTAGTAAGTCATCCTCTAAAAACCAATTTTCACTACTTCACATCTGGAACGTTTTCGTAGTTGCTTTATTCTTTGAAGTAATTAAGCAACACTTCTTCAAAAATTTTGATTTCCTTCTTTTTGTTAAAATTGAGTTTCATTACTTCATAAAGTAACTAAGTAAAGAAGTCACAAAAACCCGAAAAAGAAGGAAAAAGAAAAGAGTAATGTGGAAAAATGAAGTTACTTTACTTCTTAAAGTAACTAAGTAAAGAAGTTGCAAAAACCCACAAAGAAGGAAAAATAATAGAGTAACGCGGAAAAATGGAGTTACTTTACTTCATAAAGTAATTAAGTAAATCAGTTGCAAAAACCCGCAAAGAAGGAAAAAGAAGAGAGTAATGTGGAAAAATAGAGTTACTTTACTTCATAAAGTAACTAAGTAAAGTAGTTGCAAAAACCCACAAAGAAATAAAAAGAAGAGAATAATGTGGAAAAATGGAATTACTTTAATTTTAAAATTAACTAAATAAGTTGCAAAAACCCACAATGAGGGAAATTTCAACAACTCATTACTTCATTGAAGTAATAAGTAAAGCAGTTGCTAAATTCCAAAATACAAAGGGATGTAACAAGTAATAAGTAAATGGGGGTCAAAATCCCACAAAGAAGATAATTTTCTTTACTTTTGCAAGTAATAAGTAATGGGGGGACGCATTCACGCAAAGAAGGGAATTTTGATAAGTTATTTTGGCCATAACTTTTGCTCCAGTGCTCTGTTTTTTGAGATATTGGACTTTATGGAAAGATCTCGATATCCTATATGTCATGAAGTTATGAAAATAATTATTTTATGGGAGTAAGTGAGAGAAAAATAAAAAATATCTCCAACACATTAAAGGTAAGTAGTAAGGGGGGTTGAAAACCTGATTGGCCATAACGTTTGACGAGGTGCTCTATTTTTTGAGATCTTGAACTTTATGGAAAGATTTCGACATCCTATACACAATGAAATAATTAAAATCAGTTTTTTTGGGATTAGTTGGGAGAAAAAAAATAAAAAACACTTTCAACATGAAATGAAGAGTTTCAAGCAGTGCTGCTACCAAATTTAATATGCACATATTTCTTCTTTGGAAAAAAAGGGGAAAGGAAAATATGAAGTTCTTCAGTTAGAATAATTCTTGTTATTCTTCTAATTATTATTATTGTTATTTTTATTCTTATTTTCTCTCTCTCTTTATTCGGTTACTTCTCCATGTAATCAAGTAATGTACTTTATTGCAAGACTGAAGTAATTCGGTTAATCATCATTACTTTAAGTTGGTTGTTAAAGTCAACTACTTTATGATAATAGCAAGTTAGTTATTCCTATTTAAATAATGGAACATTCCAAATCCATATGTGGCATGCAATGATGATTTCAAGGAGGAAAGTGCTCAACTCCTCATAGTTTTGTAGTTAGACATTTATGGAAGTATAATAGACATTGACTTTTTACATTTCCCTTATGATGACTATAAATATATAAAGAGACCTATGGGTCAGAGGATCTAGGATGTTTTGGAAAAATCTTGTTCTACATTATACATGGTTATTTAAAACTTTGTGTTGAAATAATTATATGTTCATCTTGTAAATAGTTAGAAATTGAATAAGAAGAAAGGTGGATTTTGGTTGAACATTGTGTCTTCTAAAGTCTCACTATGGACATGTGAGAGATAATGGTAAACTTTATGTTATCTTTAAATTTCATATGAGTAAATTTCTTTTCAATTGCTAAAATTTGTAGAAATCATTAAATATTTGTTTATTCTGTGTGGCTGTAACTTACTCTGATATCTACTTGTTACCAAACACACCTTCACATAAGCTATTTATACTTTCTGTGTTCCTTTATTACTTCTCCTAGTTATCACTTCACAAAACAATTACTTACTTGTTGCAAAGTTTTTTACCTATGGTTCATGAGCTACTCAATAAAAGTAATACCCCCAATTTTGGTTGATAGGCCATTAAATAAAAGAATAACTCACACAGGAGCTTCACCATTAAATGAAGGGGATTTATCCCATGAATTCTTAGGTTTCATGTTTACCTGAGCATAAAATCTAGCTAACGGTATTTGGTGACTCTAATAGGTAAACAAATAAATAACGCTAATTTATGCCTATCCCGTGAGTCTTTTATTTTAAAAAAATCAAATATTGGCAACTCTGTGAAAAAAAAAAATTGGTGACTTTGTATCTACTTTGTTCTATTTTTTCTTCCTAGGGTCAAGATGGTAAGGATTTTGTATACTCAAGGATAACACTGTAAATATATTTCATGGATCTGTAACAACCACATGCTTTGGTTCCTTGGGGTCCAACTATTTTCCCTCTTACATTGGTTCATCCGCTACATGAATTTCCACATGCATCATGTAAGAATTTTCTAAAATTCAATGGCGATGGGAAGAAACACCTAGATGATCATGTAGCTGCATTTTTGTAGCTTGTGGAGTTCTAGGAGTGCCTCATGAAGATGTATCTGTTTGACTGTTCGTTGAGATGTTTTAGGGCACTACCATGGAATGGTTTTATCACTTTCTTCCTGCATGAATCACCAACTAGGCTACTATGAGAACACAGTTTGAAGCCAAATTCAAACCCACAGAAAATTCACATGCTTTGTTAACACAACTCATCCATATGAGAAAAGAACTATATAAAAACATGAGGGATTTTATTTCTAGGTTTCAAAGGATTATTTATAAAAAAATTCTATTGCTTCCCTTCGTGATAAAAATCAAAAGGTATTTTTCATTAATGCTTTATCGTTCGAAGTTGGTTATCATTTTCTTACAAAACATCTTGCTAACTTGTTAGTATCTCAATTTTTTTGTATTGAAGTAGAGGATGATCTTATCATAGTAGGTAAAATAAAGCATTCAACTCCTAAGGTTGAAGGTTCTACTTCACCTATTAATTTTGATCTGTTGCTGCAAATATTGACAAATGATATGTGGCAGATAAAGAAGCAGTTGATGCAAGGTACCAATGTTACTCCTCAAAAACAGACAATTGAAGCTGCCCCAAGGAACAATGTAGCAGTGAATGAAGAAGATCAAGTTGTTGCTAACTGTGATCCACCTAAAAACCATGATTTTGTCGACCATGTTGGTGACTCTAACATCAATTACTTAGACGATGAATAAAAAAATGAGGCTGATTTCTTATCAGATCTGGAAGATTTCCTTGAAGAAGAAGAAGCCACTGAATTCACTACTTATGCATTTTCACCATCTATCTTCCCATACCAAGAGCCTCTTATTGCAGAAGACTACCACAAATCAGCCATGGAGGAAATTGTCAAAGAAGAGTTTGTTTCCATGATTGTTCCACATGAGGAGAACCATGATAAATCAATTGCAAAAAAAAAATCATGTTGGAAAAGGTAGTCTTTTACAGTGTTTTTTGTGGAAGTGGAAAAAGAATCAGATAGAATTACATGAAAATTTATTCATGGAAAATAAATTCTATAGGTTACCCCCATTCATGAGGAAAAATTTCAAAGAAATGAGAAAATCATAAGAATTAAGCCTTGCCCAATAACATATTTGGCTAATTTATAGCCACCTGAGAAGTTGAAACTAGTCATGCTTATTTCAGAGCATGAGGATGAGCTACAATGCACCAAAGATCAACTGCAGTACCTCTTAAATCAAAATATAGAAAAACTAAAGGATGTATTTATTTTATTTGTTGTTGTTGATACTTTTTAATAACGATGGACAAGCAACTTCAGAATTATTTTTCACACTTTCTAAGGGTCATGTTCAATAAAAAATCAATGACATGGTCTAAATTGGTGAGGAAAGATAGTTATTTCTCCGTGCTTGTTGCAGAATTCTTTTGAGCTTACTTTTCCTCTAGTTAAAGTAGAGTAGGTAGTTTTGTTTTCGGTAGAATAAGTGTTTGCTCACACTCTACATGTTTCCACTTGGGACATGTATGATTTTACATGTTTCTATATGGTTTTTGAATTTTTTTTGTCATGCTCTTCTCTCTTCAGAATCAAATCAGATATTTGGAGCAGTTTCTGAGCTTTATTTAGAGTTTGACAGATCATATCCAGCTAGCAGTCATTAGGAAGTTCTAATTTGGTGTTAATTTCATCATGGATTCACGAGGATAATTCTCAAAGAAAAATATCAATTTATTCAAGGTTAAACTCAATTCCATAGCCCAATGGACAAGACAAGAAACTAGATATGTTGGGATCTCATCTCCATTTCTTCAATTTTGACAGAAATAAAGATGTCCACATACCTAGCCAATTGGTGTCCCCAAAGATTTTAGTTAGAAATCTTGGGACACCCCTTCAATTTTTTTTGTAGATTTTCTCTTGAATTCTCCAGAAGGTTGCAAAAGGTTTCTTGGAAGTAGTTGGAGGAATTCCCATTTTCCCAAAATGTCATGAAGGTCCTAAGAAACTAAGTATTTACTTTGTTTAGTAATCGTGTTTCTCAAATTACTTTACTTCAAAGTTGCAGTAAATTATTTACTCTGTTAAGCTACTTCACCTCTGGTGGGTTTTCATAGTTACTTTAATCCATAAAGTAATTAAGCAATGGTGCTTAATAAATTTTGATAACCTTCTTTGCGTTAAAATGGAGTTACTTTACTTCATAGGTTAACTAAGTAAAGTAGTTGCAAAAACCCGTAAAGAAGGAAAAAGAAGAGTGTAATGCCTAAAAATGGAGTTACTTTACTTCTTACAATAACTAAGTACAAAATTTGGGAAAACCCGCAAAGAAGGAAAAATAAGAGAGTAATGCAGAAAAAGAGTTACTTTACTTCATAAAGTAACTAAGTAAAGTAGTTGCAAAATTTTGCAAAGAAGGAAAAAGAAGAGAGTAATGCAGAAAAATGAAGTTACTTTACTTCAAAGTAAATAAGTAAAGCAGTTGCAAAAACCCGCAAAGAAGGAAAAAGAAGTAATTTACTTCTAAAATTAACTAAGTAAAGCAGTTGTAAAAACCTACAATAAAGGAAATTTCAACAACTCATTACTTCATTGAAGTAATAAGTAAAACAATTGCTAAATCCCGCAATATAAAGGTAAGTAATAAGTAATAATTAATGGGGGGTAAAAATCCCACAAAGAAGAGAATTTGCTTTACTTTTGCAAGTAATAAGTAATGGGGTGTCGCATTCACGCAAAGAAGATAATTTTGACAACTTATTTTAACCATAATTTTTGCTCTGGTGCTCTGTTTTTCAAGATCTTTGACTTGTCAGAAATATCTCAACATCCTATACACCATATATTTTCTAAATTAAGTCTCTTATGGAAATAAATGAGATTAAAATGGAAAAAAAATATCCAGCACATTAAACGAATGTAGTAAAGGGGGGTCAAAACCCTGATTGGCCATAACATTTGACTAGGTGTTGCATTTTTTGAGATCTTGGACTTTCTAGAAATCTATAAACCTCCTTTACACAATGGAATCATGAAAATAAGTTTTTGGTTGGAGTATATAGGAGTAAATAAATTAAAAAAAACAATTTCAACATGAAATGTACAATTCAAGGCAATAATGCTACTGAATTTAATATGGGAATATTTCTTCTTCTACAAAAAGGGGAAAGGCAAAAATGAAGTTTTTTAGTTGGAATAACTATTATTCTTATTCTTCTTCTTCTTCATCATCTTATTCTTTTTCTCTCTTTCTTTAGTTACTTCTCGATGCAATAAAGTAGTGTAATTTATTATAAGACTAAAGTAATTCGGTTAATCGCCATTACTTTAAGTTGGTTGCTAAAGTCAACTACTTGATGATAATAACAAGTTATTTATTCCCATTTAAGTAATGGAACATTCCAAATACATATGTGGCATGCAACAAGGATTTCAAGGAAGAAAGTGCTCAACTCCTCATAGTTTTGTAGTTAGACATTTATGGAAGTGTAATAGACATTTTCTTTTTGTATTTCCCTTATGATGACTATAGATAGAGAAAGACACCTACGGGTTAGAGGATCTAGGAATTTTTTGCAAACTGTTATTTTACATTTTACAATGTTGTGTCAAACTTTGTGTCGAAATAATTATATGTTCATCTTATAAATAGTTGGAAATTGAATAAGAATAAAGGTGGATTTTGGTTGAACTTTATGTCTTATAAATTATTACTTTGTGTTATCTTTAAATCTCATATGAGCACACTTATTTTCATTTGCTAAAAGTTGTTGTTATCCATTTTCCCCCCTTAGGAAAAATGGACAATGGGGACCTAATAGGAATTAGGTATCAGAACATGACCTGACAGTGAAACTTAGGGTTACAGAGAAAAATTGAAACATCAGGGATCACATTTAGTGAATTTGGGAGTGAAAATCATATTGAGGATTTTTTTCCTTTTTTGGGTTTTGACCCTTAAGATCAACTTTAAAATGATGAAATGTGGGCACTGCATACCCATACCTAATCAAGAAAAGAAAAATTGGAAGGAAAAAATGACGATCCTAAAAACCTCTTGCATGTAGTCTTTATGCTGCCTTTGACACAAAAAAAATTCAAAAAATCCCCAAACTGGGAGTTTGGGGGCTGAAAAATTGCACACATGCATAATTGAGGCCACCGAGTTAAAGGATAGATTTTCGAGTTGCTTGATGAGATGGATTTTTTTATGGGGGGAGCGCTTGAGCTGAGTCGACTCTTGAGGACCCAACACAGGGGCCATATTGGCAAAAAATTATGGGGAAGGGCTCAATGGGCAGTTTGAGATCAAGCCCTAAGCTTGCAAATGGAGGAAAGTGAGACAATGAAGAATGAAGGCGAATGATGGGGCTTATAAAATTGAAGGTATAAATCAGCCATGGAGATTTCATAAGGTGTGGATCCATCGAGAAGGTTTACTTATTGGGTGCGTCATGAGGACGTAGAAGAGCTCACCTCAATAAGTTATGGGTTGACAGGGAATCCGAGGAGCTTGGTGCTTCCTAAAATGGAAAGGGGATGTGGTGATGAGCCAAAATGGAAAGCTCTGTGACTATATTTGCATCGATCTTTGGTCAGTGCTCATTGAGCCAAAGGCATAAAGCTTCGATAGTATAGAAGAAAACTAGGAAAAATGAAATCGAGAGATCAATTTGGTGAGCAGTGGAATGACCTTCGATAGGATACAAGGAGGGAAAGGGATGATTTGGTAATAACTCTATACAATGATCTAAAGTTGATTCCGGGTCCTTTAGGTATATCTCAATCAATGAGATAGTTGAATGCATTCCCCGTGTGAATGACAAATGATTTGGGCAAATTCATTGGCAAATAGCTTGATGAAGTGAGTGAGTCATAGGTTTAGAAGAGTTCAAAGTCTAAATACTTTAAAATTTGGAATTTTAGGTGTTTAAGAGATCATTGGGGGGGGGAATAACGGTTTGAGTGTTGAAAATCCTGAAACCCCAAAATTCTGATCTCCGATCATCTCAAGGAGGTGTTTTCAAGGATCAAATTCAGAGATCGGTGAGGGAAAAGTCCAAAGTGGCGAGTTAAAAATGTCTGAAGACCAAAGGACCAGAATTCTAAAATGGGGTGAGTTGGCAAATTTTAAGGATCATGGTTAGATGTGTTCAAAGATTGGTTTTAGGGTTTATAGCACCCAATGTATGACGTGGGGTGGCTATAAACTCTGAAATACGCTAAGTGTATAAACTCTGAAATCCAAGAAAAAGAATGTCAAGTTACGTTGGGAGATGAATTGGCTCGTGACAACAGGGTAGGTGGGAATGTAATCTAATCAACTTGATGGAATAATATAACTGAGTTTCATTAAATGAAGGGCTCGGTGGGTGAGTTTAGAACCCAAATCACAGCCCAAATTCAACCTTGCATATCTTCTACATTTTTAGCTAGTTTTTATGAAATTATACTTGTTGGAGATGAATTTTTGAGGAGAATCCAATGGATAAATGAAAATTCAGAGGCCAGGGGGGTAGGTGAAGGATGAACCTAGAGAAACAACATGTGCAAAAATGATGATAACTTCCTTTGTACTCTACCATTTTTGGAAATTTTAAAATCATTGGAAAGTAATTTTTGAGATCTAAAAATTGAGATGATAAGAGGAAAGTAAGTAATTAGTTTGGTGGGAAAAACATTGTGATAAATTTTTAGGGCTAGAGGCCATACCTAGGTGCATTATGAAGCCATTTCTTCAAAGGCGGGGAAGGGTACAAGGAATATAATATTTTCTAGTTTTCCCACTATTATAGGAGAATAATGATGAATTTTTATGGGTTTTGTAGCATTTTAGAACTCTTCTCTCTATCTCCTCTCTACATTTTCTTCTTCTATAAAATTTTTAAGGAGGGGCTCATTAAAAAAGGGTTAGATACTTTGAAATTTCCCCTCCCTTCTTTCTTGTCTATAAGAAATATGTATAGCTCAAGACTCCCCTTTTATTCTAATACAAATTGCATGCCTTTGGACCCTATGTATTGTATTGTATAAAATTTTGGAGAAATAAAAGAAATTTGTGGATGATTCTCAACCCTCCTTTGTGTTTATTGTATCTCATTTGATCTTTCATTACAGTTAGAGTTTATTGTGCTTTGTCATATTTACATTGTAGGGTTTAGAATGGGTTGTGTTTATTCGTAACTAGGTTTTAAATAGGTTTTTTGATCTGTGGTGCTAGGAAATCCTCCTCAAATATAATTTTTTTATTCCTATGCAGTGCAAGTTATTCAAAACTTCTTGGTGTATCACCTTCCCTTAGAATAGTTTTATTTATCATGCAATCATTTTATCCTTGTCCCTTTGGAAAAACATTAGAGTATGGTTAGTTTTTCAACTCTCTTCACTTTGGAGTAGTTGACACTAGGTTAGGACAGGAAGCCGAACTTCTCCAGAGAGCTATCCCCAATTCGCAAAGTCCCACACTTTGGTTTTTCAAACTAACTTCCTAATAATTCAAATTGTAAGCATTTAGGGTTGTTATGATTTTACATAAATAGTTTGGCACACTTGGTGGGAGATCACATAAGTCAAAGTGTTAAGATTTATTTTGTGTTACATTGAAATATTCAAGCCTTCATGCTACCTCCACTACTACAATAGTTTTGGCATGCCCAGTGGGAGAATAGGTTATTTTCTACAACTTTGGAGGCATTTTCAAGGAATTCGAACTTTAGATTTAGAAGATTTTCAATTTCAGAGTTTCACAGAAGGGTACAAGTTTTGAAATCAATTTTTGGAGGTTTTTCATTTGAAAAAACAAGTCCAAATTTCACCAAAAGATGGATTAGGGGACAAAGATCAAAAGATTATTCTTAGAAATCCTTTCAGAATTCTTTGCATTTCAAAATTTCCTAGATTTTTGCAATTTTGGAATTTTAGAGTTTTTTCAATTTCAAGGTTTTGGAAAATTGGAACTTTTGTGATTTCAGATTTCATAATTTCAGACTTTTCCAAATTTCCAAATTCAAACATTTTGGATTTTGGAGTTTTTTCAACTTCATAATTTCGTGTTTTCAGAACTATCGAGTTTCAGAGGTTTTCAATTTCAGAGTTCTCTGCATTTTAGAATTTTGGGACTGATAGTTGTAAAACAAAGTTTGACTTCCAAACATCGACATTCAGGCCCTTCAAAGTTGTTTTCATCAATTTATCAAAATTAGGTGTATGTCTTGGTAAAATCCTAGCCTTTAGAGGCTCATTTCCCAACACATCTGATGACTCCTAAGGTAGAACTCAATGGTGTAGCAAGAATAGGTGTCACAAGTACATGAGAAGAATTTGAACTAGGACTTGAAACAAGAGAAGAAATAATATTCATGTACCTACAATTATCTCCAGGAAAAGGACGGAGAGGGAGAAGACCACAAATATCATCATCTCCACCTAACATGACTTTGTCTACACCCCCACCTGGTAGACATTTTCTTCAGTCAACAAGGGTTCTTAGACCAATCATAATGGCTTATCAAGTTCCACCAAATCCTTTTGTCAACTTCACAGGTAGTATTCCACTTTCACCCTCAATGCAAAAAATCTAATCCCAATTGTAGCATTGAAAAACATTCCCTACTTCATGGGAGAAAACCATACAACTCCTATTAACCACATCCAATACATTACAAATGTCTTTGCAATTCACGAGGTCAATGAAATGGATGTTGTAGTAAATTTTTTAGCTTCCTCTTTTAATGGAAAGGCTTTGTAATGGTTTAGGATCTTGACAACAAGGTCGATTGCAAATTAGAATCAACTGTGTACATCCCTCTATGATCAGTTCAGAGAAAGGGAAGATAATTTTTCTTTATTGGAACAATTGACAACAATCAAGAGAGGCCCAAATGAGCAGATGACATATTTTAATTTTTGGTTTCAAAACACATGGGATAGAATCCCAATGGTCATGAGACCAGCTACCCAAGGTGTGTTCCTCTACTTCTTAAAGGCTCTAAATCCAGACATAGCTATGATGATACAGTCAATGGGAGGAATAATGTTTTCAAGAGCCTACAACATAGCCATCAGAAGTCGTGAATTGTTTAATTTAAGCAGGAAATCTTGTACCTAGGCCACATATGCCACTATTTCCAGAAATGGGAAATCCTACAACTAGTCAAACACCTGAGTTGAATCCCATTCCGACCCCTAGGAATAAGAGAAATAGTGAGGCCTCCACTTATTCTAGTACTTCCAAAGAACTTTAGGAGGTCATGAATAAACTATAAGAAGTATTGAAAGGGCCAATAAGCTTTAGGGAATGAGGTAGTGACCATTAAGAAAGTAATAGGCTCAAAACTGTCAGACCTTATCAACCTCAAGTTCAATCCAATAGGCCTCATTTTCAAGTAAACATAGACTTCCAACTCAAGATGCAAGTCAAAATCAAAACCAAGGACAACCTCAAGCTATCAGGTCATTTCAACCTTATAATATGAATGAAGTTTCAACATCCAGATCCTTGGTTCCAACCCAAAACAACCTTGTAGAGGAATATGAATGGTGTTTCCCATGCAATCAACCTCACAATCAAGAAACGTGTTTCAATGTTGCATTGAATCGGGCCTTAATGGTACAAATTGTTTGTGTGTCCTAGGATCCAAGTGAGGATAAAAGTAAAAAAACAAGTAAATACACAAGAGGAACCACCAACAGAAACCACATTGGTCAGTTAGAAAACATAAGAATTTTATGGGGTTAATCAACCTTTCTTCTAAGGTGTAGCTGCTAACATGAGGTCAAAGAAGATGAACATAGAGGAAGGGAAACCATCTAGTCGGATTGTTTCTCAAACTCCTGCCATGCCACAATGAGTTAGTAATGCAAAAGCAACCCCAAACCCACAAATTCATCCCAAGGCACCTATTACAGCAACACATGTGCCCATTCAAGATCCAGAGAATATTCTACCAACTAATGGGTAAAAAAGGGACAATCCATCCCCTTTCAATATTATTGCTCAAATGAAGAAAACACACGTAAGCATTTACATGTGGGAGTCACTAGAAAAGGAGCACATGATTTGTTGCAAGCTGCAATGGCTAATTAGTCCACCTCGAATGGATCATCCAAGATTAAGGAAAAGGTTCTCATTGATTTAGTGCAGCAAGAAGGAGGTCAACCAAGAAAAAACTTGAAGCATCCACCGTTCTACGTGTCATTGATTGTCGGCAACCACTTAATGCACAACTACATGATTGATTTAGGGGTAAGAAGTTCAGTAATGATGAAACAAATAGCAGATCAATTAGGCATAAAGTATGAACTGGTCTCTAAAGGAGTGATGTAACTAGACAGGACAATAGTGGGGACCATTGGATTCATAAAAGGATTAAGTCTTACACTACATGTTTGTCCCAATGTTATATTTTTACAAGATGTATCAGTAATCAAATTTTCACAATTCTTTGCATTGTTTTTGTCAAGGGACTTCACTGCCAAGATTGGGGGGTACCCACCAGCCAATTGGTCCCACATGCTCTTCAGAATAAGATATGGAGCCAATGCCACACTCAGGTCAGAACCAGCTACCAAATTTCACATTGAGCCTCATGTGCCAAGCCGGATCAATGCAAATCGGTCAACTTTAGAGTAGGAAGATTTTTCTAACGTTCCAGAAACAGGTACTAAAATTGATTGCATTCCAAATTTGATGTTGGATGAATGGGAAAATAAAATGCATTCTTTTGATCCATACAAGGAAATGGAAGGAGCTGAAATAGCCATATATTTCTTGCATTAAGAGAATCCACCTCTCCCTAGCATCACCAAACAAGAAGACAAGAATGAAAAAGAAGTATGACAACTGTTTTTTTATGGATCAAGAAGCAGGTAAGTTGTTGGAGGATGTGAAATGTTGATATCTCCACAAAACATCAATTACTATTTATCTTTTCGAGTTCAGTTTGCTTGTTCAAACAACACAGCTAAGTATGAAGCTCTAATCCATGGACTTTGTTAGGAAAAGAAAAGGGGCATAAAAAATTACAAGTGTTTAGAGATAGTGAGTTGATTATTAGTCAAGTCAGAGGAATGAATGTTGCTAAGAATTATATCCTAAAGATCTACAAAAATAGGTTATGGGATCTCATTGAGGACTTTGAAGCATTCAACATCAAGTTCATACCTAGGAAGGAAAATAAGGATGTAGATAGACATTAAATGAAATTAGGGCAAAATAAATAAATGCTGTTTGATCCTTATCGAAAGAGATAAGACATAACCCCATATCCATGTAATTGTAATGCCTATAGTTCTAGATAAAAAAAAATTGGCAGGTGTTTGAGAATGATCAACAGATCATCGATTTCCAATTTCCTACAGGAAGAAGATGAATTATGTGCTAAGAACCTAGGATAAATTAGAGCAATAGTACAAGGATCAAGTAGTGTCAGTTACAGGACAAACAATCCCCCAAAAGGCTTAGTGATAGTGGATTTAATCTTCAATCCCAACGATACATTTTGAAAAGAAAAAGAAACACATTTAGGTCAAATGGGAAGATTCATAACCCATTTTAGTTGGGGAAGGTAAAACACTCCAAATTGGCAGAAATGAGTACTCAACAAGGAAACATCTGATTTCATACAACTTTGCCAAGAGTTCCCAAATGTCTTTTCAGTTGGAGCTACGAGGATATTTGAAAGGTTTTAATCCTAAGTTTTCACAAACATACTAATTGAACTCATATCTAGAGGCTAAGCCTATCAAGGGAGAAATAAAGACCAGTCAACCCTCACATTTAACCTCTCATGAAGAAGGATATGAACAAGATCATAGAATGCAAGCATTATTTTTCCAATCAAACACTCAAGTTGCGGGTTGTAAATCTAGGGCGAGTTAAGAAAATAGAACATGGATAAATCAGGTTGTGCATGGAATTTCGATGACCTGAATAGGGAATTCTCCCAAAGACCATTATTCGCTTCCCTTCCATGGATAAAATCTTGTAGGTAGTAGCCAGTTCAGAAATATTCTCTCTCTTAGATGTATACATCAGGATACAACCAAGATAATGGTGAAAGAAGATGATCAGTTCAAAACAAATTTCACCACCAAAGTGGGGAATTTATGCTTATAACAAAATTCTATTCTGGATTGTTAAATGTTGGAGCAAAATTCTAGAGGGCTATGGATGTGGCATTCAAAGAATTGATAAGAAATATAGTTCTTGTTTACTTAGATGACACCACAGTCTTTTCTAAGAAAGTGCAACAAGTCACCTCTTCCATCTTAAGATAAGTGTTCCAAAGATGTAGAAGATTCAAAGTGTCCCTAAACCTTAAGAAAATGTGCATATTCCTAGCTCATGAAGGAAAATATCTTATTCCACACTATTGTTTCTAAAGAGGGGTTGGCAATTGATCTAGAAAGAGTTGAAGAAATTCAAGAATTTCTGCTACCAAGTCACAAGAAGGATACCTTCCAGAATATTCTTGAGGGAGAATCATTTTTATTTGAAGGTTTGTGCCATATGTTTTCCTCTCTTTTCAAGCCAATAATAATGATGTTGAAGAAGAGAATGGCATTTAAAGTAGAAAATGGAGGGAAAGTCAATTTTCTGAAGCTATCAAGGATGATATATCTCAAGCTATGAATCTCATGAATCTAGAATTTTCCAAGGAATTCATGCTCTATGCTTTTAGGTGGTTCAAACACCATTTCTCCCATTTTGGTGCATCAAAATAAAGAGGGATATCCAGTAACAATTGGTTGTCCTTCCTTTAGTCATATCTTAGATGAGATATGAAGTGAGGTACTCCGTTCATTAAAAAGTAATGTCCTCGTATTTATAAGGATTATTAAAGACATTTTAACCACCTAGATCTTAAATAGTAGGATTCAAATGTTACTAGTATCCCATACGGAGGAGTCAAGGATTTCTTTTTAAACAAGGATTTGAATGGAGAAATGGGTATGTTGGATCACTTGTGTCATGGAATATGACGTAGAGATCAAAGGTCATGATAATTATATCTATGGAAAGGGATTGTGTGAGACAGTTGACTTCCAGTCAACATGTTGAGGCAGGTGATAAAAAAGAAGTCTGTTATTGGTCTTGCAAGATAATCAAGTAACAATCAAATGATAGTGTGCCAATCCCATTATTTGACTTCAGGATATGGTACAATTCCTCCAAACAATGGTCTATGCCCTCCAAATATTAGAAAAGCAAATAAGAGATATTTCAGACTCCAAGCCATTCCATATGTGCTTATTGATAGTGTTTTGTTCAAAAAGGATACATAAATGTAGTCCTATTGAGGTGCATTGGAACCAATCGAATTGAAAAAGTAATACATGAGTTTCATGATGGAGATGTTAGAGGTCATTTTTCTCCCGTGGGAAATAGCTCTCAAAATAATGAAGGTGGGTTATTATTGGCCCACAGTGTTATACACAGATCAAGAAATGGAAAAAAATGTGCATTCTTCATAGGAAAGAGATATTAGCAACACTTCCATTGCATCCTATCTTAGGTGAACATCCATTCATGCAATGGGGATTGGAATTCATTAGGGTCATTGATCTAAATTCAAGCCAAGGTCAAAAGTGGATTCTAATGGCAACAAATTATTTCACTAAGTGGAATGAAGCAATGGCACTCAAGGAAACAAAAGATTCTAGCATATTGGACTTCTATGAGGGGATAGTGACAAGATTTAGATTCCTAACCACCATTACATTAGATAATGCTCTAGCATTACTAGGTTCCAAGATCACAAAGTGGGATTTTAGGAATGAAATTTATTTGAGCACCTCTTCTAATTATTACCCCCTGGGTAATGGACAAGTCGAGTCCATGAGTAATAATTTTCTAAGAATCATCAGGAAGATTTGTTAGTGCAGAATTAAAACACCCCCACATGGCCTAGGTGTGAAGTGGGGCATTCGGTGTGATTGCAAAACATGGGACCATCTCTCAAGTTGTGGGACTTGCAAAACTTGAGATGGACCTCTGGAGAAATCCAGTTCTTGCTTTCTAATCTACTTTCCACAAGATAATTTGACAGTGCAGGAAGAACCTAGTCTATCCTAATCTAACCATTCCAAAGGGACAAAGAGAAAGAGAGAGAGAGGGTGAAAGAGTCTACACTAAGCGGTGACACTAGAAAAGGAAGTGTGAGATATTCTATTAAGGGAGAATGAAACAAGGAAAATATAAACTGAGGGAGGTCAGACAGAAGTGACACAGACTCAGATCTAGATCTGCCATAGAAACTCTATGAAGCACGACATCCTACACTTGAAAACATGAAATACATGCACATGGAGAAAACACGAGATAGAGAGGCACAAAGAAATAATAGAACAATGCTAAGGGTTGAAAGACGTCACAAAATAAGGTTTTATTGCTCTATAAGGTGCACAGACTATTACATGTGGTGCTCAGAGGCAAAAATACATTCTCCAAGCATTAGAGAAGGCCAACAACTAAAATAGAGTCACGAAATGACTTTGACAGAGTTTCCCTACACCAAGAATGTCTCATCTCAGAATATGAGAAGTATTACAATATATAGAGAGAATAAGAGAGCGAAGAGGGAAAAATTTGAATCTTGCTCAATCACCTTAAGCCATGCTTTGAATCCTTCTTCGAAATGTCAACCACTATCAATCAATGCCCCTCTCAGATTCTCCCACAATTTGTCAAGTCTGTCATTCCCTATGTCTGTTTTGTGTGTCAAAGAAGGAGAACGGCGGATCAAAACATCAAATCCAGGTAGTTGAAGAAATTGGATTCTGCATTAATGTCTTGGAACTATTTTTACCATTTTTTACCCAGTAAATCCTATTAAGAATGATATTTTATGTTTCCATGGCATAGAGGGTGTCGAGACATTTCCAAAAAGTCTCCTCCTACCCAAATCTGAGTTTCTAGTCAAAAGATATGGCCATTTGAATATTTGGGTCGCAGGTGTGCAATATTAAAGGAGTCTATCCATATAAGGTCCACGTGGCGGCCTCACACTTCTTAGAGATTCAGCCCCTACCTTATGCTCTTGAAATCACGTCAGATTGACACGTGGTGGCTTCCACAAGATTTTTGGGCTCCTTTGTATTTTTCCTTAGTCTCTTTGCTTGGGGAGGCAAAAAGTGTGACCCTAGACATGTGGAGGCCTAATGGTTGTTTGGAAATAGTCCCTAGATTTTACCTTTTGAAAGAGTGTCATGTTGAAACCTAGCTCCTTCCTCTGGCCTATTTTTGATTTGACTATTCAACCCTGACGTTGTCCCCTTTTGGACTCTGGGACACGTGGAAGGCCCACGCTCATTTGAAAGTTGCCTCAGGATTTTACCTTTGAAGGAGTGTCATTAAGACACGTGGCACCTTCCGACTACACTCTATACTTAATTAAATTTGGGCCCACTCTCCTTTTGACCTCTGTTGACCATTAGCTACATGGAGGGCTGGTGCAATTTTGAGTCTCCGCTAAGGATACCTCTTTTGAATGTGTGTCGTTTGGAAACTTGGCACCTTTCGTTGAGTCGAAGACTTTTCAATGGCCAGTGCAACTTTGGGGCTCTGGACACATGGAGGCTTGGCACTCATTTGACTCTTCCCTTTTCGGCTTAACATTTGGAGGTGCGTCATTTGGAAACTTCCGTTGTCTCCTCCATACTTATCCAATTTTGGGGCTCGTTCTGAGTCATTTGCAAAGTTTGAAGTCTTCGAGATTTCACCATTTATTTTCTTTGAGCCTCTAGCTTCTTTTGACACTATCTTCTCCTTCCCTAACCCTGATATTCCATTTTAGATCCCACCTACAATTTTTTTGCTAGATTTTAAGCATGGGCTCGTATGATAGAACCATTTCTTGAATTTCTTGCTGCACATGCCGTGTTTGATCCAATTCTACTAGGGGTGAAAATTGAGATAATAGGACTCTGGATGAAAATCAGAGGACGTGGCATACCAAGCTCAAATCAGCCTTATGAGATGATAGGATAACACCTAAGAGGTTAACATGAATCTCTCCCTATAAGTTAGTCTATGGGAAGGAAGTAGTGCTACCCATATCACTTGAGATACCTACATTGGAGCTCATGAAGAAACCAGAGTTGTCTGAATTTGAGCCTATGGAAGCTAGGTATGCAGAGCTGATGGAATTATAAGAAATAAGAGAGCATGCAATGCAAACTATGGAAAAGGACCATGCCTTAATCAAAAGGTCATTTGACAAAAGATCTAAGGTAAGGAACTTCTAAGAGGGCTACTTAGTTCTGAAATGGGATGCGGGTAGGGATAAGTTAGGTAGAAATTCCAAGTTTGATACCATTTAGAGTGGCACCTACATGGTCATAGGATGTAGGAGTAGCAATGCCTTTCAATTTTCTACTATGGATGGAGTGGAGCTTCCGATTCTAGTCAATGGAATCTATCTCAAGAACTAATATTGAAAGGAAACTCTCACCCTTTTACATATTAGTTTAGGATTTTGAATTTCTCTAATTGCTTATTCACATTTCCTTATTGTAGATCAGGCTATAGTTTCCATAATCAGCCTCGGCACAAGTTTTATTGCTCCTAGTTGTATCATTACATAAAGAAAGTGTGCCTCCTGAAAGAAATGTTGTAAACATGAAGCTCAAAGTTACAAGAAATAGTTGCAGACTTCAAGAGGTCTCAAATGCAGAGTAACTAAAATCAGATCAGGGACAATTCATATAAATGTCATTTTTCATTCTCTAAGGATTAGTCACGGTTTGAGATTCTAGCACCTTTTCCGAATCAGAAAGAAACCTCTGGCAGTATGTCGTAAGTGGAACATTAATAAGAAAGAAGAAATTCAAGATTTAATAGAGTTCCATGATGTCAAAAACTAGCAAGTGTTTTATTCCTAACTCTACAACGTCCTCATACTTGGTGAAATAAGGTTTTCATGACAGGGTCTGAAGTTCATTTTCAGTCCCGTGGGCTAGGTTACAGAGATGAATAGATGAAAATACCAGGTTTAGACAATTTTCCACTCCCATAATTTTAACTTCAATATTTTTTACAAAGATTGAGAGTGTGAGCAGCGGAACAGGTCTAGGGTCAATAAGTTTCAAGTGGTTTTGGGGGTGAGTTCCAGGTCGGATCAGTTACGAGATATCATTTTTCACCTCGTGCCCAATAGACATGTCAAGGCTACTAACCAATTAATATCTAGTAGGAAGATGTCCCCATGATTCGCCAAATTGTTAATCATTTTTCCTCCTAGAAAAACTAAATAACAGGGACCTAACAAGACCTATGCATCGGAACAGGACCGTACAGTGAAACCCGAGGTTACAGAGAAAAATTGAGGCTTCAAAGATCACATTCAATGAATTCAAGATTGAAAATAATATTGAGGAATTTTTTCCTCTTTTTTGTTTTGGCCCTTAGGATCAACTTAAAAATGAAGAAATGTGGGCCCTATGGGCCCACACCCAGCCTAGACAAGAAAACTTGGAAGGAAAACATGATGAAACTTAAAACCTCTTGCATACAATCTCCATGAGGCTTCTGACATGAATAAATTCAAAAAATCCCCAAACTAGGAGTTCAGGGGCCAACAAATTTCACACATGCCTAATTAAGGCCACCGAGCTAAAAATAGATCAACAGGCAGCTCGCCAATATGGAATTTTTTATGGGGGACCGAGTTGATGGAGAACTCATTGAGTAGCTCGACAAGGTACCTAGTGAGATGAGTTGCATAAGATCTAGGTTGAGCTGATTTGACTCTGAAGGATAGGGGCCATTTCGGAAAAACAAATGTGGGGAAGGGTTCAATGGGCAGTTCGAGATCGATCCCTGAGCTCGCAAATGGAGGAAAGTGAGACAGTGAAGAATGAAGGTGAATTGAGGTGCTTAGCGAATCAAAGGGCCGACTTGGCCATGAAGATGTCATAAGGTGGGGATCTACTAGGCATGTTTTCTTACTAGGTGCATCATGAGGACACAAAGGAGCTTGCCTCGACGAGCTATGGGTTGACAGAGAATCCGAGGAGCTTGGTGCTTTGCACAATGGAATGGGAATGCAGAGGTGAGCCCAAATGGAAAGCTCTGTGAATAGCTTGACATTGAACTTGGGTTAGTGATGGATCATAGAGCCAAAGGAATAAGGCTTCGCCAGTATAGAAGAAAAACGAGAAAAATGAAATTGAGAGCTCACTTTGGTAAGCTACGGAATGACCTTGGATAGGCTACAATGAGGGAAATGGTCGAGTTGGTAAAAACTCTGCATAATGAGCCAAAGGTGATTTGGGGTCTTTCAGGTACAACTTGATCAATGAGCTAGTTGAATGCATGCCCTGCGGGAATGGAAGATGAATTGGGAGAATTCATTGCTGAATAGCTCGACGAAGCGAGTGAGCTAGAGATTTGGAAGAGTCAAAAGTTTGAATAATTTCAACTTTGAAATTTTAGGTGTTTCAGAGATCTTGGGGGGCATAATGGTTGGAGCATTAAAAATCCCAAAACCCTGAAATAACAATCTTTGATCGACTTGGGGAGGTGTTTTTGGGGGTTAATTCCTACGGTGAGGTTAACAGGCATTTCAGGTTTTTCAGAGGTTTCAACTTCAAAGATTAGCAAGGGAAAAATCTGAAGTGGTGAGTTAAACATGTCTGAAGAAAAAAGAACTAGTTTGAAATAGGTGTGAGTTGGCATATTTTAGGGATCGGGGTTTGATGTGTTTAGATATTGGTTTTGGGGTTTGGAGTGCCCAATGTCCGAAGTGAGGTGGCTATAAACTCCAAACTTTGAAGTATATTGATGCAGCCTAGAATTTGCAAGATAACACCCTTGTCACACTGGCACATCACTCAGCCTAGACTGAGCGCTCACCCGAAGCACCCAAAGGTACTAGTTCCCTCCTTAGGGTTGTTGTAACAGGATGTTAACATGATGAAGGAAAGAACATATATATTCATAACTAATCCATCATTGTACAGTGCAAGCCACCTAAAAATTTATGAAAGAACAAGTTTAAACAATGACCATCATTGAATTATTAACATGCACTCCTTAATTACATAGAATGATACATAGATATAGTCAATATCTTCCATCTATTAATAAATATATAATCCTCTTACGGTACTGTCAATTATATCACGACATGCATGGATTTGATACACACAATCATAATCTAGAATCATCCTTACCTCACTCTCTGTTATCTCTCTCTATATCTATCTATTATGCACCTAACATCCTATATATAGGGCAAGGTCTTGCCCTTCACCGCTTATCTATTCCAGAAATAGGTCACATGCTATTGATAGCCACATACCATTTACAATTAAAGCCACACATGTTAGTGCGCTATCTATAGTCCTCTTGTGGTTTAACTAAAGTTTCAATGTCTATTCTTAAATTTTCCTCATGCATAGGTGCTTTAAACCACTTCTCCAAATATAGGTAATGGATGGCGCGCACATCTCTACATCATCAATGTGTTCCGCATGTCATCTTCTAAAAATAGATATTCATTCTCCAAATCAACTAAGTCCTGAAATCTAAACTTTCCTTCCACACGTGGGTCCCTCCTGTGCTTTTGTGCTTTTTTCCTTGGTCTTCTATCCCGCGCGGACTCCTTGTGTGATTTTAGACAAGTATTCTTTGATCAACATATATAATCTCTGAAATCTTCTAAGTGTATATACATTGAAATCCAAGCAAAATCTTGTTGATTTATGTTGGGATACGAGTTGTCTTATGACAGTGGGGTAGGTGGGAGTGTAATGCAACCAGCTTGATGGCGTAATGCAACTGAGTTGCATTAAATGAAGGGCTCGGTGGGTGATTTTTGAACCCAAATTGCAGCCCAAATTCAAACTTGGATAACTTCTGCATTTTTTAGCCATTTTTTATGAAATTATACTCATTGGAGAGGGATTTCAAACAGGAATCCATTGGAAATGTGAAAAATGAGAGACTAAATGGTAGGTGAAGGATGAACCAAGAGAATCAACTTGTGAAAAAAAGATGATAACTTCCTTTGTCCTCTACCAGTTTTCACAATTTTATAGTCATTGGAAAGCTATTTTTGATCTCTAGAACATAGGATGATTAGAGCATAGTAATTAATGAGTTTAGTAGGAAAAAAACCATGATGAATTTTTAGGGATAAAATCCATAACCAGGTGCCTCATGAAGACATTTCTTCAAATACAAGGAAGGGTACAAGAAATATTATTTTTACACATTTTCCCATTATTGCAGGAGAATAATGATGAGTTTTAATGGGTTTTGGATCATCTCCTAACTCTTTTCTCTCTTTTCTCTCTTCATTTTCTTATTCTATAAATTTTAAGGAGGAGCTCAATAAAAGAGGGTTGGATACTTTGCAATTTCCCTCCCTTCTTTCTTGTCTATGAGAAATATGTGGAGCTCAAGCCTCCCCTTTTATTGTAATACAAATTTTATGCCTTTGGCCCCTATGTAATGTATTGTATCAACTTTTGGATCAATAAAACAAATTTGTGGATGATTCTTAACCCTTATTTGTGCTATTGTATCTCATCTGATCTTTTATTACAGTTAGAGTTTATTGTGCATTATCATATTTGTATTGTAGGGTTTAAAATGAGTTGTGTTTATTAGTAACTAGGTTTGCAATAGGTTCTTTTATCTATGGTGTTAGGAAACCATCCTCAAATCTTCTTGTTTCATTCGTATGAAGTGAAATTTATTCAACACTCTTTCTTGGTATATCACCTTCCCTTAGAGTAGGTTTATTTTTCATGCAATCCTTATATCCTTGTCCCTTGAAAGTAGGGTTAGTTTTGAAACTCTCTACACTTTGGAGTAGTCAACACTAGGTTAGGACAGGAAGCTGAATTTTTCTGGAGAGCCTTCCCCAATTCGCAATGTCTCACACTTAGGGATAGCTCCATGTTTGAACAATCACACTAACTTCCTAATCATTCAAATTGCAGGATTTGAGGGGTGCTTTTATTTTACATAAAAAGTTGTAGAAATCATTAAATATTTTTTTATTCCGTGTGGCCATACTTTTCTCTGATATCTACTTTTTACCAAACACACTTTCTTTGCATAAGCTATTTCTATTTTTTGATTTCCTTTCTTACTTCTCCTAGTAATCACTTCACAAAATAGTTGCTTACTTGATGCAAATTTTTTTAGCTATGGTTCATGAGCTATTCAATTAAATTAATACCCCAAATTTAGTTTAATATGTCATTGAATAAAACATAACTTACACGAGAGCTTCATTGTTAAATGAAGGGGATTTATCCCATGACGTCCTAAGTTTTATGTTTAGCCAAGAATAAAATCTATTCAACATAGTAAGAGGAGTGGAAGAATAAATTAAAGAAATAGAACTGGAATAATGGTTGTATGAGATACACTCATTGATTTTTACACTCTTATAGTAACTACAGCAGGCTGGGAAGAGGTGACTGTAAAAAAGTGGGGAGAAAATTATAAAATCGAAGTAGTAGAAATAGAAGTAAGGAGAGAAGGAGAAAAATAGTAGTATAAATAGGGGAAGAGAAAGGAGGAGTTTTATAACCAGTAAGATCTAATATCCCATGATCTTCTCCTTCATCTTTATAAGAAGAACTACAGGAAATTAAAATCCAACTAGTGAAATGTCCTATGGAAGATGTAATTAAAATAGAAGAAGAAGAAAGAATGCCTATATATGTCAAAATTGAATAAGTAGAAAGAAATGGAATAGAAATAGGATGCACAATTACACTAGTTCTCACAAGAGGACTTGTTTCTTGTGGAATGTGTGGAATTGTGGCTATCCCAATAGACATTGTAAGGATTTTCATTTGTATGCTTAGAGAAGGAGAAGAATGAGAAGTACTAACTTTCCCTTTTGATGCGGGAGGCATGCAAACAATAATCTTATGAATTTATCTTGAATCAATACCTTCATCATTTGAATCTTATTCCGCATCTTCCCTTTGTACTTGTACTTCTGTTGGCCTAACTTCCAATCCACCAACTATGGCCTACTACCCAACACGAGCATATGTAACACTGAAATTTCTCATATTTATTCCCATAGCTAGATCGTTGAACTCATCCTTATAAACCAGGTCATAATTTTGGGGATGATGTTTGTAGCTGTAAGTGGCCATGCCATCAATGTTCTTGCAGAATTTTCCCACTCTTCCTACCATGTAAAAAGTCCTTAGAGTATGATAGCCCAAGTGGAATGATGTCCTGTGGGCTTCTATTCTCTTGGAATTTTTCCAATCAGTCAAGAGCACTGAACCTACTAAGAAAGATAGAGGAGGATGAGTATAATTTTACTTCTTCTATTCCTTTTACACATGTCTGATGTCAAGGAAAAATTGATATACAATCTCCTGCTCAGCTAGCTTGTTTGAAACATATTTGGGTAGTCTAAAAGGGATAGTGAGAATCCCCTCTACACTTATCACTATATAATCTAGGTAACACTAGAAATATCCCCATTCTCTTAATGAATTTATGATTCTTTGAATTACCCTAGGCATGAGGGTGTCATATATGGCATTATAGATCAAAGGGTAGTAGTTATCACAAAACACCTCCATGTTCTTCCTATAGTTATATATGTGCATATTGCTACAGACCCTGGGGACTATTTGATTATCTTGTGTTGACTAGATAGGGACTCCCTGAAATTGTTAGAATGCACACACGATATCAAGTAAGTAAGACATCATATAGAAATTGTCTTGCTTCTTTGGCTTCCTGACACTCAAAATATTTTTAAAGACGTTAAAAGATAGAACTCTAGCCAGATCAGGTATATTTTCATCATCGATGATCATGGCTAGTAGGAGTACCCATGTCTGATTGAAATACACAATATCTACTACTCCAAACAGAGTATTCATTAGGTCCATTCCCACTCTCACTCCACATCTGAGAGAACTTATATCCATATTCTCTATTGAGACTTTGGACTTGAAACTAGTCGGGTCCTCTACCTAATGTGTATTAGATCCAGTGTTTCTTGATCAAAATGAATATTAGATCTAGGGAGTTAGTAGTATGAAGCAATAATTTTTTTAGATATATTAGCAATTAAATTTCCTCCTTTGGAAACTATTTGCATCAAACAAACTTACATCATCAATAAAAATATGCCAAAGCAATTCGATACAATGCATTACATCTATTTTTCAACCTAAAATATGCAGCCCACACTGTTTAATGGCCACTTGATCGGCCATGAATTGTGCTTGATCATGGTGTGCATCACCGTCTTCTTCTATCAAACTATCTCCTTCTACCTTTTTTTTATAAAGGTTTTATAATTTTCTAAGTTGATGACTTGTTTGTCAAAAACGTATCTCCAAAGAATTGGTCTGATTAAAAAGTGTGTAAGTAAGCCTCCATTAGTAATAATATTTAAAATAGTTGAGAAACTATAGGCATGCAAAGCTCTCAATATCAAAAAACACTAATACTTTGGTTGGCATTGTCATCTCTTGAATTTAGACTTTGAAAGCTCAATTATATGATATATCTCAAATATCGGGTGCTCGAGCATGAATTCCTTTCAAGAGTCCTATAAATCTTGCTAATTCGTGGCTCATGCTAAAATGGAGGTATACAGTTACAAAATTGAATTGTAGTCTTTTATTTAATAATTTATATCCATTGATTAAATATTTGCCTCAATATTTTTGTCTTTTCACTATCTTAGTCTGGTTAATTCCATGTGGTGAGATTTTTCTGTAAATACCTAAAATTGGTTACCCAATTTAGTGTCCCCCACATTCATTTACCTTCTCAGGTAACCTGGGGCACCTTTATATCACCACTTTTCCTTTAGGGTACTAATTAAATATCTAATTAAACATCTATCCTAAGTTTATTATACCCCATTGTATTTTACCCATGGATAATTAAATATTAACTATTTAATTATACTTTTTACATGTATCTTAACCACTTATCTACCCCATATCAATTCTATCCATCTATCCCCCCTATTTCTCGTCTCCCCAAACCGTGCAGCGGGATATTTCCTGTATTTGAGTTGGAAGGATAATACTCTTATATTTCCAAATCATCCTTTTTGGCCATTTTGGGAATCTGTTCCCTGATCAGCGCTAACTGGTACTCGATCGATGTTGATTTTTTATAACGGTGCCAATTGTACCTCGGTCAGCACCGATTATAAATACAGGGCCAAAATTTAGTTCTGGTTAGACAGTAACAGAGACAGAAAGCTTAAGCCTTGAGCCTTCGAATCATCAATCAGAAGAAGAGATAATTCTATCTAAATCAATCCCTGAGACATGTACCGTTACTATGCCCTCGCAACATCGACATCGTAAGGATTCATCGACCTCTCGGTGACTCTGTTCCTGTATCTAGCTAAGGTGAAACTCTGTCCGCATCTCTGTAGCTCCTGCAGGTGCTCATGATCCAGTCCTCATCAATCATCCATCAAGATTTTTTCAACTTGCCTCCGGTCAACGTTGACCCAATCTAGTTGACGCCGATTTACCATAATTGGCGCCACTTAATGAAATCGACACCACTCGCAATTTTTTCGACGCCGATCATGCCAAGTATATGTAACATAAGTCTAGCATTGTTTTTCACTGTTTCCTATTTGCTGCTTATATTCTGTCTATTGTTTACATTCTATCTTTTACTTTTAATCAGAAAATCTAAACATTTACCTACATCTTCTATCATGTATGCTTCTTTCCTTAATTGAAAATGTGGATTGACGTCCGCCGAGGAAGCTCATCACTTCTCAGACCCACTTTTCGGGCAGTCCACCCAAATATCGTTTAACGTTGTCTTTTTCTGCCAAGGATTTGTGCATCATAGGTTTCTTAGATCTACTTTACAGGTTTGCTTGTGTGCACCCGTCTTGTCTACATGGGCTTTCCTCCCATCTCTGGCTTCGGATCCCATCTTAACTATCAGGTATTGATTTCATTTGAGTTTTTCAGGAATTTTGTGTTTAGTTTGGTGCATTAACTTGGACAGGTAACAAGCGCGAAAATTCTTGATCTACATTTTGGCACACCCGGTGGGAGCTGAACCAAAGTCCCCTATTGGTAAGTTCATTTCTTTTCTGGTTTTGAGCTTTAGTTCTTTTTCTTCACTGATTTTCATCAGTTTTCCTTAAGCATTTCCTTTCTTCATTTTGGTTTTGGTTCTTTCGTTTATAATTTGCAAAATCAAAATTATTTCTTTCTTGCATATCTAGATTCCCATTTCTATTTCTAAAATTAGTAAATATTTCATTTGATTTCAAAGCTGCACTTTTTGCTTTATCTCTTTGTGCAGAATTGTCATTTTCTTGAAAGTTTTTTAATTTCTCAAATAGAAATTTCTCTTCTACTAGTATCTAGTTATCTGGATATATCTTTCTGGATTTTGTTTGTGTGTTTGCTTAACCTTGTCTTGTGGAGCACTTTGCTTGTTCATGGGATTGTTCGAGGGGAATAACTTAACAACATGCTTTTTGAAGTCCACACACCTTGGAGAGCTAAATCTATAGGTATTTCTCTTTTATGGTGTTTTCCTCTTTTTTTCAAAGAACTTAAAAGGAACTTGTTTGTTTGTTTTTATCACACTCAAACACTTCAGTTTAGGTGCTTAAAAAGAATTAATTGTATTGGAAAAGAACTTTTTTGACTTGTCTTAATCGAAATCAACCACTTCATTTTTAGTGCTTAAAAAAGAACTTCTTCTTTGTCATTTCTGTTGTATGTTCTTCATCTAGTTTTCAAATAGGTTGGAAAATTGATCAAAATCGGTAGTGATACTATTTGATTTTTATTTTTCACCCTTGCACACAAAGCCAAAATCACTAGGTATAAAGCATTTAAACAAAAACTCCTTCCTTGGCCTCACCTACTTGGAAGTGACAACCAAGAGGAAGAGCTTACGTGGTACTTGAACCACGTTATAAGTTCACGGAAGTTCTGGTATATATTGGAAAATCACCCAAGTACCTTATCATAGCGGTGTCTGAAGTGCGGGGGTAGGCCCCTATATCAAGCCACATACCAGTCTTTTACTAAAGTGCCTTTGGGACTCCTCACAAAAACATTCCCCAAACCATCCTTAGTTTGGCCAATTGAGTAGTCCTCATTCTAAAAAAGTCTTCCCAAACATTTTTCTTTCTTAAAAAGCATGAAAATTTAAAAGAGATAATCACCTACACTACTTGAATTATCTGTGCATCAATTAGGTTAATCTTTTTCTCATGTTTGTGCTTGTTTATGATGGTCATCATCCGGTCAAAATCTAGAAAAAATGGCTCAACTGAACTCTTCTTCATCTGAGATCACCACTAATGTGGATGTTTTGGCACCCCTCGGGTCTTCTTTAGGACCCGCTGTTATTTGGTTCCCCATCTTGGTCATATAGTTCTTTCTATCATCCTAAAGTGATCCCATCACGACCAACTTCCCCTAGTCCTTCAGAGGTGTCATCTATGCTTCTGATATAGAGTATGTTCCTCATGGAGATCCTGAATTTCAGGCACTCCTTGACCACAACCCAGTAGCCCTTATGGACTACCTAGTGCATAAGTCTATTCGAATATCTAATCAGGGACCACCGATCCAGAAAGTTTATGATTATTCTCATGAGCCATCCCAGGATTTTATAGAACAGTTAGCATGCTTTTTCTCACCACGAACCATGAAATAAGGTGGCACATCTATTCCTCCTTTTTCTCTTCCACCGACCATGTCGATTGGTTCTTAAATGACCTTGCCCACCCCTAGTGTCGCGGCTACCTCGACTACTCCACATCCTACTTTTGAGAGGCCCTCTTCTTTACCTATGATGAGTGCATCCACACTCCCACAAATTACTGTTAATTCTTCTATGATGTCTATTATGTCTCAGGGTCAGTATCTCTCTATGAACCAACCCCCTCCTATGAGTCAGTCGGTTCCTCCTTCTCATCCTCCAGCTGGTCTTTCTTCTAATGCTCCAGCGACAGTGAAATTTACTCATCCTTTGGCATCGGCACCCCTAATAACAAATCCGAAAGTCAAAAGCCTCATTCAGAGTTTGTTCCCCACCATATCAAATCAAATCAACACCCACATTCCTAAATCCATTCTGATTCAGTCGACAAGTGTAGGAACCCACCAATCATAGGATCCGTCTTTCATTCAACCACCTTTCTCTCAACCACTTGTCATCTCATAGCCTATTTATATGTAGGCTCCTTAACAACAAATACCTTGACAGGCGTCACCCAGAATGCCTGGTTATTCCTCTTATCATCCTATTAATCAACAGATGAATCCCCCATTAACACCTCAACAAAACCTACCATTTTCTTCTTATACGGGACATTATAGCATGCCCCCTCCTCAATCCAACATCGTCCAACTTATTTTTAAGAAAATCGTAGACCTAGAATCCTCCACCAAAGGGGCTTGCCCATCATACTCTTTTGAAGAAGTATGTAATGAACCGATTCATCCATCAGTGGCTTTTAAGCCTTATCCTCCCTAATGGGAACTTCCTAAGTTCTCAAAATTTCATATCCGGGAGGATCCTCAACAACACCTGTGAGCATTCAAGCATGCTTGCTACCTTATAGTCCAGGATCAAGAGCTTATGCTTCATACCTTCCCTATGTCTTTAGAAGGGCCCGCTTTAGACTGGTACAATAACATACCCCAACATTCTTTGTTTTCTTTCTCTCAATTAGCTCAGATGTTTGTTAAAAACTTCTCAATAAACATCGCACATAAGATCTTGATTATAGATCTTTATAACATTCGTCAATTCGATGACGAGTCTATTGTAGACTTTGTCGCTCATTGGAGAGGAATAATAAATCAATTGTCTTTCTCTACCTCCCTCAATCTCAACAAATCAAGTTGTTTACTCGATCTTGCGCTAATCATATTTCTTCCACTTTAAGGATTCAAACCTTTCATACATTTGAAGAAGCCTTTACAATGGCACGCAAACTTGAGTCCCGTGCCATTGAACAAGGGAAGCTAAAACTTCGTTCTAAGTCTAAACCAGATTTTTCTCGGTTTACAAAATCAAACCCTTCCACTTCTAACAAAGACAAGAATCAGGGGTCCACCAACGCTATCATATTAAAAACATCACGAGCTGATAACACTTCTAATCAAACACCTCGGAGAGACTCTTCCTCTTCTCAAAAAGGACCCTCGTTATCTCGATCTTTTACTTCATTGGGGGAATCATACGCTTCTATCTTAGAAAAAATGTTCGAATTGCACATGATCGAACTCCCTCCCATTAGAGAGTTGGATGAAAACAAAGAATGACCATTCTGGTATCGTGAAAATGAATTTTGTCGTTATCATAGAAGCAAAGGCCATGACATCGAATGATGTCAAAATTTCAAAAATCTCATCCAAAAATTCATCGATAGAGGCGAGCTCATCTTGGATAATCCCAACATGCTCCCCCAAATCAATCTCTTGATGTCTTTAAACAACCTTTTCCTAATCACTCTCCAAATAATGACACTTCAGGGATCTCAAAAACCAAACACTCATACTATCAACTTCATTTCTACTAATGATTCTTCTTCTAAATCTGAGATCGACCACAAACATGTCGACTGAATCGAGGACTCTCATCCTGCTCCACTTAGATCAAATTATGAGATCCCCACCATCCTCACATGGTCCATCTTTGAGTCTTCCTTTATTAGAGACAGATTCATCTCCCTCTGCCTCACCATCTGATCTTCCACCTATACTTGAGACAGTGTCATGTTTATCTGTCTCGACGTCAGATATTCTTTCGATGCTCGAGTCATTTACATCCCTTCAAATTTCCACTACAAATATTTCTACTTCTGTCGCTCTCATTTTCGCCATGACCATGCCTTTGGTTAATGTGCCCATATTTGTACCAACTTCTATGCCATTAGAGGTGTCTTCAATCTTAACCCTTCCTGTCACTTTTTCTACATCTGAAGTACCTTCCTCACAAGAGGTTACCTCTTCATTACCTATCTCTTCCACCATCAGTGCTTCCTTGCCTATTAAGGAAACATCTAAAGAGATAGCATTGACAACTATGTACTTCTGACTCCTAGACTTAGACATAAACAATTGGAGTTTAAACCTAAGGTTACATCATCAGTATCATCTCCTTTACTTCCTCCAAAATGGTTACAATCACCTTATGTGGTCGAAGTTGTCACCATCCCTGAAAAGGGAAAACCAATATTTCAGACCATCAAGACGCTTGGTGCTTTCCCTCAAAAATCCCTCTTCGCACCTCATAAAAGATTGAATTTATCCACTAAAAAGGCATCTTATTCTACAACACCATCTTCACCGGTGCCTCATAAAGGGGATTTACCCACTAGAAAGGCATCACTTCTTTTATCAGAACCATCATCTTCATCACCAAAAGCTAAGGCACCCTTTTTGTCTCCTATCAAATCTATTTTGGGAGATTTTACCCCATCTAAATCAGTCTTATCTAGATCATTTTTTGTTCTAGCCAAGTAGCCTTCTTCATCCTCGAAGAAAAAAACACTTGTCACATCTTCGTCATCTTCAAAATATATCTTAGAAGCTCCTCCTCCGCCAAAATCAATCTTGCATCACTTGCTTCCACCTCAAACACCCAAGGCTACTTTTTCCAATGTCCACAAAAGCAAAAAAACCCTAGAAAGACTGTCAAACCAGATATGTAGATTCTTTTACCTCAGTAGTCTATTAAGGCTCAAGAGGTTCCTTCGTCATCTCTGTCCTCATCTTTGTTTATTGAATTCTATACTAAAATTCTTCGCCAACTTATCCAATCTTCATCTATATCTCTTCCTCCGATCAAACCCTATAATCCCAAAGGAGTAAAACCTTCCTAGTTCAACTCTGATTTGATTTTTGCTTACCACCACACTCCAGGTCATGACACTGAAGGATGTAAAGCCCTTAAATTTGTCATTAACAACCTCTTGGAAGAAAGTGATCTTCTGTTGGAAGAGGAGGAGGAACAAGTGTCTCCTATCATCCCAACTACATCTGAGCCTGAACGGTCTACTCAGGCCTCTAATTCTATTAATTCCACTCCAGATGATCTTCCACCTTCTCAAATCGACACAATTCATATCACCACTAGAGCACAACAATATGATAATCCATCATCTTCTAAATCCTCTCGACCACGGGTCATCATTTCTGTGGCCCCCGAAGGAGTTCCTCCTTCCTCATCAGCCTCGAGACCTCGGGTCTCTATTCATGCTTCACCTTGGGCTCAGATTCCCGTGTCAGTTGAGGAGAGTGTTATGAAACAACTCACCCATGCTCTAGTCAAAATGTCTCTTTTTGACCTCATTCAGTCATCTCCCCAGCATCGCCAAGCTTTGATCAATAATCTGCGCCATATCACAGTGAATTCAGATGAGCCCCAACCTTTCGAGATGGTTGTTGGATTGAATAGACCGTCAATAGCCATTTCCTTCGAGGATTCTGAAATTCTTCCCCTTTCTTCTGAGGATTTAGAGGATCCTCTCTTTATCACAATTCAAGTCAATAACACTTCATGTTAAAACGCACTATGATCGACAGTGGTGCTGCACTCAACATCATTTCCTCCCACACATTCGAGTAACTTAAGTTACCAAAGAACGTAGTATCACCACCGCCTTTTCCCCTTCGATCATTTAACGATCAGCTGGCGGTTACTTTAGGAACTGTGGTCCTGCCCATTTGGGTAGGCAAGAAACTGCTTCATGAGATTTTTTTATATTGTTGAAGGGAAATTCCACTACAATATGATCCTCAGACGCTCCTGGATTCGTACAATGCACTGTGTCCCATCAACCCTCCATCGATGCATAAAATATCAGTATGAGGGCAAAATCCATACTTATCCAGGAGATCCTTTCCCTTCTGCACAATGTGACATGACCACAGGGTCTGCCCCTCCAAAGGAGAATGCTTGTTCTCCTGACGAGGCTTCATCCTCTTCCATACCTGCAACAAAATTACCAGATTTACAAAATCTGGAAGAAACGTTGCAGCGTTTTTCGTTAGGAGAGCTTCCTCTTCTCTCTTTTGATGCCCATCTCAAACCTAACGAGTATGGTAGGCCAGGACAAACAACCTGAATATCAACCAGGTCTTGGTCACATCGTCACCATTGGTCTACCCAATCAATAGAATAACTTCATCTACGGTGGTCTTGATACACCTCACTATCATCTGGATTCTCCTCCTAGGGCCAAACCCTATTCAGCAGGGTTTGATTGTCTACAAAATCCCGCGTTCACAAAAACTTATCTATATCGATGCATGTGGAAAGGCTTTGGCCTGGGAAAGTATGAACAGGGTGTGCATGACCTCGCGTCCATTCCAACTCTTAAACCACATCAAAAATTTGGTTTAGGGTTTAAACCTCTCTCAAAAGCCATTGTCACCATTCTCGATGAACCTCTTTCCATTGAGGAACCATCTTCTCCCATTAGGTCGGAAGCATCACTTAACCAGGATGACACCATTTCCATCTCACCTAACTTTTTTTTTAGTCAATACCATTTCCTTAAGTCCACTGACCTATAAGACTAATGGAAAATCCACTTCAATACCATTAATCTTCCCTGAAATAGTTGGAGACGAATCTCCCACTATCAATACTATCCACTGTGTGGATGATTATTTTGTCCTTACCTATGTAGGGGAAGAGGATTCTTATCTTCCTAAAACCATTCCTTCTGACACGTCTACGCTTCTCAACGAAGCCACTATCGAACTTAATATAGGGACTTCTAAAGACCCTCACGTCATTAAGGTCATCTAATCTCTTAATCCACAAGAGTTAGGAGACTGTACTGCCTTTCTTTCACACCATTGCTAAGCATTTGCTTAGTCATACAAAGATATTCTAGGCCTTGATCCTAATATCATGGTCCACAATATCGTTACTCTTCCAGACATCAAACCAGTTAAACAAAAACTACGTAAGATGCATCCTCATGTAGCTCTCCTCGTTAAAGAAGAGTTGTAGCGCTTGTTTTCTGCCAACTTCATCTAACCCATTGACTATCCATAATGGGTTTCAAATGTAGTACTAGTAACTAAAGCTACTAGGAAAATTCAAATTTGCACTGACTTTCGAGATATTAATCTCGCTTGTCCAAAGGATGATTTTCCTCTACCTAATATCGACCAACTCGTGGATTTAACTGCAGGTCACGAGATGCTTTCTCTTATGGATGGTTTCTCTGGGTATAAGCAATTTTCTCATCGCACCAGAGGACCAGCATAAAACTTCCTTCATAACTCCTTGGGGGAATTTTTGTTATCGTGTCATGCCCTTCGGTCTTAAGAACGCAGGAGTAACTTATCAACGTGTAATGACCTACATCTTCCATGATCTCTTACACAAAAATGTGGAAGATTATGTCGATGACCTCCTCGGTAAGTCCAAACACCGTCAGGATCATCTTTTCATTCTTGCGCCTCTCTTTGAGAGACTCATTCATTTTTGTCTTCACCTAAATCCATCTAAATGCGTGTTTTGTGTTCTCACTGGTAAACTCTTAGGTTTTATCATTTCTATTAGGGGCATTGAAGTTGATCCCACAAAAATAAAGGCTATCCTCGAGATGCCTCCCCCTTCCAACTTAAAGCAGCTCTGTGGTCTTCAAGGACACCTTCAATCAGTGTGTCATTTTATCTCATAGCTTTCGGACCGTTGTCAACCTTTTCATCATCTCCTCCATAAACATGTTCATTTTGAATGGGATGAGCATTGCCAAAAATCCTTTGATGATCTCAAATCTTATCTTCTTTCTCCACCTATGCTCACACCTCCACGCGAGGGGGGGCCATTCTATCTTTATATTTCTGTGACTAACCATGCTCTAGGAGCCATGATCTCGCATCAGGAAGCTAATGGTAAAGAACAGTCTGTCTATTATGCACTCTTCATGAGTATGAAAAATGCTATTCCGAAGCTGAAAAACTATGTTGTGCTCTCTTCTTCGCAACCTTTAAACTTCGTCATTACCTCCTTAATCACAAAACTTACATTGTTACAAGTGTCAATCCACTCAAGACAATGCATGTGAAACCTTATCACAATGATCGTATCACTCATTGGCTCATTCTCATGATAGAGTTTGACCTCGAGTTCATCTCACAAAAGTCTATCAAGGGTTAGGTCATTGCAAATCAATTGGCTGATACTCCTCTTCCAGACACTCAAATCCCCCTTGCTCAATTCCCAAATGAGTACATCTAACAAATCAATTTTGTTCTGTCTCCATTTAAAATAAATCTCTTCTTTGATGGGTCCAAATGTTAGCAAGGGGGAGGTGCAGGTTTCTTCATGATTCCTCCTTGGGGGGCACCTATCCCTGTCGCACACAAGCTTAACTTTGAATGTACCAATAATATGGTCGAATATGAAGCTCTTGTTTTAGGTCTTAAAAATTCCATTAATCTCGGCACTCGCCATATCGACATCTTTGGTGACTCTAAACTCATCATTAATCAAGTCACTGGTTTCTATTAGCGCAAAAATGATATCCTTCAAAAATATCACA
This sequence comes from Taxus chinensis, assembly GCA_019776745.2. Classification (NCBI taxonomy): domain Eukaryota; kingdom Viridiplantae; phylum Streptophyta; class Pinopsida; order Cupressales; family Taxaceae; genus Taxus; species Taxus chinensis. The sequence continues at coordinate 140,180,752 of CM034153.1, forward strand.
ATATCGTTCTCTTTTAGCTTCAATCTTTCGATAAATTTACTAACACTGCTAACTGATTCACAAATATAATGGCTTCTTTATCCTCACTTATTCCACATTTTTATGAATACTCGCGACTTTATGTGGTTGTTTAGCGTTTAGACCAACCATCTCACCTTGGGCAGTTGACTTCAATCAACGTTGTCACAACCGACACTCAAGATGAGTGGTATCAACACATTTTTTATTATCTATCCCATTTAGTGCTTCCTCTAGATCTAAATTCCAATGGCAGAAGACCTTTTATCCTATGTGCTAACCATTATACTATTCAAGGCGGAATCCTTTACAAGCATAGTTTTGATGGTATTTTTCTTCGATGCCTCAAAACTCCTGAATCATCTAAAGCTATTCAGGAAGCCCATGATGGTATATGTGGTGGAAATTTTAATGGCTTGGCCATAGCTAAATGCATCTTACATTTAGGTTACTATTGGCCTTCTCTTAATCAAGACTGCTGCAACTATGTCAAGAAATGTGTCAAGTGTCAACAACATTCCAATCTTACACATATCCCTAGGAAGGATTTGTAACCTACAGCGGATTTGTGGCCTTTTTCACAAAGGGGTCTGATCTCATCGGTCTCATCAATCCCCACTCTTCACAGCTTCATCACTCTATCATTACTACCATGGAATACTTCATTAAGTGGGTGGAAGCTATTCCTCTTTCATCAACCAAAGCTAAACCCATTGTTGATTTTGTCTATCAACACATCATTTTTCGCTTTGGTGTTCCACACAAACTCATCATAGACAATGGTAAGTATTTCAAAAACATCAATTTAAAGAACCTCTGTGACACTTTCAATATCAAACTCAGTTTTTCTTCTCTGTACTATCCCCAAGCTAACGGCCAAGCTGAGGCTTCCAATAAAACTTTACGTAGTATCCTTGCAAAGGTAACTAGTCGAGCTAGTAGGGAATAGCATTTACATATCCCTTTTTCTCTCTGGGATTATTAGAATAGCATTCATACTCCTACTGGTGGTACTCCCTTCTCTCTCGTCTATCAGTCTTAGGTTGTTCTTCCTTTGGAATTCCAAATTCCATCTCTTCGCATCTCTCTCAGAGAATTTGTTTCTAATGAGGACTATCGTCAAAACCGTCTAGCGCAGCTGGAGTTGTTAGATGAGAGACATCTCAATGCTCTTGAGCATCATCAATTATATCTTGAGCATGTCAAGCATTCTTATAACAAGCACTTGCATCACCGTGACTTCAAATTTGGTGATCTTGTTCTTAAAGAAAACCAAAATGTCACTACTCTGGAACGGAGTCAACGTGGTAAGTTTGCTCCTAACTGGATGGGTCCGTATGTTGTCACTCATAAGTATGGGTCTAGGGCTTATCGCCTATCTTCCATGGATGGTGTACCTAAAATGGAACCTCTTAATGCTTTGCATCTAAGGCCCTTCTACTGTTAAAATCTATCTTACATGATTTTAGTCGCAAAACAAATTTTTTATCCATCTGTAACCAGTCATGCATTTCGTAGTGATTCGGAACTATGTGGTTCTCCGTGTTATGTCTGTTATACCTTAAATATGAGTACTACAGCTCTACTCATGGAATTTTCCTTACGGATTTGTTTCTTCTCATGGTAGGAATACCTTAATCACTACTTCATCCACCCTAGGTGTTCATCTTGATCAAAACAAATTTGGGGCATGAGTACGTGCTTATATACATTTTCTTCCCCTCTATCTGATCTATTTGGTCTAATCTCAGCTTCTTCCAAAGCTCAAAGAGAGAGAGAGAGAGAGACAGAGAGATTCTATCCTAATTCCTAAAAATATAGACTGATCCCTCGAAGGATAGCTATCCATGCCTTACCAATCAAAAAGTGTAGACCATTCCCTCGAAGGATGGCTACCGTCAAAATCAAAATACAGACCACTCCCTTGAAGGACGGATGTTTGTTTTATGGCATTTTCAGCCTTTGCAATAACAAATTTCCTCTATTTGGCCAGTTTGTTCACTTTTTAGCATCTCTGAAAGACTTCCCATATCAATCAGTCTTTCCATATCTAGCAAACTTCCCGCATCGATCAGTTTGCTCTTATATCAAAAGAAACAAATCATGAAGCTGTGATATGAGACCTTTTCGATCATATAGAGATCTTATTTTCCCCATATGGGCACGTATTTAATCTTTCATTTGTTCTGACGAGATGCAGACTTATCTCTCATTCTTATCTACTTCCTTGATCTAGTTTGTGACTAATTAGTGTCAGGTTTATTTTAAACTCATTTATGGCCTTGTGTGCATCATCATTCAATTTTCCATCGAGGTCTCTATTTATGGTTAGTTAGGGGCCGAACTTATCATTCTTTTTTCCTATCTAGGTGTAGTGCTTTTTATTTCTAAAAGGATAAAATCATTACATCGCTTTCTTTCACAAAGGACATTTCCCATGATTATTTGTTGTTCATCCAGTTAAATTGACATTTAACGCGTTAATTTACTCAATCAAATCTATCATCTATCTATGCTCATCTTATCTACTTCATCTAACAACACATCAAAGCATGTATCAAAAACACATGTGATTCTATCTATCTATCTCATTTAATTGAATTAATATCTTAAAACATGTTTATTTAATCAATCATGACAAATCAATCAAATCACATCTATTCATCTATCATTTATAAACATTCATCTATATCCTTCAAAATTACATCACATCCATCTATATCTATCGAAATTAAATGCATGAATCCAATCACATAATAAAAAATGATGAATATATATATACATATATCTGTCTGTACAAAATAATGTATGGCTTCCAATCAAGCCATATACATCATACATCGAAAATTCCTTCAAATTGAGGCTACATCAGTATATCAATACAAAAATAACACATCTAAAATGTGAAGTCAGACAGGTGGAAAATACTATCTCCTCCACCCTCCTTTGGTCCAGGCTGTCTCCCCTGGCCATCTCTTACAGAGCTAGAGATGCCTGCTACTATGGCCCTACCACCATCTCGATCTCTCCTACTGCTCACACCCTCTAATGCACCACTAGCCATGGATGTCACTGATCTCCTCCTCACCCTGTAACGAGGCACATCAGGGGCATGCTGTGTCAGGTCATCCTCATAGTATCTCACCTCAGCAAGGAGAGCCTGATAAGTGCTCAGACTCACCATGTTGGGTGCTCATAATGGCACTGCTGCTGCAGGTGGTGGCCCTCCTGCTACCGCACCCTGTGCCCCTAACTTTGAGGGTGGTGCACTGTATCACCGTATTTGGCCTTGAGGGCCTCTCTATGTCTATGATAGTGATCTCTCTGTTGTATCGACTATATCCCACTCTTGATGAGTGGTAGCTCTCTCCAGTATCAATGCATCCCTCTCCTCCGTCAAAGCCCTAATATCCTCAAGGGTAGCCTGGTGTGTATGTGTCAAGGTAGCATGCTCTCCCTCTAGTCTCTTTAGTGCTGTAGTTATGTCATCCTCATCTACATCTACAGATGCTAGGAGGTTTTGTGGTAGCTCTGTGTGGCACCATGCCCCGTAGCCATCATCCACTCCTACATCATCATCACTATCTGTGGCAGGTGGAGCCTACCTCAGTGGATCTATCTGGGATCAAAATTGGTAGGTTGGTCTCTCTATTGTCCCGCCTATATGGCACATATGTGGTCGGCACCATCTTTACCAAACAAAATTGCCTCATCACTTGTATAAATGGGACTCGCTCTAAAATCTTTGGCTTGTGGCCCCTGACCACCCTGCTCCATCTTAGCTCCACCAGGTGAGCATCCTAACCAGCCCATGTCCGGTAGACCCGGTATGGTCTCCATATAACCTGATCTAGTGCCAGAGTCCTGAATCACTCTTTATACTACTCTACAGATCTCCCTGTATCGCCTGGGGCAATGTCTTCCCACCATCATCATAACTCAAGGGCCCCCTCTGCTCCTAGCATCCATGGAAGCCCTAATGGCCTGATCACTACTATATGCTCATATGCCCAGTAATGGAGCACAAAGCTGACATCAATACCTGTCCGTCTGCCTGTGGTGTACATCCATAGCTCATAATATATCTGTGCTACTAAGGCATCTACAAACGTGAACACCTACCTAAACTCGAGGGTGTCACAGAAAGTCCAATAAAAGCAGAGGAAATCTCCCGCCTCCTGAATCTAGTAGAGCAAAGTAGGAGATCGCCATCTGAATCAATGCTATCCATCTGCTCCTGGCATCATCCTGTCTATACTGTGAGGCTATCCTCACCGCCCTAGACACTACCTCTGAATCATCTACCCTGTCTCCATATAATCATCCCAGGGATCTCTGATGCTACTCTCATGGAGTGGTCTTTATCGGGTCCTCTATAATCGGTAACCTGAGGATCCTGTAGATATTCTCATGGGTGATGGTTATCTCACCCGTCCTGAACCAGAACGTACATGTCCTGTTGTCCCATCATCGTATCAAGGCTCGTATCAATTCCACATCTCGGGGCACCCGTCGATAGTAACAGAAGCCCCCAATCCCGGATAGCTCCAGGTGATGTCAATCGTCATTTGTCACATCAGGAAGAATAGTCTCCAGAAGATCGAGAATATCATCCCACATGTGTAAAGCCTTTCATGCCTGCGTCCACGATGTCAAAAACGGTGTTAGCTCCTCATTTATTCAAATCGAAACATCAAAAGCACATTTCTCTACTTTCTAAGTCTCATCTATCCAATCGGCACCGATTGAGTTTCAATCAACGTCTATTTAATCTAGTTGACATCGATCAAAAACCCAATTGGTGCTGATTGAACCTAATCAATGCTGATTTTTTCAATCGATGCCGATTGAGGGGTCGAGTTTCCAAAACACTCTGGCCTCCCACTTATCCCCATTTTTCCTAAAATCTATCATCCTAGTATGCTATTACATGATAAACACATACATGAAGCTAAAGTACATCCACTTACCCCAGGTCGTGTCCTCTTTCGCTTCTGACTACTCCCAGAGGCTTCCATGTTGCTCAAATTCAATTTTTGACTCTTTCTAAATCAATCTTCGCAATGTAAATAAATAATTACCATTTCCCTTTCCCATATTTATAGGGTTTCGGTACAGTTGGCGCTGATTTTTCTGGTCGGCGCTGATTGGTTTAGTTGACATCAATTTTGTTTGATCGATGCCAATTAAGGCCAATCATCGTTGATCGGTTACATTCTTGTCTTTTCACATCATATTCTTCCAACGAGAATGTCTCTTCATCTTTTTTTTGCCAAAGCGCTGATGCTTGGATTATTTATCTGATCATTGTTGTGACGTTAGTGTTTCCTTTTGGCACATATTTTCAATGTTATCACCCATTTCGAGTCTGGTCCCTGTACATGGGTCACTCACATTTGTAGCAGCCCAAAGATAGTGGGTCTGTAGGCACTAACATCCTCTCATTCGTACACCGTCTAGTTGTCCCTACCAATGTGTCACTCTTTGGTTGTTACTATTTTGTAGGCCTCATTCCACTCATGGGTCTGTAGCCACTAACGTCGTCTCATATGAAGACCATCTAGTCTTCCCTACCAATGTGAGTTCCTTAGGTTGCTACCTTTTTTTATTGTTTTCATGTGTCATCAATCGTCAAATCTACTCTAGATATCTAGTTAGGGCATCCTTCATTCTCATCTACCTCTTTCAAACTTGGGATCGGTTGATCTTTTGAGATTCCTCCCATCCCTAGTTTGAGGGGGATCACATCATCACTTTTCTTCCTTTCTTCCAACTCCTTATTTTTGTCTTGCAACTTTGCTTATCACAAGTTACTTGACAAAAAGGGGCAAAATGTAGACACCTAAAATTGGTTACCCAATTTAGTGCCCCCCGCATTCGTTTACCTTCTCGAGTAACTTGGGGCACCTTTATATCACCACTTTTCCTTTAGGGTATTAATTAAATATCTAATTAAACATCTATCCTAAGTTTATTATACCCCATTGTATTTTACCCATGGATAATTAAATATTAACTATTTAATTATACTTTTTACATGTATCTTAACCACTTATCTACCCCATATCAATTCCTAACCTCCCATATCAATTCTATCCATCTACCCCCCTATTTCTCCTCTCCCCAAACCGTGCAGCGGGATATTTCCTATATTTGAGTTGGAAGGATAATACTCTTATCTTTCCAAATCATCCTTTTTGGCCATTTTGGGAATCTATTCCCTGATCGGCACCGATTGGTACTCAGTCGATGCCAATTTTTTAGAACGGCGCCGATTGTACCTCAGTTAGCACTGAATATAAATACAGGGCCAAAATTTAGGTCTGGTTAGACAGTAAGAGAGACAAAAATCTTAAGCCTTGAGCCTTCGAATCATCAATCGGAAGAAGAGAGAATTCTATCTAAATAAATCCCTGAGAGGTGTACCGTTACTTTTCCCTCGCAACATCGACATCGTGAGGATTCATTTACCTCTTGGTGACTTTGTTCCTACATCTAGCTAAGGCGAAACTCTATCCGCATCTCTGTAGCTCCTGCAGGTGCTTAGGATCTAGTCCTCATCGATCATCCATCAAGCTTTCTACAACTTGCCTCCAGTCGACGCCGACCCATTCCAGTTGACACCAATTTACCCTAATCGGCACCGCTTAAATAAATCAATGCCTATCACAATTTGGTTGACACCGATCAACCTGCATATAGGTGCAAAGTATAGGTAACATAAGTCTAGCATTTTTTTCATTGTTTCCTGTTTGTTGTTAATATTCTGTCTACTATTTACATTGTCTTTTATTTTTAATTGGAAAATCCAAACATTTACCTACATTTGTTATCATGTATTCTTCTTTCCTTAAATGAAAATGTGGACTGACATCCACTGAGGAAGTTCATCGCTTCCCGGACCCGCTTTTCGGGCAGTGTACCTAAATATCTTTTAACGTTGTCTTTTTCTACCAAGGATTTGTGCATCGCAGGTTTCACGGATCTATTTTGCAGGTTTTCTCATGTGCGCCCATCTTGTCTACATTGGCTTTCCTCCCATCTACGACTTTGGATCTCATCTTAACTATCAGGTATCGATTTCATTTGATTTTTTCAAGACTTTTGTGTTTAGTTTGGTGCATTAACTTGGACAGGTAACAAGCACAAAAATTCTTGATCTACATTTTCTTTGTAAGAACCATGTTAGATTGTGAAAGGTGAGCTAGTAATAAGGCTCCACGTATGTATGGTTTCAACTGACCATTTTCTATTATGATATTTGTCTCATGTATGCTTCACAATGAAGTGCGAACCAATAAAAAACACCACTTACGTATGGATTTCACAGTGTGAATGACTGTCATAATCTACATATCCTCTATTAGTTACTCCAAGGCACAAAACAATTAGAAAACTCCACAGGCACAAAACAATTAGAAAACTCCATGCTTATACCATTTTAGCAATGCATTGTTAGTTGTTTTGTGGGTATTGTCAATTATTTTGAAGTGTGATCCAATAACAAAGCTCCAAGTCCAACTTCTAATCTCCACTAGTAGTGGTGAGTCCATGAGTTGGTGATATGTTCACGTAGATATGTTTGCATGTTGTTCTTTGTAAGAACCATGTTAGAGCGTGAAGGGTGAGCCACTAAGAAGCATCCACATATGTATGGTTTTAACAGAAAATTTTCTATTAAATGAAATTACTCTCATGTATGCTTCATTGTGAAGTGGGAACTAATAAAAACACCACGTAATTATGGATTTATTAGTGGGACTGAGTTTTAGAATCTACATATCCTCTGTTAGTCACCCAAATGCATAAAAAAATAAGAAAAATCCATGCCTATACCATTTTCCCAATGCATCGTCAGTTGTTTGGTGGGTCTTGTCAATTATTATGAAGTGTGAGCCAATGAGAAAGCTTCAAGTATGACTTCTAAGTTCCTTTATTAGTGGTGAGTCAATGATATATTCACGTAGATATGTTCACATGTTATTTTTCTTTGTAAGAATCATGAAATAGTGTGAAAGGAAAGCCAGTAAGAAGGATCCATGTAGTACAATTTTAACAGATTATTTTCTATGAAACGATATTTCTCTCATATATGCTTCACTACAAAGTGCGAACCAATAAAAAACACCACATACATATGGATTTCATAATGGGACTGAGTGTAAGAATCTACATATTCTCTTTTAGTTACCCTGAAGTGCAAACCAATAGGAAAAATCCATACTTATACCATTTTCCAAATGTTGGTTGTTTGGTGTGTCTTGTCAATTACTGTGAAGTGCGAGCCAATAAGAAATATACATGTGTAACTTCCAAGCTCCATTGGTATTGGTGATTTAGTTAGTCAGTGAGTTAGTGAATACCAATGGAGAGAAAATTTGAAAGAGGGTATTCACCTAACTAGTTTTAGGAGATTCGCTATTTGGTTTCCATGTATTTTTTTATATTTTTACCATTTTCACCTTAAGAAAAAAAATAGTTATGGGGTCATTTGAAAAAACTACAAAACTAGTTGCATGGATATTTTCCATGATTTCTTAAAAAAAAATTCGGGGGGGGGGGCGGCGGGGTTATTTAATTTTTTTTCTAGATATGAGCCTTTTTGAGTCGGTTATGATAAATTTGATTGAAGATAATTAGCAACCATGGATGATTTTGTTATGTTATATTACACATGCTTGTTGAATTTTGGAGCTTGAATAATCATGGTTTTTGTGTTTGTGGTTTTAGATCATCAAGGTGATGGGGTTTTGAGCTAATTTTGTGCATATTTAGTGGTTTTGGGCATGAACGACCTAGATGGGTCCAATTTGAATGTTTTAATAAGTATATTGGGAAATTTTTAAGTTTCACTGGTCAAACCAAAGGAGGTAAATTGACCTATCTTTTATTTGAAAGAAGGAATACATATAAAGGTGATGTTTTGAGTTCAAATTCAAACTAGTTGGATAAGAGGGGGAAAAGGGTGACCTATGTGAGTGTGTGTAACTAGATAGAAGGAATTGTTTCAAATTTGACAGAGTGTGTGATGGGTTCAAAAATGTTTGAGTGTGTTTATGAAGATGTTTGAAGCCAAGACAAGTGAAGAAACAAAGATAAAGATCAAGCTAAGTCTATGAGAGTTTGAACTAGAGTTGGAAGAAGTTTGGAGCTGAATCATGTGATCACCATCATTTTATTTGTTGCATCATATATTCAATGATATCATTATTCAAATATTTTACAATGATTCATACTCATGCAAGTCTCTTGTTGTGAGTAATATCAACTAGCTTTATGGGTTGGTGCTCCTTGCAGGGTTAGTGCCTCACTATAGGAATCTCTTATGACATGTAATATTCACTTAAGTCTTTTTTGTGTGTAGTATTAAAAAAAAAATCAATGGATTTTCTTCGCCTTGAGGGTATCAAACATATATCTTGTGTTATGGTGTTCTCTCACTTGTTCATGGTTATTTTAATGTTGTATGATGTTGTGCACACATTAGTGATTGAATGATTTATGGTTTAAAGAAGTAAATCTGAAATTATGTAAATTTTTATAGGACTGATTCACCCATCCCCCTCTCTATCCATTGTGATTCCAACAACTGGTATTAGATCATGTCCTTTTGGAGAATTTTGATCACTTTAAAGGAGATCATTCGGAGCAAAAAAATGTTGAGTCAATAAAGTGGATTTTCTACCAACAAGGAACCATTTTTTGATGGTTTGAACTATGGTTTTTTGTTTTTTTAAGGATGAAGACTCATATCATGTCCCTAGGGTTTGATATTTTTCATGTTATGGAAGATTGTTATACTATTCCAACAACTCCTCCAACAAGTAACATTGACAATAAGTTGTGTAGTGATAATTCAAAGGATATGAATGCTATCATGTGTGGTCTAAGGTGGATTTGAGCTTGTGAAGGTGATGCATTGAAAATTAACAAAATTAGTGTAGGAGAACATCTAAGTATTATATGAAGGATATTCAAAGGTGAAATTTTCTAAGCTCCAAACATTTAGAAATCAGTTTTAAAGTCTTACGATGAGTGATGCTGAGTCAATTGCTACATATTTTCTTAGGGTTGACAAGTTTGTCAACACCATGCAAGAATTAGGTGAAGATGTGAAGGAAAAGGTTGGTGTTCAAAACGTTTTGAGATATCAAACACCTGAGTTTGATTCCAAAGTGTCTTCTATTGAAAAGGCAAAGGATTTGACTCTTTTGAAAATGGATGAGTTGAATGGGACTTTGACTATCTATGAAATTAGAATTGTTGATTACAAACTAGCTAAGAAAAAGATTTATTTCAAATCTAAAATGAAGACCAAGGGAAAGAATTCTAAGGAGGTTGATGATTATTCTAAATTTGAAGATAAATAACTCTTTGCAATGCTTGTAAAGAGAATGAAAGTTGGCTCTGAAAAATAGAAAGGTAAGCTTCCTTATAAATGCTTCAATTTTTATAAAGTATGACATTTTGTTGTTAATTTTCCTTATAATAACAATAATGAAGATTGTGATGAAATTTAGTATTATGGAGATCATGACAAGAAATATCACAAGTATGGGAAATGTAAGAAGATATTTCAAAAGTTTGACAACAACAAGAAGATATTTTATATAAAGGAAAAGGTTTTTTTGTCTAATGTTGGTAGTGGGGTTTTAGATTCTAAGTATAAATCTGATCACAAAGATGTTGGAGATGAGCTGTTTTTCGTGACAAAATATTCCATGATATCTACTAGTATTGGTTATTCATTATTAGGTTATTTCATATGAGGTTCTTGGAAAGATTCTAAGGAAGAAGAAGATGTTGTTAAATATGAACTAGTGTGTATTCAAAATGAGCTAAGGCATATCGAAATGAAGAACAAAAAAATGATATCTCATATCAAAGGATATGAAGATAAGACACATGATCTATTAGAGAAGAATTAGTCTAAAACAAGAAAGCTAAATGAATCAGTCAGATTTTTAGAAGAAAATTTGAATTTCCTAGTCTCAAGTTTGCAAGACAAAGAAAGTAAATGCACCAATTTTTAAGAGGATATATATTTTTTGAGGAAAGAATTGTTAGATGATTGTAAGAAGGCTAAATATTCTAAAATTTGAGAGAAGCACAAAGGATCTTAATTATCTTCTTTGAAATCAGAGATCAACAGGCGATAGAGTGGGTTTGTAGTTTAGTGATGACCTTAAGAGAAAAGAAAATATGCAAGATGATAATGTTCCAAGAAAGAAGTATGGGAATTTGGAGAAATATTTCAAAGACAATGTGAGGAAAAAAACAATTAGGAAACCTAACTACTCAAGGTATGAAATATATTTCAATGGTTATTGTTTTACTTGTAATAGATTTGGTCATAGAGAAAATGAGTGTAGGAGGTCTGCTATTGATGATAATCCTTGGAGAGATAGTAGGAGTGAGAAAGATAATAATTTAGTATGCTAAAAATTTCATGAGAAAGGTCATGTTACTAGGTATTGTGTGTATGATCCACCTAGTCATGTTGAAGGCTATAAAGGAAAGATTTTAGTTGTGTGTTTTAGTTACAATGAAGTTGGTCATGTTGCTAGAGAATGTCATTATGGTTTTTCTAGGAAATATCAAAGATATAAAGGTCCTAGAATACAAGAAAGAGGATTTCAGGCCTCTAGATTGCATGTTAGTGGTCATAATAGGATATGGGAGCCAAGAAGGAGTAGTATGGTTTCTTCAAGAGAAGATATGAATGATAACCAAGGTGTTAACCAAGTTTCACATCAGAAACAAGAAAATAGAAGTGACTTTTAGGTATCTAAGAGGGATTGAGACCTCTTCAAGTAATTATTTTAGATTGATCATGAAAGGATATGCCTATATTAGGATTCTTAGAGGTATACTGATCCATATGAAGCTTCAAAGAAAGGTGGAGCTGACTATATGTGGTATGATGTTATAAGTGTTTTTCCAAGGTATGTCATCAACATGCCAAGGTATGTTAGTAGTCTCTATTGGTTATTATTGCAATGAAGTGTGTGTCAAAATTCTTTAAATATGTAAAATCACGTCTTTAAGCTTATAATACCATAGTTGAAGTATATGATTTTTCTTTTTAATATGTTAAGGTGAAGTTATTACCTCCATATGTGTAGTCCATGTAAGCCAATATATGATTCTATCATAAAGAGTAGTTATTTGTCATGGTTTTAGGTTAATAAAAGGTCTCATTGATAGAAGTATGCACATGTTGTGTTAGAGTCTCTTCCAGTCAAGAGAAAAACAAGTTTAAGGTTGAATCTATGTCATGTATTGAATTCAATAAGTACTTAAGGTTTGTACAAGGGTTTATTTCTTACCAATACGACATATATTGAGCTCTAAGTGTGGGAGATATAAAACATGTATAAAGAAGGTAGAAAATGGGTATAGGAGAACCTTGATGATAAAATTAAGGTATGTGGTATCTATGTATGATGTTTTGAAGTTTTTGGTTAGGTATCAAGTAGATGTGAAGGGTAATGAGATGCTTTGCTAGGTTATCCATGCCTAGAATTGAGAGTTAAAACATGGAAAATGTTTGTGAAATATTTTGATGCGGAGGACATTTCGGAGGATAGAAGTTCCCTAAATCCCCTAGAATTATCGTAGTATGGAAGTCAACTCCATAAAATATTTGACAACTACAAGAGTATAGAAAATGGAGCCCATATGCACAATTTGTAGTTGGTCAAAGTTTGGTCAACTTGAGGACTAGTGAAAGTCGATTGTAAAGTCACGACAAGTGGAAAATCAGATGAAGATGATAAGTTTGGGTTGATGTTTTAGGCCTCCAATATTCGAAACTTGAATAGGGTCATCTTCGTCAATGATCGAAAAAAATTGCAACGTTGTGGGCCCTCAGGCCACCATGTGGCCTGCCACCACATTGTCACATTGGTCTACATTACCACTATAACCTCGGTGAGCCAAGTTTCAAGTTGGATACCAAGATATTCACCATGTTATGCAATACAATGGACAATTTGAGACCAATTTCACAGGTGAGTCAAGGGTGGTGAGCTAGGTGAGCAATGGGGTGACTTGTGTACCAAACCAACTGAGCTAAGGCAAGCCAAATATCTAGAAAATTGGGAGAGGATGTGACCGAAGCCATGGTGGAAGTATAGGGTTTAAGGCTTATTAAATCCTTATTTATCCCCACCCATGATAAATGTGGGATATTCCACATTGAAGTGGATAAGCCATGACATAGACGTCATATATGGTGAGATTAACACGATGGAAACAATGAGGACCCGATATATGTGGCGGACACGTGGGCATCGTAGAGACAGCAGGGACATGAATGGAATTCTTCTTAAGATGAAGCTCTCTCTAAGAAGTAGTTCTCTGAGCCCAAGCCGAGGAGGACAGATGGTGAAGTTCGAAGGCATGTTTGTGGCGATACTATAGAGAAAAAATATTGTAATTCCTATTATATTATTTAATAGGAAATATGGAGAGATAAGGTTTATATTGTATTAGTATAAGCATGATTAAAATACAACCTATATTCTATTATAATAGGCATATGAGGCATAATAATTACTATATTATATTATTATCAGCATGATGATCATTATATGACCTATATCGTATTAATATAGGCATATGGAGATGATGTCCTATATCGTACTAATATAGGCATCATCATTATTCATTGAGGATTTATTAATATTATCAGAAAGATGAAATTAAGTCCTATTATTTAATAGGAACAATATAAAAATATTGGGAGTTATTATTTACTCACCGATCAGTGCAAAGGATGAATGGATGCTTGTATTCTCGTGTTGGATCCCGAAGACACCGTGGATCCGAGGGATGTGATGAAGCAGTAGAGAAGCACTAGATCTTAAAGCCTTAGTACGTTAGATGAATCATCAAATCATTTTCTTAAGAGGAGGGTCATTATATATATAGATCTCATTAGAAAAATTGGATCAACTTAGCACTATGTAGAGGTTATCTTACCATGTAACATATTAGAAGGAGATCATCATCAATAATAGATGTTGGATCAGTTATAGCTCTGTATACTAGAGTGAGGAAGTATCCTTGTTATTTGATCATATCCAAATATTTAGCACCATATAATGGAGGCGTTGGGGTCTTTTGAAAGGATACTTTTCACTGTACAGTGGAGGCGTTGGGGTCTTATGGAAGGATACTTGACACCATATAATTTAGGTGTTGGGGTCTTAATTATTATAGGAGTTTTTGTCAACTCATTGACACTAGAAGAGCACTTGGATTCGATTTTTGAAGCAAAGCGTATCTCACATTGAAGATCGGATCTACTGCATAAGTTGAGGAATTATCACTCAGTGGTCGTGTATAAGGTTCTTGTTCTTTAAAAACCATTAGAGATTGAATATGTTGCATAATATGAGGTATTAACACTCGGTTTTCATACAAGAGATTCTTTTTATTAAGGTAACATAGTTATTATAAATCCAATTGTAATTTTTTACTAGAGTTACAATTTACAAGTGGATAATAAATCAGTTCAGTATTTATGAACCCAAAGATGTAGTCATTCTTCCGAACTTTGTTATGAACATGTGTGCATTGTGATTATTATTTTGCATTACATTCTTTTAAATTTGATTACTACGGGGTCATTTCAGAAAATAATTAATTCCTATAAGGGTCCGTGTCAAGAAAAAAAAATTGGCTGAGTTTTCGGATCATGTTTGTATCAGATTAGGTATTGTGCATGTAATGTTTTTTTATCTCCAAGAAAGTGTTATCGAGAACTTGGTTTTCATCTATGGTAACAATAAGATGGACATGCACCAGTTCACAATATAACCTAAAGAAGGAATCTCAATTGAGGAAATGTCTACAGCTCGTGGAAGAAGAAGTAGAAGAAAGAACTACAAGATAGGTTTTAGCATCCAATAGAATTTGGGTATATTGTATTGATATATTTGCAATTGTAAGTCCCTCTTGTAGGGGCATAATTTTTTGTTGCAGTATATAAAATTTTCTTGTTGACTAATTTTTCCAAGCACAACAATAAACCAATGTTATACTTTGCAAAGATAGTAATCTTGTAGAGAATATGACATGTGACCGGAGCCACCAAGTAAGTAAGCATTATGGGACAGATTTATCATTCCTATTGTTTTCTTAGATCATTGGTAAACCAAGATCTATATGAAGTCCTCAAATACCTGATGGATATATTCATCCCGATTTGGCATTAGAGAGGTGCAAAAAAATGAAGTGAACCCAAGTGCCACATGTCTCTTAGATCAAACCAAATGTTTTCATGGAGAAGGAGCAGTTCAAAGGCCATTGAGTCAGTTGTAGAGATCTCTTTAGAGATAGTAATATGGGTTATGATCCAAGGAGAAAACATTAGTAGCTTTTTGGGACAAAAATCCTTCCTAGTGGGGAGGTGTGATCTGGAGGACATTTCGGAGGAAATAATTTCCATAAATCCCTAAGGATTGTCACAATGTGGAATTCAACTCCATGAGCTATCAAAAAACTACAAGGGTGTGGAAAATGGAGCCCATATGCAAAATTTGTGTCTGGTCAAAGTTCAGTCAGCTCCAGGATGAGAGAAGGTAAACTGGAAAGTCACGACAAGTGGTAAATTAGGTGAAGGTGATAATTTTAGGTCAATGTTTTAGGCCTCTAGTCTTCAAAACTCGAATAATTTCATCTTCATCAAAGATAAAAAAAATTCCACATGGTGGGTCCTCAGGCCACTATGTTGCCTACCACCACTTATCCACATTGCCATAATTAGTCAACTCGGTCGATCCAAGCAGCGAGTTGGGTCGAGTTACATTGCATTACATTGGCGAGCTATGTGGCGAGTTCAAGTTTTGCATTGGCGAGTTAAGAGGAGCGAGCAATGGGGTGAGTTGCTATTCCCACGACTCCGTGAGCATGTTTATTTACACGGCCGAAAAAATCACATACAACGTGGCCCAAGACACGTGTACATTGGGCGATCAAAAGCCTTAAAAAGGCTTATTTTATCCTTATCCCATCGCATGTAGGATATAGCTCCCACCGCTATAACAACTCCCCACACCAAAACAAATCTTGTAACTCGGCGGAGATTTCAAGATATGCGAGCGACGGCGCAGACGGGACGTGACTCAATGGCATAGGCCACATGACAACAAAGACGGGGGTCGAGGAGCAGACGTGGCAGGAACTGGAGGGGTCGCGGCCCACATGGCGGTCGGGAGCATTGCCACAGTGGACTCGGCAGCGGGGCAGGTGTGAAGTGGTTAGGTCATTCAACAGTCGGTGCAAAACAAAAGTGGGGGCGGGGGAGTTGACCTCGTGACCTACCCCCATCTTCACAGTGCCCAAACCAACTTCGCCAACCAAGTTTGTCGGCAAATAGTTGGTTGATAAGCAATAAAGAAAATATCTCGGGTCCGCATAGGCCTGTAAAAGGCCCTTCCACTCCACTATTCAAACAAGCTCCTCCCGAGCTAAACAAGCCTCTCTCGAGCAAGCCCGAGGAGGCATAGAAGAAAAGGGGGGTCGGAATATAAAGTGGCCTTAGAAAAATATGAAGGCGTTATTTTTGGAACAAAGAAAACATTGGAGGCCTATGGTAGGCATTTAATAAGTCATATAGGCAACGAAGTTCTGTTCTCTCCAAGAAGTACTCCGAGCCCGAGCCGAGGAGGACGACTAGTAAAGTTTGAAGGCATGGTTGTGGCGATATTATGGACGAAAAATATTGTAAGTCCTATTATATTATTTAAAAGGCATCATGGAGAGATAAAAAAGGCATGATTATATCATAATAGTATAAGCATGATCCTATATTGTGTTAGTATGGGCACGATGATTATTATATGACCTATATCGTATTAATATAGGCATATGGAGATAATGTCCTATATCGTACTAATATAGGCATCATCATTATTCATCAAGGACTGATTATTATTATCAGCAAGATGATGAAATTAAGTCGTATTATTTAATAGGCACATGTAAGAAATATTGGGAGTTATTATTTACTCACCGATTAATGCAAAGGTCAAACTGAAACATTTATTTCTCATGTTGGAGCCTAGAGATGCCATGGAGCTGAGGGACGTGACAAAGCACCAGAGAATCACTAGAGCTCAGATCCTCGATACATTGGACGAATCATCAGATCGTTGGATTCAGAGAAGGGTCATTAGTCACGATTGAGCTCATTGACGAAACAAGATCAACTTAGCACCGTGCAAAGGTTATCTTGCCGACAACGGAGTGGAAGGATATCATTGCCATAACAGACAACATATCAGTCATAGCTTTGCATAGTAGATTGAAGAAGAATCCTTGTTGTCTGATCATATCCAAAGACTTGACACCATACAACGAAGGCATTGGGGTTATTTAGAAGGATACTTGGCACCGTACAGCGGAGGCATTGGGGTCTTCATTGCTACGAGAGTTATTATTAACTCACTAACACTAGCGAAGCACCTAGATTCTAATTTTGGAGCCAAAGGGTCTTTCGCACTAAAGATCGGATCGGCATAAGCTAGGGTATTGTCACTCAGTGGTCATGTTAAGGTTTTTGTTCTTCGGATACCATTAGAGATTGGATATGTTGCATAAGCCAGGGTTATCACTTGATGGTCGTGAAGGAGGTTCTTGTTCTTCTGGCAACATGTTTATTATAGCTTCAATTGTAATTTTGTACTGGAGTTGCAATTTAGAAGTTGATAATAAATCGGTTCGGTATTCTGAATCTGAAGACGTAGGTATTCTGTTGAACTTCGTTATCAACCTATGTGCACTGTGATAATGGTTTTTCATTGCATTCTTTTAAATTTGATTATTACAAGATAATTTCAGAAAAGAATTAATTTCCTACAAGTTTTTGTGGTAAAAAAAATTGTCCAATTTTTCGGATCATATTTGCATGTATACTCATCTTCTAAGAGTTCTGTATGTTCATAATGAGACTTGTATAATGAATTGAAGGTGCAGAAATAAAAAGTTTGAAGATATAAAGGAATTCTCTGTAATGTACATAGTTCTGAGGTATGTAAAGGTATAAGCATGGTCATGGTTTCTTGGATGAAGCATGGTTATTATTCACAGATGTGTGAAAGTTTTACATCATTGGATGAGAATGAGAAAGTGGTTAGAATACATGGAAAAAGGTATGACATGTTAATTTAGGAATGTTGATGAAGTTTGGAGTGTTAATTTTGAAGGATTCTACAAGATAAAGCATTTTTGGTCTTATCAAGTTCACAAAATGGAAAAACCAGCCAAAAAACCAACCAAAACCCATCCCACATCTAGAAAAGTAGGTCCGTGGAGGCCTATTGAGGTAGGGGGAGCTATTTTTGACTTTGAATCAGTTTTTCTAAATGGGAAGAATGTTGGCTGGGAAGAGGTAATGGTGTTTGCAAGTATGTTGGAAAAAGGAGCTTAAATTTCCCTTATGTTAAGAAGGTGAAGCTAGGAGAGTATTAGGTACTGAAGAGTTTCTTAAGTTGCATGATCGACAGTGTAATGAAATATTCCATGAAAAAATAATGACCTATAAAGTGCATCAAGTATGAGAAGGCAAAAAATGGTCTTCTGTGGATTCTAAATGGTCTCTAAGACAGGGGGAGCATGTATCTAATTGAATCAGGTATGGTAGATGCTTAGAAGGTTTGAAGTATCTTGTAGAGCATAATGAAGGGTGTTTATAGGTATGATGACTTGTGAAGTAGGTTAGTCATTCAATAAAAGTGAAATAGTATGTTTTAATGTAGAAAAAGGTTGTGAAAATTCATCAGGGATGAGACAAGGTGATTAAGTCGTTCCCATGTTTTATATGCAAGGCACATGCTCCTCCTTTTTGATTTTCAGTTAAACTGGATGGAATGATCCTAGGGGGAGTGATAAGGTGTTAATTCATAAAATATATAGGTCTCTAAGGCATGGAAAAGTGTTTCTTAGATGCACTAAAGAACGTGTTTAGAGATTTTAGTCTTTAAGTTTGTATGAAGTCAAGATATGGATGTGGTAAGTCAAGTTTGAGCTCTCTGAAGTAAAGATAGGACTAGAATGAGGTAATCGTAATAGCCTTGTTGCATCATTGGTTGTATTGCTTCAGTACAAGGTGTGCTATAGTGATAAAAAGCTCTGCAAGGTGGTCAAATCAAGTCAAGATTAAAATTTACATGTTTGTGTGTTTAATTGAAGAATTTGGTTGATGTTACTAGCCAAAATATAACCTTATGAAGATGAGAAATATGAAGTTCATGTAAGTACATGTATGTTTTTTCACTAATGTAAAGAGGGGGATAAGTTTATGTTATTTTCCATAAATAACAAAGGGGGAGATTTTTTGGCATGCTAAGTTCTAAATGTTATCATTGATGTAAAAGCACATCAATGACAAATAGGATGATGGAGTAGTGTCAAGACATTCTTATCAAGATGATTACATTGAGTTTAATTTGTTGAGATGATGACATGAGTTAACACATTGAGATTGGCTTATTGTAAAAATCCCAGTTAAGTGACCTAGCTAGCCTAGGTGATGGGGCATGGTGATTTAAGTTTCTTAGTGGCTTGAGGAGCACGATGGAAACATGGAGAGAATGTTTGGTTACTGCAAAAAATTTCTGGGTTTTTGGTGTTAATGTGAATTGTGGGAAGCTTCAAGGATTCAATTGGAGTCATATGAGGCATTTGAATTTAGTAATGGAGACTATAAATTTCAATTATCCTTTCTTGTGTACTTTCCCTCCAAAAAGGAACATGTACAAATTCAAAAGCATATAATGGATATATGGGATGAAAAGTGTCTCAAGTGTGTTAGGGGTGATAGGTGTTTGATTAAGTGTCTTGTTAGGTGGTAGGCTATGTGAAGATTCCAACTAAGTGTGTAGTTGAATCATTAAAAATTATTAAATTAGTGAAAAAGGGAAGTTATGTATCTAGAAGAAAAATGGAAGTGCAAAGGTCACAATGTTAGAGTTTTGAAGCATCTTATGGTAGGTACATGCATGTATGAGATGGAATTATAATATATGAGTGTAAGAGTTAGTTTTGGGGGTGAATACTCTTGGAAGTACGAGGAAGGAACATGCAAGTTTGTATGACATTGCATCTTTGAATGAAGAATTTTGTTTTTTGTATGAAATTTGTAAGTTAATGACCTGTCTCATACTACTTAGCATAACATTTTGAGTATATCTCCAAATGAGTTGAAATTTGGACCAAAATATAATAAGATACTTTTTTAGATGGGGTTTTAACCGTTTTTCTTGATAATTAGTAATGTTTTAGTTATGACTTATTTTCCTATCTATACTAAGGATGCACACAACTTGTTTGACAAAATGTATGTACGCTAACATGAGTGTATATCCCATGTTTTGAAGAGT
Organism: Taxus chinensis; assembly: GCA_019776745.2. Classification (NCBI taxonomy): domain Eukaryota; kingdom Viridiplantae; phylum Streptophyta; class Pinopsida; order Cupressales; family Taxaceae; genus Taxus; species Taxus chinensis. The sequence continues at coordinate 140,201,160 of CM034153.1, forward strand.
TAGTTGCTGAAATTTTGAGAGTAGAATAATAATAGAATTTTGAAAGTCTAATTTAAATATTTTTATGATTTGACAATTATGTGAAAAGTTTTAATAAAATACTAGTCAGACTAGTTTTTTGATAGAAACAAGCCATTTTAGGCTTGGTAAGGATCATGTAATGTAGATACCGAGTTAAGTTCTTGTTTAAATACCCTTATTATTCAGATATATGGTTGAATTTTTTTTTTTCATTGCATGAATTTGTATCCTATCCTTGCTATTTTTGTTGTGATTTGGTTTGAGATTTGAATATATACTTTTGTGGATAATAGTGTGTATGTGTGTGTATAATGAGAGAAGTGACAAGTGAAGTGAAGTGAAGAGAAGTGAGATAAGTTGAGAAGAGAGATTGAAAACACCAAAAGACCTGGTAAGGACAAGGTGAGGTGTGGAGGAAAAAATACAAGGTGAAACAAACTTTTCAAAGACATATGGATCAAGTGGAAGCAATGGTAGAGTTGTGGATACTTATTAGTAAAGAGAGAAAAGAAGAAGATTCAGAGAATAAGAAGAGAGAAAAAGTAAAGAAAGATAAGTAGAGGAAGCACGAAGAGTTGGTGGTGTTAGAGATAAAGAATATGAGAGAATATATAGAGAACTTGTCAGAGATAATGATGGAGAAATGAAGGTATGTGGTTAAATTTGTCATGAAAAATAAAGCTAAATGGCATGTGATGAAGATTGTAAAAATAAATCAAAAGTTGAAATTGAAGAGAATGATCCAGAGTGAAGAGAAAAATCCTAGAAAAGAAGAAAAGAAAGATAATAAGGTTGACAAGAAGAAGAATGAAGATGAAATGTAGGATAAAGGAGATGAACTTATAGTGAGCAATCAAATTTTGAAGGTTAAATTAGAAAAATAAGAATAAAAGGTAAGTAAAGTTGATTCCTTGTTGATTGATATTGAAGATGGAGTGGGTGAATTCCTTGAAATTGTACAAAATTAATATCATTGTTTATTTTAAGATATTGAACATGTTGAGAGGCAAGAGTCTGATCATGTTTGCATGAATGAATATGATGAAATATTTTAAGCATTACTAGATGAGATGGTTGGAAAGGATAAAATTTTAGGTATAGCTATGAAAATGGTAGTGTCTCTTGCAAAAGATGATCCAAATGAGAACAAGGATGAAGAAGGTATTGTCATGGAGTAGCTCAGCATGGTAAATAAGATGGATGAGCAAGTGAATGAGGCATAATATGAAGTTTTTGATAAGGGAAATAATGGCTACATGGACTATATGTGGATGAGAAGAAGCATAAGTGAAGAAGAACAATGTATTTTAGTCATTTTTATGGTTGTGTGTGTAGGAACAAAACATGAAAAATTGAAGATGATGGAAGAAAGGATACAATTCAAGAAGATAGATAACAATGTCAAGTAAAATGGAAGACAAAGGAAAACTATGTGGGACATAGGTGGATATGAGAAAGCTAATGAAATTGACAACAAGAAAAGAAGGCATAACACAAGAAAACATGATGAAGACATGAGCAAGGAAGTGAACTATATGCATCATTTTTCTTCACCATGGGAGTATGATGTAGGAGCATCCATGAGAAGACCTACAATTTTAAATTTCTTGGTTCATGGAGTCAATGTGAGTTTTGGGAAGCTTCAGGGATTCAAGTGGAGTCATATGAGGCATTTGAAGTTAGTAATGGAGACTAGAAATTTGAATTATCCTTTCTTGTGTACTTTCCCTCGAAAAAGGGGAATTTAGTAATTGGAAAGTGTGTAATGGATATATGGGCTTGTAAAAAGTGTCTTAAGTGTGTTAGGGGTGCTATTTGTTTGATTAAGTGTTTGGTTAAGTGGTAGGGTGTGTGAAGATTCCTAAGTGTGTAGGTGAATCATTAAAAATTCTGAAATTTGTTAAAAAGGGTAGTTATGTGTCTAGAATAAAAGGGGAAGTTCGAAGGTCACAATGTGACATTTTTGAAGCTTCCTATGGTAGGTAAATGCATATATGAGATGGAATTCAAATATAGGAGTGGAAGAGTCAGTTTTAGGGGTTAATCCTCGATGAAGGAGGAGGAAGGAACATGAATGTTTATATGAAATTATATCTTTGAATGAAGAAGTCTATTTTTTGTATGAAATTTGTAAGTTAATGATCTGTCTCATACCATTTAACATAACTTTTTCAGTGTATCTGCAAATGACTAGAAATTTAGACCAAATAGGATACGAACCTTTTGTAGATGGTTTGCAACCATTTTGCTTTATGATCAATAATTTTTTATTTATGATGTGTTTTCCCATATGGATTGAATATGGAGACAACTTGTTTGACAAAATGTTTGTATGATAAAGTGAGTGTATCTCGCATGTTTTGAAGAGTTAGTTGATGAAACTTGGAGAGTAGAATAATAATAGAAATTTGCAAGTGGTTTTTCAATAGTTTTATTATTTTACCCTTATGTACAAAGTTTTAATAAAATCTCAGTCAGACTGATTTTTTGCAAGAAAAAAGCCACTTTGGGCTTGGGAAGGATCCTCTAATGCAAAGACCAAATCAAGTAGTTGTTTACAATCCCTTAAAATTCAAATATATGCATGCTTTTATTTTTTCTCTGCATCAGGATGTTTCATGAGCTATAACATGTATGGATGTGATCTATAGGTCTTGAGGATTCCATTTATTTATTACATTCCATGGTTGAGTTCTTTTTGGGTGGTCTTGAGGACCAAAGGTGAAGATAGTGTGCTAGAAACAATTGTTTTGAGAAGGATACGATCCTTCTTGTGTTGGTTATGGTAAATTTTACTGGTACAAGCCATATAACAACCATGGATTATATATTTATGCTATATTACACATGTGTGATGAATTAAAGATCTTTGCTAATCATGGTTTTGGAATTTTTGGTTTTAGATCATCTAGGTGATGGGGTTTTGAGCTAATTTTGTGCGTGTTTAGTGGTTTTGGGTATGAATGTCCTACATGGGCCAAATGTGAATGTTTTAATTATTGCATCGAGATGTTTTTAAGTTGCAATGATCGAACCATAACAGGGAAACTAACCTATCTTGTGTTTGAAATAAGGAATGCATATAAAAGTGATTTTTGAGTTGAAATTCAAACAAGCTGGATAAGAGGGAAAAAGTGCGACCTCTGTGAGTGTGTGTAACTGGTATGAAGGCATTGTTTCAGAGTTGAGAGAGTTCGTGAAAATTTAAAAAATGTTGAGAATGTGTGTGCAAGTGTTCGACACCAAGACAAGTGAATAAAGAAATAGAAAGAGCGGGCTAGGTGTATGAGGGTTTGAACAAGGGTTTGAAGGAGTTTGAAGCTGAATCTTGTGATGACCGTCAGCTACGTTGTTGTAGCATATATTCAGTGATTTTATTATTCAAATCTTGTGTTATGATTCATATTCATGCAAGTCTCTTGTTGTGAGTAATATCAACAAGGGTTTAGGGGTTGGTGCTCTTTGTGGGGTTGATGCCTCGTTAAAGAAGTCTCTTATGATGTGTAATATTCACTCGAGTCTTTATGGTGTGTAATATAAGCAAAGTTTTCAAAGGGTTTTCTTCTCCTTGAGGGTTTCCCACTTATATCTTCTATTACGGTATTGTCTCTCTTGTTCATGGTTATTTGAATGAATGTTTTATGATGTTATGCACACATTAATGGTTGAATGATTTATGGTTTAAACAAGTAAATCTAAAATTGTGTAAATTTTTTAAGTACTGATTCACCACCCCCTTCTTAGTCCATTGTACTTTCAACAATTTTCTTCACTTTTTTTCACACATATTACACATTTCTTGTTCTACTATTCATTTTTCTATATGAGATTAAGGAAACTAGAATTTACATTTTCCCCCAAGATAATTGCTACTTATATATGCATTTTTAATGATTTTTCGTTATTTTATCTTGATCAAATTCTGTTAATTCTTGTATCACTTGTTTGATCTATGCAGCTACTCATGGTTATACAAGCATTCGATGAATTTGCTAATATAAGTAGAGATGAGGATAAGCTTGTATTTTCATTCTTATATGCACGGTTTATAAGCCCACCAATTTGTTTGGGCTTCATCTGTTTCCTTAGATTTAGATTCATGCAATGCAATCAATTTACATTTATTGTAGTGTCATTTCAAAATTTACTTTTCCATCACCGCTTGTGAAGCCTTCTTGGTTGGTGTAATTGTTGTGGGCGAATTTATTTTTTGCAGGGGGAATAAATACTTAGAATCCTTTCCTTCTCGAGAGGGATCCAAAACTTTTCATAACTGTATTGAATGCATTCTGAAATGATATTTTGTGTTAACTGCATTAAGGTTTTTGCTAGACATAAGTTATTTTATAAATGCCTCACCAAACATTGAACATGTTTTGAGTTTCTTCCTCGTGTTTAGACCTTTTGGATGCGCCTTCCCTCTAACCACAAGTGGACATTTATAATAATAAAAGTAATTCAGAATGATTAGTTTGTTTTAAAAAAATGGAATTCAAATTATCAGAATAATAAAAACGATTTATAAAAATTATAAACTAAAGCATTAAAAATGAAATTTATGTTTGGGGATTGATAGATGGGTGACTAGGTGTGTTTGGGAATAGGTAGTTGTTTGGAAAAGGATCCGGAAGATACCGAGAGAATGATTTGGCATACTCCCAACCAATGCCTTCTCTCACACGTCTGTAATGTGGGAGTTTGCGCTTAGATAATAATGGTTTGTATAAATTCCTCTTTTCCTTGATTTTATTATGACATAAAAATTTTCATCTTGAGCGAGTAGGTCTGTAATGGATTACATTGACTGCAGGATAAACAAATAAGGAAAATGTGTTTTAGAAACTTTAAATCAAACCTCAATCTTTTTCCAACTTTCACGTAGCTCGAGAAAATATAGGAGATTTGAGATATGGTGGAATAGAATGCACCATAAACAAGCCACATGAACTGTAAAACAAAATACCAAAAAAGAATGTGTTTCTATGGACGGTGTTGATTACAAAATATATTCAAAATTGTTTTATTGCAAGGTAGTTTTAACACCTAATTCCACAATCCATGCAAGCAGCACCAAAATGAGAGCGTAAAAACAATGTTTGGACATCCATCAAAGGATGAAAGGTTTGGACATAAGGTGGTTTTGTAGTTTCAGATGCTACGGAGGTGGTGTAAGAATTAAGTGGATGCATAGCTAGGGAACATATGCTATTTGTTAAAATACCTTTAAAAATGTCAAAAGATGTATGGGTTCATGGAATACCATTTGTGGAGGATTTGTAAACACTATTTGGTAAATACGAAACATGTTTGAGTAAAATCCGTTGGAAAACTTCCCATATTTATATTGGCAGAAGTAAAGAAAAATTCTAGGAAATTTTCTAGCATGGTCCCTATATGTGCCAAAGTGGAAAGCAGTATTGGATTCAATACCTATATGAATATGCTGAACAAATTCAAAAACTATTTAGGGCATGATTATCAATCCAAATGCAATTTCAACTCCTCATTATAGTGGTGGAAGACAAAATACTTGGTTATATATTATGAACATGAAAATATCATGTCGGTCTCATCTTCGGATACATTTTCTCCAATATTGCATAGTTCACCTATGCCTGTAGTATGATCTACCTCCTACGTAAAAATATTGTAGTCTCTTATGACATATAATCCAATTACATCCGTTAAGTTTCAATCCTTCTATTCCTCATCAATTTCTTTATGTTTTAGCCTCTCCTAACATGTCTCTTTTGCATATATGTCTGATGGAAGAATATAACTTGCAACATTATGATGATACAACTCAAAATGAAGAGTTGTTGTAAGTAATCTTTATCCCATATTCTTATGTTCTTTACAAGAACCATACAGTCACATCCTCACAAATACTGTAGCGTTAAGTAACAATTTTAAATGCAAACTTCACAACCTTTGTTGGTATCCTAACCACTTGTGCAAAAATGGGAACTTTGGGGTAGGGTATGGAGTTTCAAACAATATTTAAAAGTGATTTTTTTATTGTAAAAAAATTTGGAAGCATACGTGATATAGATGAGATGGTTGACAAAATACTCATGATGGAATTCTAGAGTGGGCACGTTCAAACTAGATATGGAGCTCCTCGCTTACATTTCTTAATCAGTTAACAGGCATAGTTCTCTCTCTTTTATTTCACATTTTTTGTAGTGTAATTTTCATTTATATTGGTATAAAAAAATAAAGTTATTGATGAATATGATTTGGTGAATTAAAACGACATTGGTTGTGTTTTAAATATCAACAATTAATTTGTCCTACACAAGAGAAATAACTGCCTATAGTGTTGAACATGAACCCACACCACGTCAAGGAAATTTATATACCTAGAAAAAAATATTTTAGTAATCAAATTCTTCAAATTTGTGAATGGAGAATGGGTTTTTATTTATTTAAACAATTCACTTATACGACCTTGCAAATTTTAGTGAAAATTGTTTTAAAATCAATGTACAAATACTTGTCTATCTCTCATGGCATAGAAGACACATTCGACCATGTTCCCTTGTTACACGAGATGGCACTTCAACCTTTAAAAATAATAGATGATCATTTGATAAATTTATGACACATGTTTTAGAGACCATTGGCTATTTTTACAGCTTGAGGAAGTTGTTAATAGTTGGAATTTTATTTCTGTTTTATCTCGCAGTTTAAGAAATCATGTTGGGAAACATATTTCTACTACTACATACCTCTAGAGTTTCACCATGAAAATTTTAATCAACATTTATTTCCGAGATAACTACATTTAATGTTATTTTTGCAAGTAGTATTTGTAGGCCACTTGTGATTCAGTGGCATGGGTGTATTAGTGCATTTATGATAATTGGTTCTTAAGATGTAGGTGTAGATTGAATCCTGACTGCTAGAATCAAGCTCTTCCAATTATGTTGGTTTTTTTGTATATAGGGGAATATGTGGGAACTAACAGAATGGGTGTTTGATTCTTAGACATTAGTTTGAGGACTCTGTTATGTAGCCACTTAGGTTAAATTAGTATCTTTTGGTAAAATTGCATCGTTAACAAGAATTTTTTCTTGGGAAACCTGATAAGCTTCATAAGTGTTGAGAGACAATAGAAAATATTCATGATATTGTATGTAACATTTATTAGTCACTTGTTTAAAGAATTTTGTTTCTAGAAAATATTGTTTTTTTCTCTCCCCCCCTCTCTCTCTCCATGGTTGTAAATGAATTGAAATTTGAAATGTACTTCTTACCTTCTCCAAATTCTTGTATGAGTTTTGTTATGTTTTTGAATGGAAATATATATCTATGAGAAAAGTTTCAAATAGTAAGAGATTTCCATGTCAACTATTTTTGGCTTACCATGTATTTTTTTGCAGGTACCTGAGACAAAATTATTTATTAGCATTTTCATCATGTTTTTTAGTTGCATGTAATTATGAATTATATCTAGTTGTTATGAAAATTGGAGCCTCATCTAATTAGTGTTTAATTTAATTATAATTTTCTGTATTGATCTATCTAAGGAATACATTTTATGGGAGGCAACCGTATCTATAATCAATCATGATAATGGGAGGCCTTTTCTTAATTGAGACTACCACACCTTAGATCAATCTATTTGGTTATGTGATTAGTGATGAGATGAGAGCATCTTGCCATCCGCCATGCTATCTAGAGTGATGCACTCACTCGTTGTGAAGAAATGGTCAGGTATGTTGTGTAAAATAGTTGAATCATATCCTTGAATGATTATGATTGTCAATTATAAGTAGAAAATTATAGGAATGTGAATTAAAGGACATTTGTATTATTGTATGGGAATAAATTGGTTTCGAGAATGTAGCAAAGGAATATAACACATACATTTTGTGAAAGAACAAACTTTTGATACAATGGTGTTAATGTGTTGGCTAATAATGGAATGTAGAGGAAGTAAATTTAAAGTTTGAAAATAAACTTTATTTGAACCAAATATAGGTCATCTATATCAATGTTTAACAATATGATTGGTGGTAATGCATAGTGTGTAGTGGAATATTTTCCCATTTAAAGAAATAAACATATGTTTGTAATTGTGAATGTAGTGCCAAATGGTCATAAATATATGAGTTTTGTACCATATTTAGGGAGTGTTCACACCACTCGTAGGGAGGATTGTATTTAGCAGGATGGGTAATTTTATCTTCTCTTGTTAAATAGGAATTTAAGAGAAATTAATTATCCAATAAAAGAGTTAAAAGTAATATTGGCACACGATTATTGTTTACTTTGTTAAAGGATTCAATCATTTATCATAATAATGTTAAAAAAGATCATTGCTTTGGTTTTTTGCAGACTAAAAAATAGGTGTTTGCATGCAATTAATTAATGTTAGCAATGGCTAAGTAGTATCATACTCATATAAAGTGAACTATAAGTAAATAAAATATGGAGATTTATGTTCAGCATAGTAAAATATATAACAATGTATGTAGGTGATAGTATTATTAATTGGTAATAAATGGAATAAGGAGGAAATCCTCTTTGATTGTAAAAATGGTCATTACTTTTGGATGTAAGTGAAGCCCCAAATGTGTGGTGTGAAAGGGATTGATAGATTATATTTGATTATCACATCAAAGCTAATGAAGAATTCTAAGTCTATCTTCTATGTCATTTCCATTAGGAGGGGGATGGAACAAGGTAAACCTCACCTTGTTCTAAATTTTTCTTGAAATGTTTTCTCTACAAGAAACAAGGAAGAGAATGGCATGGTTATAATTATGGAGTTTTTTTCCCTTTCAGTGGCATGAGGTAGTAACTTCACTAGAACTAGCTTCAAAATATTTTTTCTCACCATAGATCAAATAAAACCATGTTTGTATGCTATTAAAATTGATTTTGTTCCCTATTTGTGTCCTTGAACAACTTAGGAAAATGTGCAAATGAAAAATTGATGCAAACTTTGGTTTTCTCTGTGAACGTCCACCATTAAGAATCCTAGTGAATTTGTTATTGATCCTCTTACGAACCCATATTAGTATGATAGGATTTAATTAGGGCCTTTTATTCTTGTTAGTTTTAACTTCTCATGGTAATTATGAATTGAGATAACACCCGATATAGTGGCTTCGTTTGTATCATTTTAACATCAGGAAAATTTACGATGTTGTATGTTAAAATCTTGTGATGATCCAAATATCACCTTCTTACATATTTAAGTGACGATTAAGTTATGATGAAACCTAATTAATGTATCTAAAATACAACTTGGTGAGAGGTGCATGTGACCTTGTGAAAGGTGTCCCAAGTTGTACTCTTTCCCTTGTTTATAGTGAGACCTTGTGTGGTATAAAATACATAGAAGAATGGTGGATAAGACAAGTTTTATGGGTTAACATATTAGTCATTATATATTTACATTCATGGTTGATAGCTAGAGTCGTTCAACAAGATGTCGAAGTTGCACACATATGTATCTAACCTTTTATGTTTAAAACAATGAAGGTGAATGCTACAATCCGAGAGAAGTAATGGGAGTGAAATATGAAATACTAACACATGATTAAATAAAAGAATTAAAAGAACCCCCATTTAAGTTAGTGTGTTTCTTAAAAGTATTAATCATGCTTGCAAAAATGAAATACTTCTTAAGTAATAGAACTCAAGGAATACAATAGAAAATTTGTAAACCATGTGTACATATCATTGATGCAAATGTAAGGGATAGTGCTATGTGGTCCAATAGTTATGTATTAGATGATCAATGAAAGTGTAATAAGTGATGTTTAATTGAGAAAAAATAAAATTGCCACTTTTCCTATTAAATTTTGTGGTGATATTTTTAGGCGTTACATTTGGTATTAGAGAATAGTTTCAAGCACTTGAACCTCTGGGATTAATTAGTAATGAGTCTTGTGTTCTTTGTTGTATGTGTATATCATTTGTGTCATGTGAGTTCATGTTTTTCGTGTTATGTGGAGTCATGGTGATGTACTCTGGTCCACTTATTGTACTAGGTACATGGTTCCGAACGAGAATGTAATATAGTGGGTCCCCAATTCCTTGTTATAGACTTTTATTATGACAAAAATTACATGTCTTCAAATTATGGAATACTTATTTCTTATTGATGCATTTGGGCACTAGTATTTTTGGTGATTATTGGATAGAGATATGGAGCTTAGAAGGTGTTTGTTTTATTTCTCAAGAGCTCTATTTATCAAGGGATATGACATACATGTATCTTATTTGATTGTGTTGAGCATCTAATTTATGGACGTAATTCATAGTTGAGAGGTTTTATCTCCTCTTTAGAACAAAATACTTGGATTTTGACCATTTTCACATCCTTGGATACTATATTATGGATACAATATTGATTCATCATTGTAAAAATAATTGTTGTTATTCTAAGATATTGTATCCCTACTCTTGCGTAATTTACAAAAAAAACTAAAAATATTCAGTTAATCTTCAAGATAAGTATATCTTCTCTCTAGACATTGATGATCAAAGAATTATAATGATATCTATTTTCTTTCAAATCATGAATTTTATATGATATATAATCTTGCATCAATGTATTGATCATTTATAATTTCCTCTCAGATCTTCTAAAATCTAACACTTTGACAACCAAAATGAACATTATTGGACTATTTGACATTACTAATCACATGACCTTCTAAGTGATAACCTTTTTGGATATAAAACCTCATTGTTCTTTGTGAATGTGAAAGTACTTTGGACCTATTTATAATGGTTTTTATTAGTGTATTTATTCAAGAAATGCAGATATCTTGTGGGAGATTGGAATTAGCCATATATTTTGAGGTTACATTATCTATTCATTATTATGATTATATGTTATGATGTGCTCTTGATGTTTTGGTACCCCTACTAGTGGCCATTAAAGGTCGCATAGTGAATGTTACCTCAAATTCAAAATTTTATGTATTTAGGTTTTTTGAGAAGCTTTGAGGATATTCTTATTTTTTTATTTTTCTCAGATTTTCTTGTTTTGCTTATTACTACAACTCGAAAATTCATGGTTTTTGAAGCCACTTGGCTAAATTTCATTAATAGTTTAATGTGGAATCCCTTACTTGTTTTATGAGGTTATTCTATTTTTGCGGTATTGTGTTTACATGTTGTATGAGGCTATGCCCAAGGTGGTATGTATACGTGCATGCTACTACAATAACTATTAGTACGAAATCACAACACCCCCAAATGAGTTCTGGGATCTACTTTTCTAAGGCAGATTCATTTGGTGTGATTTGCATAACATTGAGCTCTCCCCCAAGGTGTGGGAACTTACAAATGAGAAATATCTCTAGAGATGGCTGGTTCCTCTCCCTAAAATACCTACCACAACCTATTCTAGTGTAGGAAGGCTAATCTAATCCTAATCTAACTATCCAAGGAGACAAGGAGAGAAAGAAAACAAAAAAAAACAAAGCCTACACTAAAATGGTGATACACCAGAGAAGGAAAATTGTTGATCATCTAACCAGACTACCATAAAATGAAGGGAGGTGAGCAATGGAGAGGATGAAAAACTACGTCACAGGGCAAAGATCAGATTCACACAGAAAATGTTTCAAACCCAACAAACACAAATCCTAGATCTGTAAATGAACATCCAAAACATGCACATGTACCCTGTAATGAAGAGAGGCATGAAGAAACAACCAAAAAGAGCTAAGGATGGACAAATGCATCACAAAACACATTTTTTATTGCTTCAGAAGTTTGCACAGAACATCATTCACAAGAAAGAGGCAAAAAATGTCATCTACAGAGTAGGGGAGGAGGTTTAAACTCCATTTTCGACCCTGAGGAAGAAAAAGAGGGGGAGGCAGAGAGGAAAAATGAACAATAACTTTATAATGACCCCCAACCCTTCTTTTATAGATTCATCACAAAGGGAAGAAAGAGAGAGAATCGGGAAAACAAGTTCGAGGCTCAACCACTACTATCAATGCCTCTGCAAATCCACCCACAATATGTTGCTTTTTTGTTCCTCAGCGGATCAAATCGAATCAGATCTGGTGGTTGAGAAAATCATATTCTATGTTAATGGCCTGGGAGACTTTTCTTCATTTTTCACTTACTAGGGCTTGTAAAAAATTATTTTTTATATTTCCATGGCATAGAGGATGTCGAGACATTTATAGAAAGTGTTCTCCTACCCAAATTTGATTCTCTAGTAAAAATATATGGTCATTTGAATTTTTGGGCCATGGGCACTTAATATTTAAATGAACATATCTATACTGGGTCCACGTTACAACTCTGTAGTCATTTGATATTTGACTCCTTCCTTTGCTCTTAGAATAGCGCCCATGTGACATGTGGTGGCATCCGTAGGTTTCCCTATTTCCTTTGTGTTCTTCTTGAGTCTTTTCCGCAGGCGGAGGCACTATATCCAACCCAAAACACGTGGAGACCTCCACGGGCCTTTGGACTTTTCAATGGTCACCCTCACCTTTTCGGGCTCTGGGACACGTGGAAGGTCAGCATTCATTTGACAATCTAGTCAGGGTCTCACTTTTGAATGTGCTTTGTTTGCACACTTGGCACCTTCCACCTGCATTCATTACTTAGCCATTTTGGGCCATTCTCCTTTTGACCTCTGTTGACCATTAGCCATGTGGAGGGCTGGCACAAGTTTGAGTATCTACCTTGGGCTCCCATTCTGGAATTACGTTGAGCTGACACTTGGCCCCTTCTATCGAGTTGAAGAATTTTCAATGGCCAGTGAAAATTTTTGGAGCTCTAGACATGTGGAGGCTTGGTGCTTGTTTGAGCCTGCCCCTTTGGTTTTAAATTTTAGAGGTGCACCATTTGGACACTTGGCAGCTTCCATTGTCTCCTCCATACTTAGTCAATTTCTTGGACCCTTTTTGTACTATTTTAAGCCCGAAGACTTCGAATCTTCGTTGTTTCTTCTATTTCTTACACCCAATTTCTATGTGACACTGCTCCTCCTTCTCTAACCTTGCCATTCTATTTCTAAGCCTATATGTAACATGTAAAATAGATTTAAGACAAAGATTCACTTAACAGATCTGTTTCTTTAATTCCTTCCTATGCAGGGTCAAATTTGACTCTTTTGGGCCTCAGGTTTCCTTTGCCTCATTCTGGAATGTGAGCTCGTGGGTATGAATCATTCCCCTTCATATTTTCTTTATGTGCAGGCTTGTTTTGACCAAATTTTCTGGGGGCGAATTTGGGATAACAATTTAGAGACTCACAGGGACATCTTCCTGTTAGATGAAGATATCAGTAGCCTTGAAGCATCCATTGGGCATGAAGTCAAGAATTATGGATTGATACTGATCCTGCTTCTGATCCATGAGCCCGACCATCTACAATCTCAATTTTCATAAGAAAACTCGAGACAATGATTTCTGAGAGTAGAAAATTTATTCCACTCGGGGTTTTTGACTGTCCCTAAATGGACTGTTTCAAAACGGCTTTCGTCTCTCTGCATTTGTTTTCTTTTGGGAACTAGCAACTGTTATAGACAGCTATGAGTCTTTTTGCCATGAATAGTGAAGATCCTGGCTTTATTCACCTCTTGAAGCAATACAAACAAAACTTATATACAAAGACCAAATCATACATGGCTCAAATGAGACATGCAGAGTGTGCATAAGCACTTCTTCATCTAAAATAAAATCTGATCCTACTCCTAAAATAACCAGAGAGAAATAATGCTAAACAAAGCCTGCTACAGGCAAGGAGAATTAGCTTTGGGAGGGTTTGTTGAGAATAAATCCTACTACAGGCAAGGAGAAGTAGCTTCCCTTTCTCAAGAGAGGCATCCATGTAAATTATTTGACACTAAATATAGCTTCCTGTATGAGTGAAAAACTTACTACAAGCCTATCCCCCACCCAAATCATCAAGGTATCAACATTAATGGGAAATACCTCCTCAAGCTCAGTTGTATTGGACTCCTGGAGCTGTTGATGGTTACCCTTGGTACTTTGATACTCATCCTCATGCCTTGAAGTAGGAAAGACTGGTTTTAGATTCTCCCTTGGCTCCAATGAATCCAAGTACCTGATTGGGAAAGGTTTGATCCTCTGGATGTGCCCATTTCTATGAAATTTAACTCCAAAAATGGAGTCTTCTCTTTACTCTCATGGATATATGGTGTGAGAGAGATGGTGACATCCTCTACCTGCCTTTTCCTTTCCTTTTCTTGTGAAGAACATGGAAGATAAATATCTTCCAATCTTGGTTCCAGAGGGCCATTATAGAATGTAGGTTGTTACACTTGAATATTCTACTTCATGGTAGCAGGCTCATGTGCTTTGAATGTGGAAGATGGAGAAAGAAATGATGTTATCTCCTCAAGATCCTTTCCATGAAAGCAATCTTCCAAGTATGACAAATAGTCTATCTCCTTGATTTCCTACTGCATGTGCTCTACCTCCTCCATGATGTCCTCTTGATCTGTAATTTGATCACCATGGTTCTCCTCATCTTTAAACATGAAGTTTGAAAGATCAAACTCCTCCTCAACATTAGATATTGAAGGAGATGAAGTGGAAGGAAGAACTGAAGGTTCTTATGTAGCCTGCAATTGGGTTAGAGCCTCTGAAACTATATGGTCCTCCTCCATCTTGGGTTCATCAATCAAATCAAGTCCTTGAAATGAAAGCAAAAAGTCTTCAATGATGTTTTCTTCATTGAGTGGTTTCAACACTTATTTGATCTCTCCCAACTGATTATCTTTAATGGGACTTGGAGCTAATTGTTTGTCCTCTTTAACTAATTGTGAAACTTATATTAGATCAATATTCTATTCAGATAGAGTGCCATTAGGGACACTATATTAAGGGAAAATACACTGCTGATCTTATTTCTCTTGTTCTCACTCTTCTCTTGCTGCAAAATCAGCCTCAGCCACCACTGGCTCTTCAACCTTGACCTCCTCTATTTACTTGACCATCAAGGGGATATTTGTAAACCCAAATTTAGCAGCCCAACTCTTCAAATTATTTATCATTTATTCTTTGTTGGGCTCCTCTTCTTGTTGTTCTCCTTGAATGGATTCTTGAGTCTCTTCCCAACATGGACTTGGAAAAACAAGAGGGGTAACAAGTTGGGGCCCAACCAACTTTGTAATTGTTTTTGGTAGAGAGAGAAGTGGAACTTCCTATTTGTTTGGAGGGCATGATTGTTTAGAAGAGAAAAGGGCACAAGAATAGAGATGGGATGGAAGACTAGGAGATGGAGAAATGAAATCAACACTTGGGGTAACAAATGGGGAGCTTGACTCTTGCCTCTGCTGAAATGATAAAGATGGAGGAAGAGAAAATGAAGGACAGGGAGTTGGTGATTGACTTACCCATTGACAAGGTTGTCTTGTACTTTGCTCATAAGCCTCAATGTTCTCAATCCATTGTGTAAGATGAGGCAACACTTCAACCATGAAGTCAAGATTCTCCTGAGGGATGTAATGTCTTGGAAAAGGTCCTGCCCATGGACAAGGTGCCCTGCAATCAACCTTGAATGCCTTCATTTGTGCTATGCCCCTTGACTGAACCATACCAGCCTCCATTTTTTGGATCTTCTTCAGCAGACTAGCTTCTTGTATTTGATTGTCTTCATTGTTTGCATACCCCTTTTCTTGGAAAGATCCATATCCAAACTGATTTTGGCACTACTGCTCATAGGAGTAGACATTCTGATTTTGTATTTGATAAAAAATAATGATTTGAAGGAGTTGTAAAACCTATTGGAGGTAGATTGCTCTGATGTTGCAAATGTGAATTCCATAATGGAAATGAAGTCATGATTGCACAAATTCATGGAATGGAAAATAAAGAAAGAGATGGAAAGAAGAATGGATGAAAGTGGATGAAAAAATAGGCCTGTAACTCAGAGAATAGGTTGTAAACCAGATGGAGTTGCTAGATGTGCTTGCATGTGCCTCAAAAGGATGAATCCCACAAAGAACACATCAACTTGATGAAATAGAGTGAAGACCTCTTGGTCCCACCAAGTGTGCCAAAACTATTAGTTCAAAATCACAACACCCCCAAATGAGTTCTCAGATATGTTTTTCTAAGGCAGAGTCATTTGGTGTGATTTTCATAACATTGAGCTCTCCCCCAAGGTGTGGGAACTTACAAATGAGAAATATCTCTAGAGATGGCTGGTTCCTCTCCCTAAAATACCTACCACAACCTATTCTAGTGTAGGAAGGATAATCTAATCCTAATCTAACTATCCAACGAGATAGGGAGAGAAAGAAAACAAAAAAATGGATCCTACACTAAAATGGTGATACACCAGAGAAGGAAAATTATTGATCATCTAACCAAACTACCATGAAGTGAAGGGAGGTGAGAAATGGAGAGGATGAACAACTACATCACAGGAAAAAGATCAGATTCACACAAAAAATGTTTCAAACCCAACAAACACAGCTCCCAGATCTATAAATGAACATCCAAAACATGCACAGGTACCCTGCAATGAAGAGAGGCAAGAAGAAACAACCAAAAAGAGAAAAGGATGGAAAAATGCATCACAAAACATGTTTTTTATTACTTCCGAAGTTTCCACAGAACATCATTCATGAGCAACAGGAAAAATGCCATTTATAGAGTAGGGGGAGATTTGAACTCCATTTTCGACCCTGAGGAAGAAAAAGAGGGGGAGGCAGAGAGGAAAAACAAACAACAACTTTACAATGAGCCTCGGCCCTTCTTTTATAGATTTGGCACAAAGGGAAGAAAGAAAGAGAATCAAGAAAAATAGTTCGAGGCTCAACCACTGCTATCAATGCCTCTATAAATCCACCCACAATATTTCACTTCTTGTTCCCCAATGGATCGAATCGAATCAGATCTGGTGGTTGAGAAAATCAGATTCTGCGTTAATGTCTAGGGAGACTTTTCTTCATTTTTCACTTACCAGGGCCTAGAAAAAAAGATTTTTTATGTTTCCATGGCATAGAGGACATCGATATGTTTCCAGAAAGTCTTCTCCCACCCAAATCTGATCCTCCAGTCAAAAGATATGGTCATTTGAATTTTTGGGTTACGGGTGTGTAATATTTAAATGAGTTTGTCTGTACCGGGTCCATGTGGCAGCTCTGCACTTGTTGATATTTGAATCCTTCCTTCTCTCTTGGAATAGTGCCCATGTGACACATGGCGACATCCGTAGGTTTCCCTATTTCCTTTGTATTCTTCCTGAGTCTTTTCTGCGGGCGGAGGCACTGTATCCGACCCAAAACATGTGGAGACATCCGTGGGCCTTTGGACTTTTCAACGGTCACCCTCACCTTTTCGGGATCTAGGACACATGGAAGGTCCACGTTCATTTGACAATCTACTCAAGGAATTTTGAATGTGCATTGTTTAGAAACTTGGCGCCTTCAACCTGCATTCATTACTTATCCATTTTGGGTCGTTCTCCTTTTGACCTCTGTTGACCATTAGTCACATGGAGGGCTGGCGCAAGTTTGAGTCTCTGCCTTGGGCTCCCATTTTGGAATTGCCCTAAGCCAACACTTAGCCCCTTCCATCGAGTCGAAGAATTTTCAATGGTTGGTGTAAAATTTTGGAGCTCTGGACGCATGGAGGCTTGACGCTTGTTTCAGCCTGCCCCTTTGGTTTTAAATTTTGTAGGTGTGTAGTTTGGAGACTTGGCATATTTCATTGTCTCCTCCATACTTAGTCAATTTCTTGGACCCTTTATGAACTGTTTTGAGCCTAAAGACTTCGAATCTTCTCCGTTTCTTCTGTTTCTTGCACCTGGCTTCTCTGTGACACTGTTCCTCCTTCTCTGACCTTGCCATTCTATTTCCAAGCCTACATGTAACCTATAAAATAGATTTAAGACATGGATTTTCTTGAAAAAGCCATTTCTTTAATTCCTTCCTATGCAGGGTCATTTTTGACTCTTTTGGGCCTCTGGTTTCCTATGCCTCGTTCTGGAATGTGAGCTCATGGGTATGAATCGTTCCCCTTTGTATTTTCTTTATGTGTGGGGCTTGTTATGACCAAATTTTCCAGGGGTGAATTTGGGATAACAGTAACATGCCCTTAGTTTTTAGGTGACGAGGCGCGATGCATCTAAGACCATGAAGAGACCTGTAATCACTTGGATTCTTTACATTAAATCTTTCTTTGGTGGAGAGACATATGAAACTTAGTCCTCTACGATTGAGACACCTTATGGTATCCAGTCTTCCTATGGTGAAGTGACACTTATGATATTTAGTCCTCCTATGGTGGAGAGACATATGATATTTAATCATCTATGGTTGATAGAATTTAATGGTACTCATTTATTCTTAATGGAGTTTACTATGTGACATGCATTATAGCTAGTGGATTTTAAAGTGAATTGTGTTTCTTCTGACATCCTAGGATGATGTACTCACCATTGAGGTATATATGGTGTTTAGTTCTGAATTATGGTTGAGCTTGAGATTATTCACTCCTTATGGTTTTGGATTACTTAAGAAAAATGTACATTTGAAGTATATGACATTCACTGAAAGACATATTGATAAGACAATACTTTTACTTATATATTTTAGTTCCTCGAGGAGTGGTTGAGATACTAGACTACATATTTTGTTAACAAAAAGTTTTTTCATGGATTCATTGGGAACTTTACACAATGAATTTGCTACTTTGGGTCTTGGGGACCCCACTAAGGATGTTTTTTTGTTATGGATTGCTATGGATGTATTTTTTCCATACCCTATTGCTACATGTTGCATTTATCACTTTACAAACCTATTTGTTTGGATTTTGTGTTACAGACACTGTGTTTTGGATGATCTATTACATACCCTCTTGGTTATGTTGGTGTCCACTTTGTGATGAAATGTGGTGTTATTGTAATATGGTTGTGTCTTCATAAACGAGTGGTTAGATAATGGTACTTATTCCTCTTGGTATTGTGATATTTGTGTGTATACCCTTCACTATTGGTGTGTGCAACATTATGATTATTGCAACATATGTGAAAATGTGATAAATGTGAGGTCAAATAAGTTATGGTTTTAGGACTTAAATGAAATCATGATGTATTAACATGTTGTAAACTCTTTGAAAGAAATGGAAATAATTAAATGTAAGTTCCTATCAATGAAAAATTTAAGGAACATGGAATCAAGGAACTCTAGTTATGAGAAAACTAATAATTACGAATATGTTTACAAATAAACACTATAAAAAAAGTTTCAATATGATTATGAAATTTAGTTGGATTCACTACAGTAATGAGAACTACCAATCTTCAAATAACATAGTTAATATAAGAAAAAAATCTAAACTGTTTTTCCCTTTAAGATGTGATTTAGCGATCGGGTCCTTTTCTTTGAGTATTATTTTTTGGTGTTAATTCCTCTAAAATCTTGTATTTTTCTAGTTTATTGGCATTGCATTGCATTAATTACAATGATCTTATAAGGGAAGGGGGATGTAGCTACCCTTTCATGTTAAATTTTCCATCCCCGCTTATGAAGCCTTTTGGGTCAGTGTAGTTGTTATAACCGATTTTTTTTTTGTGGGGTGAATAACTAGAACACTTTATTGATCGAGAGAGAGTTAAGACTTGTTGTAACTACATTCGATGATATATGAGATGATATTTTATGTTTACTGCATCACAATATTTTCTAAACATTAATCAAATTATAAATTCCTCACAAAAAAATTGACCATGTTTTGAGTTTGTTCCTTGTGTTTCATACCTTTGGAATGTGATTGAATTATAATTGTAAGGGGACTATTATAATACTAATAGTCATTTAGAATGATAAAAAACAATTAATGAGGAATGAAATTTAAAATATTAATATATTACAAAATAATATTAAAGCATTAAAATAAAATTTATGTATCGGGATTGATATAAGGGTGAGCATGTGAGTTTTAAAATACGTAGTTTTCTAGAAAAGGCTTGGAAAGATCTTGAGAGAGTGCTTTGGTAGGTTTAGTTCCTAATTCCACAAAACTTCAATCATACCCCCATCCCATGCCTTCTATGACACATATGCAATGTGGGGGATTTCCCTTAGATAATAAAGGTTTGTACAAATGCCATTTTCTCATCTTTTATTTTGAAATGTGTCTTATTCCTTCTTAGGTGCATAGGTATAAAATGGATGATATTGATTTTAGGATAAATGTAGAAGGAAAATTTGTTTTAGTAACTTTCAATCAAAACTCAACCTTTTTCCAGCATTCATGCAACTAGATTCAAAATAGGTGATTTGAAATATTGGTTTTGTAGGATGTCACATGACTACCTTGGTGGAATATGATGCGGTCTACTAGATGCATAGAAAATCCATATGAACCATAAAATATAATATCCTAAAACAATGTGTTTCTATGGACGGTGTCAATTGTAAAATATATTCAAAATTCTTTTGTTAGAAAGAAGATTTAACTCTCAAATCTGCAAACCCTGCTAACATCCCCCAACTAGTGCTAGAATGAGAGATTTGGAATAATGTTTCTACATCCATCAAAGGTGGAAAGATGTATACAACATCTGATTTTCTATTTCTCAAGTGCTAGGGAATTGGTGTAAGCATTAAGTGGACACAAAACCAATGCATAGGTATTGTTTGTGAAAATACCTAAAAAATGTCAGAAGATGTATGGGATCATGGAACTCCATCATTAGTGGGTCTGAAAGGACTGTTGGGTAAATACTAAATTTATTTGTGTAAAATTTCTTCGAAACCTTCACAAATTTGTATTAGCAAGAGTCAAGACAATTTCTAAGAATTTTATATTAAGCTCCCTATTTGTACCAAAGTGGAATGCAGTGTGGCTATCAACACGTACATGTAGAATATTGAAAACTCCAACAACTATTCTGGGGCATGATTAAAAATCCAAATTGAATTTCCAACTTCTCATCTAGTGGCATAGGAAGACACTTTTTTTTGTCCTCGCCATGTATTTGGTTATAGGTTGTGAACATAATAATATCATGTTGGTCTCAACTCTAGATACATTTTCTTCAACATTGCATAGATCTGATGCACTTGTAATATGATCTATCTCCTACATAAAATTCTTGTACCCTCTTATGGTCTATAATACAGCTATATTTGTTACCTTTCAATCCTTCTATCCATAATAAATTTGCTTATTGTTTTATCCTCTCTTAACCCACACGTTTTTGCATATATATTTGATGGCATAATATTGATGAAGAAAGAGAGAACGAGGGTCATGAGGTATAATGTACACATCAATTGAGTTACACTCAAATGGAATATTGATGAATTTTCACATGAGGAAGAAATCATTCAATCATGAAATGTGCATAGAAATAAAAGGTCTCGATCATCCTCATAGATCTAGAAAAAGAAGAAAAAATAAGAGTATTGTGCAACTCCAAATGCAAGAAAATCATACCTCAATATTGAAGAAGAGGAGTTACATTCCTGAAATGGAATGTAACTCCCATATGATGCACAGAAAAACACTGACGTGTATGACATAATTTGTGAGAGAATCTGTCGCAACTCATAAGATAACTAAGACTTATGACCTCACCTAAGTGAGATGACTAAACATGTGATGTGGAAAATTCTGAAATATGACAAGGCAAGTATACATCAGCTTACCCCTTCACCATAGCTAAGGATAAGGTGGAAAAATCAGAAACAAGAAAATGGTCCCAAGAGCTAAGCTGGATGAGGTACCCATATAAAAAAATGATGTCAAGTAGTGGAGCAAAACCCAATCGAAAAAACCATCCACTTAAAAGAGATTGGAGACTCCCATAACAATCTAAGAAAGGTACATTGAATTGGTCTTGGAAACTAGAGGATTGATGAGGTAATCATGTACAAATTGTAATCTCCCTAGAATAAATAAAAAAGAGAGGCAAGGAAGGAGACAAGAGAGCTATATGATGTGAAGTTGCAGCCAGATCTGAAATTTACAACTCTAGAAAGTATCTAGTTGAGTGCCGATGATGTGGTCCTATATGTTAAAGAATATCCAACCACATTGAAAAAATTTCCCAACCTTAAGAAGCAAATAAATGGAGTACTGGAATTCCACCCACTCTGTAAGGGAAAATAAAGGAAGCAATACGAAGAAATCTGAATCTAGTCCAATTAAATGTGACATAGGTGTAGTAAATGAGTACAAAAGAACCCAAGGTAATTCCACTAGCATAGAAATTTCAGCGTGTAAAAGAGGAACATCCGCCAAAAGGATTTCCATGTGAGGTGATGGAAAATCAAAAACTCCCATAACAACAAAAATAGGATCCACAAAAAGGTGTGGATCATTGATGGTCTCTGAAAAAATTGAAGTGATAAGAGTCCCAAAATGGGCACTCCCAACAATGGAGATTAAGGAATCCTCTAAAACACATGTAGAAGAATTATAAAGTAATAATCTCCCTGTACTCCATAACAAGTAGGGACTATAAAGAGACGATGATGTATGTCACATACTCGTACTTAAAGAGTGGCTCGAGAAAAAAGAAGAGAGATGTCTGATAGGTATGAATGATTAACACATGACTGAGGAGGAGTGGAAATGGTCTCACATACTCAAAGTTAAAAGGAGGAAGATGTAATGCTGGTATGATGCTAGGAAAAAGACTTCCTCATGTCTAATGGGAAATGAGGAGTGTCAACATTCATAAGAAGGTGGCTGGGAGAAGGAAGAGAGAAGCCCTCATCTATAATCTCATCATCAGAACAAAAATAACAATACCCTTCATCATGGATATAAACAAGTGATTTTGTGTCAGTAGAAATGTCATCACATGAAGAATGAGAGGACATAACTGTATCAATATGATTAGTAGTAGTCTCTAAAAATTCTCCAGATAAGGACTGAAGAATGCTCCAAATGGTGTGAGGACAATCTGTGTGCACCACATGCATGTGGACATGTCTAGAAACATTTATTAACAAGAAACCACAAACATGTAACACTTTATTAAGGTATTATACAAGAAGATAGGTATTACCAGGTATAAGAACTAGCGCGTACAGAAAGGGATAAAGACCCTATTAAATTAAGTAATATTCCATACAAGCACAACATAATTTGTTATTATCTCTAAAAATAATAAGTGGTTGGGGATAATAAGTGATCATGTGAAGCTCAATTATAGAAATAACATCATTAATAGTACATCCACAACGAGAGCAAGAAGATAAGAGTGTGAGAAAACACATAAGGTTGCAAGATGTCAAACTCAGTCAAGAATGTGTCTGCATGTAATACAACACCCAAAAATAATTATAACCCCCTTCTTTTGGAACTTTATAAACAATGCATTGATTAAATTAAGGTGTGTTTGTGTGACGTGAGACAATTGACCACTCACCTTGTAGTAGGAAATGAATTGTGTAAGAGTGGAGGTAATAATAAGTCTCAATCGGAAACAAAGGAAAAACACATAAACAAGCAAAAAAAGTGTAAGAAAGGAATAAGGGGACAAAAGGTGTTCAATGTGAGAGAAAGTGTCTCACGTAGCGTAAAGGGCTCTCTTTTAGTAAGTTGTGGTAGATGCGCTCACTAGCCTACAAGAAAAGAAGACCACTACAATAATGACGAGCAAAAAAATGGTCTAGAAAAGCCAAATAACCCTATAATGAAGATAAAAAGGTACTCCCCCATTAGTGTGGAATTTTTAATAAATTGTGTCTTAATTAAACCTAATATAATTAGAAATAGATTAAAATTAAAAAATGATTAGAATTCAAGGGAGGGTAACAAGGTACCTATGCTAAAGGGAAATTCATCCTAGCTCAATGAGATGGATGAGGAGTTGGTTGAGGAGGGGGAAAATGAGATGAAAGGGTGAGCCAAGTGAGAAGTCGTACTGTTGGGGCCTGGAGAGATGGTCAAGGCAGGGTCTGAGTGTAGGCACGTCCGAGGATAGCTAAAGGATTTGACATGTGTAATTCTAGAAATAGAATGCCAAGCGAGGTGCAAAATCTATGTGTTGAGAAACTGAAAATATGGTGGGGTGTAATGTGCCAATGTATGTGGTGTAACCTCTAAGCAAGTGAATTGTGCATAAATATTCTCTAGAAGCAAAAGTGTCATTCATGACTAGAGGAAAACTAAGGCAAGCTAGGCACAAAGAATGGTGCACTTTGTACAAAGGTGAGAATTATGAATACAAAGAGAATATTAGAGAGATTGGAATTTGAAACCATAGTGAGAACTCTAATGTGAAAGAAATACTTAGGAAAAAGGTCGATTCAACGGAGATGGAACCAACCGAAGAAAATAGGGTACCATGGTGAGAAGGAGAGAAAAAAACGTTGAATTAACATGGTCAATGCAAGGTAAAGGCATTGAGCCGATAAAATCGTGAGATCCAACATGTACAAAGAACACATAGAACTAGAGGTAGAGGTTTGTAAATAAAATCCAACGCAACCAAAAAGGAATGCAAGATAGGGATCGAGGAAAATTATGAGCTTGCACCAAGGACAATGAAATCATAGGGAACAATGCATGTTTTTGCAGGAACCAATGTAGATAGGACGACTGTAAGCTGGAATACAATGTGCAATGTGAGTCGGGAGAGGTAACTTGAGACACAGAAAATAATAAGGAAGATGAGTCATAGGTGAGCTGGGACATTTAGGTTCCCAACATGATGAGTTGAGGTCGATTTGGACCCATAAAAAATAACTTTTTCACCACTTTAAATACTAAAAAAACCTACACTTTAAACTATGATCTGCCATATTGAACCTGTAATAAAATTCCAAAATGTACATGCAGATACTACAAACCCCAAAAATATACAAAACATACACAACCAGGAAACTCAACACAATATGTGAACCCAAATAAAATGAAATCAATACAATAACGAATGAATGAATAACTATTGCAAAGTTCACATGAGAAACTAATAAGAGAAAAAAATATAGAGTAGTACACAACGAAAAATGGAGAGTAGTGTGGATCCCAACAACGTTCTTTGATACCATGAAAAAGAAATAGAGAGCGAGTTTTATGCGGGATAACGCACACATTAACCAAGTTGTACTCAAACGTCAGCGTGAAAGTGTTCCATGAGGAAGCAAGCATTTAACTATGACATGGGCATAAAAAAGGTCTCACTCATCTTCATATATCTAGAAAAATGAGTACAAATAGGAGTGTTTTGTAATTTCCAATGCAAGACAATCATACCTCCATAATGGACAAGAGGAGTTACATTCCTGAAATGGAAAGTAACTCCCGTATGACACACTAATGCACACTAACGTGTATGATGAAATATATGACATAATCTATCATTACTCCCAAGACACCTAAGACCTATGACCTTACCTACATGAGATGACTCACCACATGATGTGGACAATGTCGCAAGATGAAAAAACAAGTATACACAACAAGTATAAGTTGCAATATTATGAGGATTTAGATAAAAAAATATTTTAGGTAAATAATATTTAACCGATGTTATTATGTGCTTTATAAGCACCATGCATTCACATTATCATGAATATCGTTGGATAAATTGATATTTTAAAATCCAAACCTTGTAACCTTTGTTGGTACTCTAACTTTCTATGCCAAAATGGGAACTTTGGGATACTGTATGAAATTTCAAATAATATTTGAAAGTGAATGTTTGTCATTATAAAAAGTGTGGAATAAAACATGATATGCATGATATGGTTAACATAACACTCATGGTGGACTTGTAAAGTGGGCACGTTCAAACTAGACATGTAGCTCCTCTCTTATATTGATTCACGAGTTAAAAGGGTTGGTTCTATCTCTCATATCTGACATGTTTTTGATAATTTTGTTTTTCATTAATATTGGAATTAAAAAATAAATTTATTGATGAATATGTTTTGGTGAATTAAAATTTCCTAGGTTGTAGTTTAAAACATTAATAATTAATTCATCCTACAAAAACAAAATAACCGCCTATAATGTTGAACATGAACCCACATCATTTTTAGGCAAGTAGACAACTTAGAAAAAATATTTTGGTAATGACATTCTTTAAATTTTTGAGTGGATCACGAGTTTTCATTTATTTAAAAACTTCACTTATATGCCCTTGTACAATTTAGTGAAAATTTGTTTAAAATAAATGTTAAAAATAATTTTCTATCTCGCGTGGAAAATAATTCATGATTTACCCTGCTCCCTAATGACATGGGATGTCACTTCTACTTTTAAAATAATTTTATATGATCATTTGATCAATTTATAGCATGTGTTTTGGATCTTGTTGGCTAGTTTTACAGCTTGGGAAAGTTACCAATAGTTGGAATTTGGTTTTGTTTTTGGCTCATGTTTTATGGGACTGTGTTGGGAAAAGAATTTTGACCACCGCATACCAACGAAAATTGCAATCAAAATTTAGTTTTGAGAAGACTACATTGAAAGTTATTTTGCAAGTAGGTATTATACGCGAGAGGTCATTTGGTGGCAAGGGTTTATTATACGCGAGAGGTCATTTGGTGGCAAGGGGTATACATGGAAGATAAAAAAAATGGGTATTTGAGTCTTGAATGTTAGTTTGGGAACACTGTTATGTAGCCACTTAGGCTAGATTGGTATCTTTTTCGTAAATTTGCAACATTAACTGGAAAAATGCCTTGGGAAACATGATAAACTTCATAACTATTGAGATACATTAGCACATCTTCATAAGACTGTATGGAACCTTTATTAGTGACTTTTTAAAAGAATTTTGTTTATGGATAATTTTTTTTTTTTATCTCTCCTCTCTCTCTCTCTCCAATGTTGTAAATAGACTTAAACTGAAAATGTTCTTCTTACGTTCTCTAAATGTTTGTAAGAGTTTTGTTATATTTTTGAATGGAAATATATATCTATGAGAAATGTTTTAGATCATACGATATTTAAATGCATTTTTTTTTGTTGACCATGCATTTAGTTGCAAGTACCCAAGGAAAAAGCATTTATTAGTGTTATTATGATATTTTTTAGTTACATGTTATTATGAATTATATGTATTTGTTATGAAAATTAGAAGGCCTCATCTAATTAGATTTTAATGAAAGTATCATTGTTGTATTGATCTCTCCGAGGACCACATTGTCAAGTTGTGAAGAAATGTTAAGGTATAGTGTGTAGAATAATTTAATCATATCATAGAATGATTAACATTGTGAATTCTAAGCAAAATAAAGATAGGAATGGGAATTAATGGACATTTTTATGATTTTATGAGAATAAATTGGTTACTCAAATGTAGTAAAGGAAGATAAAATCAACATTTTGCGAAAGAATAATCTTTTGATGTAATTATGTGAGTGTGCAGGCTGATAATGGAATGTAGAGAAAGTATATTTTATGTTTGAAACTAAACTTTATTTTAACCAAAAATAGGGCATCTATATCAATGTTTAATAGTAATGATTGTAGGTAATTTGTAGTGTGTAGTGGAATCTTTTCTCATTAAAATAAATCAACCCATGTTTCTAATTTTGAACATAGTGCAAAATGGTCATAAATATCTAACTTGTGTACCATTTTAAGGTAATGTTCACACCACTCATAGGGAGGATTGAATTTAGTAAGATCGGTAATTTGATATTATCTAAATTAGTTATCTAATAAGAGAGTTAAAGTATTATTTGAACATAATTATTGTTCACCTTGTTAAATGATTTGAGAATCTATCATTAAAATTATGCAAATGCTCATTATCCAATTCTTTTTCAGACTAGAAATTAGGATTTTTTGTGCAATTAATTTTGTTAGCATGATGAAAAATTAATATCACACTCATAAAAAGTGAACTAGAAGTAAAGAAAAGATGGAAATTAATGTTTACTATAAGAAAATATATAACAATGTATAAAGTGAGACTATTGTTAACTAGTAACAAATGCAATAAGGATGAAACCCACTTCCAATGTCTAAATGATCATAACTTTTAGATGTAACGAAACCCAAAGCGTGTGGAGTGAAAGGAATAGATGAGTTACATGTTATTATAACATATCCATTAATGAAAAATTCTATGTATATCTTATTTTCCATTTCCATTAGGAGGGGGATAGAATGAGGTAAACTTCATCTTGTTGTAACTTTATCATGAGATGTTTTCTCTACAAAACATAAAAAATATTACTTAATCGCTCTAATTATGGAGTTGATTTCTATATTAGTGGTATGAGATAAAAAATTCACTAGAGCTATCTTGAGAATAGTTTGTCACGTTATGAATTAAATAAAACCACGTTCATATGTTATTAGTATGAGCTTGTTCCCTTTTTGTCCTTGAATAACTTAGGAAAATGTGTAAAAGGAAATTTTATAAAAACTTAGTTTTTCTCTACGAAGGGACATCCTTTGGAATTCTAGTTATTTTTTTATCGATCCTCTTAACAACCCATACGGGTATGATAGGCTTGAATTAGGGCATTTTACGTTTGTTAGTTTTGACTCTTTATGGTATTTATGACTTAAGGTAACACCTAGTATAATGGATGGGTTCATATCTTCCTAACATGGGGATATATTGTGTCTTTACATGTTACGCTCTTTTGACAAGCCCAATATCCCCCGTTTACCAATTTAATATAAGCTTGAGTCATGATGAAACCTACTTAATGTATCTACAAACCACCTTGGTGAGAGGTGCTTTGGACCTCACAAAAGGTGTCATGAGTTGTAATCTTATCCTTATCTATAGTAACAATGTGTGTTTTATAGAATCAATAGAAAAATGGTGGATGAGAAACCTATTATGGGTTAAAATATTAGTCATGGAAACCTTTCTTTCGTGGGTTATAGCTAGAGTCATTATGTGACATGCTGGAGTTGCACTCACATGTATCTAACCACATATTATTAAATAATTTAAGGTGAATGGTATGATCCAAAATAAACAATTGGAATGAGATATGGAATACTAACACATGAATGAACCCAAGAATGAAAAAAAACCCATGTTTAAATTAATGTGTCATAAAAGTATTAATTGTTCTTATGTAAATGAAATAATTCTTATGTAATAAAATACAAGGCATATAATATAAATATTGTTAACCAATTGTACATACAATCAATGCAATTGTAATTGATAGTTTTATGGGGGCCATAGTTATGTGTTAGGTGATAAGTGCAAGTGTAGTAAGTGATATGTCATATAAAAAATAAAATTTCCATTTTCTCTATTACATTTTTGGTGGAAAAATATTTGATAATTACATTCATCTAATGCATTCGGATATAAATCGGAGATCTCTAACGCTTATGTAAATTCTTATATTAATGTGGTAATTCCTTAGATTTTGTTTCATAGGTTTGGACCTCTAAAAAGTAGTAATTAATTAATTAAAAAGTAAATAATATGGGATTAAAAATTATAGGCAGGGTTTGAGGAAAAGAAGCCCTTAAAAACCATCATGGGTATGGGGATACTAAAGACACGAGTGAGGGTTTTTGAAAAATTCCAAAAAGGACCAATAATATCAGGGTAATGAAAACAAGATAGTTCTAAATTTTTTTGAATTTTTCATATCGAAGGTAAACACAAATAATAATACTTCATTTAGATAATAATCGATAAGTTTTTCAATAGTCAAATCATACAATATAGGTATTTGTTATTGATATATTTCAATATTTCTTGTTTGCATTGAAGT
Organism: Taxus chinensis; assembly: GCA_019776745.2. Classification (NCBI taxonomy): domain Eukaryota; kingdom Viridiplantae; phylum Streptophyta; class Pinopsida; order Cupressales; family Taxaceae; genus Taxus; species Taxus chinensis. Next base: position 140,230,828 of record CM034153.1, read on the forward strand.
CATTGATTCAAAATGAAACAATAGTCATAACCCAAAAATACATATAAACATGTGGCTATTAATTATTAATAAATGTACATTGTCTATTTCTAGGTGTCTTCAATAGTCTATCCTCTCTTTGATATAATTCCTACCTAATATACTTTATAAATAGACCTGTAGAATTCTAGCCATTAGTCTTCTTCGTCTATGTTATGGTTTCATGTGTATGCTTGTGTTATCTTGCTCGTTTCATTATGCCTCCTTAGCTACTCTAGGGTTTCCCTTTTGGTCCTATCATAGTGTTAGGTTGTTGCTTTCCCAATGATAAGGGGGTGATGCTGGGATGAGCTAGGAGTTTATTGTTTACATGAAGAGAATCAACCTCTCCCCAGCATCACCAAGCCAGATCATAAAGAAAAGAATGAAGTATGGCAATTGTTCTTTGATGGGTCAAGAAGTAGACAAGGTGCAGGAGGAGGAGCTATGCTCATTTCACCACAAGGTATAAGGTATTACTTAGCCTTCCGTTTCCAGTTTTCCTGCTCTAATAACACTACTGAATATGAAGTCTTAATTCATGGATTGCACTGGGCAAAGAAGAAAGGCATCAGGAATTTGCAAGTATTTGGTGATAGTGAGCTGATCGTAAACCAAGTTAGAGGAAAAAATGCTGCCAAAAATGATTTGTTGAAGAACTAAAAAAATCAGGTATGGGATCTTATTGAAGATTTTGAATCTTTTAGCATCAATTCCATCCCAAGAAAAAATAATGAAGCAGCGGATAGACTGGCAACAATTGGGGCTGCGTTTGATGTTGTAGAAAGTATCAAAAGTGAAAAATCTCAGCCTCATATCAAATTGGTTGTGAGACCAGCTGTTCCGGATAACAATACAAGTTGGCAAGTCTTCGAGAATGATCAGTAAATTGTTAATTTCCTGCAAGAAGAAGCTGAGTTCTCCGCCAGGAATCAAGACAAGCTGGAGCAGCAGTATGGTGACCAAGTGGTGCAGCTGAGAACTAACAAATTACCAAAAGGCCTCATAACCTTGGAGTCAATCTTCAACCCGAATGATCAGTTCCGGAAGGAGAAAGCGAATATTCAAGTAAAGGGTGAAGATTCAGAGCCTATTTTAGTGGAAGAAGGCAAGACATTGCAAATTGGCAAAGCAAGTACTCCACAAGAGAAATCTGATTTTGTTCAGCTTTGTCAAGAGTTCCCAGATGTCTTTGCTTGGAATTACAAAGATCTAAGAGGTTTCAACCCAAAGTTGGCAAAACATACTATTGAGTTGGATTCGGAATCCAAGCCTGTCAGGAAAAAGCAAAGGCCAGTAAATCCTCATATCAAACCTCTCATGAGAAAAGAGTTAAGCAAGCTCATTGAGGCCAGTATCATCTTCCCCATCAAACACTCAAGTTGGGTTGCAAACTTGGTGCCGGTAAGAAAGAGAAATGGAGAAATAAGATTGTGTGTGGACTTTCGCAATCTAAATCACTCAAGGATCATTATCCGCTTCCATCAATGGAACAGATATTGCAGGTTGTAGCTGGTTCAGAAAGGTTTTCATTGCTAGATGGATATTCAGGCTATAATCAGATAATGGTGAAAGAAGAAGATCAATTCAAGATGGCCTTCACTACAAAATGGGGCACGTATGCTTACAAGAAGATGCCATTTGGACTATCAAATGCCGAAGCAACATTTCAACGAGCTATGGATATGGCATTCAAAGGATTAATCAACAATATAGTGCTGGTATACCTAGATGATGTCACTGTCTTCTCAAAGAATGCAACAGACCATCTCTTTCACCTCAGACAAGTGTTTCAGAGGTGTAGAAGGTTCAGAGTGTCATTGAATCCAAAAAAGTGTATATTCTTGGCACACGAGGGAAAATTGTTACGTCACATTGTCTCTAGGGAAGGGCTAACAATTGATCCTGAAAGGGTTGAAGCCATCCGAACGCTTCCATTGCCACACCACAAGAAATCTCTTCAAAGCTTCTTGGGAAGGATAAAATTTGTCCGCAGATTTGTGCCTAATTTTGCCACTCTTGTGAAGCCTTTAACAATGATGTTGAAGAAGAGTCTGGCATTCAAATGGATAGCAGAAGGCAAAGAGAGTTTTGAAAACATCAAGCACGCAATATCACAAGCTCCAACTCTTATCAACCCAGAATTTTCAAAGGACTTCATGTTGTATGCGTTTAGAGGATCAGATACAATCTCAGCTATCTTGACACAGCTGAATAGAGAAGGTTCAGAACAGCCCATAGCATTCTTCAGTCAAACCTTGGAAGATTACGAAATAAAGTATTCTTTCATTGAAAAGCATGTCCTTACCGTCATCAGGAGCTTGAAGAAGTTCAAACACTTGGTCTCAAACAATAAGATTCAACTACTAGTGTCTCATGCTGGTGTCAAGGACTTCCTCCTAAACAAGGATTTAAATGAGAAGAGAGCAGGTTGGATCACTCGGGTAATGGAATATGATATTGAAATCAAAGTGACCAAGCTAGTTCATGGCAAAGGCTTGTGTGAGCAGCTCACTTCCAAACAACCAGACAGGTCAAAAAGTGAAGAGGATGCTGTCCTACTACTACAAAATGATCAAGAACAACCAACTGATGATGCACTCATCCCATGTTGGACTCAATACTTTGTGCATTACCTCCAAATAGGCTTGTGCCCTCCAGATGTGAGCAAGGCAAAGAGGAGATACTTTAGATTACAAGCTATCCCCTATGTACTCATTAATGGTATCTTGTTCAAGAAGGACATCAATGGTGTTCTATTAAGATGCATTGGAACATGTCAAGTTGAGAAGATCATACACGAGTTCCATGATGGAGAAACAGGAGGCCACTTTGCTCCACGAGTAACAACTCACAAAATCATGAAAGATGGTTACTATTGGCCTACTATGTTCAATGATTGCTACTCATGGGTTAAGAAATGCAAGAAATGTGCATTCTTCACAGGGAAAGAAAGGTTAGCAGCGCTGCCCCTTCATCCAATTTTAGTAGATCAGCCATTCATGCAATGGGGACTGGACTTCATTGGAGTCATCAATCCTAATTCAAGTCAAGGCCACAAGTGGATTCTAACAGCAATGGATTATTTCACCAAGTGGACTGAGGTAGTGGCACTCAAAGAGGCAAATGAATCCAATATCTTAGATTTCTATGAAGGGATAGCCACGAGGTTTGGTGCCCCTACCACTATCATATCAGACAATGCATTGGCATTCATTGGCACAAAAATCACTGAATAGGCTGTAAAAAATTGTGTGTATTTCAGCACTTCATTGAATTATTACCCTCAGGGTAATGGCCAAGCCGAGTCTACGAACAAGAATCTACTAAGAATCATCAGAAGGACTCTTGATGAGAATCAGAGGACTTGGCATGCAAGGCTCAAATCAGCCCTATGGACTGATAGAATCACACCCAAGAGGTCTATAGGAAGCTCTCCATACAAGCTTGTGTACGGGAAAGAAGCAGTTCTACCTATATCACTCGAGTGCCAGCATTGGAACTCATGAAATAGTTGGAACTGGCAGAGTTTGGACCCATGGAGGTCAGATATGTAGAATTAATGGAGCTCCAAGAAATAAGAGAGCATGCAGCTCAGGCAATAGAAAAGGATCAAGCCTTGATCAAGAAGACTTTTGATAGAAAAGCCAAGGCTAGAACTTTCCAAATTGGAGACCTCGTGTTGAAATGGGATGCGGATCGTGCAAAGTCGGGAAAGCATTCCAATTTTGATGCCATCTGGAGTGGTCCATACATGATCATTGAATGCAAAGGTAGCAATGCTTTCTGACTGGTTAAGTTGGATGGTGAAGAATTGTAGATTCCGATCAATGGGATCTATCTCAAACGCTACTACTAGAAAGATAGCTTCTCACCCTTGTAAATATTAATTTAGAATTTCCATTCCTCCAAATGCTTATGCACATTGTACTATTGTTAGAGTAGTTTTATTTCCCTAAGTGCTTGTGCACATGTCCTATTGCTTCTAGTATGTGCATGTTTCCAATCCATCGAGCCTTCGGAAAAGAATTTGCAGCCGCAGGGAAAACAACTCAACAAATGTTCAATGGCTCATAGATACAAGCTTTCAAATTTCAGATCAGCTGAGATATTATCAAACAGACTCCATGCCCAATGGATTGCTACGAGCAGCTGGCCGTTCTTCATCTGGCAGGTAGATAACCCCGCTGAGTCACCAAATTGTTATCCAAAATTCACCCCCTCAAGGTAATTTTGATAACATGCATCAAATTCTTTAGTTCCAAGAAAGTATATTGATTCAAGGAAATAATCGTGTTTCTGGGGTCCCCTCGGTTTCTTTCAAACTCTCCTGTCTAAGAAGAAAATCCAGCAAGTTTTAAAAATGTGAAAAAATTGCAAAAAACAAGCTTGGGGCCAAAAAAATGAAGAAAATCGGCTAAGTCCTAGTCCGCACAGCAGTTGGGACAGTTGGGACGTCGGGGCGTGAACCAGCCGAAAGTCCACCAGGCAGTCCGCGTAGCAGTTGGAGTAGCCGGGACAAAAGTACGTGTGGTACGCGAAAGGCCGAACCGGCCGAAAGTGGAAAAAATTACCAAGTTTTGTTTTCACACAGTTTGGGACATCTGGGCCAAAGGTACGCACGGGACGCGAACCGGCCGAAAATCCAAAAGATAGTTTGGGACATCCGGGCCAAAGGTACGCGCGGGATGCGAGGGACGCGAAAATCTGAACCGGCCGAGAGTGAAAAAATCGTCAAGTTTGGGACAGCTGGGACAAGGGTATGCGTGGGACACGAACCGACCGATTTGGTTGAAACACAAGACTTTCATCCGGGACAGTTGGGCCAAAAGTACGCGTGGGATGCGGAAAGCCGAAAGAGCTGCCAGCAAAGAAGAAAAGTCAACGTTTGACCTGTGAAACTTCAAACGGCCATAACTTTTGACTCCGAGCTCCGATTTTCATAAAATTAGACTTTCTGGAATGAGCACGACGTTTGATTTCTTGTTTTTAATGAGGGTAGATATATTTAAATAAAAGAAACATATTCAGCTCAAGTCAGTTAATGTTCATTCCCGTCAAATGACAGAAAACGCTTGCCAGACCCAAAATAGCTGCCCGCACTCAGAAGGCCATAACTTTTGTATTTCTCAACGAAATCACACAAAATTGGTACCATTGGAATCGTGGCTCTGAGCCTGATGCACATCAATCAAGAAATTATAGATTTGGTGAGAGATCAATGGATATTTTTTATAAAACGTGGCTGAGTTCTACTCAATGTTTCATTTGGTGGTTGGGAGTGCAATTAAGAGGCATGGTCATCATTATTTCTCTGCTGCAGCACATGGGACAGTATGGGGAGCCTTTTGCAAGTAATATATAATCATTTTACTCCATTAAATGCCTCTTACAAGTGGTTGAAGGATAGATTTTGGGATTTTCATTTTTCCCTTCTCTTTCTCTTCTCATTTTTTCTATAAATTGGAGTGTTGGGCTCATTGTAAGGGGAGAGTTTTCAGATAGAAAATCTTTGTCAAAATTGCTTTGTGAAGCCAATGTGCTGTAGGTCCTTGTAGTGGACTCCTTGCATGGTGATCCAGGCCCTTATCTTGTAATAGATTGAACTGTGCATATCATGAAGCAATAAAATATCAGTTTGTGGATGTATCTTCCCCTGCTATGTTTTCTTGCATTCTTCTTGCCCCTTTAATCTTCCTACAAGAATATTGTGTCTATTATTATATTCTTGCAGGGATCCATTATCATTGTGTATGCTTAGAATATTGTTGTGAATGCATTTTGTTAGATTATGGAGAACTGTCATCACCTCTTCTAGTATGCACTTTGCTTCTGTATTTCACACATTTGGAGACTACTCTCACACCCTCCTTTTCTGGTGTATCACCGCTTTAGTGTAGGATTTCATTTTATGCATTCTCTCTCCCTGGTCCCTTGGGAATTTACATTAGAATAGTTAGTTTCCCCTTCATTAGAATAGATTGTGGCAGGTAGTTTAGGAGCAAGAACCAGCTTTCTCTGGAGGTCTATCTCAAGTAGCAAGTCCCACAACTTGGAGATAGTACCCATGTTATCCAATCACACCGTGAGTTCAAGTATATGCACTTGTATAAACATAAGGGTGTTGTGATTCGGTGATAACACTTACTTCCTAATAATTTTACAATTCTTGGCTCAGAGGATGGCATGCCAGATGGTCAGGGGGAGTTCGATATGTCTTATTTTTCATGAATTTCATTTCTTGGAATGTTAGGGGTCTTAGAGACTCCTCTCAAAATTATTCACTAATGTTATCTTGCGAGTGTTTTAGAAGTTTGGATATCATTTATTTACAGGAAAATAAAATATCAAGTTTTTTCTTCAAAATACACTAATTTGTATTGCTCCTTCTTTTTCACATTTTCATACTCAACATATAGATGGAAAATATGGTGTTGGTATTTCCATTGCACTTAAAATTTCTACCTGAATAACCACCTCAGGCCAAAATCTTTCAAATTAGGCTATGTGGGTGATTATGGAAATTAATGATATTTAGTTTGGTATTCTTAATGTTCATGCTCCTAATGATTGCACAAAAAGAATGGAGTTATGGAAATGGTTTTGTGATAACTTGGATTTTGATTATTGGTTGGTTTTTGTGACATTAATATGATTGAACACCCAAAAAAAACTCGATGCTTGATGAAGAAAGTGAAAATGTGAAAACAAGAGGATCTATCGGTAAAGGTGAACATAAACCAAGTTGCACTCTGAAAATTTGATGAGATGTCATGGGGGAGTGAGCATCAACCATGAAAATATGCATGTAAATATTAAAAGGGAAAAATATCGTATGCCTCTAATATATATGAAAAAGGTAAGGGCTACAAATAGGGGATTTTTTGTAACACCCAGTGCCTGTGATCATACCTCCTCAAGTGGATAAGGGGAGTTACATTCCCAAAATGGAAGTAACACCCATATGACACACTAACACACTGACACATAAGGAATCTATCACAACCCCCTATGAAACTTATACCTATGTCCTCATCTAAGTGAGATAACTTGCCACATGATGTGGAAAATGACCGACACCAACATTCCCCTTCATCATAACTTAGGATGAGGCGGCATGTATGAAATGAGAAAAGGGTCCCCATAATAATGCATGATGAGGAACCCTCAAACAATGGAGGAAAACTCAGTGGGAAAAACATCCACAATAAGAGATGGAAAACACACTCTAGCTGTTAGGTAAATCATAAATTACCTAGGTTAATTTTTCTTTTACAAGGTAATTATATTATTGTTGTAAGTTGTTATAAACCATATTTTAATTGTATTTTGGGAAGAGTGGTCCCCAAGAATTTTTAGTGTTGTTATATGGTTTGAACCAATTATTTGTAATTTAGTGTACACAGGTATAATTATTGTTGCATTGTTGCAACATCTCATTTTTCTGCACATGGTTGTCCAATATTTATAAATATTGCAACCCAACTATTGTAACTTGATTTTCATGAATATCAACAAGATTGTGAGGCTTTCATTCCTCTTCTACAATTTCATTTGGTACGAGAGCAGGTTGAATCTCCTCGCCAAGTTAGAGAGAGGTTTCAGAAGGTAAAAGTGTCTTGGAGAAGAAATCCACCTTCCAGGAGAGCCAATGTTGCCTCCAACAGCTTCCCATATTGTCCCTGCAACTCCACAACCTTTTATGATTCTATAGGTAAAAGAAAAGCAATTTTTTTTCCTTGATTCCCTTGATCTAAGAAAAATTACTTCTGGAGATTATTTGATTAATAAAAACAAATAATAGAAAAATAAAAAAATATACTATTAATTTTTCTTCTCCATTAGGGTTTTTTGTCATCTAACTATCAGTGACAGTATGTTTAGTTACTACTACATATTAACAGTTCTACTGATGTTGGAGGTGCCCATGTTGTCAATAGAGCTCTGCACTGCGCTGTCAGAGCGTCCCACCCTGCTCCTGAATGCGCTGTGAATTGGTGAGTTGATCTATTTACAATCGAAATGTTTACATTTGATAGGGCTGTTAGAGCCCTACACCGCACCCTATTGGCGAGTTGAATGTCCCCCCTACCTCCGAGCCCTACATTGGCATGTTGTGAAGCTCGAACGTTGCAAAAGTTGAATTCGTGTATTGTTCAACGAGCCCCCGCCGAGTTCACTGTTGCATTGGCGAACTGATTATTTCGAGCTCCTTTGTGCATTTGCAAATAAGTTGTGTCAACATTCCATCAAGCCTTGTTACATTAACATAGAGTTATGCACTATGATCAAGCTATATTGGATGCAGACCGAACTGTCAGCTTTTGCAAAGATATTTGGCGGAAATGAATTGCATTTGCATCGGAAAAGGAGCCGATTTTCCACCAAGTAGCCTCCACGCCAAGGCTAATTCGTCCTCTAATCCAAACCGAGCCCTACACACAAGCACAAACACAGTGGATGATCAATTCAATTGGCGGATCGACCAAAAGCAAATAAAAAACAACGACCAAAAAAAATCAAGCAGAGGAAATTATAAAATGGTAGCACTAAGAATATCCAAAAGGCGCTCAGATCCTCAAACTGCGGAAAAACCCTAAATCCGCCTCTATCTCCAACGATTGCCACGTAGACACTCCTCTCACTGCCACGTTGGTTTTTTTTTTAAGTTCAAATATAAGTATCTGTATTGCATAGTTTACGGTGACTAGTGGAGCTTGGCAAAGCCTTGTGAGTGTTGGTGGTTTGGGGTTCGACCCCAACAAAAGACATTGGCTATTGAAGTTAGGGAAAATTTTAGCGCAGAACGCCACATTTAGCGTAAAAAACCTTCCCTAAGTCCCTCGTAATAGCTAAACCACACTACAAAAATAGAGGAGAAAACCCTATTTAGGGCTAAAGTTTTTTTCTCCCAAATAGCTCAGTTTTTTATTTTAAACATTTTTTTTTACTGAAGGGGGGTGCTTGAGAAATGCAATTTCAACTACTTTTTGCAGTTTTTTACACTACAACCCGTATTGATCTCCGAAGGCCACCAGGGCCTCGATAAACAAAAAAACATTTCCTGTCATTAATTTTTTCTGCATATTGGATGCAATTGTAATATTTCAATGTATTTTTCAGTGGATTGTACTAATTTGCAGGTTTCTATATTCAACTGTAAAATTTGTAACTGCTAAAAACTAGAAAAGCATTGTAAATAAAATCAGTGATTTTTTTTTTTGATTTTGTAACACTCACGAGATCTTCGGATCTCATTCGCAGCATTCAGTATAAACAATGCCTCTGGGAAGCGCTTATAGGTAAATTCGTCGAGACTACTACGCCACTTAATTCCTAATATAGCTGCACCAATTTTGTTTGGGCATCGTCCCTATAAATCGATGGGGAGTAATAAGGACATAGTGCACACACTTTGAGCCCTCTCATTTGTCTGTGAATGATTACACAACATAAATCAAGAAACTGAAATTATCCAAGTATATAGAAAAGTTACGTGCGCATATGAGGATATTTCTTTGAGTCGGTGTCAATAATCACATAGCACCATTTTAGTACTATCTTAGTACCATGTATCGAATTCTTTCACGTACGTTAACACCTCTTTCATGTACTACCGAGTATATAGAAAGGGTGAGCTTCTTCTATGTACTGAAGAGTATATCAAAGGGTGGGTATATAGAAAGGTTCGGTATATCGGAGTGACAATATATAAATTAGGAGACCATATACTTGGAGTGATAAGATCCTTACCCTTTGTCAGTTGATTCTACAAAATGGGCACCAATGCCCCCAAATTCTTTCTTCCAGATTCACAACTTCTAAGAGGAAATAACTATGTAGCATGGAAGACAAAAATCAAGAAATAACTTGAGTTTGAAGACATTTGTAATTTTTTGGGTGGTTCAGTAACCATATCAACAATTGATCCAACCCAACAGGGACAATTTGATTAACCCAATCAAAAGGCTAAGCTGATAATCTTGTTTTCAGTGTCTAATGACATGTAACCCCACATTCGTGATATCAAATCAGCCAAAGAAGCATGTGATAAATTGAGCATAGTGTATGAGGCTGAGGAGAAGAATACAATACTGAATTTGCAGAGTCAGTTACACACATTGAAGCTCAAACAAAAGGATAAATTAGAATATTTCCTAAGAAGAGTTGCAGAATTAAGGGAATCACTTCTAGCCCTGGGAGAGGAGGTCACCGATATAGCTCTCATTCTCATTGTTGTGAGAGCACTTCCTCCTTCATATCAATTTTTTGTGACAACACTAAACTTTTCATATCATACAATTAGCTTTATCAAGTTGGTCAATCTACTGCAACTAGAGGAAGCTATGTACAACAAAGATGCCAAAGAGGAGCAGACACTTTCTTCTCATCAGAAATGGAAAGGAAAAGGAAAATCTAATTCTTCTCAAAAGTCCCAACCACAAAATCAACATGGGGACAAACAGAATAAGAATAAGAATAAATGTCCTATCTGTAAGAGAGAACATGATATAAAATATTGTTGGTTCAATACCTATAAGAAAGGTTCATCAAGTCATTCTAGACCTCAAAATCAACAATCTCATAAGGGGCATTCTAACTATAATTAAGGGTAGAAGAAGGGGAACTGGCGAAGAAAACCCCATCAGCAAGGAAATATAGTTGAATAATAAGAAAATTCAAATAATGAAGACTTCTTGTACACTACTTGATGAAGTGAACCTTCCACATCATCTAGTGATGTGTGGTATGCTAAGTCAGGAGCCACTCGATACATGACCGGTCACAGAGACTGGTTTATCAAAATGAGGGAAACGCCTTCAAAAAATCATGGTTCATTAGGTGATGATTCTTCATACATTGTGTAGGGGATTGGGAACATTTCTCTACCTCTTGGTTCATGCAATTGTAGATTCTGATGTTTTATATGTCCCTAGGTTAAAAAAAAAATCTACTATCAGTTAGTCATCTTCTAGATCACAATCTGAAGATTGTCTTTGATAGTCATTCCGGAAAGAAAATGTGTTTAATTCTAAAAAAATCACGAGGCTCAAAAATTGTTGCAAAAGCCTCTAATGTGGGACGTATGTTCTAGCTTGATATTGTCCATAGAGATGATCAGGCACTTGTGGCTAAGAATTATACCTCCACACAGTTGTGGCATCAGAGACTTAGTCACATTATTTTCAAGTATCTCGAAACACTTCACTGGTATAACATGGTAAAAGGATTGACATCTCTCCAAAAGGATAATAGTAAGTGTCCTCATTGCCTAGTAGGAAAAAAAACATAGAGCTTCATTCCAGAAAATTACTTATCAAGCTCATCGTAAACTTGATTTGGTTCATACAGATCTTTGCAGTCTAATGTAACCGAGTCATTCTATATTTCAATACTTCATGCTTCGTGTTGATGACTACTCGAGAAAAATGTGGATATATTGTCTTCGTAATAAAAGTGATTCTTCTGAGACCTTCAAAAAGTTCAAAGTGGCTATAGAGAATGAGACTGGTCGTCACATCAAATCTCTCTGCTCATATTGAGGGGTAGAATTCATCAATAAGGAGTTCAAATCCTACCTACAAGCTCATGGGATTTGTCGACAAATGCCTCCTCCACACACACCGCAACAGAATATTGTTGTTGAGAGAAGAAATCATACTATCATGAAAATGGTGCGTTGCATGATCGATGATTCTAGAATGATGAGGAAATTTTGGGAAGAAGTTGCAAAGACAGTTGTATATTTGTTGAAAAGAGTGCCCATAGTTTCTCTTGATGGATTAACACCATATGAAGCATGGTTGAAGTGAAAACCATCTGTTTCACACCAGATAGTATTCGGGTGTAAAGCAAGTATGCACATACCTAAGCAGAACATAAAGAAGTTGGATATGAAATCACAAAAAATCATCTTCAATGGCTACAGTGAAGAGACTCTTGGGTACATATTGATGGATCTGAAGACCAAGAAAGTCTACACCAACATAGATGTTGATTATTTTGAGAAGAAGGAAGAAGATAATCATCTGCTAGACTCATCTAATGTAGAGTTTTCACCTGTTTTAAAAATAGCAGTTGATGTTCCCACAGATGATGATAGTGGTGATGGGGATTATGGTAATGATAAGATAAGACCATAACCCATGAGAACATTTCAAAATATACCCAAGTGATATACAAACATGATACGAGATGCAAGATTGGATGCTCCACTTGATACATCCACCACTGGACCACATACTCGCAGTAAAGCATGAGAAGAGTTAAAATTTTCTTTGATGAGTAGAGTTATTGAATGTGATGATCTATCTACAGTTCAGGAAGCCCTATAGTCAAAATTTTGGAAAAATGCCATGGATAGTGAGTATCAGTCAGTGATGAAAAACAACACTTGGGAGCTTGTTGATCTTCCACCAGGGAAGAAATCCATTGGTTACAAATGAATATTCAAAACAAAGTACAAAGAAGATGGGACTATAGACAACTACAAAGAAAGACTGGTAGCAAAGGGGTATGTACAAAAAGAAGGCATTGATTATGAGGAGACATTTACTCCCACAACTAAGATCAAAATGATCAAGATGATCTCTGCTCTAGCTACACAGTTTGGTTAGAAAGTCCATCAAATGGACGTAAAGAGTGCCTTCATAAACGAATATTTACAAGAAGTCTACATGACTCAACCTTAGGGATATGTTGTACCTAGAGAAGAAACAAAGGTATAAAAAATCAGGAAATATATGTATGGCCTTAATCTGGCACCCCAGGCTTCGTACATCAAAATTGATGAGCATCTTGTACGAAATGGATTTTTCATAAATGCATATGATCCCAATCTTTACCTCAAAAATTATGGGGAGAGATTGTGATTGTTATTGTCTATGTTGATGATCTAGTCATCACTACAATTTCAGTGAAGATGATTGATGCAACAAAGAAAGATCTTAATCGATCGTTCGACATGACAGATCTTTGGTTGATGCACTACTGTCTTATACTAGAAGTATGGTAGAAAGAGAATTAGCTATGTGTTTCTCAGTTAAAGTATAGCAAGACAACACTCAAGAAATTTAAGATGATGGATTACATACCTATTGCTACACCTATGAAGAACAAATTGTCGTTATCTCATTTAGATCCTTCTCCTGTGGTAAATACAACTCTCTATCGGTGATTGATTGGGATTCTCATTTACTTGACCTAAACTCAACCAGATATCAGATTTCTAGTGATATATCTATCTAGGTTCATGCAGTAACCCAAAGTTTTTCAATAGAAGGTAACAAGGCAGGTCTTGATATATCTCAAGGGATTAGTGGATCTTGATCTAGAATACAAGAATTATCAATTCTTCTTGACTGGATATTCAAATTCAAATCATCCAGGAAACATTGATGACATGAAATCTACTTGAGGATTTTTATTCTTATTGGGATCTCAACCGATATCATGGGGAAGCAAGAAATAACACATTGTTTCTCACTCTTCTATAGAAGTTGAATATCGTGTTGTAGGTGAAGCTATCTGTGAAGTTATATGGCTACATCGCATATTGGAAGGACTTGGAATACTAGAGGACAAACCTACCACTATGTATGTAGACCATGAAGGTGTTATCAAACTTGTTCGCATTCTATTTTTTCATGAGAGAACAAAACACATTGAGGTACATGTACATTTCATATGCGAGGATGTCTTGAAACACAATATATAACTTCATTTTTGTCCAACGTCTGAACAACGAGAAAATATCTTCACAAAGTCACTTACACATGACAAATTTGAGTTTCTCAAAGAGTTCCTCTCTGCATCACTTGATAAAATTAAAAATTAAGGGGGGGGGGGAATGTTAGGTAAATCATAGATACCTAGGTTAATTTTTCTTTTACTAGGTAATTATATTATTGTTGTAAGTTGTTATAAACCATATTGTAATTGTATTTTGGGAATAGTATTCCCATAACCTATTTTAGAGTTGTTATATGGTTTAAACCAATTATTTGTAATTTTGTGTAAATGGGTATATTTATTGTTGCATTTTTGGAACATCTAATTTGTCTACACATGGTTGTCCAATATCTATAAATAGTGCAGCCCAACTATTGTAACTTGATTTTCCTGAATATTAACAAAATTGTGAGGCTTCCACCCCTCTTATACAATTCCACTAGCAATATAAAATAGATTCCAAAAATGGGTCCCAAAAATTGAGTATCCTTATAAGGTACCCATGCATAGAAGGGAAATATCTCTAAAATAAGAAGAGAGGAGAATAAGGAGATAGGAGAAAAACAAAATAATCCATAAGCATATCTCAACTATGCAACGCTAGGAAGTCTCCAAGAAGTGTGTTGATGACATGGTCCTCATCTAGTGGACTAAATAAGAACCAACTGCACCAAACTATGTTCCTTCCCTGAGGAAGAACAAAAATTGAATACTAGATGTCTATCCACTCCATGAAGGAAATTGAAGGTAGTGGTATGAATAAATTTGAATCTAGTCCATGGGAATGTGACATAGGTCTAGCAAATGAGTGCATAAGAATTGAAGATAAAGGGACAAGTACAAAACCGTAAGAGTGTGAAAGAGGAACATCCACTCAAATAATGCTCAAGTAAAGTTAATACAACAACCCCAACAAAAGAAAGAGGATCCAAAAGAAAAGGTGGATTAATGAAGATATCTTGAAAAGTGGAAGTGATAAGATTCCTAGAACCAACACTCCTAACAAAGTAGATGAGGATCTCCTCCAAAACACATGTAGAAGGATGATGAAATCCCTATATTGCATCACAATTAGGTATTGCAAAGAGATGAAAAAGGTTTTGCAGGTACTTATTTTAATGAGGGTGCTTGATGAAAAGAAGAGCGATGTCTAAAATGTATGAATCATCCATACATGAAGGAAGAGGAATGGAAAAGGCCTCGCACACTGGCAGTGGAAAGTAGAAAGATTTAATAAATGTATGAAGCTAGGAAAAGGACTTCTCGATATCTGATGGGAAGGGAGGAGTGTCGACATAGTTTTGAAAGGTGAGAGAAGGAGGATAGGAGTCCTCAGTAACACTCTCATCATAAGAAATAGAAGAAAAATCCTCATCCTTTGAGATAGAAGTGAGTTTGTGTCAATGGAATTGTCATCACATGAAGAAAAAGAGGACACAACTATATTAGAAACAAAAATAGTGGTTCATCATTATGTGAAGGGTCTCCTAACAAGGATAAAAATATGATTCACATGGTATGGGGAGGATCTGAGTTTGGCACATGAAGGTGGACATGTATAGAGACATGTAACATTAAATAACCAATAAAATGGTTGCACATGTTGAGATAGTCCTCAAGATGATAAGTATCAGTGGGTGCGGGTATTTGTCCATGAAAAAGGGGGTAAGGTCCTTATAGGTGAAATATCATTCCATAGAAGCACACCATGATGTATATTTATCTTTCCCAAGAAGAATTGGTGGAGGTTGTAATGTGATCCTATGATGCTCAAGTCTAGAAAGAGAATCCTCCATGGTTTCGAAGAAAGAAGTGTAATATGCACAAGAAGAGCGTGTTTGGATACAAACATGGTTATAAGAAGTCATACTTAGCCGAGAATGCATCTATGTCACCCAAAAACAATGATAACCCCCTTTTTTATGCCATTTTAATTAGTGTATGATTACAATAGGGTGAGTTTGTGCAATTTTGGAAAATTGACCGCTCACCTTGCTTTTGACAAGAAGTACGAGTCAAAAGTAGAGGAACGACATGTAATCAAACATAAAATGGCGTAAGGAAAAAAGGTTAAAAATACTGCTCATTGTTAGAGAAGGTGTCTCACTTTACAAAGTAAGGGGCTCTCTTTTCGTAAGGAGGAGGTAGACACAATCACTAGCTACTGGAAAATAAGAGCACTACAATGCAATGAGCCAGGAAAAAAGTATTGAAAAATCCCAATAAGCCTATATAGAGACCTGGAAATAAGCACTCCCCCCTTAACAGTGATGAATTTAATTATTTCCCCATTAATTAGGTTTTAATAATGTTGAAATAAGGGAAAAAAGGAAAAAAATCAAGAAGGGAGTACTAAAGGGGTCCAAAGCGATGGTGAGCTAATAATAACTCGTGATCTACAGAAGGAGCTCGGTGGGTGAGTTGGTTAGATAACCTAGCTGAGTTAGCTTGGAAAGTTGGTTGCACAAGGAGTTAGGTGTAACAGTTGTAAGGATCTCCGTTAAACACATCAGAGTGCCAGGTTGAATGAGAAATGCGTTGAATATTGTCAAGGAAATTTTTCGAATGGAAGGTGATCTTTGTAGTGCTAGGCACCAAACTAGAAGAAGAACCTGGTAATAATAGTGTAGCATTAGAACACCTGAGGCACACATGATGCGATGCACATAGATAAGGTTGAAGGGATCCTACATGCTAAGAGGTGGGAACACAACGACGAATACGAGAAAGGAGAAAAAGAGCATGAAAAAGTTACGAAGAAGATGATGAACTATAGAGATGATGAGTAAAATAGGGGTCCAATGAGCCCGAAGGTTGACGGTGATATGACATCAGAGGTATCAATGAAAAACTAGATCGGAGTGAGCGAATGAAAAAAACACACGGTCCAAGCACAAAAAATGTCCAAAAGCAGGGAGGCTCAATTCGAAGGTGTCAAGAGGCTTTAAAAAGCAACATTAACCCAAGGCAAGAATTGGGGAGCCCAAACTAGGGGATGTAGAAAGAAATAAATCATGAGCCATGGATCAACAACCTAAGGCCAAAAATGGCATGTAGGGGTGATACAAAACCACGAGTGGTTGAAAAATCCCAAAAATAGTAGAGGTTGAGTTAAGGCCAAAACATCAAATGAAGCTAGTGCATCACAAAAAATTCAAATCAATTTTGGAGGAAGGGGCAAGCTGGGAGAGACAGCTCAGTTCCTAGCACAATGAGCCAGGGCTGCGTTGGGCATTAAAATTATCATTTTCACCTCCTTAAAACTAGCACTTTTAAACTCAATAAATCACACTATAACCTCATATTTGCAACCTAAACCTTTAATAAACCTCATGAACAACATATATACCTAGAAACCCATGAAGCAACATTGAACAAACTTGAACAAGATTTTTAAACCCAAATCAATGTAATTAGAGCACAAATGGAATAGCCATTATGAAACTTGCACACAAAACCTAAGAATCACAAATAGAGAGAAAGAGGGAAACTGTAGACATTGAGTAGCACCGATCCCAAAAATGTGCACTCTGATACCATGATGAGGAAATCAAAAACATGTGAACATAAGGATCTTAGGTATAACACAAACATCAACTGAGTTGTAATCTTGTAGCATGGGGAGCTTGCATGGGGGAGAAAACATGAACCATGGAAATGTGAATGCAAAAATTGAAAGAGAAAAATATCATGTGCCTCTCATGGATCTGAAAAAAATTAAGGGATACAAATAGGGGGTGTTGTGTAAATCCTAGTGCATGTAATCACAGCTCCTCAAGTGGACAATGGAAGTTACATTCTCAGAATGGAAGTAACTCCAATATGACACACTAACACAATGACACGTAAGGAGTCTATCATAACCCCTGTGACACGTAGACCTATGACCTCACCTAAGTAAGATAACTCACCATGTGATGTGGAAAATGAATCACACCAACAATGACCTCCTTATGGGAAGGTGTATTGGTGAGCATGCAACATGATATTACTTTAAAAGTCATTGGGGGGTTTTTTATCCTTTTATACCATGACGGGAGGAATTTAAGTGTCAATCAGAGTATACTTAGACCAATCTTCGAGAAGGATGTGATCAGATTTTCCAAATGCTCGTTTGTGTTCTTCTCTCTCAACAAAAAAATCTTTTATTCTTTTACACGTAATGGCTCTCCCTATCACAATTTGGTTAGATATTAATTTATTAGTTCACCTTCAAATCTAATTTAAGATTAATTGGCGCAGGGCCCCTTTCTACGTCCCTATGAATAAAGTATTTCTTGATGTATCCTTTCTGAGTCAACTGGGGGTGGCCCCTCCTATTGCTAAAGTTTTAAGTGTTGCACCACATCTACCTTTTTTTGTGAGCTTGATTGAGTGGTGGGAAACATTGATTTAGCGCACCACCTAACTCCTTAGCCAATTTGGTAAGCAGGTTTCTCTGGTCTTTAAACATGAAAAATATACTCTACACAAAGAATTTTGGAGGGTATATGTACTCCATGAATCGAATCCTTTCAACACCCCACTTCAATTACAGGATGCCAACAATTGGCATACGCTCAAACACATGCAATATCACTCTGCCCGTAGAACTCAAATCCGATCGAGGTTACATTGGCTTAAGGTGGTAGAAAAAGCTTCTAAAAAATTCTTAAAATCCCTTTGTGCCAAGCATGCTCATCAACAGATTAAATCCATTTATGTGGCTCAAACATGAGAAACATATTTTCTCGAGAATCTAAATTATTTTGTAGAACATTAAAATTTTGTTTTCCAAGCACAAGAGTCCTCTAATGAGCAATATACTGCATTGCAGTAGTGAATTTATGTTGCACTTGTCAAGCTCTCTTCTAAATATAATGCTCTTGGAAATGCCCCTCTTTCTTTGGATAAACTCTATGATGTGATGTTTTTTCTCACTACATATAAATATTTTGGATAGTATGACTATCTGTGTGAATTATACAAAACTACTTAGTGTTTTATTCATCACCACTAACTTCGAGTCTACAATGAAGCTATCAAATCAAATTCTTTAGGGAGTTTCATCAATCAGGGCAACATTCATTTTATCCCAAAAGTAGGTGATCCTGAGCTCATAACTAGTTGGTGACCTATCACACTATCGAATGTTTATTATTAAATTATTGTCAAGGCCCTTACGCGTCTCATTTCTTAATTTTTTGTTTGTTTCCTAAGATTTTCTGACCAGATTAGATGGGATTTGTTAAAGGATATTATATTCTAGATAATCTCATGCAGTCTGAGAAGGAATGGAATGGGCTCGTTTGTCTCTACAATGGCCTCTATTTTATAATTTAAAAAGGCTTACAATTGTATTGAATGGAATTTCATTCTAGCCGTGCTCAAAACATTATCCTTTGGTGAATTATTTACATCCACTATCCAGTCACTGTTTCCTAATGCTTCTGCTTGCCTCACTATCAATTGACAACAATCCTCTAGTGTTCTCATTTTCTGATACATCATACAAGGGAGCCCTCTTATGCCTACACTTTTTGTTATAGTCACTGATGATTTTGGTTACATCATTGCTAGGTGTTTTGAACAAGGTCACATTCAATGAATTGTTTTATCAGATCATTCTACTCAGCTTATTTATGGGCACTTTTTTATGATTATTTTCTTATCGTTGTTGAACATGATTACAATTTAGTGGAAGCTTTTGATTGTCTTGACATATTATGTCTTATAGGTCAGGAGCTAACAATCAGATGGCTAAAGCTTTGGGCTATCAGAAAAGTTAGTGGCGAATTCCTAACATGTTGAAATCCTACCCCTATAAGTGGATTGGGTAGGGAGAGAAATTTTAACTTTTGGGAATACCTTTCTCCTTTGATAGTGATTCTAATACTCTATTACAATATGGGATTGAAAAATTTAAGCATAAAATTTCATGGTGGTCTTCCAAATCTCTCTCCTTAGCCGCTACATTTCATATGTGTACTAAGATGCTTGCTACTACCCATGTTTATTACTCTACTTTTTGGTGCCCATCTCGGGCTTACTTTTCTAATCTTGTCAAGTTTCTCTAGGATTACCTTTGGTGTATAAGTTCTCATTCAACTGTCTCTCATCAGGTCACTTGGGAGGGTTTTTATCTCCTTCATGATTAGGGCGGCATGAGAATAATGGATGTCTATAGGAAACACATCACCTTATGTTCAAAATGGGTGGTGTGATGCATCTCTAGTAATCAAGCTTGGAAAATTATGCTTCACCATTAAATTGCTTCTGGTTCCCCTTATGGAAAAATATGTTGGGCTGATATAGGGTTACATATCTTAATTATCACCAAGGCACTTGTTAAGATTGTTGGTGCATTCTTCACCAAGAGCATATGGTAGGCCTTTGAATTTATGAATTCGTTGATATGTTGGATTAGAAATGTCTTTCACACCAAGATTTCCTTCACTTCCTATAACATTTGGTGGTATCCCTTTATCAATGAAGATAGTATAATGTTTGATGAAACTTCGGGCTTCAAAGCTCTTTATTTATCTCGAAAAGTTATCCACACTATTCAAGATTTGGTTTCCCATAGAGAATGGATTTCATAGCTTGAGCTCAAGATGAGATTCAATATTTCCATTTTATACCTTCCATCTATCCACTGAATTCAATATTTTATACCAGATGTCATTCTTCACAAACTAGGATGTAAACCTCTAGATGTGTTATCCCCGTTTTGAGTTCACGACAAAACGATCGGATAACCCCTCCGAAATTTTCAAAGTTGATTTTGTTTTGTGGCCTCTTTTTAAGAAAATCAGGTTTTCGGGTTTTACCAACAGCTTGACATGAGTTTTAACATGCTTTATGTCGACTGTCTTCCGAAATCCGAAACCCGCCTTGTATTGTGTAAATTAGGTTTTCGGACCCCTGGCGCATCGGAACATCCATAATCCAAAACATGTTTTATTCATCATGTTTTCCGATTCCCGAAGTCTGCTTAATCCTTTGTATCGGGTTTTCGGGGCTATATTGCATCTAAGCACCTCACGTTTTATGCATCATGATTTCCGAAACCTGAAACCCGAATTTCACTAAGTCCCCTCGTGTCGGGTTTTCGGACCTCCTAAACATGCTGACATGGCATTCATGCCGAGTGGTCGGTGAGTTGGCACGTGCCGTGCTAAAGTGTATTAATACCAATTTTCTTATAAATACGCGGATTTCCACGTCATTCTTACCATTCGTATTTTTAATTCGTGGAATTTTTGTGCGTGCTCTTTCGTTTTCAAAACCCGAAAACTCACCTTGCTTGATTGGATCATCTGTTTTCGATCTTACATTTCTCGAATTGGAGGTATTTTTCTTTCCCTTCTTTATTCTTGGTTTTTATGGATTGATTGAGCGTGATTTTTATTCCCAATTTTCTTGTCGGGTGTTGAAGGTTTTCTTTCCTTCTTCTTTCTGTGTTACTTTGGAAAGGGTTTTAGGTTTTTTGGGTTTTATCTCTTCTGAACTACACTTGGTTCTATTCTCTTGAAATTCTAATTATATGCATGATGCATGAATAACAAAAGGAGATGTGTATTTGGCATTCAAAGAAAAACCCTGTTTTTTGCTTTCTTGGGTTTTGAATGATTGTTTTGCAGAGCCAAAAACCGAAGTTGTATGACGGATTGGCGCGTCGGGGTTTTTGCCAAAGTTCGATCTCCACATGCGCGTCGGGGTTTTTCAAAGTTCGATCTCCACAGTGATGCGTCGGGGTTTCTCAAAGTTCCGATGTCAAAAGCAAGGGTTGCCGGTCTCGCCGAGTCCCGCATCAACGCAAAGTGTCGGGTATTGCCAAAGTTCCGACATATTCAAACTTGTCGGGTTCTCAGGGTTTTCCGACATCCTCCTCGGCGTGTCGGATTCTTCTATTCTTCCGGCATTTTCGGTCGATCAGAATTTTCAGTTGTGGATAACATCTCCTGAGTTCAAGCCTTCTTCCCTGCAACATTCTACATGTCGGACCCTGGTCCATCTCAGGAGAAGGCCGAGAAGTCTAGCAGGATGAAGTACAAATTCAAGAAGCCAGAATCTCCATCATATATTGATTGCAATCATGATATCAGGGACACTGAACTTGGCATATAGATATGGATGACTTCTGGAATAGGGTGAAGAGTTCCTCTCAAACCCCATGGATGACAGCTTTAGCTAAAAGTGGCTTGCCCCTTGCAGTAGGTTTTCCCATAGTCCGCCCAATGTCCAGAATTTGTTTTGGCTTGTGCGTCTAGTTATGACTCGGCTTCTCGTTCCGTGAAGAGCCAGGCTGGTGAGGTAGTGATCAGGCTAGATGGAGCGTATTTTGATGATCTTCTAAAACTACCTAATTTCGAAGAGTATGGGGACCTGAACATCAAGTCGGCTCAGAAGGCCTGGGATAGTAATCAGGAAGGCTGTATTAAGGATGTCAACAAAAAGTTCCTGATTAAGACTAAACCAGCAGTATCTAGATTTCCAAGGACTATCCCCAGATGTGATTTTATACAAGAAATCAATGATATTATCACCCTGTTGAGCTGGGTTTTTGGCTTGCCTGAATCAAATGTATTTCACGGATGGATGTATCAGTTTATGGTCACCATCAAGAAGAATCAGCAAGGGATTGACTGGGGGACCCTTATCAGCAATGAAATTGATTCTCAGATGACTACGGTTTTATCAACTGGAAAGTTTTATATGTTTTCATATGTGGCTTACGCAGCAGCCAGGATGAGGAACTATCCCGGGCTGGATACTAAGGGAAGCAGAACGACAAACCCAGTTTATAAATATTTCCCTCAAATAACAAAGAAGGGGTCCAAAGAACATTTTAGAAGGGTAAATGATGCCTTCTTCTACGAGAATATCTGCCGGCTGAACCCAGGGCTAAGAAAGACAAGAGTCTCAGACGAGGCTTGGACTGAAGTATCCAAATGGGGGTGTATCTTCTTGCAATTCAAGAAGTTTACATATCTTCGAACAGTCATGTACTCGGGGAGAGCCTTTCCGTCTGCCTCGCTATCCAGGAGATAGATTGATATTGATAGAGTTGGTCAGACAGCTGTTGGATTTTCACAAATTCCAACAAAGCAAGCATAAGGCAGCTGTATCCTTCCCAATTTCTATCGGGAGATATAC
This sequence comes from Taxus chinensis, assembly GCA_019776745.2. Lineage (NCBI taxonomy): Eukaryota > Viridiplantae > Streptophyta > Pinopsida > Cupressales > Taxaceae > Taxus > Taxus chinensis. The sequence continues at coordinate 140,253,715 of CM034153.1, forward strand.
TTGCTCGACAGTAGCAAAGGCCAAAATGTTGAATGCGAACTTTAGGAAAAATTGAAAAAGCATATGAAGTCTCGGGATGGTTTTGACATCCGAGGAGTGCTTAGAGCCTACGGAGCCCAACATCTGCATAGGCCTGACATTGAGGATATATGGGTTGATCTGCGTAACGAAGTTGCGGTTCGCAGAAAAAGATAATAGTAGGTTGACTATTAATGAGATTCAGACGCTAGAGCTTTCTGATTTTCCAGATGGCACGACTGACAATGAAAGTGTGTTGGATCTTTCTTATGATGGACTAAAGGAGGATCAATATGTTTCCCACCTATTGATTGGTCAGCCAGCGAAAAAGCCCTCTATTACAGATAGGTCGGCTCTCATTCTTGCTTGCACCAAAAAAATGGCTCTCCTCTTGGGGGATGAATTTTAAAGATGACAAGTTTCCAAAGTTGGCTGCTTCGGAGGTGGGGCCCTCCAAAAAGAAAAAGGACAAAGAATCTTCTGAGGGGCTTATAAAAATCAGGATTCCCAAGAAGAGGAAAGAAAGACAAATCTCTTCAATTATTTCTTCAGCTGAAACGGTGGTTGTGCCAGAATCACCAACACCACCAGAAATAGGAGAAATTAATTTGGAAGGAGGAAGCCAGCTTCTGTCTTCACCATTTGCTGATTGCTCAACTGGAGAGACCTTATCTCTTGCATTCAAGGCTTTGGAGTCTGAATCTGCACCTTCTCCCTCACAGCCACTTCTACCTCCTCATTCTCCATCCATTTCTGCATCCATGGCCAGTATTTCTCTGGACTCTCACCCCTCTCTGCTGGAACCCAAGTGATCACCAGTACGCCCCAACCTGTACCTCTCGTTGTTGCATCTACTACCACGTTGGCTACTGTTCCCCCTCCAATAGTAGGATCTTCTCCTCTTGAGAGTAGAATACCAGTTACTACAACATTGGTAATTTCCTCTGATACGCCACAATGGCTACTCGAGCAAACTCTGAGGAAGAGGAAAGTGATTGTACCCCTGCCAGCCTTTGATTTCGGCTCACTCAAGGCTTCTACTACGAAATCAGCCAAGAAACCCAAAACAGTTTCGAGGGTTTTGGTAGATGCTTCAGGAGATAAGTTCGCAGAGATTGCCACTCCCTCGGCTGACAAAACTAGAGAGGATAAAACCGCTTCTGATTATCAGATAACCAAGGTGGCTCTAGGGAAAGTGACAGCAGAAGGAGCGCAACAAGATGCATGGGCTTCCATAGACGTGCTGTGCCAAAAGTTGAAAGAAACAAAGGACAGCAGAAATGAGCTTAAGGAAAAAGTGGAGCAGTTGACAAAGATTTTGATTAAACACTCAAAACCCCTTGAATCCATACCACCTTCTTTTGTTTCTGCCGGGTTCGATTTCTCATCGGTGCCTACGATTGAGAAGATTGCTAAAAAAGGAAGGGTGGTTGATGAATGGATCCAAAAGTTGCTCCAACAGGGGAAGGAAGTAATTCAAGACGTGGTGAAGGTTCATGAGTCTTTGGGGGAGATTCAGAAAGAAGGAGAGAAGATGGATGAGGAATTCACTGAAGAAATTGGACAGCTTGATTTGACTTGTGAAGCTCTCCAAGTGCTAAAGCAATTACCAGCACACCTCTTGGTGGAAGAAGGTATTCTCCCACATACAGATAAACATTTCCAGCTGACCAAGGCAATCAGGTTCAGAGTAAGGATTCTCAATGAAGCCTGCAGCAAGTTGAGAGAATCAAGGGATAAATTGATTGATGGGAAAAGTGATTTGGAAGAAGAGTTGCTGAAGATTTGTCCAAAGGTTTCAGTTGGGAATTCAAGTACCCTATCAGCAGATGATCTTTTCAAACAAGTCCAAGAATCTATTCAGCATGAACCTGTACACGGATTTGACCTTGAAGTCATTGGTCAGTTTGTAAGGATTGAACATACGTTGGAGGCCTTAAGAAAGCTCAGCAAAAGATTGAAAAAGCTTCCCGGCAGTGCCATTGATATTCATGAGACCTGTGAAATGTGGAATGATCTTTCCACCGCACCTGATGAGAATGAAATGCAAGGCATTATTCAGAAGTTCCAGGAATTTCAGAACAAACAGTCTCAGCTGGAGGAAGAAAAAGAGAAAGGAGCAAAAGATGATGATTCGGATTAAGTCCCAACGTCACATGTCATTTCTATTTTTAGATTGACATGTCTTTTTTATTTCCGTTTTGTCATATTTTTGATTCATACTTTGACTTGATCTCCTGCGTGAGAATCATGCAAAACTGAACTCTAGTTAACATGTTATTTTTTAGGATCTGTCCTGTTTTATCTCTAGTTCCTTTTGTTATAAATAAGGGATGCCTGTGCATTCCAAAGGGTCGAGAATTTTTGGAGCATTAAGAGGCTATTGGAAAGGAGAAAAACTTTGTGTTTTCTTTCAATCATTTTGAAGAATAGGAGTTGATATTGTTTTACAGACTTTGTGTTGTGAAATATATCTTATTTAAGACAGTGTTCTTATGTTCATGATCTTAAGCTATTCTTTGCATAGAATCTCAGTGTTTCTAATTATCTCGGACATTACATCTGTGATCTAAAACTCGTATGATTATTTCGTGCTATGTGTTTACTCGAAAGAAAATACATTTCTCCCATTTCCTTTCTACCGTGCTTCTTTCAGTGTAACAGTTTCTAACCTATTTCATTTACGAAAGCAATATTCTTGAATCGTGTGAATGTGGATTTCAGGATTTCATCCCAACCCCCAATGGTTAGATTAGTGTGAATATTGTATATATTATTTACTGTGTTTTAGATTAGCAATAAACAGGTAGCCTCACCTGTCTTTGAGGAGGGATTTAATCCCATGTACTGTGGTTGAACCTCATATTTTGGTTTGACAAAATATCCAACCAACAAGATGCGTGGTGGCGAGATTGGTAGTGGAATAATAACATAACCTTTCTTCACTATAATGTCATCACTTTCTACCAGCTTCTTAATAATATTTCTCCATTTATTTCCAAACACAATGCTCATTGGGGTTTACAATAAACCCTAAATACATGGCTTCATCTGCTTTCTAGTGCCTACAACCCATTGCTTGAACCTAAAGTCAACCATTTTTATGGTGCCTTATTTATCAGGGTCTTCTTGTTGGGGAACGACTTAGTCGCATTGGCCTTCCCAATCCTAAGTGTCCCTTTTTTATAACCTAAATCTTTCGAATCATTTATTTTCGTATTTCCCCTATGATCAAGCCCTTTGGTCATGGATTCATACATTATTTCGACCCTGCCACCCTGAATTATTTCATTGGCGTGTGGGATTAATTTGAGACTTAAGTTCTTGACCAACTTATATTGATTCCTTGTGGAATTTAAAGCATGTATTCTCTTTCAGATTTGGAATGCTTGTAACTCTTCTATATTCTAGATAATTCATTATGTAGTTTTCTTTTCTAGTAATGATTAAGTGTCTATTTTTTCTGTTATGTGCATACAGATTCAAGCTCAAGCTTAAACAATTGCTTCAATTTTTTTCCATTTTAAGGAATTTATCACACATTGGGGAGCGTTCCTTGCATGATGAGTCATGACCATCTTGACCCTGTACTGCCACCACCTCAGCCATCTTTGCCACGTCCACCACCTCCGCAAGGAATGGGTCATAAAAGACACTCCTGTAGTCACTTTTCCACCTCTCACTGGGGTCTTCCTTCAGGTCCATCCTCTTTAGGGCTAGGCTAGAGTCCTCCTCTCTGAGGGAAGGAGGTGGCATATTCTCCATGGCGGACCTCTCCTTCGTATAGAGTTCTAAATTTTTCTCGCTCCCCACCCCCTTGTTGGGGAATTATAGTACCTATGTAAATGTAAATGACTGATTAGGATGGATGGAAAGTTGATCCTCCTTCAGCTGAACTAAGTGGAGATTTAATCCCTCCTTGGCATGATGCTCCTCCTCCCAGAGCACAAGATTATTCTTAAAGTTTTCTATTTTTTTGTAGTTCTTGTGTTTTCCTTTGTGGCATTCTCTTCTAGTCCTTTGGGAATTTTATGTTTCCCTCGCGGTGTTTTTGTGGGACTATGAGTATTCTAGCCACCCTTGTTCTTATAATTGTCTTATATTTTTTTAATATAACGAGAAGTTCCAATAGTAAATATATATATACATGTCTAAATAGATCCCTCTAAGCTTGTCTCGTGCTAGGGAACAAGTAATAGTTTCTTAAGAAAGTTTACAAAATTATACATGAAAAATAGATTCGACAAGATCTTAAAAATATAATGTTGAAGTTTCACTATAAGAAATAAATTTGGTTTCAAAACTAATTATTTTATTTGTAGAAAAAAATTCCTTGTGCTCTTTTTCATGATATAATGTAAACATGAAAGCCTAAAGAACTATCCATGAAATAAATAAAAAAATCTGAACATCTTGATTGCTAATATTAGTTTCATGTTTAATGGATTTCTTTATTTTAGTCAACTCATGGTATTTAAAGATTTAACGTTCACAATTTTCTTAATATTTCCATCTGAATGTATGTCCCCCAAAAATCATGAGTAATACTTGCGCATTTAGATAAATCCAAACTACACAAGTACAATTCTTAAATAACCATAATTTTTCATGGATATAAATGGACTAAATCATGTCTTCAAACTATTAAATATGACCGTGTCTATTAATAAAATCACATTTTTCTCAATTTCATTTACTCCAACCACACTTTAGGAAGGTATGGATAGAAATATTTATTAAGTAAAATGACTCATGTTTTATGACTACGGGAATAATTCTATTTTGGCATCACTATAGTCGATATACCGATTCCAATTTTCAGATTTATAAATTTACACTCATAAAAGTATTAAGTAGTAAAGGATTAGTCTTGTAAACAGAGGGGGATTAAGTCTTAGACAAACTAGGCAGTTGCTTAGGGCACCAGCAGTTAGGGGGCGCCTGAATCTAAAAATTTCCTTTTTTTCGGTTAATTTTAGAACTTAACTTTAAAATAATTTATCTGAAGATTTTATATTGATCAACCCATTGATAGATATTATTGTATAGTAACATAAATTTCACGCATACACATAAAAATGCTTCGTAATTTTTTGCAAGTAAAAGAAAATATCACATATTTATAAGCACATATGATTTTGTTGGTATTGTTACTCATTCTTTGATGTAGCTCCAGATTATGTAGGTGTGTACTTTGTTTTAGAAAAAGGTTAATGTATTTTTTATAATGTCATTGGTGTATCTACTAGAGGTGATATAATTGAAGGAAAAAAATATTTTGTTTTCTATTCTTAATTTTTTGGGAAAAATTCTATTATTTTGTTATGGAGGAATTCGTAGTCCTGGTCTGAATACGACTCTTCACAAAACCATGGGAGCTACATAAACATTTTTTTTTCTTTGCAAAGAAATGGTGCTTTATTTCAGGGTAGAGTTATTGTCACCTACTTGATATGGCTAAATCAGACTTGTAAGAAGCCTCGTATAAAATATTGATTTTTTTGGATTTTGAGCATCTGCTACGATTAATGTTTTCCATCCACAATATTTTTAATCCTTATGTGATAATTTATTAATATATTTTTATTATTATTTTATTATGAACATGATGTAAATTTAAAAATAAAAGAATATAGACATGTTTTAATTATTTACTTTATGGAAAAAATATATTAACTAAATTTGTGAGGAGGGCGTCCTCTTAAACTATTGCCCAGGGTGCTCCCAACCTTTAATTCGGCCCTTCTTGTAAATGTACAAAAGCTTTTTTGTGTTGTAAAATCAGTTCAAAGAATTTACTTAAGATCTATATTTGGCAAGGTGAAGTAAGAAATTTATTTAGCAGCAATAGAGAAATAGAAGGGATGGCTGAGAAAGACAACATTCTCATCCTGCATCCAACTAACCATTTGAACACACGAGTCAATATGAGCGTTATGTAGATATGAAAATAGATAATGGCCTTTTTGTAACCGTGAAGTCATCATCATGTTCGATGTAGTGTAGGTAATAAAAAATTTATATGTTGCTTCAAAAGAAAAAACTTGAATGGAATGGTGGATGTGAGATTCAAGAATGAAAATTTAATAACCGAACCCTTTATTTGAATACACTACATGAAAGTAAAGTTTAAGCTAAGATTATTTATACCTAAGAAAATGTTTGAAATCACATCATTTAATGACAGAAATTCATATTATTTGAGATATATTGAATCAACTTTATTTATTAGTTTAGATTGTTACGTTAGGAGGCATTTTATGATGATAGTGGAAGTGGAGGTAGGCCATAAGATCTAGGAGATGTTGATAATTAACCGATGATTGTAAATTTAACATTCAAAATTTCATTTTTAAATTTGAAGTAAATTTTCAACCATGAGTCGTACATTTACAAATCTTAGTAAAATAAATTAATTTGAAATAATAATAATATTTTTCCCTATGAAATTGTAATTTATGTTTTCCATTTATCACCATTTTCTTCAATATTAATTGTAAATGTCACACTTCTCTATCACATGGATGAGTCATGATGATTTTTATGCCGAAGACATTCCATGTCAAAATCGGGGCTAGCTGATTCTTACACATTTCATTAGGTGGATGAAAGAGATTAAAATTTCAAGGATGCGTTTAAATCTAATGAATCTAAAATTTGTACCTATCCTTTTCATCACACGTACAAAGACTATTACAGTGATCATCATTATGCTCTCCCTCCGTTAATGTTATTGTCTAGAGAATTTATCACCCTATAGGAGAGAGCGTAAAGTTGAGAATCTAGATGGGAGGACTCCCTCTGGTGGTTTTAATTACCTCTTTTACTTTTTACATATCGTCAGGTTATACTAAGTCGTCTACCAGAACTGAACATTGCTTAGAACTATTTCTACCATCAGAGAGAGGGGTTCATGTGTTTCCTTACAAAAATATGTCAAAAGCAATTCCAAATGCTTGATATATTCCATAAAGAGGGTGATGGTGGTGCAACATATCACCATGAATAGTTGGAAAAAACAATTGTGAAAGCAAGCAAGGTGGCACAAACTTCACAAACTTAATATAGAGTATGGTTGGGTAAGAAGTTTGTTGAATTTTTTTTTCGTAGCCCATTGGTTTTCCTTTAATTTGTAAAAGTTATGGTTATGGAGATTTTGCAGATGTATGTATGGCGGAGCCTATCTCTCATGAAGGTTCACAAGGAGATAGGTGGATTTAAACCGGTGACCTCCAAAAAAATAGGTAGGAGGCCAACCACCGTGCCACAACATTTACTAAGTTTTATTTCGAAAGGGTGTGAAGAGCAAGTGTTGAAGACATGGATGGTGGCTCGTGATTTTCAGCCATAGTACATCATAGTGAGGTCTCTTTAGAATTCAGCAACACGAATGGAAGTGATACCTCGCATTGCATTTTCTTTAGTCAAACTCAAATTCCAGGGATATAAGAGTATTGTGATGTATACTAATGGCCCAGATAATTAAAGGCAGGCCACATTCTTGATTCAGCATGTTTTCAACTTTGTAGGATGGAATGTCATATGCTGGAGATGGATCACAATTGTTGTGTACTTTCCAAGATGGAAGAATGCGAAAAAAATTCTTTTTTTTGGAGGATTTCTAGAGGAGGTACACCATGGTGTTCAAATATGGCTTGTAAAGCAATATTACTCTCTAATATGAATAAATGTTGATTGTTTGCATCCCTACCAGAGTCAGATCATGCGCTCACATATGCTTGTAGAGAATATCAAAGATGTTTATGACAAGTTTCTCAAAATGTTGCAAAATGTTGTGTTGTTTTCCAACAAAGTTTTTCTTTTTCAGAATGTTTTGTTGTCTTCTCAGGGTTTCTAAGTTGAATTGCTACAATGGTAATCGAAATGCCTCACACGATTAAACAAAATTCATCAAGTACCATGAAGTTTTGGAGTTGATATCCATGCTTGGAGAAAGTACAAGAAGTCTATGTGTAGATTATTATGTCCAAGACCGAAATGTCCATATCAATAACATATTTTTTTATTTCTCTTTAATTCGTTTGTCATTTTTCATGTATTTTTCTTTTCATGGTCACCATTTTTTTCTGCGTTGCCTCTCTGTGGGGCCACATTTAGAGTAAGTTCATCATATCTTATATTTAAGAAATCAAATAATCTCTTTTAGACCTAGACATTACATGCACACTTTGATGGTTTTATTAGTAAACACGTAATCCTATGGTGAAAAGTAATGTGACAAGAAAGTATAGTTAGTATTTCTCCAACCACCATACCCATCCAACACCTATTCGATTTTCCCCATTTTCTATTTTGGCCCCTTCAAGTGCAAAGTGTCTCACGAGACGTGTAACAGAATCCCCCTTACATTTACGCAAGGGATGAAATCACAAAAAACTATTGACATTAGTGGTATCTAACTACCATTCCTTACATTTTGAGATTCCTTCGGTCAATTTGTAAAAATGGCACATGTTTGTAGGAAAGAAGACTTTCACATTGATTCCTCGCAAAATTCTACCCATCTTTGTGCTTTTCCCTCAAATCCCTACACCATCTCTCCTCTTCCTCTCCCGCGATTTCACTCCTTTCAGTTTTACTTCTTCAATACATCCCCTTCGACATTTCTATCACGCATTTCACAAGCGATTGCTAGTTTTTAATCACTAATGCACTATAAGAGTTGCAAAACTCTTTTAAAAAAACACCGGAACCTCTCGACCAGTTTATTGAAACGGCCGCCCAACAAAACTAATAAATAAGGCAGTCATTAAATTAAGAAGTTAGCTAGGAGAAAAGTCCCGAGTTTGATATTAAGAAATAAGTCACGAGAAGCTGAATTTCCTCGTAGTTAGTGAGCGACCAAATCTTTTGGATATAAATAGTTTTGAAAATGAATTTTATACACTGATTTTGCTTTTGCAGGTGGAGGATGTGCAGCGTATACGAAAGCATTGTTTATTTTTTTTCATATTCATACGAAATATGGGGAAGCGTGATGCTACCTAAGAGTAAAGGTAGACCAATAATTTACAGATTTATCAACACAGTAATATTTGCATCCCTAGTGCTCACATTCATTTGTCTTGTTTGAACTCCCCAAGGGAGGTAAACTAATGCTTATTAAATTTGTAGTGGCTATTGTTATGTGTTTCAATAATGTTGTTTCTCTGACTTAATTTCTGTTTGATAGACTTCTTAAAATATTTGCATCCCTATTGCTCACATTCATTTCTCTTGTTTGAACTCCACAAGGGAGGTAAACTAATGCTTATTAAATTTGTAGTGGCTATTGTTATGTGTTTCAATAATGTTGTTTCTCTGACTTAATTTCTGGTCGATAGACTTCTTAAATAAATATGCAAGTCCAAATGAAATCTTCTAAATTTGTCTTATGGTCGAAAACAAATTATAACCTTTGAGAAACAAATTTCAACTACTAGAAAACTGATGTGAGACATCATCATACAAATATAATAGTTTATTTGAAAATTAAACAATTTCAGGAGAACGAAATCTCTTGTGCTTTCTATGAGAATATCAATGCAAAATTGTAAAAAGATATTAATGAAAGGACAAGAAATATCTTAACATACTTGTTTGTTTGTAGTATATGCGTGTTTTATGGCTTTGTTTTGTTTAGGCTAGTCTTGATATTCAAAGATTTCATCGTCGCGGATTTTGTCAATATATCCATCTTAGTGTATATTCTGCAAAAGTCACGAGTAATACCTTGTTATAGATGAAAATAAAGATAAACTTTAATACCTACAATTAAAATATAATATGAAGAGTGTATCAGCTACAACTATAGATTAAGTAATGTCCACAACCTGAAGACTATGACAATATTGGTTAATAGAATCATATTTTCATTGATTCCAAAATTTTAAAAATAATTGTTTGACATATTCATTATGTGAAATGACCCATATTTTATGGTTAGGAGGGACATCTCTATTTTAGCATTATTATTATTGATTTAAGGGTTATAAATTTTCGGGTTTATACAATTCCACTAGTTAAAATCACTAATCAACTTGGTATTGTTTTTTTAATGATTTAGAATGTTTATTACATCATAAAAATAATTTCAAATTATACTTAGAAAGCATACTCGAGTCATGGTAGTAAGGCATTTAAACAAAATATATTTCAATGAGATTTTCTTGGATTAAGAAGCCATGAAGAATAAAAGGGGAAGGAAAAGAAAGAAACATACTCATCCTACACCTAACCAACAATTGGAATATTTGAGTCAATATGAACATCATTCAGACATGAAAATGAGTAGTTACGTATTTTTTAATCGTGAATTGATCATCATGCCACATGTGGTGTAGGAACATAACTTTCATAAGCTATTTCATAACAAAACACTTGAATGGAAAAGTGGCAGTTAGAATTATGTAATGAATTTTTTTCATTGAAAGATCAATTTAAATCAAATAAATCAATGCAAATTTTAATAAAGAAATATTCACATATAAGAAAAATTTATAAATCACATCACCTAATGGGAGTTATTTAGATAATTTGAGATCTATTTAATATTATTACCTCGTGAGAAATCTTATAATGGTATTTGAGGTCGAGGTGGATTGTAATGTACATGATATTTTAACAATAAATAGATGATAGTAAATTTGACATCGATTTGAATGTTGCATAAGGGTAGTTACAACCTTGAATTTTATGTTTTTTTATAATGGAACTAACTCTAATATAAGGACATATATTAAGTTTCTATACTACACAAAGTCGAGGAGAAGTATATCGAATCTTTTTCTTTCGTCTACTCTAACAATCAACTCATTTATTTTTATTATATGATACAAGTATTGAAAATACGTTTAAGGATACAATCATCTTCTTACACAATATTGAAACCTATTATTTTTATAGTAATTTGCAAACATTTTTTATTTTCCTAATAACCATTATTGAATAGAAGTTTATTTTTGACAAATAAGTCTTCCAGTATCATTGCTTGTGTTTTAATCATTTTATTTAATAAAATTACACTCAATTATAATCCTTGCTTCTCTAGGTAGTATAGGAGTTACCTTCCACTAATTTTGTTGGGATCCATGTTACAAATTATTAGTATCCTCTTAACATTTTCCATGCATGTAAACACATAGGGACAAAAAGTGAAAGAATGAAAATAATTTTTTTTTGGATTCCACATGCATAGAAGAATTCAATAGAAATATTAAGTTGGATAAAACTTAAAGGAAAAAATGAGGTAGATCCAGACACTAATAATATAATTAAGGATTCTTTTGAAGCATAGTGTCTATGTAATAATGTCTTTTCCTAGTTATGGGAGTTGATATTGTTCAACTAAACACACTCAGATAACCCTATTTCTCCTAGATTTATAACAAATGGTTTCTATATCAAACCCATTTCATGGTCCATGTTAACCTCAATATCCCAGTGTTCAATTTCAAGATTAGCATTGCAACCTTACATAAGTGGTTAATCTTATTTGAGGTATACTTATGTATGGATATATTCACTTATAAGAAGAATATCACCCTCATGAAATTAAAGATGTCCATTTCATTGTCCCCATGGTGGGAGACAAATTTCATTTATGCAAGTGTGTTTCATTTGTCTTTAATTTATTCTGTTGTATTGTTTTTATCTTTGTATTGTGAAAAATTATTGTGTTGTAAACCTACAGGTGTTTTATTCAATTATATTTATTTTTAATTCAGCATATGATTAAACATCCTAATGACAAGCTCGACACCCTCCATATGCATTGGTGTATCATAGCAATTGTGAGGCTTGGTACTTCATATAAATTTCATTTAAGCAAGGGTGTTTCTTTCAATACAAATTACGTTTATGCAACGGCAAGAATTTCATTTGTCTTTAATTCTTGGTCTACTTGTACCAATCTTTGAGAAGGATGTTTCATTGGGTATTATATTTTGATTGATTATTTAATAATTTTATCTTATGCAAGTGAAACTCTTTGATTAAAAGTAACATGTAATGGAGATCCCCTGTCACGGTATAGCCAAATGTAATGTTGTCATATCAAAGTCTGATCTTTTTTAAAAATATACAGGACGTGGGGGGCCTTTCAAAGTCTCGTCAAATCATTTTTTTCTTAATGAAATCAAAAGTAGCAGTCAACTCGAGGGTGGTCCACACAATAATCTGATGTGAAAGTTTGGAACATCAAAAGCACCACAGAAATACCTTTTGCTACACAGTTGAACCTGAGTTGTGGGAAGTAAAGGCATTTCAAAAATACTACTTGAATTGTGATGTAACATTTGGTAAGCATGTTGCTTAGGTGCGTAAGCGAGCGGACTCGGCTAAAGCAACATTTGATTCTAGAGGGTTTTTACCCACACTCAAATCCAATCCTCTATGATACCCCTCTTAAGTTACAAGCTAACAAAGCGAGATCGACAATAATGTGTCCCTCAATACGGATGAAGAATCTCACTCATCCTGAGGAGATAATAATCCAGTACATGAGGAAATGTATAAAATCTAGTGTGGTGGCATAGTTATGAGGTCATAACAAATGGGAGATATAGACTATCCTAGACTAACGTAAGAATTTTTGTGAGTGGATTTAAGCAATGTAATCTGAGGAACATAAAATAATGTAATAGGTCTAAGGATATAGGAATTCATATTGGAATCTTGATTACAAGTCATGATTTAGGGATTAATCTAATACTAATATTTTCAAGAGATTTATTTCCAGTTTTAGGTGTCTAATTTTGTCACTAGAGTGTATAATACATATATGGAAATCACAATAGGCATTAGAGTCAAAAGTTTTAATGGGATGCTTAATGAGAATTATATTAAAGGATGTTGTAAGTAGGTGGATTTCAAATTGTAAATAATTGTAAACTCATAGAAATATTGTGCGAACTAAATACAACGAAGAGTAATAATACTCAATATGGGTGTGCATGTAAGAGATGTACCTGCAACAGATATTATACTAACCATATGTCTAAATTGTAATATTATAAAGGGTAGCTAGATGATGAGTTCCAAAACTCATATATATATAGTTCACTGATAGTTGTAGCCAATTGAATGTAGACTAGATGTACCTTTCTACACTAGAATATGTAGGATCAATAAAGTAACAATACTAATTTGGGAGGTATCATATATGAACTCATGAGATGCAGCCAATTGGGAAGTCTGAGAATAAGTAGTTATGATAGAATTTGTGTATATGAATCTGTTAAAGGGTTTATGAACATGGTGGATAAATTCTCATTCAATCCTCCTCAATGTGGGAATTTATAAAATATCAATGAGAATGATCTAATTCATAGATAGTGAAACCTTCCCATGATTTCATGAGAACACTCAGTAGATAGCATCCAAACAATATTGGCAAATAAAAGTAAGTGGATAAATAAGTAAATAGAGGGAAGATCGAGAAATGAAAAATATTGAGAGTAGGTTTTTATAACTCGTTAGGAATCATCAAACAAAAATCCTATCATTACACATGTAGAATCTAGAACAACCATAATTGATATAGAAATAGATAAATTTAGTGAATTACAATCTGAAAGGATTGTAACGTGTATTATGTAAAATTTGCATAAGGTAAAATAGTAAAGTTAAATAGAAAATCTGTAACATTTTCCATTCAATAGGAGAAAGTATCATTAAAAAAAATCACATTAGACAATGTTACAAGATTTTAAGGAAGATAAGTATAGACTTTAATTGAGCTAACACATCTTGTCTAATGGAAACGATTATATCATACGGGTCACTAGAAATTTTGAGTTTCATTAGAACATGCATCAATGTGATTGTATATACCTATGATTGTGTAAAATTGTTTGGGTCATAATGTAAGAGATCTGAGATGAGGTTACTTTCTAAAGGAGAAGAGATTATAGCACATGTAGGGAGAAGAAAAGATATTGTGAAATTCAGAATTTCTACAGGTATCATTATGCAACTAAACAGATATATACTAACTTTTACGCGAGGGTGTAGTTATGAGGAAAAATTATTATCAAACGAGGAACTTTATAAAATCAATGTTTTGTGGTATTAGGATAAGTTAAATGAGATAAATGTAGAGTAAGATTTGAAATCATAGTAATGTAAGTTTAACAAAACCTCATTTAATTTGAATGAGGTAATTTGAATCAATAAACATGTATGTATTAATGTCAACATGTCTTAGTGAACATGAGATAATTATAAATCAACAATGCGGGTTCCACACTTAGATAATTCACACTCCAAAAATAAAGGATATGTTGGAAAATTTAATCTTTGCAGGGTAGGGTTTAGCTATCTCATAAGATATGATTTAGGATATTAATTATATAGGAAAACTGGTTTGAAAGTAAGGCAAGTATAAATGGAGTCTAAGTAAATGTTTATGTTTATGTAGATATCTGTAGTCTAATTGGATTACTTGGTTGCATATTGATTTTTAAATCAGGTTAAGAATTGTTATAGGAAGTTCACATTGGTGTTATGATTTTAAACTTGGAAATAAAATAGTTTCACTCAATTATTGGATTTTTAATTCAGAAGATGGGTTTGATAAATTACATAGCAAGTGTCGACACCACTTCCAGGATATCATTTACCCGTTTCATTTTGGATTATAGAAGTTCATCATGCAAGCTTGGTAAATTGAAAATTTAGTTTAGGTATGGAACCATACAGCAGTTTCAATTATGTTTATTTTTGATTCAGTAAATTCATAATTATGCAAGTATGTTTCAACATGTTTTAAAATCTACACAAATCTATGTGATCCACATATGAGGATTTATATGTATATACAAGCTAGAAAATATTGGTAGGAGTAACAGATACGAGATCTTATAGCCAGAACCTATTTGTATAAGAGATACCAAGCTTAACAGTTAACATACAGGAGATACTACATCAATAGACCTGTTGTGTAATAAAGAATATAAACACACAATAGCAATAGATCCACCCAAATACTTGTTGTACAATACCAATAAAAAACTGAACAATAATTCGTATAAGAACCAAGCTGTAAGAGAAAAAAATATCATTTTATTGTTTGCATAATATTTAGACTGAGATTCACACAAGAATTGTTCTATGTAGAAGGCATGAAACAAGGCAAAGAGCAGTAAAACGAGATACCCTAGATAGAAAGAATAAAATTATGATATACGGAGAGGGAATCTAAGAAGTAGGAGAGCACAATGATAATGCATGAGGACATGCATAACATTTAAGTAATGGGGAATATTCTTATGAGGCCATAGAAGGTGTGTTTAAATTTTAAAACTTCCATAGTTACCCTAGAAAGTAGATTTAAATAAAATCTGCGATATCTTAGAGTTGTTTTAAGATAGAATATAGGTATACACCAATCTTGTTTCATTTCTTGAGTAGCCTATTTTGTTATCTGTCTTATTGACTAATCCTATTGATTATTTCTCCCTAAGAAGATGTATATGTCTTGTGTATGCAGGCCATAAAAGAACTCTCCTTTGCTTAGTATACTTTCTCTTAAAGTATTCTTCTCATTTCCCATTAATTATTACACTTAAAACTAGATTTTGACTTTCACATTTACAAATTGAGCTTAGAAAATCTATGATCTAAGTTTAATAATAAGAATCAATCTCAATCTATAGGTTGCATGCAAAAATTATATCCTATTTTAAGTTAGGCTGCTGAACTCACAGAGTTAAGTTCCAGAAACTTGCAGGTTATTGTTTCGGAATTCACATGATTTAGTTCCTCTAACTTGTATCAAACTGAATGATAGTTCAATTTCACAATTTTCAATTTAAATGGACAATATACAATTATTTAATAATATGAAAAACTATATTTTTAATGGAATGATAAGTTTTTGAGGGAAATGTGAAAACTCAAAAATAAAATAAAATGAAAATCTGAGAGATGCTTTAAAACTATAGTTAGCAAAAGTAATATTAATGAAAACTAAATTTCAGACCCTTACAAATAGAGTTTGGTGGTTCTCGAGTCAAGAGAAATTCAATTTTTTAAGGTGAACTTCTAGTTTGAGAACGAAAATTGTATCCAGGGACAAGTTCGTGTGACAGTTCCATTCACGTCAAACACCCATTTGCGTCAAGACCACGTAGAGAAAATGTGGCAAGATTTTCGACCATTAATCCGTTTGAGGATAGTTTGAAGGAAATCCTCCTTCAATTAGAGGTAGAAGCCATGTAATTAGGGTTATGATTAGTTAGTTACCGAAAATTACAGGAGAATATTTGGGATCACAAAATAGTTTTTATTACCTTAAGTCAAAATATAATTTTTCTTTTCAATAATATTATTTTTCGAATGTATGGTATTTTTTTGTAGAGATGGTAACATCTTAGTTGTCAGGAAGGGACTATACCCTAGAAAATCATAGAGGGCCTAATTTCCAGATAAAATAAGGAGTTGGTTAGGATTCCATGAATTATAAATGGAACCTTCCACACTCCAGAATAGGTGTTAAAGCCAACTCAAAGTAACATAAAAAGTCTATTCTACAGAAGAGCGAAATAAGTGTGTAGTTTTGCAACAATCTTAGAAGCCAAAATTACAACATTTTTATAGCAAAAGGAATGAATTGGCCACTCATTCCAAGCATCTGCAGATGAATCTGTGTACCTATGTTTATTTTTATTCATTTATTTTTAATTCATTTTGTTGTAATTCTGGATTTTATAGTTTGTAGCGAGGTAAAGAGATTCAGTCACCGTTGTAATGCTGTGTGGGGTACTTACCATCAAGCTTTGTTTATGGTTTAATTCGCTCTCAATTGTCCATTTATACACAGAGTGTCCGAGTTCCCACTAAGCACATACAATAACTTTTTATGAACATAAAATGTATCAAAAGCAACAGAATCATTGATTCAACATTAAGAAACTGTTGTAAAATAAAGAAATCAAAAGCAACAAAAGGCGATCCTTTGCTCAAGAACCCTATTAGATGATTGAAAAATATCAAGGAGTTAAGCTTTTTGTAAGAAGACCCACTCAAGAGTTTGCTCATTGTCAGAAGATCAAGTCAGAAGCAACAGAACAATCTTCACAAGAATGTTTACCTTTTTTCTTGGAGATGAATCTAAGATGCTGCACTTCTAATAATGTCATGTTTAAAGGACATGCATAAGATTCATGTGTGGGGGCAAGGATGAGGACCTTTAGGAAGTACTATTATTTCCATCTTTTTGTAAGGCCTACTTCATGGCCTGCACTATTGATGTGTAATATGTTTTGGACAATCTTCCAACTCCTTAGTTGCTATGAAGGACTCTACTACCCCGAAACATATGATGTCCAATTTGGGCTTCTTATGGTTCCTTGTTATTAGGCTTAGACGTGGTTTTTTTCTATTTTGGGTTGACTGGGGGTATTGATTATGTGGGAAAAAGTGGATCAAGTGCTGGGGGAGTGATAGGGAGACTGGGGTATTTAGTAATAAAAATCTATTCTTTTTTCTCAAATATTCTAGAGTTTTAAGATCTGCAAAGTATGGTAGCACGGGTCTGCTTCTCAATTCCTCTGAATATGGAGTATGTCGAGGGAGTTCAAAAGATAATGCATTTATTTTTAATTCAGTGATGTTGTCCTGTGTTAAAATGGTCAATCTATTGGAACACATGCAGGTGTTTAATAGGAACTGTAACATATATCCCTTCCAAAGATATCATACCATTTCATTTATACATATGGGTGCCTTTTCATTAAAGCAAGCGATGTGATATTTCACCTACACACATTTTTATGCAAGTGTGTTTCTTTAACAAAAATTTCATTTACTCCTCAAGTGTGTTTCTTTTAATTCACTATCTTGTATTGTAAAAATTTAATTTGTTGTCAATCTACGGGTGTTTCATTCAATTATGTTTATTTTTAATTTAGTAATTCCATTTCTGCCAGTGTGCCTGTTTAATTCATGTTAAATGTAGTTTCTTTTCATGTAAATGGGTAATTTATCTCCTCAAAAGTACTAGCAGGTGATTTACACAAGTTCCAATCTATATGTAAAATTGGAAAAAATATAAAAAATAAATAGAAAGGTATTTGGTCAACCTGAATTTTCGAGGGAAATCCTCCTCCCAATAATGTAGAGGATTAAAATCCACTCTAGATTCTTGTTACTAGGAAATAAGGACAACGATTTGAGAGCAAATATTCTCTAAAATAAGTCCGGATAAACTGTTGGGTTCAACCCGGTATGGGGCTCTCTCCATATTTTGTGGATATGGAGATCTTAGTTGTCAGGATTGAAATAAAAACAAGATCAGCAACTCTATTGTCCTCAAAACCTAAGGAGTTTGCTAAACTGACTGAATTATAAAATGCAACCTTGTCTTTCTTAGAATCATCTCAATCCGAGGTAGCATGCAATAGTTATCGTTGTTTTAAGTCTAGCTGCGGAACTCACAGAGTTAGTTGGGAGAACATGCAAATTTAATGTGGCCGGGAACTCACATATTTGAGTATCTTCCCACACTGGGCGATATTCAATCTCCTTTAATGAGCAGTTACTTCCACAATAATCAATTATCCTTACTCCATACTTGAGTGCCCATTTGATGCGGGAGCATAACTTGCAGAGGCCATAACTTTTGATCCGACCCTTGGATTGTCCTGAAATTTTACAGGGTGTGTAGATATACATTAGCACTATGCTGGGGAAAACATTACATGCAACGTTGTGCTCATTTTTGCATGTTTTTGAGCTTGGTTTCCATCATCTAGTGGCCTAAAATTGGCTCTGAATGTTTTTTCTACTTTTGACTAGGTCTTAGAACTTTAATAACTTTTGTTGTGTTTGTCAGAATAAGTCCAAATTTCATGTGAGCCCTAATTTATGAATGCATATTTGGCACGACAAATTTTGGGGGTCAATCCGAGTTGTTTTACACTTTAGGGTTTTTTGGCATTTTAGGGTTTTTGGCATTTTAGGGTTTTAGAGTAGTCTTGAAATAAAAGGAGAATGGTAATGATGTAATGGAGCAGTGTGAATTCCAGAATAAGAAGTAACCTATTTTGAAACTCCTGGTTTTATTTGTAAAGCTGTTTATGTGTGTTTTTGGAGGTATTTCAACCTCTTGCAGCTGGATTCACATCAATTGGTATCAGAGCTGGATTTTAATATTGCGGAAATAGTTAAGGTAACATATTACATTTTTATGTGTAGTTTTTACCTCTGTTTTTATATAATTATCGCTAGATGCGGGAGGGGAGGTTATGCCCAGATGAATAGGCATATGCAGGAGCTACAGAGACAAGTTGCTTAGCTCACGGGGGAAGTTACCCGCATTAGGAGGAGACATGCAAATGGGGAATGCAAACCCAGATAGTGATATTGAAGAAGAGAATCCATTAATGAATGAAGGAGGAGATGAAGAAGAAAATGAGAGAGACGAAGAAACCTTGAATGAGAGACCATTTGAGGAGAGATTGATCAAGGCTTTAGAGGGGAAAGAATGATGACATTAAGATCAATGTTCCTGATTATGGTGGAGGGTTATGACCAGAGGAGTTGATTTGACTGGTTAAATTGCATGGAAAAATTCTTTGAGTGGAAAAACCTTTCAGAGGAGAAGAAGGTTAAGTTTGCATGCACTAAGTTAGCCGAACATGCATTGATTTAGTGGGATCACCTACAAAATGAAAGACAAAGGAATGGAAAGGGCAAGATCCGAAATTGTAATAAAATGGTAAAAAAAACTGAAAGAAAAGTTTCTTCCTGTAGATTATGCTCAGACACTCTTTCGAAGGTTCCAAAACCTAAGGCAGAAGGATCTCAGCATTGAGGAGTATACTAATGAATTTTACAAAATATTAATCAGGGTGGAACAGGGAGAGTCTGAAGAACAAAAGGCTACACGGTACATAATGGGTTGAGTTACACCATACAAGATGAGCTGAGTATGCTCCGGATCCATAGCCTATATGATGCTTATCAACTTGCAATAAAGGCAGAGGAAAAGAACAAGAGGAGTAATTTTAGAATAGGTGTGAAGAGAGGTCCATCATCATCTCCAATGAGGGGTAGGGGTAGATTTGAATCAACAAAAGGTGAATCCTCTAATACAGAAGGGCATGAAGATTCTAGCCAAAGCCATGGTAGCTACCAAAGAGGTAGGGGGTTTCAGAGGGGAAGAGGTTATAATGGAGGACGAGGCTGGAATAGCCCCCAAAGGCAATATACATGTTACATATGTGGTGAAGAGGGGAATAGAGCTTTTGAGTGTCAGCACTATCCTACACAAGATAGATGGTGAGGAGGAAAAACCACGAGTAAATCTAGTTGAGGGCTGAAGAGGAAGAAGAAATGGAGGTTGTTGCAAACTTGGGTGAAACCCTCATGATAAGGAGGACTATGATTGTCCCAAGGAAGGAGAAATAATGTGACGTTGCTGGAGCTGATTCGTGGCTTCAATACAAATATATTTCGCACAAGATGCACCTCTGGAGGAAAGGTATGTAAAATTATTATTAATTGTGGTAGTTGTGAAAATATGGTTTCAACTGTAATGGTTGATAAACTAAATCTAAACTGTGACAAGCACTCATATCCCTATTGTATATCATGGTTCAAGAAAGGAAATGAAGTAACCATAGATAAAAGATGCCTTATAAAGTTTTCAATTGGGAATACTTACAAGGATGAGGTGTGGTGTGATGTTATCCCAATGGATGCATGTCATATATTACTAGGTAGGCCTTGGCAATATGATAGAAAGGTTACACATGATGGATGGGAAAAATACATACCTTTTGGAAGGATGGTGTAAAGGTGGTATTATTACCCTTCAAGGAAGAAGAGAAGAATGAGGGCTTATTGGCTATAAAAGAGTTTGTTACAGAAATGGAAGAAGCTAGATGTTGTTATGCACTAATGTCAAAGAAGCTGCTGGAGGAAAGATGGATTTAATACACCTATTGCAGTAGAAAAGATACTAAAAGAATTCAAAGATGTCATACCAGATGAGCTACCAGATGGGTTACCTCCAAAGTGAGATATTCAACACCAAATTGATTTGATGCCAGGATCGGCCCTTCCAAACCAGGCAGCCTATCGGATGAGTCTGACACATAGTGAAGATTTGAACAGACAAGTGACAGATCTAATACAGAAAACGGTTAGTGAGAGAAAGCATGAGTCCATGTGCAACTTCAGCGTTATTGACTCCAAAAAAAATGGAGACTGAAGAATGTGTGTAGATAATAGAGCCATAAACAAGATCACAATTAAGTATCGGTTTCCAATTCCGCAATTGTATGATATGATGGATGTGCTAGTGGGAGCCTGATAGCGGGAGCCTGATATTTAGCAAGATTGACCTACGGAGCGGTTACTACCAGATCCGAATCCGTGAAGGGGACCAATGGAAAACTGCTTTTAAAACAAAAGATGGATTATACGAGTGGATGGTGATGCCATTTGGGCTATCTAATGCACCCAGTACATTCATGAGGTTGATGAACAGAGTACTCCGAGAATACAATGGTAAGTTTGTTGTTGTCTATTTTGATGATATTTTGATATTCAATAAGACAGTGGAAGAACACTTGTTACATCTGAATTTGGTGCTAGACTTGTTACGTAAAGAGAGTCTATATGCAAACTTGAAGAAGTGTAGATTCCTTCCAAAAAAATCTTTTTTTTTTTGGGATTTGTCATATCAGGTGGATGGATGTGAAGATGGATGAGGAAAAAGTAAAGGCAATTTTTAGAATGGCCTATTCCAAGGAATGTGACAGAAGTTCGTAGTTTTCATGGATTGGGAACTTTTTATAGGAAGTTCATCAAGAATTTCAGTAGCATTGCTGCACCCATAACAGAGTGTACAAAAGGGAGGGAGTTTGTATGGACCAAGGATGCAACAGATAGTTTTGAATTGTTGAAGAAGAAAGTATCAGAAGCCCCTGTTTTGGTATTGCCAGATTTTAGCAAGGTCTTTGAGGTTGACTGTGATGCCTCACATGTTGGGATTGGAGCTGTGTTGAGTCAAGAAGCACGACCAGTGGCATTCTTGAGTGAAAAACTAAATGACGTTAGGAGGAAATATTCTACTTATGATGTGGAATTTTACGCTATTGTTCAGGCATTAAGGAACTGGAGACATTACTTGGTAGCAAAGGAATTTGTACTATTCACTGACCATGAAGCCTTGAGGTATGTAAACAGACAGAAGAAACTAAATAGTAGGCATGGAAAATGGGTTTCATTTTTGCAAGAATATACTTTTGTTTTAAAGCATAAGTCTGGTAAGCAGAATCAAGTTGCTAATGCCTTGAGTAGGCGTGTAGCCCTTTTGACAACAATGGAAAATAAAGTCCTAGGGTTTGAGGTAGTTAAGGAATTGTATGAAGGTGATCCTGATTTTGGTGATGTTGTCGGAAAGCTTAAGGAGCCTACAGTAGTTAGTGATTCTTTTGATTATTTGATACAGGATGGTTATTTGTTTAGGGGGAAACAATTGTGCATCCCCTGCTGGTTCAATGAGAGAAAATATTATAAGAGAATTGCATAGTGGAGGGTTGGCTGGACACATTGGTATAAGTAAGACAATTTCTCTTGTTATAGAAAAGTATTATTGGCCAAAGATAAAGAGGGACATCAGTAGGGTTGTAGCAAGATGTAGAGTGTGTCAAAAGGCTAAGGGTCATGCACAGAATACTGGGTTGTATATGCCATTGCCTATCCCTACAGGGCCATGGGTTGATCTGAGTATGGATTTTGTGTTAGGGCTTCCTAACACACAGTGAGGGAATGATTCTATCTTTGTTGTGGTTGATAGATTCTCTAAGATGGCACATTTTATTTCTTGTAAAAAAACTAATGATGCTTCCAGAATTGCAGATTTGTTTTTTCAGAAGTGGTTCGATTGCATGGAATTCCAAAAACGATCACTTCAGATCGGGACACGAAGTTTTTGAGTCACTTTTGGAGGACTCTGTGGAAGAAATTGGGGACACAACTACAGTTCAGTAGTGCATATCACCCCAGACTGATGGGAAGACTGAAGTAGTGAACAGAAGCTTGGGAAATCTCCTACGTTGTATAGTTGGAGAAAATCCAAAACAATGGAACTTAGCTTTACCTCAAGCTGAGTTTGCATATAATAGCTCGATAAACAGGTCAATAGGGTGGTCAACTTTCCAGATTGTATATGGTAGGAATCCGAAGGGGGTCCTTGATCTAATTGTTCTACCAGGTGAAGATGAAACTAGTGATGATGCAGAAGCATTTGCAGAACACATTCTACAGCTACAAGATGAAGTGAGGGAAAAGCTGAAAGTGAGTAATGCACAATATAAAACAGCTGCAGATGCCAGTAGGAGAGTAAGTGTATTTGAATAAGGAGATATGGTGATGGTTCATCTTAGAAAAGAGAGGTTTCCAAAGGGAACATATAATAAACTCAAGTATAAGAAGATTGGGCCATGTAGGATTCTGAAGAAAATGAGTGATAATGCCTACAAGGTGGAGTTACCTGAAAACTTTGCTATCTCACCAGTTTTTAATGTTTCTGATTTATATAAGTTTCCAGGTCATGATGAAAATGTTGCAGAGGAGGAAGAAATAAACTGGAAGAAATAGATGCCGAAGGAGAAAAAGGAGAGGGTAATGCGTGTCTTGGACCAAAAGACAATCACTACTAGACATGGGAGCTACAACAGATATTTGGTACAATGGGAAGGTTTGCAGCAAGAAGAAAACACTTGGATTCCTGAGTGGGAGTTGAGGAAAATTGACAGTGCAAAATTAGATGAGTTCCGTCAACAGAATTTGCAGGAGCTGAATTCTTTTCAACCAGGGGAGAATGATGCGGGAGCATAACTTGCAGAGGCCATAACTTTTGATCCGACCGTTGGATCGTCCTGAAATTTTACAGGGTGGTAGATATACATTAGTACTATGCTGGGGACAACTTTGCTTGCAAGTTTGTTCTCATTTTGGCACGTTTTTGGGCTCGGATTCCGTCATCTAGTGGTCTAAAATTGGCTCCGAATGTTTTTTCTACTTTTCTCTAGGTCTTAGAACTTTAATAACTTTTGTTGTGCTTGTCAGAATAAGTCCAAATTTCGCGTGAGCCCTAATTTATGAATGCATATTTGGCATGCAAATTTTGGGGTCAATCCGAGTTGTTTTGCATTTTAGGGTTTTTTGGCATTTTAGGGTTTTTGGCATTTTAGGGTTTTAGAGTAGTCTTGAAATAAAAGGTGAATTGTAATGATGTAATAGATCAGTGTGAATTCCAGAATGAGAAATAAGCTATTTTGAAACTCCTGGTTTTATTTGCAAAGTTTTTTATGTGTGTTTTTGGAGGTATTTCAACCTCTTGCAGATGGATTCACATCAGTATAGTTTGTATTTCTCCAACCACCATACCCATCCAACACCTATTCGATTTTCCCCATTTTCTATTTTGGCCCCTTCATGTGCTAAGTGTCTTATGAGATGTGTAACAGAATCCCCCTTACATTTATGCAAGGGATGAAATCACAAAAAAATATTGACATTAGTAGTATCTAACTACCATTCCTTGCATTTTGAGATTCCTTTGGTTAATTTGTAAAAATGGCACATGTTTGTAAGAAAGAAGAATTTCCCATTGATTAGTCACAAAATTCTACCCATCTGTGTGCTTGTCCCTCAAATCCCTACATCATCTCTCCTCTTCCTCTCCTGCGATTTCACTCCTTTCAGTTTTACTTCTTCAATACACCCCCTTCGACATTTCTATCAGGCATTTCACATGCGATTGCTAGTTTTTAATCACTAATGCACTATAAGAGTTGCAAAACTCTTTTAAAAAAACACTGGAACCTCTCTACCACTTTATTGAAATAGCTTCCCAACAAAACTAATAAATAAGGCAGTCATTAAATTAAGAAGTTAGCTAGGAGAACCTAAGTCCCGAGTTTGATATCAAGAAATAAGTCACGACAAGCTGAATTTCCTCGTAGTTAGTGAGTGAAAAAATCTTTTGGATATTAATAGTTTTGAAAATGAATTTTATACACTGATTTTGGTTTTACAAGTGGAGGATGTGCAGCGTATGTGAAAGCATTGTTTATTTTTTAGATTCATGTGCAATATGGGAAACTGTAATGCTACCTAAGAGTAAAGGTAGACCAATCATTTATAGATTTATTAACACAATTATATTTGCATCCCTATTGCTCACATTAAATTCTCTTCGTTTGACCTCTGCAAGGGACGTAAACTAATGCTTATTAAATTTGTAGTGGCTACTGTTATGTGGTTCAATAATGTTTTTTCTCTCACTTAATTTCAAGTTGATATACTTTTTAAAAAAATATGCAAGTCCAAAAAAATTCCTATAAATTTGTCTTACGTTTCAAAACAAATTTCAACAACTAGAAAATAGATGTGAGACAACATCATAGAAATATAATAGTTTATTTTGAAACTAAAACAATTTCAGGAGAATGAAGTCCATAGTGCTTTATATGAGAATATCAACACCCAATTGTTAAAAGATGTTAATGAAAGGACAAGCATTATCTTAGCATATTTGTTTGTTTGTAATATATGTGTGTTTAATGGATTTGTTTTGTTTAGGCTAGTCTTGATATGCAAAGATTTCACTGTCACTGATTTTGTTTTGGCTAGTCTGGATATTCAAATATTTCATTATCACAAACTTTGTCAATATATTCATCTTAGTGTATGTTCACACAAAGTCACAAGTAATACCTTATTATCGACGAAGACGAAGATAAAATTTAAAAAATTACAATTCAAAAATAATACGAAGAGTGTATCATCTACAACTATAGACTAAGTAATATCCACAAATTGAAAAATAGGTCAATATTGGTTAATAGAATCATATTTTCATTGATTCCACACTTTTGAAAATTATGGGTTGACGCATTCATTATGTGAAATGACCTATATTTTATGCTTAGGAGGGACATCTCTATTGTAGCATTATTATTATTGATTTAAGGGTTCTAAATTTTCATGGTTAAACAATTCCACTAGTTAAAATTAGTAATAAATGTGGTATTGCTTTTTTAGTGATTTAGAATGCTTATTGCATCATAAAAGGTAATATCAAATTGTACTTAGGAAGCATATATGATTTAGGGTAGTAAGGCATTTAAACAAAAAATATCTCAATGAGACTTTTTTGGGTTATGATGCCACAAAGAATAAAAGGGGAAGGAAAAGAAAAACATATTGATCATGTACCTAAACAATCATAGAATATTTGAGTCCATACGAAAATCATGAAGACATGAAAATGAGTACTTACCTATTTTTTAATCATGAATTGATTGCCATGCCTCAAGTGGTGTTGTAACATAATTCTCATAAGCTATTTCTTATCAAAACACTTGAATGGTCTGGTGGTTATTATAATCATGCAATGAAACATATTCATCAAAACATCAATCTGAATAAAATAAATCAATGAAAATTTTAATAAAGAAATAGTCACATATAAGAAAACGTTATAAATCACATAACTTAATGGGATTTATTTAGATCGTTTGAGATCTATTTATTATTAGTAATATTTTTAATGTTATCTTCCAATTTATATTATTACCTTGGGAAACATGTTATAATAGTATTCGAGGTTGAGGTGGACAGTAATTTACATGATATTTTAACAATAAATATATGATAATAAATTTGACATTGATTTGAATTTTATAGGGTAGTTATGACCTTGAATTTTATGTCTAATATAGTCTAACAACATCTCATATAAGGAAATATATTGAGTTTCTATCTTACACTAAGTCAAGGAAAACTATATCGAATCTTTTTCTTGTATCTACTCTAACACTAAACTCATTTGTTTTTAATATATGATATAAGTATCCAAAATAAGGTTAAGGTTAAATTCCTCTTCTTATACAATATACAACTCTTTTATTGTTTATATTTCTTTGTGAACATTCGTATTTTCCTAACAACCATTAGTGAATAGAAGTTTTATTTTGTACAAATAAATCTTCTAATATTATTGTGTGTTTTCTTCATTTTATTCAGTAAACTCACACTCAAGTATAATCCTTGTTACTCTAGGTAGCATAGGAGTTTCCTTTCACTAATGGTGTTGGAATCCATGTTCTAAATTATTACTATCCTCTTAACATTTTCCATGCATGTAAACACATGGGGAAAAAAGTTGAAAGATAGAAGAATTTAATATAAATATTAAGATGGATAACGTGTTGAAAGACAAACTAAGGTAGATCAAGACATCAATAATATCATTAAGAATTCTTTTGAAGCATAGTGCATGTGCCATAAAATCTTTTCCTATTTATGTGAGTTGATTGTTAAACTAAACACAATGGGATAACCCTATTTCTCCTATACTATAGAAAATTGTGATCCATAAACTAGTGAAAAAAAATTCCCAACCACGAACCCTTATAGGAAATTTATCCTTTTGCCAAACTCACCCTAAAATAAATAAAAATTTAAAAAATGTAAAGCATTAATAAGAATCACATTGCGCAAGAGTTGATAATAGAGTTCAACATAATTCCTACATCTTCGGGTTCGTAAACAAGATGAATGAATCCATTGTAACATTTTTACTATAAGTACATGATAAAATTACATTACTACATTGGACATTTAACAAAACTTGGTGCCACTTGATTTGACAGAATCCGAACTGGTCTTAGAAAGCTCCGTACTCCAACACAACTATTTAGTGTCAGTTGATTCGACATAATCCATATTATGCCTTGGAACTATTCATTTTCCAGTACAAATGTTCGGTTTTGAAACCTCTGGATGAGCTCTAGACTTCTGTTGCATGGAAAAATAAACCTCTACATAGTGCTAAGTCTCCAGATGTCTGAAGTTGACAACAAAGATCATCCTCTACTCTATTGCATAACTCTTCAACCTCTACGTAGAGCTAAGACTGAGATGATGTCTAGTGTTGACGATGATCTCCTTTCACGCTATTGTATAGAAAGATAACGTCTACATAGAGCTAAGTTGATCTATGGTAATCAACAAACTCAAAATAATGATTACAAACCTCTTCCATATCCTCCATGTAACTAACTTAGTGATATGCCTAATGTTAAAGAGCCAGATCTCATGTATGTGTGTGCTTCTCCAGTGAATTATTAACGTCCTTCAGCTTGATGGTGTCTCTGGCCTCCCGCATAAGAAAACTCAAGCTTCCCATCGGCATTTACAATGTAGGTGAGTTAATAATAATAACTCTTGAAATTTTACAATGTTCCTATTAAATAATAAGAAATATTTTACACCATTATGCCTATAACAATAATAATAGGTCTTCATATTTTCTCCTTTAACTCCTATTAAAATAATAATTGGGCTTATAATTCTTCAAATATGGCCTTCTTAATTTCCTAAGGCCTCAAAATTCTTCACTTCCCATGATTCTGCTTTTCCTCATATTGAGAGGGCTTGTGTTTTTTAAGTGTATGAAGAGGAAGAGGGGCCTATATATAGGCCTATTCGAGATGCACTTCTTGCATATATGGCTAATTGAAATATTGTATGCCAACTAACTTGGTTGGCCAAGTTGGTTGGAGAACCGAGCTCACCAGGGGTAGACCTTCAAGGTTCAAACCATCATCCCCACTAATATTTTGTGACCACTACACTATGTGAATAGTCAAACCACTATCAACTTCACCGCTCACTGCACCATGTGGGTGTCTATCCATCTTCCATTAATCACCACATCGCCTACGACCCAACCGACCTCTGTTATCGATCTCACGTCATCCACGTCAAAAGCAGTCACCATGTTTCCTCTCATTACATTGGGTCATTTTTTTGGTGTGAGAGTTATATCCCACATTGATTGGGATGTGGACACGATAATCCTATTTCTAGGCTTTGACCTCCCTATTAACATATGGTTGTGGCCACATTATCTCTGTTTTACCTCCGAGCATGTGTAATGGCTTTCCTCACGACCTCACCAAATTAGCTCATTTTTTCTATGTGGACTTGACCAATATGTAGCTAATTGACTTTTTGGAATGGCTCACCCTATTTGAGTCACCCTAACTTGTCCAATGTTGACTAATTGTGGAAAGCCACGTGGTGGCTTAAGGACCCACCACATGGATTTTTTTAATCTTGTTGGATAAAATGACGATTAACCCATCTGTAAATGAGCGTCAAGGACTAGAGTCACAAAAAAACATTTGTACCTTCATCTGATTTCCTTTTTTTATGTGTTGCTGCATGATTGGCTAGTTGACTCTTTCGAGTCCAAACTTTGACCAAACTTTTACCACTGGAAAATTTGTCTTATGGGATCCATTTTCTGTGTTCCTAATATGGTAGAAAAGATATCGGAATGATTTTATGTCTTATAATGGATTTGAGAGGTTTTGGGAACATCCGTCCACTAAATTGACCTATGGATCAAGCCTCCCCACTAAGGAGCATTTTTTTCCCAAAAAGATACTTTTCTCCGCTCTTGGATATAGATTTTTTTCTTATCTGTGAAGAGATCTCCAAAGTTGACTCAATGGTCTTTGAAATTCTTCTCCTCCAATAATATAGTTTACTCGACTTCTAGGACTTGTGGCATTTGAAAACATTGTCTTTTACTGCGCCACCTAATGTGGAATCAGGATGACAATTCTTCGTCTAGTCTTTATGAGGAATCCATATACATCTTTGATTACTAATGTTGTAAGAAAACACTTGGCATGATAAACCTATCGTGAAGTGTTTACTTACTTGGTATTTATGGTCCTCTATGTCTTCTCCTTAATATGAGGTAGATTAACCCTTGTATTCATTAGCCTTAACACTCTTGGCGTGTTTAGTTTGCTTTCAACACTAGATTACATAATGGTTATTAGACCCACAGTATGTGCATGCATATGTCCATGATAGCTTTGGGTTATTATGTACTCTTTGTTATAGTCAAAGAATACATGATCATACCTCTTCAGGATGTCAAATTTACCTTTTCTCTCTTCAGTCTTCTGAGAGTCTTGTCTATTCCCTATTATAGGTAACTTCAGGAGGACTGGTCTGTTGGGCTTTGCGCTCGCTGATGTCTCAAAGCTTTCTCCCGCCTCATTTTCATTACTATATACTAGAACCACATATCTATGTATTTCATCTACCTGGATAGGGTTAGTTATACCTTGTCTATTCATACTAAGTCCTTTTCATTTATATCCCATTTTAAAATGTAATTTTTATGCTATACCTCAAGTGTAATTTTTGAATTCACCAATAGTAGGATTTACATTGTCATGAGAAGGAAAATTCAATGAATTAGTTACAATATTATTGGTGGGTGTACCTTTGTTCTCCGCATTTGCACCCTTTTGCAATGTGGCTAGGAGTACTTCCCTAGCTTTTAGTTCATGATGTAATTCTATGATTACCATTCTAAGGAATTATGCTTGAGTCTCAAACCCATCTTAAAAATCTTGCTTGTTTGATTTCATGAGTTATTAATGCTTCCTCAACTAATAATCCTTCTCTAGGCTACTATGTGTTTGTCGACCTAAAGCTATAGTAGGTTAAATTCTACTGGTCTTTGTAGGTGTATTTCTACATTCTACCATTTGACATTGGAACCTCCTTGGTGCTTGGTCTGGGAATAGATACCAACATTTTCCCTTATCATGCTCCATGATAGAGAAAATTTCTCATACATGAGGACCATCCAATTCTTCTTAGGTCCCTTGGTGATGGCGTTCTTCTCGTAATGTGGATTGTAGGAGTTCAATGCTCTATCTTAGTTAAACAATATGATGTGCCTAATCTTCTCGATGAAGATTTATCATACACAACTACATACCTAGTATTGTGAGTACAATAGGCCATGGTATGAAGTTGTAAAATTCCATCTCACTCCAATTGAAGGAAAGAAATAAGTTCTTGATATCAAATTTCTCATAGATAAAAATATTAAAGGCAGTATTATGCTATGATACCAAACACGATCTAATGACTGGCCAATTTTTTTTCCCTTGACCATGGAACCTTATAGGAAAATTGTTTCTTTTACATAATTCACCCCAAAATATATCAAATTTAAACAAATGCAATGTAATAATAATAACTATTATCTCAATTTTCACCCCATGACAAAATTGGATCACCCACAACCCTGTGTAGTAAAGAAATTCAAAAACGGTTCCGTCGAATGAACCCATGCTTCAAATCCAACAATCAAGTTACAGGTGGGCTCTAAAATGGAATTTCAAGGTCATGGAAGAGAAGATAGTGTCGAAGGAACCAGAGGCTCAAAGGAAAAGAAATGGTGAAGGTTCAAAGTCTTCGGGCTCTAAAAATGATTCAGAACGAGCCCCAAAATTTGTTAAGTATGGAGTCACAACGGAAGCTACCAAGTGTCTGAGCAGCACACCTCCAAAGGTTGAATCCAAAATGGAGACTCAAACGAGCGGCAAGCCTCCATGTGTCAAGAGCCCCAAAATTTGCAACAGTCATTGAAAAGTCTTCAACTTAGTGGAAGGTGCCAACTGTCAAAATGACACTACTTCAAAGATAAATCCAAAGATCAGAGACCCAAATGAGCACGGGCTCGCCACATAGTCTAAGTTACAAATGGGACAGAGTGGGCCCAAAATCGACTAAGTATAGAGAACCAGCAAACATCGCCACGTGTTGCATCTGCGTAACTTCAATGGCACGACCCAAAAAGTGATCCCTGATTGAGCGCCAACTTGCCACTTGTTCAAGGCTTGAGAAAGGTAGGAGTGGCCGTTGAAAAGTCCAAGAGCATGCGGAGGCTTCCACGTGTCAACCTGATGCATCTCCAAAGGTAAAATTCTAGAGGCAGTTTTCAAAAGAGCACGGGCCTTCCACGTGTCCCAAGTCCAAAAGGGGAGATAGTCAGTGTTGAATAGTCAAAGCAGAGGTAAGCCGATAGAGGGTGCTAAGTGTCAACGTGGCGCTATTTCAAATGTAAAATTTGGGGCGGGTTCCCAAATAAGTGCCAAGCCTCCACGTGTCCAGGGTCATACTTTTGGCCCCGCCAAGTAAAGAGACTCAGGAAAAATACAAAGGAGCCTAAAGAGCTTGCAGAATCCACCACATGTCAATCCGGTGCAATTTCAAGAGTGAAGAAAGGAGACAAATCTTTAAGATGCGTGAGGCCACTATGTGGACCCTGTATGGACAGACTCTTTAAATATTGCACTCCTGCGGTCTGAAACTTCAAATGGCCATATATTTTGACTGAAAACTTAGATTTGGGTGGGAGAAGAACTTTTTGGAAATGTCTTCGACACCATCTACGCCATGGAAAAATAAAATATACATTCTTAGTAGGCTTTGGTGGGTGAAAAAAAGGAATACTTCTTCTAGGCCATTAATAAAAACTCTAATTTCTTCAACTACTAGATTGGATTTGATTTGATTCACCAAGGAACCAGAATCGATGGATTGTAGGTGGATTTTAGAGGGGCATTGATTAGTAGTGGTTGAGATTTGAAAGTAGGATTCAATGCATATCTCAAGGTGGTTGAAGTAGGATTTGAATTTTTCCCTCCTCTCTCTCTTATTCTTCCTATATATTGTAAAGGAGGGGCATTTCAAGTGGTTGGTCGTTGTTTCTCCTCCTTCCCCCTCTCTCTTCCTTCCTTAGGGTAGAATACATAGTCGAAGTCTCCTTCCATAGATATCTGTAATGGCGTATTCTTGCATCTTTCCCACTGATGATGTATTGTGTAACATTTTGGATCAATAAAATCTATTTCATGATGCGTCTATCCATCCTTAGCTCATTTTATTATCTCTCCTTACCTCTTCTCATTACAAGGTCTATTGTACATATTTTGATGTTTGTTGCATGCCCTGGGAGATGTGCTTAATTGGGTTTCAAAGCGGTGTTCTGTGTGAAACCTATCTCTAGTATGTGGTGCATCTATGTCCACCCTCTGCTCCTCTCACCTTTCTCCACCTCAAGCAATCGGGATCTATGATTCATCCACTTCCTTTTCTGGTGTATCACCTCTTAGTGTACTCTCTCTCTTTCAGTCTCTCTCTCTCTCTCTCTCTTTCTTCTCCCTTGGAATGGTTCCCTATCCCATTAGGTTAGATAAAGATAGGTTCATCTCTATTTGCAC
Organism: Taxus chinensis; assembly: GCA_019776745.2. Taxonomy (NCBI): domain Eukaryota; kingdom Viridiplantae; phylum Streptophyta; class Pinopsida; order Cupressales; family Taxaceae; genus Taxus; species Taxus chinensis. The sequence continues at coordinate 140,286,864 of CM034153.1, forward strand.
TAGAGTAGCTTGTGGCAAGTAGATTAGGAAGCAAGAACTAGCTTTCTCCAGAGGTCCATCTCAAGTTTTGCAAGTCCCATAGCTTGAGAGATGGTCCCATGTTGTGTAATCACACATAATGCCCCACTCCACACCCAGAGTCTATTCGGGGCTATTGTGATTCTGCACTAACAGTTTTGGCATGCCTGGTGCGACACTCTGAGGTTAGATCTTCCATCTTTCTAAGGTGTCTCATTAATGCTTGGTGGGACACTAAGGTTAAATCTTCCATCTTTCCAAGTTGTCTCATTATCAACAACAAATCATAAGCCACAGTACGAGCACACTCGAGTGGTTTTGAAGCACCTTACCACTTCATCTTAGCAGGATGGTGCATTCCTATTAAGGTTCAACCTTTTGAGGCACACGTAAAACACATCTGGCGACTCCAGGTTGGTCAACAACCCCATCTTTGAAGTTGTAGACCTTTTCCAACCATTTCGACCCATCTTCATTCACTTTTCTTTCCATATCTCCCATTTTCTTCCATTTCATGAAGTTGTGCAATCATGACTTCATTCCCTTCATGGAATTCACACCTACAAAAGTGTAGTCAACCTCCAATGCATATCTCAACACCTCCATGATCATGCATTATGATTAGATCCAGAACCATTATGCTTACCCATATGAGCAGGGTCAAAGCCAGTTTGGCCATGGAGCTTATCAAGAACAAGGGGATGCATACAATGGTGACAACTATGTGGAGAATGTTGGTCTGCTGGAGAAGATTCAAAAAATGGAGGCTAGCATGGTGCAGTCCAGGGTGATACAATATAGATGAAGGCATTCAAGATTGGTTGCAGGGAACCTTATCCATGGGAAGACCATTTTCTAAGAAATTACAGCCCATCAAGAGAAGCTTGACTTCATGGTTGAAGTGCTTGCCTCAGCTTGCACAATGGACTGAGGACATTAACGCTTATGAGTTGGACACAAGACAACCTTGTCAATGGGTAAGTCCACCACCTACTAGCATCCTTTATTTTCCTCTTCCTCAATCTAGTATCATTTAAGTAGTGTCATGAGTTAAGCTCCCCATCTTTGCCCTAAGTGTTGATTTCTCTTCTCCATCTCCCAATCTTCCATACCATTTCAACTTCTTCTTTCCCTTTCCCTTCCCGAACATTCATTCCCTCCAAAGGAATAAGAATTTCCACCTCCCTCCCCACCACAAACAATTGCAAATCTAGTTGAACCCCAACCTGTAACTCCTCTTGATTTCCCAAGGCCATGTTGGGAAGAGACTCAAGAATCCAGTCAAGGAGAATAACAAGAGGAGCCCAACAGAGAAGAAATGAAAAGATAATATGAAGAGTTGGGCTGCCAAATTTGGGTTTACAAAGATCCCCTTGATGGTTAAGCCAACAAGAGGAGGTCAAGGTTGAAAAGCCAGTGGTGGCTGAGGCTGAGTTTGTAGTAGAAGAAGAACAAGTATAAGAAGAAGAAGATCAGCAGTCTGTTTACTCTGAATGCAGTGTCCCTAATGCCACTCTGTCTGAAAAGGATGATAATCTTATCTAAGTTACACAACCAATTAAGGAGGAGGAACAATCAGCTCCAAGTCCCATTGAAGAGGAGAAGCTAGGAGAGATCAAATCAGAGTTGAAGCCACTCAATGAAGAAAGCATCATTGAATATTTTTTGCTTTCATTTCAAGGGCCTGATTTGATTGATGAACCCATGATGGAGGAGGACCATATAGTTTCAGAGGCTCTAAGTGTGGAGCAGGCCACAGAAGAACCTTCAGTTCTTCCTCCCACTTCATCCCCTTCAAGCTCTGATGTTAAAGAAGAGTTTGAACTTTCAAACTTCATGTTTGAGGAAGAAGGGAAACCATGGTGAGCTAGTTATAGACCAGGAGGACACCATGGAGGAGGTAGAGCACATGTAGCAGGACAACGAAGGAGGCAAAATTATCTGTCTAACTTGGAGGATTGCTTTGATGGAGAGGAGCCCATGGAGATTACATCATTTACTCCTCCATCATCCACCTTCCAAGCATATGAGCCTGCTACCATGAAGGAGAACATTCAAGTGACAACAGCCTGCACTTCATAACATAACCCTCTGGAACCAAGGTTGGAAGATATGAGTCTTCCATGTTCTTCACAGGATAAGGAAGAGAAAAGGCAAGAGGATGTCATCATCTCTTCCACACCATCCATCCAAGAAGGTCCACAAGAAGACTCCATTCTTGGAGTTGAAATTCAGAGCAAGGGGCACATTCAAAGGATCAGACCATGCCCAATCAGGTACTTGGCTTCATTAGAGCCAAGGGAGAAGCCAAAACTAGTCATGCCCATTTCAGGGCATGAATATGAGTATCAAAGTACAAAGGGTCACTATCAACACCTCCAAAAGTCCAATGTCAATCAGCATAAGGAGGTATTTTCCATTGATGTTGATACCTTGATGATTTGGGTGGAGGACCGGCTTATTGTCAGTTTTTCACTCATACAAGCTAGCTATATTCAGTGTCAAATCATTTGCATGGCTGCCCCTCTTGAGAAAGGGAAGCTATTTCTCCCTAGCATGTGGCAGGATTTGTTTTAGCTTTTCTTTCTCTCTGGTTAGTTATAGGAGTAGGATTAGACTTTGCTTTTCAGTAGAAGAAGTGCTTGTGCACACTCTCAGCATGTCTCATTTGAGGCATGTATGATTTTTTCTTTGTACATAAGTTTTGTTGTATTGCTCCAGAGGTGAATGAGGCCAGGCCCTTCAGTATTCATGGCAGAAGACCCATAGTTGTGCTGTAACAGTTGCTATTTTCAAAATCAAAAACAAATGTAGAGCAACTAAAGCCATCTTTGAAACAGTCCATTCAGGGATAGATGAAAGCCCTTGTGTCAAAACAATTTTCTACTCTAAGAAACCTCTATTTCTAATATTTTCTTATGAAAATTGAGAGTGCAGATGCACGGGTAGGTTAAGGGTGACTAAGAGAAAATAGTCGGGCTAGTAGCGGCTCAGGGATCAGATTTTCAAAGAAGGGTCAGTACTCAGGGTATTATTTGTGATCTCCATGCCCAATGGATGCTTCAAGGCTACTAGTCCCTTCATCTAGCAGGAAGATGTCCATGCGAGTCACCAAATTTTTATACCAATTTTTCCCCCCCCGACAAAATTGGTCAAACATGACCCCATGTAGGAAGAAACATCAAGAAATGGATACATCGATTACAAGCCCACGACTTCAAATCCAATGACAAACAAGGTTACAGGTAAGGGCTCTATAATGGAGTAGGCAAGGGTCGAGGAAAAAGCAGACCTAGTGGTGTCAAAGAATAGTCTAGAGGCTCAAAGGAAAAGAATACAGTCAAAAGGACTCAAAGTTTTTCAAATCTCAATAGGAGTTTTACAAGAAGCCCAAACAATGGACTTAGCAGGGAGCAATCTACGTGTAAGTCTTGAGTGCAACTATCTGAAGGAACCAAGCTCTAAAGATTAAAATCCCCAAGGCAGAGTCTCAAACGAAGTTTTTGGCCACAGCTTGCAAATGTCAGAGCCCCCGAAATGTCTTACATCAACAAGTTGATAAGTTCTCGGGATAAGCGGAAGCCTGCCAAGTGTCCAATGGCACACCTTCAAGATTGGAAGTCCAGGCTAGAGACTCAAACTTAATCACCAAGCCTCCATGTGGTCCATGGCCTAAAAAGTAAAATTCAAAAGCTGATAGTTGAAAAGTTGTTAAGTATGGGGCAGAGTGTCAGATGGAAGGTGCCCTTAATGCTACTTCAACTTCATCCTGGGTGGGTAAACAACCAAGTATTACTACATAGCCCAAATTAAAAAGTGGGAAAGAGCGGAAATAATGACTAAACAAGAACTAGCTCCCCCATGTGTCTCATTGGTGCGATTTCAAAAGGAATGTCTTGACAGGTAGTCCAGTAAACAAGAAGAGTGGTCCAAGGCCCAAGATGACAGATTTAAGTATAAGTAGCAGGTAAGAAGGGAGATCCTCCGTGTGCAGCTTAACAATGCTACTTCAAAATTAAAATTTTGAGCGGGTTTCCAAAAAGAGCGTGAGCCTTCCACATGTCCCTGGACCCGAGAAGTATTGAAAGGCCCATTCAAAGTCTAACCAGAGTTAGGCCAGTAAAGACTTAGTCAACCAAAACTTCATGAGGAAAATGAATCAAGTCACAGAAGGGAGCCAAGCGTGTTATCACCATGTGCACTCACTTTCAAAAGTCAAAATTTGGCATGACTCAAAAGTGGTTTCCAAACATGCGTCAGTCCTCCACGTGTCTAGGGTCAGAATTTTTGCCTCCACCAAACATGAAGGACTCAGGAAAAATACAAAGGAAATACGTGGAGCCTATGCAGATAGCAACTACCACGTGTCAGTCTAGTGCACTGATTTCAATAACATGAAAGAAAGGGGTCAAATCTCAAACAAGGTGCGCGAGGCCGCCACGTGGACCCTGTATGGATATACTCTTTAAATATTGCACGCTCATGTTAATTGCTCGAGCTAACGAATCTTCAAATGGCCATATCTTTTGACTGCAAACTCAGATTTGGGCGGGATAATACTTTTTGGAAATGTCTCAAAACCCTCTACACCATGGAAACATAAAATCTCATTCTTGATAGGATTTATTGGATAAAAAATGGGAAAATGTATTTCTAGGCCATTAATACAGAATCTAATTTGCTTCAACAATCCTCGGGTTTGATTTGATCTACTGATTCTTCATATCCTCAACACGTAAAAAAAGCATGTTGAGTAGACAAAGGGAAGATTGACAGATTGTGGGAAGATTTTAGATGTGGAATTGATTGATGGTGGTTGAGCTTTCAGAGTAGGATTCAATGCATATCGCAGAGGTGGTTGAGAAGTAGGATTCAAATTCTTCCCTCCTCTCTCTCTTATTTTTCCTATATATTGTAAAGGAGGGGCATATTCAAACGGTTGGTCAATTGATTTCTCTCTTGCCCCCCTCTCTTTCTTCCCTAGGGTAGAATGTAGAGTCTAAGCCTCCTCTAATGGCTATGTAATGGAATTTTCTTTTCCCTTTCCCACTAATGATGTACTGTGTAACTTTTGGAGCAATAAAATATGTTTCGTGATGCATTTTGTCCATCCTTGGCTCATTTTATTGTCTCTTCTTACCTCTCATCGTTACGGGGTATATTGTACATATTTTGATGTTTGTTGCAGGTTCTTGGAGCTGTGCTTAATGGGTTTTGAATTGGTGCTTATGTGTGAAACTATCTCTTGGTCCATGGTGCATCTCATCCACCCTCTCCTCTACTCACCTCTCTCCACTTCAGGTAGTCAGGTATGTGATCATCCACTTCCTTTTCTTGTGTATCACCACTTAGTGTAGGCTCTTTCACTCTCTCTCTCTCTCTCTCCCCTTGGAATGGTTAGATTAGGATATGATTAGATTCTATTTGCACTAGAGTAGCTTGTGGTAGGTAGTTTAGGAAGTAAGAATTGGATTTCTCCAGAGGGTCCATCTCAAGTTTTGCATGTCCCACAGCTTGAGAGATGGTCCCATGTTGTTACAATTACATCGAATGCCCCACTCAGACAATTAGGGCATTCGGGGGATGCTGTGATTCTGCACTAACAGGCACCTTTGAACCTTCCTAGGAACCTCATGACAAAGGGTCAATATACAAAAAAAATCTCATATCATTATGGTTCATCTGGACAGTCTACAGAGCATTTTTCTCAGTACATGCACAGTCATTCCAACAATCAGCATGCATGTTATCTCTTTTTTCTCATATGTTACATTGGATCGAACTTGATCGAACTGGAGTTAAAGAAATTATCACACCATATGTAGTGGTGTATGTAAATCTAGTTAGTCCAGCAATCGGGGTTGGATTTAATTAATCTCCCACTTCCACAATGGTTTTTGCATCCAAAACTTCTTTTGTCATGGTGTGAGAGTTAGGTCCCTTGAGAATAATGGGTGTATAATTTGTTGCTTGAGATCGCCCAAGATTTAACTATACATGGCTTAGCATATCTATCGCCCAACTAATAGCTAATCTATTCTTCAAGGCTTGTACCAAGCTCCTTCAAAATTTTAACTCAGGATCCTGACATATCATATTTCACTCATCACGGATCAGGTCCACAGGGGTTCCTTACTTACATTAAAACATACTTCAATCATAATATTTTACTTAAGCAGAGGAATCACAATGTTAGCAATAAACTAGTGGGGGAACCTTGTGACTATTCTTGTTTCGTATCTCTAAATGTATTTGGTTAAGGTCATGTAGGATCTATGGTAATGTAAGGAGCCTCTTACATAACCTTTTTGTCAACACATGCTTTTATTTATGGAAACCTTAAATTAGATACAATGTGACATAACTACATATGCTTTCACCCCTAGGGTCACTTCCTAATTAAACATAGCTTCCATGCTTAAAAATTAACTATCTACTGATAGTATATTCTCATTTTAGAATCCTCAACACGCTTTCACCATATAATGAAGCCTCTTAAATGGTTATACAGGTATGCATATCTTCCCCTAGATACTTTATGTTATCGAGTATTCAATTTGAACATACGTAAAGTGGGGGACATATTTTTTCTATAGAACATTGAATCACAGCAAGTGGTGTGGGTACACTTGTGAAGATCCTAATGTCACCATACCATTACTACGTGATGCATTCCTAATGTGTGGTTATATGTCACAAATTGACATCTATCATTGGACTCTTCTCTGTTAGAAAGGGAGAGGTGATTAGATCTCATGTGGTCTGTGCGCACCTCAATGCCCAATTTAAATTAACACTGCTTTATCTTTCTTGGCATCTAGATCATATAGGCTTAACACCCAAGGCATAGTTAACTTGTAAGGATAATAGACCCCTAAGGTGTCTTTGCACATCTTACTCTAGTACTTTCGGTGGGGAGGTGTTAGAGGTATTTGGGCATTTTCCAAAACTGTTCTTGGCAAAGATTTGCCTTCTTAAAGGTTAGTTACAATGATTAATACATAAGGGAATCATTTGTTAGGACACTAATGTCAAAGTTATACCATCATAGTAAGGGACTAAGATCTTAGCATCTATTACATATCTTGACCTATTTTCTTGCCATGTCAAAGGAATTTTAAGAGTATTTATCTACATCCATCTAGCTTCATGTATGGGATAAGGGACTGCACTCCTTTTTTGCATACACTGAATATGGAGTGTGAGAGTTCTATTTAGGAAATCCAAACATCTAGTCTAAATTTCTACATCTAGTTATGTTCTCTAATATCAAGTGCATCTATGCAGAAGAGCCTCTCTAGTTAGTTCACGATACACAGTGGCCAGTAAATTGATTATTGTATTTCTAACTTCATGAAAGCTAGTCTGAGAAGTAGTGAAAATATCTAGGTCTGTAATTTTTATTTCTCTAGTCAAGTGACCATAGGGGTCATCATACGACTCCCCATAAAATATTGCATACTTTTTATATTTAGTAACATTTCCTATGTTGTGTCGACAAATGTAGAAGATAATTTGTTTTATCAAGTGTACATGCGAATTGATGCAAAAAATACCAACGACGTAACTTAAGACTAATGTTCATACGATAATATAAGCAAACCAAACATTGCGATTTCAATTGTATGTCAAAATCATTATTAGTCTACAGGTTTTATTGTAATATCACAGAGACAATGATATGAAGGATCTCTGGAACCTAGAGCACCCATGACTTGGTTTAGACGCCCTAGTCCAAAAAATTCTGACTTGTGGTCTAAGATAATTTCTGGGAAAACTCAATTCTAGTAAATTTTGATCCTCCTATTAGTTATTAGTTTTTCATCTCAGCCCACCTGACTAAGTTTAAATACACTGACTTCAGCTTAGTCTATTTACTCCCTCTTTTTGATACCTAGGGTTACAGTATTTTCCTAGCTTAGTAGGAATAGGTCAGATCATGTACTTTAATGCTTATTTATCACATATTACTATACAAAGTAATTAGACATTTCATAAATTTCTATATTTGTTAATATCATATCCTTTTAACTATTTACTGTCTCAGACTCATTTATCCAGTCACCTTGCTTGTTGGGTTATGTTGATTAAATTTGGGGATTCACACGAACTTAAAATATTTATTTCCACAAAAATCCATTAAGGGAAAAGTAATTGTTGATACAATTAGTCAAAGCTCTTTTCGATGATCCTTAATCTCCACCATTTATGATGATTTTCACTAATGATTTAGCTACTTATACCATTGACGTTGATATTTGGACTATGTATTTCGAGAGCTCTACGATGTGCTTACTGAATATGGAGATAGTATTGTCTTTTTCACACCATATGGTGATCTCACATTCCCTTTGCTCACAGTCCATATGGTGAACTGATATATAGGGAAAATAGCCACTGTCTTTATCACACGCATATTGTTGAATACAAAGCCCTCATTTCCATGGGCATATACCTCTTTACTATATAGATAAAATTCCCTTCCTATTTCAACATAAAACATCTTCAAATTACATTTTCATGTATAGAAAAAAATCAACTTAATCAGTTCAATGATATATACCAAATTAAAAGAACCTAGATTAAATATGACTCAACATATCCAAATAAAATTGTTGCAAAGGAAATTCTCACTACAAAAGACGATTTCGTTACACTATCACAATTGTACCCTATTTAATTGGATAATTGATCATGCAGATGTACCAATGGCTCTAGTTTTACTTCAAAATAATCATATCCTCATTAAACTTATATGTACGACGGTAAAATAAGATATACAATACAAATACAATGTCATAATGAAAACTTCCCTCATCGAATCTCATAGCACATGAGGCTTATGCATCGAAGTTCTTGTAAGGACTCGCTAAAAAAATGTTGATAACCACAAATTTGCATTGGTATGGCTAATATATATAATTGACCTTCATACACCAGCATATACAGCCTACAATCTTCGCATGAGGCATGATTACTACACCAAGGTGGCCACAAGAATGTCTTGTTTTCATGCTTGGTAGTATTTATTTAAATGGTGAAAATTATGACTATATTGTTCGTCACAATGAGCTAATGGAGATTGGATTGTTGCTACAAGAAACACAATCCACCTTGTGACCCGATTTTATTTTTGATAGCATGTGACGTCTATTTTACATACTATAGTTGACCCTGTTAGTGGAAGGAAAATATGGACCAAATGTTGTACCAGGGATACTTTATTCATCAAAGAAATCCATTGAACACAAATCTATCTTAAATGTACACTATTGATGTGAAATCATGCTTCAAAATGAACTTCAACTGTAATGGTTTCAGGTTATTGGAATGCAAGAACATTCTATGATTTACAACCTATTGCATCAACTGATATACCACTTGTTTCCTAGCTGGGGTTGTCACATAACTATTTTAAATTCAACTATCTGAAATCAAACTATTTATACAATCACTTCTTAAGTTATCCTTACCTAGATGGATTGAGGACTTGCCCCTTTACACCATGGTGGACAGGTTAAGATCTTTCCTATATGTTTTTTTCATTTATATGTCATCACCCACTGTTGGGGGTACCTTGTGCGCATTATCATTGAAAATGGTTCATCTTTCAAAATATGCACAAAGGTGAAACATATTTATATTCTTTAACATACCTATAGATCACACACCTGGTTATACTACCTTATTATCCCTATGGTGACGATTCATGCTGAGGCTATAAATAAATATTAATCTTTAAATTTCTACATAAAACTATTGCAACCTTAAATAAGTGGTTAATTTTATTTGAGGTACATACTTATCTATGCACAAATTCACTTATAAGAATAATATTTCCTTTATGGCACCAAAAATGTCTATTTTATTGTCCCAATGGTGGGAGATATTTAACATGCAATTTAACATATATTTCTATTCCATTTCGACTTTGGAACAATTTTCTCAATAATGTGAAAAATCATTACCTACTTAAAAAAATGAGGATGAATGCTTGAAATTATAGTAGGTGGAAAAATTCAAGGTGTATTGCATTCAAGAATTCTGTAATGCCCACAAAAATGATGTTCTAGGAACACGTTAAAACCTTAACACTAGACCCGAAAAGTGTGGCTAATTTATTTTTGTTATTATAAGTTAAAAGGTTACAAGGGTGTCAACCCCTAGTGTGCATTAAATTAATTTTCACCAATAATCTCTACTTTACAAAGGATGGACCATGTCTAAGTTAAATGATTAAATCTTCTTACTTTATCTCTAAGGTCAATTAATTAAAAATCAATTAGGAAGGTGCCATAATTTAATTTACTTGGTTAAGTGTTCTCTCCTCTTTAATTAATATTCAAACCCAAAATGGTTAACCTAATACTTAGTTATTTTAGTTTCATTATCCTAATAACTTAATGTCCATTTCATTAATTTCCTAAAACATACTAGGAACTAAAATGACTTTGCACCCCAAGGCAATTAAAAGGCCCCATTCACCCATCTACACATGCCTTTAAAATTTATTTAAAACATTTACTAAATTCACTCCTACCAAACAAATGTAGGGTTGATCCTCAACCCTTGGATCAATCCAATTGTGGCCACTAGATCCTAGGGTTCTAAACTAAACCTAAAAATCCTTATGCATTCTTATTAAATCCTTTTCTTACCCTATTCTCCTCATTTGGTCACTTTGTTTTTTTGTTTAATTTAAAGGTTGGAGAAATGGAAGCCATGGAAGCAAGGAAGGAAGGAACTATGGAGGAATTCTCAAAATCAAGACTAGCTTAGTCTAGGATGTATATTTATCAGTTGTAACTTCTTTCCTTTCAAGATTGAAGGGGTTTCCACTCCAAATCTAGAGTTATTCCAAAGTTATTTGTATTATGAGTTCTTTATTTGGGGAAAACCCTACCCCATTAATATATACAAGATTGAGTACTTTGAATTTAACATTTGAAGTTTTATTTGATTTAAACAATGAGATTTAACCGTTATTTGTTTGCTGGAGGTTTCCTTGTGATTTTTACAAGCTTATAATTTTGTTTTAACCAAGTTAAAATTTGCACAGCGTAGATTTACGATTTCTGCAGTTAGTGACAGAATCGTCACGCAAAGCAGGCCGGTGGTCCTAGGACCGCTACCCTACCTGGGCGACAAATTATGAACTGCCGCCTTTCCTGAGCGGCAGTTCTGAGACCGCCACCTTACTTGAGCGGCGGTTACGGGACCGCCACTCTGCGTAGGGCAGTGGTCCTGTTCCTTAGAAAAAGAACCTTCAAACTTGAAATTTTTCTAAAAACAAAAGTTTCTAGGGCATTCTAAAGGTCATTCTAAACTTGATTTCATATGCCTAAAGTTTCCATTTGCAAGATTTATATTCATCTATTCATTTCATAGTAAAAATTTACTCAATTTAAAACATTTCCTATTTCAATAACAAAAACTACAAGAATCATTTTCATTTTGTACAACAACTTTCTTTCAACAATGCAAGAAAATGAACAAGATAGTCTAACTTCTTCCTTTACATGCCTTTCAAGTAACACAATGAAATGTAATATTTCTTCATGCAATTTTCCAACATTCCACAAGAGAGTTTCAACAATATTTCCAATAATTTATTTAGAACAAGGAAACACATTTTTGTGGGAAATAAATCAACTACAATGAAATAAGATTTTTCCCTTATAAACTTCTTTTCTATTTCAACAAGACTAGCTTTACAAACACAAATCTTTCTTTCCCTTTTTCAATATACAATACAACTTTAATATCCAATAATGAATACAAATTTTCTTCACAACATTAATACAATATCTTCCACTTTTAAGTGGGAAAAATTACAAGAATGAAAGCTAAAAAGGAATACAATATTACAAATCTCCCACCCTAAGTGGGAATAACAAAGAGGTTTTCTCACAAGGAAGGATTTCTTAAGGACACCAACAATGCTCCAAGTTTCCCATCACCAACAAGAGAGCTTCACCATGCTTCATTTGATTCACAACAAAAAAATGGGGGAGAGGCAACACTCTCCACCCAACCAAAAATCCAATGAGGAGAAGAATCTATCTTCCTCATCGGCCCCCGAGCCCCAACCACATTGCAATGAAAGATGGATCCAAATCATGGAGAAAAAACAAGCTTCCACATCACAAAATCAAGTTTTCACAACCACACCAAAACACAACAACACAACTACAATCACAAGAAGGAAAGCAAAAAAATATACAAGGCTTCAAAATGTAAATCCCAAAGGAGAAAGAATCTATGGGGAGGTCACTTATGCCTCCCAATGGGAAATATGTTCCCACCTTAAAAGCCTCCAATACACGCCTCAAAAACCCCTACACACTCTTATGCCTCCCTCAAGATCCTCTTCTGGCTCCCACATTCTCTTATGCCTCCCTACTATCTCCTATGTCTCCCTCACTAAAAAAACAAGTAATAAATGCAAACATTTCTTGTCCAAGGTGGGGCACGCAACCCAACTACCTCCAAAACATGAAAATAAACTCTTATGCCTCCCTACATGTAAGCTCCCCATAGTCCCATCCTACAACACACTTAGGCAATCTACCCAAGCACCCAACAAGCACACCAAAACATTCAAACAACATGCACATATACACAATATGAAAGAAAGTATTTAACAAGAGTATAGCTCCTACCTTTCCATGGTAGAGCTTGATCCAAAAGTCACACACAAAGTTTCTTCAAACCAAAACAATCACCAAAAATCTCCAACAAGATCCACAAGCACTCCACAATCTTCCAATTCCAAAAATGCAAGAGCACAAAAGAAATAAAGTAACCCCCAAACAAGAAAAAGAAATTGAATAAATAGAAAAGGGAGAGAGGAGGGTGATGTGGCTCCATATAGGATGCCACATCACTCATCCTCAACTCCACCTCACAAGTCAAACCTCAACCCCAATGCACAATAAATTGGTGGGTAAGAGGAATGACAAACCTCTTACACACACAATCCAAGCCCACACCCCCTAAGAACAAACTTAAAGACCCATGTAAGAAAAGTGCAATAAATGTCACTTTTTGACTTACAAAACACATAATGAGGTCTATTTGTGACCCCCCAATCCATAGGTAGGGTTGACATATCAATTTAAGAGGTGTGAGACAAGTTTAACTTGTCCCACAAGCTTCCAATTTTGGCCCTTAAGGCCAAATCCGAATTTCCATAAAGGAGTAGAATGTACAATAGTCAAGATCACAACCACTCAACTTACAACACATAACCCAAGAGCCATCTAATCTAATAATTTTTTTGTCACATCTATAATTAGTTTAGTAACATGATTAATTAACTTAATTAAGACACTTAACCTCATTAATGATAAAAGGGAAAGTACACCACAATATACATAATTAATACAAGGAAAATACATCACTATAAAATCACATACTAAAATTAAATAAAGGAAACTAAATAAAAGAACAACACACAAACCCCTTTGTCACAATTGGAGGTAATCCCCCCACGGGGACCCCCTAACAACAATTCAAACACACACACATACACACAACAAAATACATGTTGCCATGGTGACCATTGTTGAATTCACCTAACATTCCAATGTGGTTGGTTTCCAATCGCCCCGTTGTTTGTTGTGATAATGTTTACCTGCAAAACACATAATACCCTTCGGCCTCGTGGCCACATCAAAACATCCAAGATAAAATATGCAATATAAATCCACAATCATCTACATACGAATGAAATCATCATCTAGGAAATTTACGTATCATTTACAATTTATAACAACATCTCAATTCTACATTTCATCAATACCAATAGGATCACAAAATTAGTTCAATTGTTAAGGTCTACTCAATATGACAAAAATATCGCATGTCAGAAATATATAACCATGTCAACAATATATCATCATCAATATAAAATGTCTCTAATAATCCACACACATCATACTATGAATCAAAATCCAAAAATAGTCTCATTATCTCTAACATCTAACATCATGCTAAGTCAAAATAATACAAAATATCCATAAGTAGAGTCAACAGTATCGAAATCAACAATAATAAGTGTCGAAGGGAAGTGGGCACTACAAATTCACTAATACGTTACATGACAATGTTTCATACTTGTGTGAGAACCTCCTAGAGAAACATAACATGTTGATGTACATCAGTCGACTATCATCTTATGTACTCACCAAGATAGATTTCTTGATTTCTAACTTTATGCTTGAATCAATGTTAGCAATATTCCTTAGATTTCATCACAAACACATGTTATAGCTGCATTGTTATCATTTGAATACAAATTTTTAAGGTTTCCTTATCAGTAAATTGTTATAAGTACTTCCAAAAACATGAGAACATATGTAAACTATTTACATTCTTCATTAATTATAATTTTATGAAGTATTAACGTCAATTAATATTAAAATGTATAAACTGATAAATAAATAAGTCTTCAATTTACTAAAATTAAGAGATAATGCACTCGATCTAATGTAGTAGAACCAAATTTCTACACGTAGTTTCTTTCCTTATTTACACCTATTCCTATGAATCTTGGTGTTCCCATTGATTTTTTTCTAATATTTTTCTTCTTCCAATAGCCTTACGTTATTCTCTTTCCGTTTAAGATAAAAATTCATACAAATTATTAATTTTCACGAGCTATATACTTTGAAAAAATATTACATATGGTCAACATTATTCCTAAATGTTATTTTGATTTTATTAGACTTAAATAGTTATCTCCTTTCAAGAACATGACACTATTATAATTTTCTGGTATTTTATTTCTTTTTATGATGCCCCTTTTTGTCGTAGAATCCTTCTTTTCTGGCTACGCATACTGTTCTAAGTATTGAAAAGAATTCCGTTAACTTGTTTTCATTCCTTACATTTTTTATCTTCCCTTTCTATTATTCAAATAAGTAGAGAGCTAATCATAGCACATTTTTATAATTTTTGCATGGTGTTTAGCAAAAGGTGCCTTCCTATATGGGTTTTTAAGATCCAGGATAGTCTTCCTTGCAATTATTCTTTGAGCTCAATCCTTTAAGATGCAAAATATTCCAAAAAAAAATTGATCTTGCCTTTAACTGATTATGGATGGCCGAGGTGGACGTGGTGGAACAATATCCTTTTATGATAGCAACTTCATTTTGGAGTGTAGTCTTGATGTGGTCTATTGCATTAGTTGTGGATTTAGCGTTTAGAGTATTTTCCTACAGGGGACATGCTTGTGAGTACAATTTATAATTGGAAAATGGGACATAAAGTTTCTACGTATTATTTACGTACAATCAATTCTACAATGCCTTAATTTACAATTATAAAGTATTCTTGTAGTCGCATCGAATCCTACATTTCCTCAATGATATCATTCCTCTCATATCATTTGTTAGAAATTTTATAGAGTTATATACCATTATAAATTTTCATCATTAGATACTCAAGATGGTTCCCCTATGGTGTTCACATTTGGTTGATGATACTATCATTGAAATACACATAACTCTTGCAATTCCAAATCCTTCACTATTTTAAATAAACTAGTATTCCATAAATGATCAATACTAATTGGACGTTTATGATAAAATTTTTTGGAGAAAAACACATACAAAATATTACATATTATACATGATTTACCCTACGAAAACATTTTATGAAAAAACAAAGAAAAGAAATCCCTTATTTTATTAATTCAACCATTTACAAAATAATAATTTAATTCCAAATTTACCTTTAACCTAGTATATGTGTGACTATATTTAACTCTATTTTAGCAAATAAAATAAAACCATAAATATGTATTACAATTCCATGGGCACTAAAATCATGTGCTATACATAACATTAGATAAAAAAAACCCATCAACATACATGCAAGGTACCCCAATTCTAGCTCTACAATCTAGTACATTTTAAAGAATGAAAAATGTACATCACATTTACAACATTTTTATAATATACTTCTAGTAATTATTGTGCGTACATTCTCCCGTAGTACTTGGTATTTTCCTTTGTGAATTTTTTGTGTTTCATTAAATTGTGCATTTCAATCAAAAAGTTGAACAACAACCTTTCTTAATAATATTTAGACAATTCAAGCATCTAAGAATGTTTTTGCAACATTAATATTGCTTATTAGAATTCTTGTTTTTAACTTACCTCTTGTAATCTCTATGTTATTTATCCTCCATCTAATCTACCACTCCTCTACGTGATTACTTGTAACAGTTGAGATCTGTAGTTGTTCACTTAATAATTTTTCACATTCACCTCCTAAACTATCATAAGAATTTTTTCTTCAATTTACATTCACATATTGTACATTATGTTGTCAAAATGGTTCCTTTTATTATTGATGAGTTTACTAGAATGTACTTTCTAGTTGCAAGTATGTTTTTAACATCAACTTATACCATTAAAGATTGATCTCCATTGTTGACACTTGTTTTATCTTTTCATGTAGGAGGGTTGTGTAGATATTTTTCTAATTATGTTAACATTCATTGAGAGTAGAATAAACATCCATTGTTTTCTTGTTTTGATTATTAAAATGACCACTATTATCTATAGGATTCATCCCCTCCATTTTAGTTAAATTAGTGCATTTTTGTGGTATTTAAAGTGGATCTCCTATCCTCGATCGTCACGTATTACAAATATGCTCTAGTTTTTATACTCTATTCCATCACAAATGGTTAAAAAAATTCATCCTTGGATATCATGTGGGTGGTTTGGCTAATATATTGGTAATCAAAATGAGAAATTAATGACTAAAAAGAAAAAGTTGGGATGGTAAATATATGTACATCCTAGCTAAAAGAGGGCATTTAATATCACTAGGGATATTGTAGAACAATGTCACTTAACAATCAATATCACTAGGGGCATTTAATATCCTAGTTAACAATGTCACTGTTGTAACCAATTTACACAGAAGGATCCCAAACATGGGATCGTAATTTTATCTTAGGAATAGAATAAGAATTCTTTTCTATTTTGATGATTGTCCATTCGTCACTCTTATTATGGATCCACATTTTCATCTGCAAGAGTTAGAAGCTGAATCCTAAGGGGAAGCCAGAATACCATCATATGGGCTTCTCAGTCCTAACATTGATTTGAGAAAATTCATACAAATCTCCCAAAGGAAGAGTCAATGCTTAAATGACACTACAACCCCCATAACATCCGTTAAAGGGGTTTCGGTAAGTGAATGGAACATCCTAACGAAAGAAAATATTTTCTTCACTATTCTTTTCCAAAACATCTATAGAAGAATCAATTTCATATTCAATGAAAAAAATGTTTTTAAGGGAATCCTTCCATCTAGATACCTTTTCTATTTTCCATTTCATAAGTTGAAATTTTGGAAGGTTGAGCCAAGATTCCCTAGGAAAAAACTTTTTTCTGCATCTGAAGGGTAAACCTTCATAATCAAGATTTGTGATAAAACAATATCAACGACTTTGAGGACAATAAATGCATGTAGATCAAATGAGGTTTCTAGATCCACCAAGATAAGAGAAAAAATAGTGTGAGCATAGAGCTCTGTATTGGAATAAAGGGATTAAAAAATTCCCAGAGAATTTCCAATAGTAGTCAAACATTCCTCCTCCCAAAACTGCAGTGGGAGATGAGTTAAACCATTATCCATATTGGCTTAACATTGATGATTTTGTACTTGCCAAATATTAGAAATAATAGAGTCCTATCTTACCAAGAGCTAAAATCCACACTAAAAAACCCCTTTACACAGGGGTTAATATTAATCCTACCAGAAACAACATGATGCCAGTTTGTAGAAATCCACAAGTGAAGGAGTGGAAGACAAGGATAGAGTCCATTGAAGTAGAGTATAAAACCCTTGGATGATAAGAAATCCTCATCCTCTAACACGGACTCCCCAAGAGAGAGAAAAGGGGTAGATGTAGTGTTAGGTTATGGAGCCTGTTTTCATGTGTGAAAGTGTTGAAGAATGTACACTAAGAGTACTATACAATTTCCACAGTTGTCTCACCGGTAGTAGGGGTTCGGGGGCGCAGGCCTCGAGAATTTTTTTTTAGGCGTAAATTTTTTTTTGGCCTAAAAAAAATTGCACCCGAAATATCGGGAAACATGATTTTCTCATATGGGCCAATTTTTTAACCCATAGGTTTATGGGATGGGTTTTTCCCATGGTTTTGATACCCACAGTTTTGTAAAACTACTTAAGCAGTTGTCTATTTATATGGTTTTATGCATATGATAGAGGTATGAAGAACATTGCAGATGTGCTTTGAATTCGGCTGTGAATTCTGTAGAGTTTGTTGAGCATAGCTCCAAATGGATCTGGGTATTGTATTGAGAGAGCGGTGGCTTGTAATAAAATATGAGCAAGTGATTCTTGGTGGACATAGCCCAAATTGGGTGAACCACGTTAAATATTATCTCTTTGTGTTGTGTTATTTTATTCTACAATTTTATTTGAGATCTGTAATAATTTCTGCATATTAGTTTCTACTATTGCGATTCTGTGAGGGATTATTCCACATATTTTATCCCTTATTTCCTAACAATTGGTATTAGAGCCTGGTTTGGTTTGTTGAAGTGTTGAATCACAAGGAAAGTTTTTATCTTTAGTGGGAGCTATGCTAGATGATGGAAGATCTAGGGTTGATAAATTCAACGGGTATAATTTCAGTCTTTGGAAGATGCAGATGGAAGATTACCTTTATCAAAAGGATCTTTATACTCCACTGTCTGAGAAGGTGAACAAACCCTTGAGTATGACAGATGCGGAATGGGATTTGTTGGATAGGAAGGAACTTGGGACAATCCCGTTGTGTCTTGTATCTTCGGTATTATTTAATGTTTCAAAGGAAAAGACTACAAAAGAACTGATGGATGCATTAGGGAAGTTGTATGAAAAACCCTCTTCCTCTAATAAGATATTTTTAATGAAAAAGTTGTTTAATATGAAGATGTATGAGAATGGTTCAGTAGCAGATCATTTAAATGATTTTAATACAGTTGTAAATATGCTAGCTTCAGTTACATTAGAATTTGATGAAGAAGTCAGGGCTTTATTAATTTTTTGCTCTTTACCTGAGAGTTGGAATAGCCTGGT
This sequence comes from Taxus chinensis, assembly GCA_019776745.2. Classification (NCBI taxonomy): domain Eukaryota; kingdom Viridiplantae; phylum Streptophyta; class Pinopsida; order Cupressales; family Taxaceae; genus Taxus; species Taxus chinensis. The sequence continues at coordinate 140,305,992 of CM034153.1, forward strand.
AATGGAAGTAAGTAACTCGGTTCCAGCTAACTCAAAGTTGAAGTTTGAGGATGTTGTAGGGGTGATTCTAAGCAAGGAAATGTGAAGAAAAATCTCTAGGGAATCTTCTACTTCAGGGAATGCTTTGACAGTGGAAACTAGAGGGAGACAGAAGAATAGAGGAAGCCGTGGAAAATCAAAGGATCAGGAAAGGTCAAAATCTAAGAACAAGATAGTATGCTGGAATTGTGGAAAGCCTGGGCATGCAAAGAAGGACTGTTGGGAGCTTTGGGATAAGAAGAAACAACAGGAAGAAAACAAGGAGGCAAATGTGGCAACGGGTAATGTATGTCAGGATGCTTTGATTCTTTCTTTGCACAATATTACTGAATCTTGGGTTTTAGATTCAGGGGCTTCTTTCCATGCTACTCCACATAGGCATTATTTTGTTGATTATGTTCAAGGAGATTTTGGGCATGTTTTTCTTGGTGATGATGAGCCTTACAGCATAGTTGGAAAAGGTTCTGTTCAGGTTAAGATGCAGAATGGGAATACTTGGCTATTGAAGGATGTCAGACATGTGCCTACATTAAGATGAAATTTGATAAGGGAAGTGATAGTTGTACTATGATATTTACAGCGAACTCTTGGAAGGTTACCAAGGGTGCTCTTATGGTGGCAAGAGGTAAGAAGGTTGGAACCTTGTATTTAACCACTTATAGCACTAATGTTTGTAATCTTGTGGCTTCAGAAGTAGATACAACATTGTGGCACTATAGGCTTGGTCATATGAGCCATAAGGGCATGGAGATCATAAAGAAGGATTTTCTTGGAGATATACAAACATGGTTTGGAGTTCTATGAGGATTGCATATATGGGAAATAAAAGCGAGTAAGGTTTCTTAAGGTTGGACCTACAAAGAAAGAGAGTAAGTTAGAGTTGGTGCATTCTGATGTGTGGGGGCTAGCTCAAGTATCATCTCTTAGGGGTTCAAGTTATTATGTTACTTTTATTGATGATGTAACAAGGAAATTTTGGGTTTATTGTATTAGAAACAAATCTGATGTATTTGACACTTTTGTTAAATGGAAAGCCTTGGTAGAGAATGAAACAGGTCTTAAGCTAAAATGTCTCAGGTCAAATAATGGAGGGGAGTATTGCAGCAATGAATTTGATGATTACTGTTCTAAGAATGGAATCCGCAGGAAAAAGACAGTTCTAGGAACTTCGCAGCAGAATGGGGTATCAGAAAGGATGAACAGAACAATAATGGAACGTGCTAGGAGCATGAGGTTACATGCAGGACTGCCTCTTTCTTTTTGGGCATAAGCGGTGAGCACAGCTATGTACTTGATAAACAGAGGACCCTCAAGTGCCTTGGATGGAGGCATACCTGAGGAGGCTTGGTATGGTAAGAAAGTTGATTATTCATTTCTTAGATTCTTTGGATGTGAGGTGTTTGTTCATATAGACAAGGATGATAGGACCAAGCTAGAGGCTAAATCAGAAAAATGTACTTTCATTGGTTATGGTGGTGATGACTTTGGATATAAATGTTGGAGTATTAAGGACAAGAAAATCATTCGATCTAGGGATGTGGTCTTTAATGAGAAAGTCATGTATAAGCAGCAGTTGCAGGAAAACAGGGAGGAATCCAAGAAAGAATATGTAGCAGTAGAGGATCTTCTAGATGGGAAAGTGACACATGAATCAGTTTAGGAACCTCCTCAATAGGAACCCCAAACTCCTATATTGAGGAGGTCTTCTAGGGTAAGAAGAGAACTTGAACATTTTTTCTCCTTCTCTTTATTATTTATTACTCACTGATAGTGGAGAACCAGAGAGCTTTGATGAAGCAATGTAGGTAGATGCCAGGAAGAAGTGGGAGCAAGCCATGGATGAGGAGCATCAGGCTCTCATGGAGAACCAAACATGGGATTTGGTAAAGCTACCCGAAGGAAAAAGAGCATTACAGAACAAGTGGGTGTTCAAAGTCAAAGAGGAAGAAGGAGGAAAGAAAAGATATAAGGCCCGGTTGGTGGTCAAGGGGTTTGCACAGAAAAAAGGTATAGATTTTGATGAGATTTTTTCTCCTGTAGTAAAAATGACTTCTATTAGAACTATTCTAGGAATAGTTGTAGCAAAAGACTTGCACTTAGAATAGCTTGATGTAAAGACTACATTTCTCCATGGTGATTTGGAGGAGGAACTATATATGCAGCAACCAAAGGGCTATGAGGTCAAAGGTAAAGAGGAGATGGTGTGAAAACTGAAGAAGAGCTTGTATGGCTTGAAACAAGCTCCACGTCAATGGTATAAGAAATTTGATAGCTTCATGATGGAGCAAGGTTATATTAGATGTCATTCTGACCATTGCATGTATAAAAAGAAATTTGAGGATGGCAGTTATATTATCCTTTGTCTGTATGTGGATGACATGTTGGTTGCAGGTAAAAACATGCAAGAAATAAAAGTACTCAAGAAGCAGCTAAGTGAATCCTTTGCTATGAAGGATTTGGGGGCAGCCAAACAAATCCTTGGTATGAGGATATCTCAGGATAGGAAGGAACGGAAGTTGACTTTATCTCAGGAAGATTACATTAAGAAAGTCTTGGAGAGGTTTAATATGTAGGATGCTAAACTGGTTGGGACTCCTTTGGTAGGCCATTTCAAGTTATCAAAGGAGCAGTGTCCCAAGACAGAGAAGGAGAGAAACCAAATGTCCAAGGTACCTTACTCATCAACAATTGGCAGTTTGATGTATGCCATGGTGTGCACTAGGCCTGATATTGCCCATGCAGTGGGAGCAGTGAGTAGATTTATGAGTGATCCAGGTAGAGATCACTGGCAAGCAGTAAAGTGGATCCTTCGGTATTTGAGAGGGACCATGGGGAAAGTTTTTTGCTATAGTGGATCAGACACCACTTTGTGTGGTTATGTAGATTCAGATATGGCTGGAGATGTAGACAACAGGAGGAGCACGACAGGTTATGTTTACACTATAGGTGGGATAAAAGTAAGCTGGATTTCATGATTACAGAAGCTGGTGGCTTTGTCAACCACAGAGGCTGAGTATGTTTCTGCCACAGAGGCAAGAAAGGAAATGATTTGGTTACAACAATTACTTGAGGAGTTGGGGCATAAGCAAGAGGAAGGAAAGTTGCATAGTGATAGTCAGAGTGCTATACACCTAGCTAAGAACTCTGCTTTCCACTCTAGGACGAAGCATATATAGTTAAGGTACCATTTCATTAGGACAACTTTGGAGGAAGAGAAGTTGAAGTTGGAGAAGATTCATACCAGTTAGAATCATGTAGACATGATGACCAAGGTGGCCACAAGGGAAAAACTGAAGTTGTGTTCAGCTTTGGTTGGTCTTCACAGAAACTAGTGAAGGGTTGAGAAGCTTGCTCAGAGGAAAACTAGTCTCCAAGTGGGAGATTGTTAGGTTGTGGAGCCTATTTTCATGTGTGAAAGTGTTGAAGAATGTACACTAAGAGTACTATACACTTTTCATGTATCCTCACCGGGGTTTGGGCTGGGCCTCGAACAGGGGTCTGGGGGTGGGCTGGTAGTAGGGGTAACCCCCGATTTTTTTTTTTTTTTTTAGGCGTAATTTTTTTGTGGCCTCGAAAAAATGCACCCGACATATCGGGAAACGTGCTCTTCTCATATGGGTGAGATTTTTGACCCATAGGTTTATGGGACGGGTTTTTCCCATGGTTTTGATACCCACGGTTTTGTAAAACTACTTATACAGTTGTCTATTTATATGGTTTTATGCATATGATAGAGATATGAAAAACATTGCAGATGTGCTTTGAATTCAGCTGTGAATTCTGTAGAGTTTGTTGAGCATAGCTCCAAATGGATCTGGGTATTGTATTGAGAGAGCGGTGGCTTGTAATAAAATCTGAGCAAGTGATTCTTGGTGGACGTAGCCCAAATTGGGTGAACCACGTTAAATACTGTCTCTTTGTGTTGTGTTATTTTATTCTGTAATTTTATTTGAGATCTGTAATAATTTCTACATATTAGTTTCTACTGTTGCGATTATGTGAGGGATTATTCTACATATTTTATCCCTTATTTCCTAACATGTAGCTGTAGAGAGGGCTTTAGAAATATAAGAAGCTGGAGCTACCACAAAATAATTCTACCCAGAATGTGAATACGTTCCCACCTTATCGACCAAAACAGATGAGTCGACAACAAGCCCCTTACCACCATTTGTGAGGTCAAAACCAATGGTGGCTTGAAGAGCACCGGGAGTATAATGGGTGTCAAAACCATGAGCAGTCGTAGTAGGGGATGAAACATAGCTACCCAAACAAAGTTCCCCAAAAACTCCACATCGAGAAAATGACGTTCTAAGCAGTGTCATTAATAGAGGATGGAAAGCGAGAAAACTTAAAATGACCTTCACCAATAGTCCTCGAGTTGTACCAATCCAACCGTAGAGATCCCACATCTACGTTGTCACTTCCAGTGTCGCCGTGAGCAGAAGATGTAAAAACTTTGATAGGGTTTGCGAATGGTTGCTTTGGGATGGACATGGTTCAAAAATGGTCACATTGGACCACTTATGGTAAACCTACTAATAATTTTGAAATTAATTTATTTTATGGATGAAAATATTTTTACGTCAAAAAATCAATTCCAAAATGTAATTACGAATCTTATCCAACTTGGGATAGTAAGGCATGTATTAGATTATTTAAATGAGATGTTTTAGATTAGGAAACCATAGTTAAGGAGTTAGGAAGGCTAAAAAATAATTTACACTCATCCTACAACCAACAAACCATTGAAAGATGTGAGTCTATATGAGAGTCATGTAGGCATGAAAATTTAAAGTGACCCATTTTGTAATCGTCAAGTCATCATAAAATTCTACATAGTATATGTACCAACATTTTCATATTTTAATTAACAACGAAACACATTAATATCTTGGTGGATGTCATAATCATTTGTGAAAATTTATTTATTGAACTGTGATTTTCATATTATACATGATTTACCTTAGGAAAACATTTTATGAAAAAACAAAGAAAAGAAATCCTTTATTTCATTAATTCAACCATTTACAAAATAAGAAATTACTTCCAAATTTGCCTTTAACCTAGTAAATGTGTGACTATATTTAAATATATTTTAGCAAATCAATATAAAACCATAAAAATGTATTACAATTCCATGGGCACTAAAATCATGTGATAAAAACACCCATCAACATATGTGGAAGGTACCCCAATTCTAGCTCTAGAATCTAGTACATTTTAAAGAATGGAAAATGTACATCACATTTACAACATTTTTATAATATACTTCTAGTAATTATTGTGCGTACATTCTCCACAGACTTGGTATTTTCCTTTTTGAATTTTTTTGTTTCATTGAATTATGCATTTCAATCAAAAATTTGAACAAAAACCTCTCTAATAATATTTAGACAATTCAAGCATCTAAGAGTATTTTAGCAACATTAATATTGCTTATTAGAACTCTTGTTTTTCCCTTACCTCTTGTAATATCTATGTTATTTATCCTTTATCCAATCTACCACTCCTCTATGTGATTACTTATAAGAGTTGAGATCTGTAGTTGTTCACTTAATAATTTTTCACATTGACTTCCTAAACTATCATAAGAATTTTTTCTTCAATTTTAGTTCACATATTGTACATTACTTGTCAAAATGGTTTCTTTTATCATTGATGGTTTCCTAGAATGTACTTTCTAGTTGCAAGTATGTTTTTAACATCAACTTATCAAGATTGATCTCCATTGTTGACACTTGTTTTATCTTTGCATGTAAGAGAGTTGTGTAGATATTTTTCTGATTATGTTAACATTCATTGAGAGTAGATTAATCATGAATTGTTTTCTTGTTTAGAATATTAAAATGACCACTATTATCTATAGGTTTCATTCCCTTCATTTCAGTTAAATTAGTGCATTTTTGTGGAATTTAAAGTGGATCTCCTAGCCTCGATCGTCACTTATTACAAATATGCTCTAGTTTTTTTACTCTATTCCATCACAAATGGTTAAAACAATTCATTCTTGGATATCATGTGGGTGGTTTAGCTGTATATTGGTAATCAAAATGAGAAATTAATGACTAAAATGAAAAAGTTGGGATGGTAAATATATGTACATCCTATCTAAAAGAGGGCATTTAATATCACTAGGGATATCGTAGACATGACTAGGATAGTTGGGAAACATCAAGGACCAAAACTATTGGGAACATCAAGGAAAACATCACAATTTTTTTTGAAAATAAGAGAAAATGAAAATTGGAGAATGAGAATAAAGGTATTCATGTAAATGCATACTGAATTTAGAAAAATAATTGATAAGCATTATAACAGTTAAAATTATACTATAATTTAGATACTTAGTGTGAATCGATGTGCATCCTTATATTTTTCACATAAAGTTCACTCATTTGAACTCCAAAAATGATGAAAACCGTTATCCACTTAGGAGAGGTAAAAAAGTGGTTATTGGTGACTAATAAATTCATAATGGCCATTTTTAGGATTCTTCAGTAATGTACACTCTATTTGCATTAGTTTTAGCTAATAGAATATTTAAATGGAGACAAATTAAAATCAAATCCCTGTAATCTTGAATGACAGTAGATAACAAGTTAGAGTTTTTAGAAAAAAAAAGTTTTAACCACTAGAAACATATTTAAATTAGAAACTAAGACTTAAAAATATAATTAAAATTTGATTTCAATATTAAATTTTTTATGGAAAAATAAATCCCCTCATCCTTTAGTTTATCAAAATATGATGTCACAATGATAGTGTAAAATTTTATTAATGAGATTTTAAGTAATATTTTAATGTGTTAGTTATTCGTACTAATTGCATGTTTTATGTTGGAGTATGTGTAATCGCACCTAGCTGAAGTGATTATTTGTAGCCCTTTGAAATTCAAGACTTATTTCGTAATGTAATCACATCAAGCATTGAAAAATCTTCCACAAAAATTAATGTGGATATTATTTTCTCATGAATGTAAATCTCCAAAAAAAAACCATCTGTGCAATGTATTAATGTATTTAAACTACCTTCCTCCTCCCTAAGGAAGAAGATAAGAAATTACTAGTAGACAAGATACCAGATAAGAGGTCTCTAATTGTATTTCATAAGGAAGAGAAAAACACCAAAATGCTACAAATTTTCAATAGAATAAGTTTAATTTTTGTGTTGAGATTTTCTAATTTTCTACTTAATCTATATAATAATATAGTTTCCCTATTTATTTTTTCTTAGCACATACGCTCGAGGAATGATTCAAATCCACAAAGATTTGATTCTAGTTTTATTTATTAATGTACAATAGTGATTTTTAAACATATGAAACTCGCATATCATGCCAATATTTCCATGTGAATATATCTGCCCAAAATTTCATGTGTAATACCTCGCTATAGATGCTCATACAAAGACAAACACACTTATTAGGATTCTTAAACCATAAGACCAATGCATCATGGATAGATATAGTTTAATACATGTAGACACAAATAAAATAATGATAATACTTATCAATACCATCAAATTTTACTCAGTTTATTTAAAATAGGTCGTAAGAGAAGTAAAACAAGTTGCTATTAATGACTAGTGAATGTATAATGACTATTTTTTAGGTATTTACAATAGTGTATTCTCAATTTGACTTAATTTGAGATAACATGGATTGTAAATAGAAACCCATATATAAAACTAGCCCTAAAAACTAGGCTCATGGTAGAAAACAAGTTATCATTGTTGGGAAACAATTTTTAACCACTAGAAAACATCTTAAAAATAGAACAAATTACTTTACAAAATAAGAAAATAATTTGATTTCAAAATTGGTTATTTTAGGAGAATGAATCCCCTTGTGCTCTTCATCATAATAAACTCACTCTGATAGTGTAAAATGTTATTCATGAAATTTTATGAAATATTTTAACATCTTAATTGTTCGTACTAGTTACATGTTTTATGTTGGAATATGTCTAATCTCGCCTAGTTGCAAAAACATTTTTTGTAGATATTTCAAATTAAAATATTATTACACAATATATTAACATTTCATATTAATTTTTTTGTCAAAAAACGTAATCTGGTGAGTATTTTCTCATCACTATAAATCACCAATAATACCTATGTGTGCAATGAATTTAAGTATTTAAACCACATTTCTTCTGCATGTGGAATAAGATTAAAGTTCACTTGAAGTTTGAATACCTTAATAAGTAAGAGTTCTGACATTGTTTTTGCTGACGAAGAATAAAACACTAAAGTTCTAAAGGATTTTCAATAGAAGATGTATATTTTTTGTGTTGAGCTTCTCCATGTTTCCCCTTAGTTTATATATGACAATATATTTTATCAATTTATATTTTCTTATCACACAACCTCCAGGATTTAGATCCACAAACCTTAAAATATGGATTTGATTATTTAAGGCTGACATTGATATTTAAGCATTTCACCTTTAAATATTATATCAATTTTTCCATGTGAATGTATCTTTGTAACACCCACAAAAATGACGTTCTAGGAACACGTTAAAACCTAACAGTCATCCTGAAAAATTACGGCTAATTTTTTTTTGTTAAATTTAAAAGGTTACAAGGGTGGCATCCCCTAGGGTAGATTAAAACTAATTTACAATAGTAATCGAAAACTTTACAATAGATGGATCGGGTCTAGTTAAGTGATGAAATATTTTAATCTTCTTTATCTCTAAAGTCGATTAATTAAAAGGCATTTAGTAAGGTGACCTGATTTAATTTACATGGTTGAGTGGTTTTCTCCTCTTCAGTTAATTTTCAATCCCAAAATGGTTAAGCTCATTACTTAATTATTTTAGTTTCATTATCCTATTAGCTTAAAAGTCCATTTCCATTAATTTCCTAACAGCATACTAAGAACTAACAGATTACTTTGCACCCTAAAGAAATTGAATGGCCCCAAACCCCCACCTATACATACTAGTAAAGTTTATTTAAAACATTTATAAAAACCATTTCTGCCAATACAAATGTAGGATTGATCCTCAACCATTTGATCAATCTGATTGTGGCCACTAGATCTTAGGATTCCAAACCTAGCCCTAAAATTCCTTAAGAATTCTTATTAAAACCTTCTTCCTACCCTATTATCCTCATTTGGTCTATTTTATTTTGTTAAAATTGCAGGTTGCAGCAAAGGAAGCCATGGGAGCAAGGAAAGGAGGAACTATGGAGAAATTTTTCTACAAGGTCAAGCTTTGGGTAGTTGTTTGTTTGTAGATTTTACTACTTGTTATATCATTCCGTTTAAGAGTGAAGGGATTTTCCTCTCCAAATATTGATATGAATCCATGATTATTTGTAATTTGTGGTTCTCTATTTAGGGAAAACCCTACCCACATAAATATAAATGATAAATCGGTATTATTAAATCTACCATTTGTAAGGTGTATTTTGCTTTATACAATAGGATTTAGCCCTTATTTATTTGCTGGAGGTGTCCTTAGTAAATTTGCAAGCTTAAAATTTTAACTAGGCAAAGTTAAAGTTTTCACAGGCATGAAGATCCGATAATTTCCATTGTTAGAGACAGAACCACCACCTGGAGCAGGCATCGGTAGATCCTGGGAATGCTGCCCTACCTATGGTGAAAAACCACGAATTGTCGCCCTACCAGAGCGGCAGTTTTGAGATCACTATCTTGCCTGAGCAGCGGTGGTTACGGGACCCGCCGCTTTGCATAGAGTCAGTCATCCTATTCATTAGGAATAGAACCTTCAAAACCTGAAGAATTTTCCAAACACAGAAAGTTGCTAGGGTGCTCAAATGGTCAGTCTTTACTTAGTTTTATATATCCAAAGATTTACATTTTTGTCATAGGTTTAAGTTCATCTATTCATTTCTATAGTAACAAGTCTTACCCAACTTAAGACATTTCCTATGTTTTGATAATAATGACATCTACAATGAGTCATTTCCATTTTAATGAAACAGATCTTACTTTCAAACATTTATCAGGAACTATATACTTGGATAGTGTGGCTTATGTCCATTTCCATGTTTTACAACTAATTATAATGAAATACATTATTTACTCATGCCACTTGGTTCCTATATTAGACAAGAGAGTTTTCCAAGCATTACACCATTCTCATTTATTTACAATTTCTAGGGATTCTTCTTTTTCTCTTGAACATAAACTATATCTTCAATGACAGTAAGGTATTTCCTTTTTTAAACTTTCTTTTCTATTTCTACAAGACTAACATTACAACACAAATCTTTCTTCCCCTCTTTTTTTTAAACATTCAATACAACTTTAATAACCAATAATTGAATGCAAATTTCCTTCAAAAGATTAATATAATGTCTTCCACTTTAAAGTGGGAAAATTATACAAGAATGTAAACTAAAAAAGGATTACAATATTACAAGTTCCTCCACCCTAAGTGGGAAATATCACTAATGTCTTCTCATAAGGGAAAAATTCTTAAGGACTCCAACGAAAAGATCCAAGCTTCCCATCACCAACAAGAGATATCCTTCATGATTTTATCGATCCAAAACGACAAATAAAGGGAGAGGAAACACTCTCCACCCAACTATTATATCCATTAAGCATGAGAAGTCTTCCTCCTCATTGGCCCCTGACCCCCAACAACATTAAGCAATGAAAGTTGGATCCAACACATGGAAAACAAACAAGCTTTCATATAACAAAACTAAGTATTTCACAACCATTCCAAAGTACATTCAACTCAAACAACAAACACAAGAAGGAAAAGCAACAACAGTAAACAAAAAGGCTTCCAAAATGAAATCTAAAGGAGAAAGAACCTATTGGGAGGTCACTTATGCCTCCCAACAGGAAATGGGTGCCCACCTTAAAAACCTCCAATACATATTTGAAAACCCCTACACACTTTTATGCCTCCCTCAAGTACCTCTTATGCATCCCACATATTATTATGCGTCCCTCATTCTCTTATATCTCCCACATACTCTTATGCCTCCCTCATTCTCTTATGTCTCCCTCAGAAAAGAAACAAGTAAGAAATGCTAAGCATTCCTTGTCCAAGGGGGGGCACCAAACCCAAACTCCCTCCAAAACATGAAATAAAATCTCATGCCTCCCTACATAAATTCTCCTCTATAGTCCCCTCCTACACCACACTTAGGAAATCTACCCAAGCACCCAACAAGCACTACAAGACACTAAAAAAAAAGTACATATACACAAAAAAAAAAAGAACATTAAGTAAGAGTAAAGATCCTACCTTTCCATGGTACAAGATATGATCCAAGATTCAATCTCCAATCTTCTTCAACCCAAGTAATCACCAACAAGATCCAACAAATACGATAAGAACTCCAAAATCCTCTAACTACCAAAAATGCAAGAGCACAAAAGAATTAAGTAACCCCCAAACAAGCAAGAAAACTTCAATAAATAGATAAGGTTGAGAGAGGAGGGTGAGGTGGTTCTATGTAGGATGCCACATCACTCATCCTCAACTCCACCTCACAACTAAAACCTCAAGCCTGATGCACCATAAATTGGTGGGTGAGAGGAATGAAAATTTACTTACACACACAATCCAAGCCCACACCCCCTAAGGACAAACTTAAAGACCTACGTAAAAAAAGTGCAATAAATGTCACTTTTTGACTTACAAAACACTTAATAGAGTCTATTTTTTACCCCTCAATCCATAGGTAGGGTTGTCATAACAATTTAAGAGGTGTGGGACAAGTTTAAATTGTCCCACAAGCTTCCCAAATTGTCCCCTAAGGACAAATTAGAATTTCCCATGAAGGGGTAGAGTGTACAACACTCAAGATCCCAAGCATTCAACTCACGACACAAAACCCAAGAGCCATCTATTCTAATAAATGAACTTATTTTGGTCACATCTATAATTATTTGAGGACAAGATCAATTATCTTTAATTAAGACACTCAGACCCATAAAGATAAAGGGGAAAAATACACCAATTTCTAAATAATTAATACAAGGAAAATTACATCACTAAAATCACATACTATATTAAATAAAGGAAACTAAATAAAAGACAACACATAACCCCTTGGTCACAATTAGAGGTAATCCTCCCCATGGGAACCCCCGTAACAATAATTCAAACACACTCACACACAAAAAAATACATGTTACCATGGTGACCCTTGTTGAATTCACCTAGCATTCCAATGTGGTTGGTCTCTAATCCCCTTGTTGTTTTTTGTATATATATTTACCTGTAAAACACATAATATCTCCTTAGGCCTCGTGGCCACATCAAAACATTCAATATAAAATATGCAATATAATCCACAATCATCTACATATGCATCAAATCATCATTTAGGCAATTACGATATTATTTACAATTTCTAACATCTCGATTCTACATTTCATAAAAATCAATAGGATCACACAATTAGTTCTATTATCAAGGTCTACTCAATGTGACAAAAATATTGCATGTTACTTAACTCTCTTGAGCGCTCTATTTTTCAGTTTCAAAAGCATGCTCAGACGGTCTTGTTGCATCAGGGGCTCATTTTCTTGCTACATAAACTGTGTCTTTCTAGGCTTCCTGGCTTCCCTGTCTCCCCCATCTCTGTTCCTTCTGTTGCCATCACCACCAAGGACACCACTCCTTCCATACCCTTCACCAGGGATGCTTCCCCTTTACCTTCCTTCTCGGATCCCCCTACCATCCCCCCCACCTCTGCCCCTACCCCTTTCACCTCCACCTCGAACAGGCCTAGAACTAGATCTTCTAAAAGGCTTAACCTGGAAACCCCTATTTCAGGGAATGTGCCTCAGGACTTGGAGGTTGCCCATAATATCATCCACATTAGCAGTACGGGTTCTCAGGAGACTCATGATGAGAGCTCCATTAAAAGGCTGGAAGCACTGAAAACTAACATGTTACTGCTGAAAGAGGAAGTAAAACAATTGTCTAAGAAAAAAGGTAAGCGAATGAAGGAGGAGGAGGCTGGTATTGACAACAATCAGTTGGAAGATATCTACAAAAAAATTTATTCCCTGGACAACAGACTTGGAAAAAATAAGACTCGACATGATTATAATATGGCTATTTTTAATGCAATTGAGGAATTTATTGAACAACACATTCATTGTGTCTCTAATCTCAGTGGCATTCCAGCAACTCTTTGAGGATCGGAATAAGAAAGAAAACAAACCATTCAACAGCTCGATACTACTGACCCTACTCACATGACAGCTTTGACTATGTTCACCTCCTGGCAGAATATCAAATCCAAAATTGCCAAAGCCGCCAAGAAATAATTGTGGATCTATGGTGTTTTTGCTGAATTTTGTCGTGGTTTCTATTGTTTTGTTGCTGCTTTTTTGTTGTTTTTTTGCATTTTTCAATTTGGTTGGTAGTTTTGGGGTAACTGCTATTTGGTTACACTGGTTATTACATATTTTCTGGATCTTGTTCCTTCTTGTTATGTTTTTCACTCCTATTCTGGCTTCTAGGCCTCCCTTTTTGTATACAAGGGTATAGTCCCTTTCAAAAAACTATTTACCAATAATATATATATATATATATATAATCATGTCAACAACATATCATCATCAATATAAAAATGTCTCTAAAAGTCCACATACATCATACTAAGAATCAAAAACCAACCATAGTCTCTGTATCTCTAACATCTACATCATGCTAAGTCAGAATAATAAAAAAAGTCCATAAGTAAAGTCAATAGTATCAAAATCAATGGAAATAAAATTCGAAGGGAAGTGGGCACTACAATCTTCCCCAAAATGCTTGTGTACTACCTAGTTGTAGATGAAGGAAAAATAAAATCTACTAACTAAGATTATAAAAAAACAAGAAGAGTGCATCACGGATAGCCATACGTTAACTCATGTCAACAAATAAAAAAATATGACAATATTTATCAATACAATCATATCTTCATCGATTTCATATGCATCAACCTCACTTTTTAGAATTTATGGGTTAATGTATTCTTTATATAAAATGCTTCATGTTTTATGGTTGGGGGGAAACTTGACATCAATGATATTGATATTGATATTAGAATCATACATATTTGGTGTTATATATTGGACAACTAATGATTTTTTGGAAAATGGTAAAAGTTTGGGGTTTTAAGAGGACCCACGTCGTCATACAGAAATCCTTAATAGGATGAATAAAGTAATAAATAAAAACAAAGAGAAAGCCATGTGTAGCAAGAGAGAAGGCTACCTAGGCACAAAATAAGAAACAAAGTGAGAAAATAGAAAAGAAAAATATTACAACAACAATAGTCATAGTTGTAACTAGTTCACACAATGTCGCTACTGTAACCAGTTTACACAGAAGGATCCCAAACATGGGATCATAGTTTTATCTTGAGAATAGAATAAGCATTCTTTTTTATATTGACAATTGTCCAGTCGTCACTCTTATTTGGATCCACATTTTCATCTGCAAGAGTTAGAAGTTGAATCTAAGGGGAATCCAAAATACCATCATTGGGCTTCTCAGTCTGAACATTGATTTTAGAAAATTCATACGAAGCTCCCAAAGGAAGTGTCAATTCTTGATACACTACAACCCCCATAACATCTGCTGAAGGGGTTTTGGTAAGTGAATGACACATCCTAATGTTGGAAATATTTTCTTCACTATCCTTTTCCAAAACATCTATAGCAAAATCAGTTTCATATTCAATGAACAAAACGTTTTGAAGGGAATCCTTCCACCTAGAGACCTTTTCTATTTTTAATTTCATCTTGAAATTTTGGAAGGTTGAGCCAAGATTCCCTAGGAAATAAATTTTTTTTGCATCTGAAGGGTAAGCCTTCATAATCAAGAGTTGTAATAAAACACTATCAATGACTTTGAGGAAAATAAATGCATGTAGATCAGGTAAGGTGTCTAGATCCACCAAGATTAGATAAAAAATAGTGTGCACATAGAGCTCCGTATTGGAATAAAGGGATAAAAAAATTCGCATAGAATTTCCAATAGTAGTCAAACATTCCTCCCCCCAAAATTGTAGTGAGAGATGAGGTAAACTAATCCATATTGGCTTAACATTGATGATTCTGTAGTTCCCAAATATTAGAAATAATAGAGTCCTAACTTACCCATAGCTAAAATCCATAGTAAAAAAACTCCTTTAAACAGGGGTTAATATTAATCCTACCAAAAACAATAGGATGCCAATTTTTAGAAATCCACAAGTGAAGGAGTGGAAGACAAGGATAGAGTCCATTAAAGCGGAGGATAAAACCCTTGGATGATAAGAAATCCTCATCCTCTAACATGGACTCCCCAAGAGAGAGAAAAGGGGTATATGTAGTAGCAAAGAGGGGTTTAGAAATAGAAGAAGCTGAAGCCACCACAAAATAATTATTCACAGAATTTGAATCAGTTCCCACCTTATCGACCAAAATAGATGAGTCGAAAACAAGCCTCTTACCACCATTTGTAAGGCCAAAAACGATGGGGACTGGAATAGAACCATGAGTATAAGGGGCATCAACACCATGATCAATTGTAGTAGGGGATGAACCATCGCCACCCAAAAAAATCCCCCCCAAAAACTCCTCTTCGACAAAATGACGTTCTCAGCAATGTCATTGACAGAGGATAGAACGTGAGAAAACTTAAAATGACCTTCACCAATAATCCTTGAGTTATACGAATCCAACTGTAGAGATCCCACATCTATATCGTCACTTATAGTTTTTCCATGAGCAGAGGATGTGAAAAATGTGACAGGGTTCGCGAATGGTTGCTTTGGGATGGACATGGTTCAGAAATGGTCACATTGGACCACTATGGTAAACCTACTAATAATTTTGAAATTAATTTATTTTATCGATGAATATATTTTTATGTCATAGAAGTAATTCCAAAATGTAATTAAGAATCTTATCAAACTTGGGATAGTAAGGCATGTATCAGATTATTTAAATGAGATATTTTAGATTAGGAAACCATAGTTAAGGAGTTGAGAAGGCTAAAAAATAATTTATACTCATCCTACAACCAACGAACCATTGAAAGATGTGAGTCTATATGAGAGTCATGTAGGCATGAAAATTTAAAGTGACCCATTTGTAACCATCAAGTCATCATAACATCCTATGTAGTATATGTACGAACATTTTCATATTTTAACTAATAACCAAACACATTAATATCTTGGTGGATGTCATAATCATGTGTGAAAATTTATTTATTGAACCCTAATTTTGAATAAACCAAATATACCATAAGTTTAAACTTGGACTATTCATTTATAATTAAAACTTCTACATCACATCACGTAATGACATTAATTCAGACGATTTGTAATTTACTTAATATTATTAATATTACAATAGAATTTTTTGGCTTAGATTATTATGTTATGAGGAAACCTGTAATGGTTATGGAGGTGGAGGTAGACATTATTATCCTCGAGATGTTAAAAATTAAAATATTATTTTAAATTCCACATTCATTTAAATATTATAGGATAGTTTAAACCTTAAATTTAATAACTACTTCAACATCATGTATATTTTTGCCAACTTACTTACAGATTTTATCAAAAAAATTAATTATCTTGTCCTTTCATTAAAGTTTGGAGGGGCAGGTGGTAGTTTATTTATTATTGGAAAATAGCCAAATATTTCAAATATATAAATAGAGTTACAATAATATGACAATTTTTGAACTGATGATCCAAAAAACTCACAAAGACACTAATACATAATCTACATAGGAAACCAAAAATAATGGTGTGAGGGAAGAAGGAAAATTCCCAAAGGAGAGATTGAAAAAAAATCAAAATACAAAATTATGCACAAAATGCAACAACACTGGGTGAAGGAGGTGGATCATCGTTGGGAGGGTCGATGAACACTCTTCTATTAATTTCTTCAAGTGTGGATCATTAGGAAAACCATCTTGGTTGAGACTTTTAATGCTCAAAGGAATCATTATTCCTCATCGTGGTGATAAAAATCCAAAAAATGTATTTCCTCCTTGAGTTAGTTAGGACCAGTTCGAGGAGCTGGCCACATCCTTCCCCTCAGGTGGCAGACTCTAGACTAGCCAAGAGGAGGGTGAAGTAGAAGGATGAAATCAATGAGTTAAAAGGCGTCAACTGCAACAATGGTTTCTGTGATGTGACAAGTTTTGTAAATTAGATTCAAAAGGAACCCAAATCATAAAGTAAGGAGCACTCCCCTAGTGATCAAGCAACTTCTACAATAGTCCAATTTAGAGAGAAAGTTTTTGAACCTGGGCTTAAATCTTCATTTGAATCAAATACACAATACATAATTTGTCATTAGTGGATAAGTAATTAGCTAGATCAACATGTTGAAAAATAAAAAATGTTTATGGATTTCCACAAATGAAATAGGATAACAACCTAAAATAATATCCATAATGAAGAAATATAGGTAGGCCATTCACAATAATCCCTAAAGAAATCTACTTTCCAAAAAATAAATTTTGGATGACAATGATGAAAAAGAGAGTGTATCTAGGTCTACGAAGAGTGGACATAGACATAGGTCAAGAACACATGCTTGAAGGTTTTATAGAGGGAAAAATTGGAAATTTAGGATTCGGTATGCCACTATGACATAATCTTTCCCCAAGAGGTATACCCTGGTAAATACTACACCACAAGAAATGATTCAATTTAGGCACTAGATATAGATTCCATGATCGATTAAATTGTTTAACACCATGTATGTAGACGATTTAAGGTTCTAACGTGTGTTACACTTGGGGATGGTAGGAGAGAGATTTCTGAAAACATGGTAAATAACCCCATCAGTGTAATTATTGAAGTAAATTGGTTGCAATGCCAATCATGCCACTAACCGATAAGAGGTTGCAAACTCATATTATGGAGAAAAACATTGAGTACCAACTCTTCAATTTTGAGAAAATAAGGAATATATAAATTAATGAGATAATATCTCCTTTTGAGCTCAGGCTAAAGAGGCTAAATATCTATGTGAAAACAAATCTAGTATATTGTTAATTCCTTTAAAATCCAATATTATAGCTTATATGTCATGAACTTAACTAAGCAGGATGTCGTTGTTTGTGATGATAGGAAACCACCAAAGGTTATTATCATTAATGGATATACTGGTGGAGAAATCATGACCAACCAATCAAAATCTAGAGTCTTGACAATATCAAATGACTTTTAGATAATTTTAGCCATAATGGAGCCACCAATTTTAACAAGGACCTTAGTGATAATTAAAGTATGTAAGCCAATTTTTTTCCAACATGTTTTTCCATATGGGGAACCAGAAGAATCACAACACCTGAAAAGAATTTTCCATACCTAATTTTCATTAATGCAGTGAAGCACCCACTTGGAACAAACATAAACAGAAAAATAATAGTCTCGTTACTCTTATATCCAATTTCCCTCTGTACTCTAGTGAGTGGCCCAAAACTGAACAAAACTAGTAGGTGATATTCCTATGATTGATCTCATGGTGGGATTTAAATGACACAAGTGGATGTCTTGGTTGCAATATGTGTTAAATATTTTAGGGTATAAGAATAAAGAAATCGGATGTCTCATGGTAGGTTACACTCCTTGTAGTAGTGAATCCATTAGTGAAAAGTATGTGTTATTTTGTTTACAAAGGTTATAAAACAATGCTATTAATGATACCATAGTGCGATGTAAGAGTAAAAAATATAAGAGTAAAATGAGATTTGAAGTTAGGAATAATGTCACTCTTGTAGTCCTTGTAACTCAATTAGATATTTTCATGTGTTAAAAGAATATGAATATCCCTGGTGAGATAAAAGTTTGAGAAAACAAAAGATATATATAAATCCAAATGAAATTTATTTATGTGGAAATGTCGAATGGATAAAACAAGTTATTGAACTATATTAACTATGATAGGGAAATAAAGACACTGTGATCGAAGAATGTTTTTGGGAATATATATCTTGAATCTAAATCTCACTTAAGTCCTACGATTTATTTCTCTCCATCACGTCAAATTCACTAATTTAGTAAGGGTAAAATTTAAACATGGAAAAAATAATTGAGAAGCATAAGAATGAGCGAACTAAGAAATTTGTATGCAATTTGAAATATTCCAAATAATTATGTAAGTTATGGAGATTGTCGTAAGAGATAAAGAGCCAACTTAAGTGGTTGAACAATAAGTTGAGCGTGAAATGAATTTAAGAATCTATAGATGGAAGAAGAGTAAAAATATCCTTGCACAATAATGTTCTTGGAATGTTAATCGTAACTAAGATGTAACCATGGTAATGATGTGTTGTGGGTTTGTCAATCCTTGAGTCCCTTTTCTTGTGGTTGGGTCATTACTATTATTCGTTCATTGGGGGAAAGTGTGGCATCGACATGTATATGGTGTTTCCATGTTTGTATTTGAGTCGATGACTTATGTAAGTGTCTTTTGCATTATTGAGTTTCTCTTCTTGGAGCCCTTGTGGTGTTTTGTAGTAAGCAATGTAAGTCAAAATAAATTCATCCTATTATTTTTTTATTGTTGTATTTGTGTGTCCAAATTGTGGGCTTTACATCTTCTAAGAGCATTGTTTATAACCCAAGGTTTTGGCCATCTGAATGCTATGCAAAAGATTTCAAAAAATTCAAAGGATTCTTTCACATTTTGTTTAGTTTCAGCTAGAGTAATGAACGAATAATCAAAAAAGTGGCCACATAATCATTTTTTTTCCTCTCGTCGTGGTTTCCTATCATATGGATGAGTGTCACACTTTTATATCACATGGATGAGTCATGGTGATCTTTTTCCATCTCTAGTTGCAATACTTTAACGAAAATGAAATAAAGAAATATGTCACGAGAATCACTTGGAACTCGTTCATTATAATTGATCCAAGTAGAGATTTTTGTTGGACACATGAAGTTAAGCAAGGAGAGCATGAATCAGAATATACCCATAGAATTTTCCACTCTGCTACTTACTTTTTCTAGTGAGTTTCCAAATCATATAACACCTTTCACCATGCACACACACTTCCTAAATAGAACAGATAGGGGAGAAGATTCAATATGTGAACATTTCCCAATACTTGAATGATATTTTGCATTAGAAATATTGTAGTGCCCACTCCTCTTTGACACTATTTCATTTTGATGTTGTTACTGTTGGACTGATACTTATAAATTGAATATTATATTTTGATGTTGTTACTGTTAGATTGATACTTAGAAATTGAATATTATATTTTGATGAGTACATGATGGACTATGCTGATATTTAGACTATTGACATTATGTGGTTTACATTTTTAATATGATGCACTAAATGGTCATGATAGACAATTATATATGCTGAGTTGCGATATTCTGATTTTTGTACGAACATGTCATAATTTGGATGCATAAAATTTGCTAGATTTTTTTAGTAGACTTATGATTTTATGGATGCCAAAATAAAATTAATTGTATGATGCTAGATGAAAGAATTACTAATGTTGAATGATGATTATTGATTTTATATGTATATTGTCTCGATTTTGTTAATACGGCCAAAAGGTCATAGAGGTATCTTATTTGTGATTGCAGGACATTTTATCACATATGTAGTGCCCACTTCCCTTCGACACTTTTATCATTGATTATGATAATGCTGACTATATTATGGACATTATTATAGATTAGATTTAGTATGATGTTAGATGTTAGATCATGGATTATTGTGGACTCTGATTCATATATGTCGCATGATGATTACTAGAGAATTTTTTATTATTATTAATGATGATATATTTTCCGACATGGTTATATTATGGATGTTGTTAGGACATGTGATATTTAGATATATTGAGTGGACCTAAGGAAAATTGAATTAATTTGATGATGATATAGTTGTTGATGAAATTGTTGGTTTCTTTCATGTTGTTGTGATTCATATATATAGATGATTTTGGAATTATATTAATATGTATTTTGGATGTTCTGAGGTGGCCAAAAAGCCAAGGGAGTTATTTTTATTTTGTAGGTAAAAAATATCACAACAAACATCAGGGGATTGGAGACCAACCATTGGAAATCTAGGTGAATTCAACAAGGTCACCATGGCAACTTGTATTTGATTATGTGTGTTTGATTGTTGTTAGGGATTCCCATGGGGGGATCACTTTTAAATGTGACCAAGGGGTTATGTGTATTTATTTATTCGGTTCATTTTTTAAATATTTTTTTGTTTATTTGGTGGTGCATTTATCCCTTTCTTTAATTATTAAATTGTGTGCAAATATTGTGAGTAATCATATTGTTAAAATTAATTAATCAAATTGGGTCATAAGAAAGTAATTAATAGAGTTGTTGGCTCTTGGATCAAGTGTTGTAAGTGATGTGTTAGTGTTATGTAAGTAAACATTTGAGTGTGAAACACTCCACCTTCTTTTGAAATTTGAATTGGTTCTTGGAGGCTGATTTTAGAGGCTTGTGGGACAAGTTAAACTTGTCTCATACCTCTTAAATTTACATACCAACCTTACCTATGGTTGGAGAGTTAAAATTAGACCTTCATGATATATTTTTGTAAGACAAATTGTATGTTTTAATTTCACTTTCTTACACGTTTTTAATTTCAGTCCTTTTGGGGTGTGTGCTTGTTTTGGAGCGTGTAAGTAAACTGTCATTATTCACCCACCTATTTATTATGCATTGGAGATTCAATTTGACTTATGAGGTGGAGTTGAGGATGTGTGAAGTGGCATTCTACATGGATCCACCTCATCCTCTTCTCTTCCCTCTCCTATAAATTCAAATTTCCTTGGCTTATCTTGGATTTTTTTTTTGCTTCACTTTTGGATACTTCATTTAGGGTGACTTCTTTTGTTGTTTTGAGCTCTTGCTTTTGGAGAAGATTGGGGATTATTGCATGTTTTTAGATTGTTGATCTCTTGGATTGTTTTGCATTGGAAAGCTCGTTGTTTTGCAACCTTGGAAAAAACTCCATTATGGAGAGCTAGAAGCTTGGCTCTTGAAATGATCTTATTTCATTTTTATGCTTATATGAATGGTTGAATGTTTGAATGTGTTGTTTTATTTTTTGTATTATTGGGTAGATGACCTACGAATGGTGTAGGAGAAGACTATGGGGATTATTTTGGGGAGGCATAATTGTTATGGGGAGGTATAAGTGTGGAGGGAGTTGGGATTTGGGTTCCACCTTGCAAAAAAAAAAAGCTTGCATTTCTTTACTCGTTATGGGGTGCCATAAGAGGTTAGGGAGGCATAAGGAAATGAGATAATAAGGGATACTTGGGGGAGGCATAAGGGCGTGTCAAGGTTTTGAAAATATATATTTTGATGGTTTGTTCTCAGGTGGTGATACCCATTTCCCCTTAGGAGGCATAAACAATATACCCCATAGTTTCTTCCTCCTTTGGCTTGCATGATGAAGCCTGAGTGTTGTTTGTTGTCTTTATTCTGCGGTTGTAAACTATAGTTTTGATTTGGACTGTGTTTTCAATGTGAAATATTCTTTATTGTTGTGGAAGCTTGTTGTTGCCATGTGTTGAAAAAACAAATTTCTTATTGCAATGTGGTTGGGGCTTGGGGGCCAATGAAGAGGGCGGATTCTCCTTTTCATTAGATGTCTTGGTTGGGTGGAGAGCGTTTCCTTTCCCCTAATTTTGTTGTGCTCAAACTAGAAAAAGGAGGAACTTCATGTTGTTGTTCTAGAACTGAGAAAGAAGACAAAGTTTGGCAGTCCTTTATGAGTGTTAGAGTAGGTATTTATCTTACCTCATGTTCACCTAGGTACTTTATTTACCTTTATTGTATTTATCCTCACCCACTTATGTGTGTGGATATTTCTTTTGTCTTATTTAGATATTAAGAGATATTATCTAGTTGTTAGGTATAGTTCTTTCCTTGATCTATGATATTGACTAGTTCTTTCCTTGATCTATGGTATTGACTAGATCCTTGATGTCTAGTTCTCTCCTAAATCTATGGTCTTGACTAGTTCTTTGATGACTAGATATTTCCTTGATTTATGGCTTGATCTACCACCTTGACTAGATCTTAAATTGTTATTTCTTTCTTATTTAAGTAAGGCCCATTCTCAATGTATTGCATTAAGTTCCATAATAATATATGATATTGCTTCTCATTTATTTGTAAAGGTTTATGTAAAGTTATTCTGGCAAATTGCTTTCATCTTATAGATTGTGGTGTTTGATTAGCATCTATGTTCTTGGCTTGGTACGATCTAGTTATCGTTCCTTTCATGGTATAATAGCTCGAGATTGTTGTTGACATCTGTCTCGAAGTTTTATTTTGTAAATAAATTCATTGTATATTCATATATTTTTTATTTGGTTATATTTTGTTGCTGTGTGTGTTTTTTTTATGGAAAATAGAGGCTTCCATTGGATCCAGAAGGCATGAAAACCCTAATATTGACTATAAACTTGGCCATTTCTGCAGACAATCATTTTTTGTGGTTTTTTTTGTTATTGCAGAGAAGCACACTGGTTCACCTCAGGATTCGTGTCCACCAGAAAATAAATCACGGGATTTTTTTTGGGTCTGTTATGTTTTTCAAGATCTGCACAGAGTAATTTTCTGTTGTAGCGTATTTGTCTTGGTTTGCACACAGGGTGGTTTTCAGATCATTCCTTTCTAGGTAGGGGGTGCACGTTTTTTACTATTTTCAGCAATAAAGGTCACTGTCTAACCAGAAGCGGTAGTTGGATGTATAGTCATATGAGGGATTAAATTTTGTGATTCCTACTAATAGGTGCTTAACTTCAGCCCCCTTTAATTTTAAATGTGTGGTGAAGGCAACAAAGTAATTTATTTTATTTTAGTGCCAACTAAAATAAATAATAGAGCAAAATATTAAAAAGCTTGTAACTTTTGATTGGTAACTCAGTTTTGAGTGTCATTTTTTGTAAAAGTACTTTTTTTTTCTTGCTCTTTCCATTGGAGTTATTTATTTTGAGACTTTCACTATAATTATAAAGTGCCAAATATGGAAGAGTGTTGTAATCAATTATGGATGCAATTTTAGCTGAGCCCAAGATGTCCTAAATTATTGGGAGTTACAGTTTGTACCTATCATGGATTATGAGAATGATATGTTTTTCTCTGAAGTATGTGGACTTGAAGAGGATATTATAAAATTTGTGGAAGAAAATAAATCGCTCAAGAAGCAAAATTTTCTTCTACAATCACTCATTCACAATAAGGATACAATAATACACTTCCTGCAGAACAAACTTGATAGCCTAAAACATCGCCATCATATTGTGGACAACCATATCCATGCTCCCAATCCACTTACAGTTGTTGCTCTTGTGTCCACTGACATTGATCTGCCAGTCTTGAAGCTTGAACCTATTTTTGATGCTTCTAAACCTATGAGGCTTGTTACTTCATGTTCTTCCATATCTGTGTCTATTACAATACCACATGTTGTGTATCCTACTTTTTCTCAGCTCCATGGCTTTTTCAAGAAGCATACCACTGCATTCAGTTCTTGCATGCTCCGTTCTATGTGTCTCACTAGCGGAGTCATTGACAGACATTCACATGCTATCATTTCCTCTATTCCACATGTTAAGTGGAATTCTTGTCATGACATTGGTTTTCAAGCAGATACTTCATTGGGATCACACATTGACAAAGCTCATTTTTTTGTTTGCTTGACTCTTTATGAGGATCCTGAGCAAGACATGAGTTTTACATCTTCACTCAGGCTTGAGAAACCTAAGATTTTAGTTGTCAGACATGATCAACCTGACACACATTCTGATGTTCTTTTGCATGCACCCATTGTGCATTTTACACCAAGTCATAAGCAGGCATCTTCCTTATCCATCCGTGTTGATTTGGGGTGGATATCTGATCACTCGTGGAGGTGATATAGGCATTCATTGAGAGGACTCTATAGGCATGGCTCCTCCACCATTCGGCCTCTTGCTCCACTTTCTATACCTTCTACATTGTGATGCTTCTTGTTTTGAGCATTTTTTTTTCGCAGGTGTAGTGTATCTCTCTCGTTTGTTGAGAGATTTTGTATCTGTATTTTTGAAAATTTTGGCATGTTGACAGTCTCTCTTGTGGGGGAGCTATTCTGGTGGAGCCCAATGTTAGTTTTTCAGTGTTCGAGTAGTTGTTTTGACAACTCATATAGATTTGTAGTGTCACTCCACCCATTCAGCAGTATAGGAGGGAGTGGTGTTAATCCTGCTTCTTCGGGTTTCATGTCCTTGCCTTATTACCTTGGCTTTTCTTGGATCATGACACTCTAGAGTTTGTGTCCTTGCCTTGTTGCTTTGGTTTTGTTCTTGGATCATGTCACACCTATTTGCAGTAGTTGGTTGAATTATGTTTGGTGTTTTTTTTGCACTTTCGACATCACTCCGTTGACAATCTCCTTGTATGGAGCTATTTTGGTAAAGCCCTGTGTTAGTTGTTTTTGAATTTTATGATCGAGCAGTGGATTCAAACCAAACTTCTTCAGCATTGTACAAGTTTTTTGAGCTGAGCTTCTTGGGATGCCTTGGAGTAGGTTTTTACTCTCTTTACTTTGTTGTTATTGGTTTTGGGTACTTTGCAGTGTCCCTTTTTCCCAGTTATTGTACATGAGTACCTCATCAGGCCTAGTTTCCGAGACTCATACTATAGACATGCCACATCTATTTTGGCCCCTAGCTTCACTTGAGGGGGGGTGTTAGAGTAGGTATTTACCTTAGCTCATGTTCACTTAGGTACTTTATTTACCTTTATTGTAGTTATTCTCACCCACTTATGTGTGTGGATATTTGTTTTATCTTATTTAGATATCAGGAAATAGTATCTAGTTGTTAGGTAGAGTTCTTTCCTTGATCTATGGTATTGACTAGATCCTTGATTTCTAGCTCTCTCCTAAATCTATGGTCTTGACTAGTTCTTTGATGACTAGTTATTTCCTTGATTTATGGCTTGATCTACGACCTTGATTGGTTCTTTGATTGTTATTCCTTGCCGATTTAAGCAAGGCCCATTCTCAATGTATTGCATTGAGTTCCATAATAATAGATGATATTACTTCTCATTTATTTGCAAAGGTTTTATGTAAAGTTATTTTAGCGAATTTCTTTCATCTTCTAGATTGTGGTGTTTGATTATCATCTGTGTTCTTGGCTTGGTATGATCTGGTTATCGTTCCTTTTAGTGAGACTCCTTTTTTGTAAACATTTTTCCCACTTCAAGTGGATGACTTGTAATATTATTTGTATTGGATCGTTATTCTGTTTTGGAAATGAAATCCTATGTTTAAATGAGAAAGAGATATGCACTGAAATTTGTACTGTGTAAAGAAACGTGAAAGTGCATTTGAATGAAAGGAAAAGAGAAAGAGCTGTACTTTGTAAAGTTGTATTTGATCAATATAAATGGAAGTTGTATTATTTTCCACAAATGGAGTTACTACTGTTTAAAATATTTTTTGAAATATGTTGAGGAATTTCTGTTTAAAAGAAAGAAATACGTATGAATAAAATGCATCACTTTGTTTTGTTGAAATGCATGATTTAAAAAAAATGAGGCTGCATTCTTGTTTCTACATTTTGAGTGAAGGAAATATAAATATTTAAAACTAGCATGGAATGAATTCAATTTCTTTATAGTATGGAAAAATAAATAGATTAATCTCTATTTTGAAATGTATAAACTTCACTTTATTTCACTATAAACTTTGTGAATTTTTTTATCAAAAGATACAGAACAACCCTGTAAAACTATGAAAAACATTGAAACACTAATATAATCTTTTCCCAAATGGCATTATTAGGTATTGAAATCTGATTGTTGAATGTATTTTAAAATTTTGATTGGAAAGATGAAAAAGTGAATACGTATGGATAAATGTCGTAATGTTCTGTTCTTTAGAAATGAATGTTTTAGAAATTATAATTGTAATTTTGCATTTGAATACTTTTCTTGAATCAACTTAATAGGTTAGAATTGGTTTTGGAATGAATTTTAAAACCTAGAAGATGATAAATGAAAATAGACCCATTTGAATCTGATCTCTATTAGATAAATTTCAAACTCTGCAAATTAATTAGCAAATTGATCAAAATGACCCTACAACATCCAAAAAGAAAAAATTAAATATCAAATTGAACTTGTAAAATCAAAACGACCCCAAAAAAACTAAAACACTTAAGAAATTTTTTTAAAGAACCTTTCAAATCGGGCAAAGGCAAAATTGTAAACATTTTGTTGTATAAAAATTGGTAAATTTGAATTACAAATCAATCATACAATTTAACCTGGCAAACTATCCTAAAAATATCCCAAGTGAAATCCTCCATGCCTATTTGGCATGTTGAGAAAGAATTAATGACGAATTTGAACAAATTGTGTAAGTTAAAATGATTAAATCACTTTTTAACTGACATAAATATGTTTTCTCAAATTGACCCTTAAAACTTTATCAAAATTAAAATTTTAAGGTTTATATGCAAAGAGGACATTGAGAGATTTCCAGAAAGTCCTCGTTTGCAAAAAACTGAGTTCCCTATTAAAAGTTATGGCCTTCTGAAGTTTTTACTTCATTTGGCTTCAAAATTATTCTAACTATCAAATTTAATTATTAAAATATTCTTGGGCGGACCCGTGTGTTAAAACTTTCCTTTTTCATTTTTTTCCCAAAAAACGCGAAGTCATGAAGTTTCTTGTTTCTCCTCTAACCCGCAAGCCTTCATTTTGTCTAAGAATGGTCTAAGTTCAAAAAAGAAAGTTTGGAAAAAATTTCCCCGTGGCCCCGCTGCCCCACTTTTACCTTTTGAAAATTACTTACGTGGGCACACAACCCTTAACTCAACTTTAAAAAAAATTGGCAAAATTTCCTAACTTTCCCCGCTGCCCTGCAGCCAATTAGGTGCTACCACGTGGTTTCATGAGGCAATGGTGGAGGCGCGAAATCATTTAAAACCTTGGAACTTTCAAAAATAAATTTGGAAAAAAATCTAAGTTTCCTCCGCGACCTCGTCGGCCCGCAGCCAATCGGGTGCTGCAACGTGGCTTCATGAGGCATCAGCGGAGGAGTGGATCCTTTTAAACCTCAACACTTCGGAAAAGTTTTGGGCTAAAAATTACTAAGTTCTTCCACCGGCCCAACGATCTGCAACCAATTATTGCTTGACACATGTCTCCATGACGTGACGGCGGAGGCGTGGTGTGTTTTACAGCGTAGTGCTTTTCTTGCAAAAAGGAAAATGTCTTTCCGAGATGGCCCGACGAGTTGAAACCAATGAGAGCATGACACATGGCATCATCTCACATTGGTAGAGGAGTGGGCTAAACTGTTCCTTTTCACCCTTTCTAAATTAAGTTAAATATCCTGTTTTACCTCTGGCGACCCTCCTTCCTGTCTAGGGATGGATTTTGGACATGTGTCCTTAGCGAACCCCAAGTTCAAAATTTTCCTTTTGGGTATAAAGCCCCACCGCATGCGCTTGAGCATGCGGAAGTGAAATGCACTTTTTGCCCAAGAGCGCTAAGGGAAAAATTTCTTTCCTAGGCCCGCAGGTCCGCCTTTGGAAAAACTTTCCTCCCGAGGCCTGTCGGCCCATAACTTGAGAAATAATAGGAGTTAGAAGGACTTCTTTATATCAATGGAAAGGTGAGAAAATTTCCTACCTATTGAAAATATTTTTAGGAAGTGTTGACTATGTTAAATATGAGAAAAATTAGGTGGAAGCATTTAAGTCAGTTTGAAAGTGGGGTAGTGAGAAAATTGTCATGTTAATTTTTACTCTCCTTTTAACTTGACAATGTGAATTAAATAATGGTTATAATGGGAAATTTTATTATTACGTTTAATTTTCCTTGAAAATTGTTGTGACAACTGTAGTTGTCTAAGCCTGTATCAGGACATGCACCTCTAAAAAAAATATTCCATAATTTTTCTAACTAAACCTAGGTTGTTCTTGGGTCTCGAGTGGGAGTTGTTTTTAGGCTGTTACAACATACATCGAAAAGGGATATGAGACCATCCACAGAAGGATGTCGGGTGTTGAACAACGTGTCTAAAATTTGACAACTTATGTAATGTTATGTTGTTGTTGCATGCCTAGTTTGGAGGTTTCCCATGGGGGGTGACCTCACATATGTGGTCATGGGGTGGTATGTCTTCCCTTTATTTTAATTTTTGTATGTGCTTTATTTATGTTTTATGTAATTAATTTTTAGAATTTTTTGTCACTTTATTAGCAAGTAATAATGTGTCTTAATTAAGGAAATCCTTCTTATTTGATTAACAAAAATAGAGATGTGACAAATAGATAATTGTGAGGTTAGGTGGTCCTTGTTGTACATGAGATTTATGTGGGTTTGTGTGTGATTTACTCCACCCCAACTTCAAAATTCGGATTTTGACTTGGGCGGCCTATTTGAAGGCTTGTGGGACAAGCTAAGTTTGTTTCATGCCTCTTAAAATTACCCAACAACCCTACCTATGGGTTGGAAATTTTATTTTTGACCATTTTATCCTTTTTAGAGTGTGAAATAGTGAAAATAATTTCACCTTCTTCTTTTCACAACACATACACACACACGCGTGTGTGTGTGTGTGTATACATACATACATATGTATGTATGTATGTATGTATGTATGTATGTATTGTGAAAAGAAGAAGGTGAAATTATTTTCACTGTGTGTGTGTGTGTGCGCGCGCGCGCGCGTGTGTGCATGTGTGCACACACACACACACAACAATGAGGGTATATATTAATTATAAACCATATTTTTTTAATCAAAAGGGGCAATGCCCATTTTCCCAAATAGGGGAGAAACAACAAAGAAAAAAGAAGATCTACAACAATGAATATATTTGTAACAAATAAAAATTCCAAAAAAAACCCTAGGAGAGGGTAGATTGGAAATAGTAAATAAAAATAAGATAAAATAAACTTGGGGTTGTATGTATCCACCCCAAGCTCCTTCTTCCTCTTTCATGGCTTCATCTCCTTCTCTAAAACCTATAAAACAAAAATAAGGAAAATAAGTCAATGAATGAATGAAAGCCTTCATAGAGATGATTAGGGTTGTTTGAATTTTCTTAGATCTAATGGCTGAGATAGATCTTATCCAATAGCTAGGATGGTTCCCTAGAAAAGTTAGGTGAGGGGTAGGTAAGAATATTTTAAATAAAATGCATGATTTAAGATTGAATGTGGCCACTTAAGCGGTGTAGGAATTAAATTGTTTTATACCCTTTTTGATTAATTGTTCTCTTGTAATAAAAGCCATGACCATTGTAATAAATTAAGTCAAATTACTCTTTAGTAATTAGCTGATGTTTATCATATAAATTTAATTTAATTGTATTTAATCAATGGAAGGGAAAATTTAAGTTAGCCCTAAAATAAATTATTAAATGGCTTTAGGACAATGTGACTAAATTAAATAAGGAATATAGAAATGAAATTTTTTAAACCAAGCTGGAAATAGAATAGTATAATTTAATTATTAAATAAAATGATCAATGGTTAATCGAGAAATGGAACTAAACGTTGCTTTTGTTTTTAAAAAATGAAAAAATAAAAAATAAAAAATGATTTATTCCTTAATTTTTCTAATTTAACCTTTGTTTTGTCTTGGGCTTCGTGGGGAAAATTTGTGGGCATTACAAATATCCAATAATTGATGGAATGAAAGCTACAATTTTGAATGTTGAAGTTTATTTATTTTTATTTATAAAGCATTTTTGAATTGGGTCAACATCTAACTATTATAAGTACATCTCTTTCCATATTCGAACATTGCTTGTTCAAAAACCATATTTTTCAAATCCAAATTTTAAAGCATACCTGCACAATAAAACCATACCATCTTGTCAAGATTCAAATTCATCCATTAAAAAAACTAAAAATATTGTAAACATGAAGGTAAAAAATAAATGTGAATATCAAATCAAATAGTCACATCCAAAAGATCATCTCAAAATAAATTTCAATCTTTGATTAAAAGGACTCTCCACCTTGATCCATGTCTTCCATTTTGATTGGTACAAATGAAGACTCCAAAAAACTGTGTGAACAGTTGGTGTGTAAGAATTAATTAAGTTCTTATCTACAATGGATGTCAAGATCCATTGAGATAGATCCCACTTCCCTCGTTTATTGATCTATTAATGATCAACTAGCAACGTCTTGCATGAACCACTTTGGGTCTCCACAAGTAAATGAGTTTTTTAGATATTCACATTAATCGATCAGATGGAAGAGAATAATATTAAAATATGGTTCCAAATTAAAGATATAATATTAAAAAAAATGTTTATCTATATGGTGCTCTAAAATTCGCAATCCAACATGTGAAGAAATTAGCCTAATGGACTCGTGAACTTAGGGTGTTCACAAAATGGCTTTGCTCCCCTAGCAGCTATGACAACGGAAAAAAAATATTTTACCTGATCTCCAGCAGCATCGCAATAAAAAATACTGTGCCACGGATTAATTTCTCAGAAAAAATTGATTTTTTTTTATTTGAAGATGACATATGTTTCCCAGTAGATCTTGAAGTGTTACGGAAAACATTAATTCCGAAAATTTATATAGTTTTCCTAGAAAATAAATTGTTATAATATTGTTTTATATTATCTTGTTAGTTACAAACTTATGAATAATAAAATAACATAAAATATATCAAATAAAGTATATATTCCATTAATTTATGTAGCTTACAATTAATTAAATTTTGTAAATTTATATCACTTTTTAAGTGTATTAATTTTATGTATAGTGGACCTCTAGTTGCAAGAACCTTTGGAATTTTTCCCGTAATATTAATATTTATAATATTGTAATGGAGGTGGAAGTGAACTCTAATGTCTCTAACATGTTGCCAATTAATAGATTTAACTTTCATAATATAACCTTTAAATTTAATTTAATTATCATTTATTTATTTTTCTAATATACCAACCAAGAAATCATAATATATTGTTGGCAATGTGAAAGTGGTAATTTTTATATTAAAACATATTTTGTGTTATTTGATTTTTTTTGTGAGTGTAGGGATGAGATTTGACAACTCATACCACTCGTCAAATCAATATAGAATTTTGAGGTTTTAAACAACCCATCAATATTTGCTAAATATCTTTTATTTATTACGTTGAAGGCATTCCCCCTATGGTAAAGGACATCCAGACGTTTTTGTAATGATGTTAAATTTGACGGTTGTTTGGACGTTTTTACTTTTAAAAGATGTTTTTAAGTGGTTTTCGCTGTTATAAGCCCCATGAAGCCCTCAAAGTTGACTACAAACTCTCAGGTAATTTTGACGAATCTGCCTTTGAATTCCAGAGAAAGATATTGGAGATATCCGGTTTGGGAGAAAACACTTATGTCCCTTCTGCAATGCATTGCTTACCCCCTCAACCTTTGATGGATGCGGCTAGGGAAGAGGCAGAGCAGGTCATGTATGATTGAAGCCAAAGGATATTGGTGGTCTCATTGCCATTGATCTTGCCAAGGATATGTTGCAAGTTCATGGATGCCCCTATACAGTTGATGTCGGCACAGAGAACATTACACAAAATTGGTATTTTGGTAATAAGAAGTACATGTTGATACCTAATTGCTTGTTTCATGTAGGAGGATCGGCAGTTCTTCTTTCCAATAAGAGATTTGGAACACGTTATGGAAATCCATAAAAGAATAATGGAGAACCAACTTTTGTTAGATGTTGTACTTGTGACCACTCTGATAGACATGTATGAAAAATGTGGAAGCATACACAAGGCACGCCAACTGTTTGACAAAATGCCTAAACGAGCTGCAGTCTCATGGAATGTAATGATTGCTGGATATGTGCAAAATGATAACCTTGATGAGGCTTTAGGACTTTTCAAAGAAAGACCTGAACCGAACGTGGTCTCATGGACTACAATTATTCTTGGATATGCTCAAAATGGCCTTATTGAAAAATCTTTGGAGATTTTTAGTGAAATGCAATTGGTAGGTGTAAAAGCCAAACATAGCAACCTTTGCCAGCATTCTTCCAGCTTGTGAGAAACTTGGAGCTTTGGAGCAAGGCATAGGAATTCATCGAAAAATAGTTGAAAGCGGACTTTCATTAAATGTTGTAGTTTTGAATGCCTTAATAGACATGTACGCAGAATGTGGAAGCCTGTAGAAGGAACACTATTTGTTTGATAAAATGCATAGTGCAGACTTGGTCTCATGGATTGGTCATATGTTTTTGTTTCTATTTCTGCCAATGAAACCTAAACTATAAGACTGTGAATTCATGTGAATAGGACCGTCAAATAGGGTGTGAGGCTGCTAATGCTCATTTTGAGAATGTGGGAGAAAAATTCTAAACCAAATGGCAAAGGAACATGCGAGAGAAATGGTGAAACAGGCAGCCCCAATCATAGGACTAGGTGGAGATAGATTTATTATGGTTTGTGTGATTTTCATCAATTTCATGTGCCCCTGCCTTGGTGTGGTAGATACCTCATATATGTATAAGCATACATATGATTTTTCTTGCTATGTTTGGAAGGCATGTAACATATGATTGACTTTGAGTGGGGTTCATTTTGATGTTGTTTCTGGAATTTTTATAGCTTTTTACAAAGAAGAATCTATTCATTTATTTCCCTTGAGAATTTACAGGTTTTCATAAAAAAAGGTATGGATAGTATTGTTTTTTCATTTTTTCTACCTTTTTGATAGGGTTTGAGAAATGATCTATTGGAGAAGTTAATTTCTCTCTCTCCTTTATCCCTTAATACCATCCCACCCAGAGGAACCCTCCTGGTCTCAGTACCCTGTCCCAGTCAAAGAAAGTGAAGTCTAACAGCTGCAAATCAATCCATGCATCAAGAATCCCTCCCATATGAATGAGATCCAATGTGTTGCAAACAAGGGAAACCTTTGGTTTATGGTACTATATAATGGAACAAGCCCTCTTAAAGAATTCATCTCATTGAAGGGCACTCCTAGATTGACATCAGGAGAAATAATCATCACATTGTGTTCTCTCATCATGGTAGCAAAAGTGTCAGTCCCAACACAAAAATCTAGCCCTATTCTGACCTCCCTTGGCTTGATGCTCAAGACTTCAGCTATAAGGAAATATTCATTTGAACTATTCCTGATCCATTTAGGGATCTCATTTTGGACAAGGTTGAAATACCCAAATCATTTGAATAATCCCTTATTAGTCATGTTACTTGACAAGTAGGCAAGGTCATTACATTTATAGTTGTTCCATCTAAAATTTCTATCATCAGGCATGTTCCAGAGGGATTGATTAATGGGAAAAGGATTCTAAAATTTCCTAGGAGCTCTGACCAAGCATCTTCTCCTAGGCAAGGGATCACAACCTTGTATCATCAACCTCTGTCCCAAATTCTGACCATCATGTCTTAGCTCATGTACTGTTCAACCTCTTTCTTCATCAAAACACAAGTATGCCCAATTGTTGTGTAGGTCTAATTAGTACCCAAAAGGTTGATTTTTCTAAGCCTATTCTCTTTCCCCTGATATAATTTTTTAGTTCTTATGATAGGAAGAAGTCCCCCGATGGATCTATTTGTTGTTGTTTTGGTTGTCGCTGCAGAGAGAGACTAATTTTTTTTAGATACCCCATGACATCCCCCACAAGAAAATTCTTGTGCTTCAAGTATTCAGCTTTGAGAGAATTTGGGTCTTCTGACTCTACATTGCTCTCAATTTCATTAACTGCCTTCTCTACTTTGCTCTACAAGTCTTGGAGTTTGAGATTGGTGTTTTGAAGCCTTAAAGAGAGCTTGTCAGAGAAGATTTCTTTGGATCCATAAAAAATTTTGCAACTATTAACTTCCTTCTTCATTTCATAGCATAACATGTGTCGGATTTCAAATGTTTTCCTTATATGACTATGTGGGCTGAGAACCGATGTTCAGATATTGAATTTATTATACTTTTGAATGTAATTATCGTAGAAAGTAAATAATTTTTTTCACGTTTTTGAAATTTATTAATATTAAGTAGTAGATGGAAATTATCACTAAGAACCTTAAATCCTTTTCAAACTGATGCATTCTTTTTATGTTTTTATCTAATATAGTCTTCAGACCTTCATCTACATTGTTGAAACTGCAAAACAATGGTGTAGCACAAGCTTTAGCTCTGCTAACAGAAAAAATTGTAGACGTTTCTTAAGCATAACAATCCATTCAACATGTGTTGCTGTAAAATTCTTTTTTTCACTTCTGAAATGAATTTTTGCATTGTTCCATGTATGTAATATTGCAATTTTCTTAACTCGTAAATTTACAAGAAAAAAATTCACATTAACCTTTTATTATTTGAATGCCTATGGTACTTATAAGCATGAAAAATGCTAACATGTATATGTTCCCCTTTCTATACTTTGTCCTATATGAGTTTTAACAACACAACATAATACATCAAACAAGCTTTTGATATAGGTTGTGCCGCTTATTATTAGCATCCCCTTCTGCAAGTGTGGACTGGTTACAATTTGAATGATGGGGGTAATATGGTGAATCAAAGCACCATTTACAACATAGCATGAAATCACCAGGTTTACAGTTAATAGAATTTTTAGAGGTATAATGTGGTACTATTACTTTTTGAACTTTTCCAGCATTTACTATATCTAATTGATTATTTGGAAGCCCTATCTGCTTGAGCCATTGGAATATGCGATTGAATGTATGCCTATTCCAACTAAACTTAAAATACTAAAAGGGTATTACAATGGGAAATGAAATTGTCAAATGTTGTGAGTAGGAAAATATGTTGAGACCCACAAAAGAAAACTGGATCACTAGTCATGATAGCACCCACCCATTCAAACTAGGAATGTTCGGCTACTACACAAATAATAGAAGTTGACATTTCCCATCAGAACCATGCCAACAATTCAAAAAAAATCTTTGTAGCAGCCTTAAACTGAAGCAACCTGTAGAAAGAGTTTTTGTAAATCATCTTAGTAAGTGAGCTCATCATGGAACACAACTTCTCCAAATTAAAAAATCTTCAGTTAAACAAAGGACTTCCATTTTAGTAATACCCAAATACTTTTTTGAAATGTTTTAACAAATCGAGGATTAATGTTGAATTTTAATAACAATTCGGTGGAAAATACACTAAATTAAGGAAACTTAATGTGTGGTATAAATTAACAATAAAAAACAAGGGAAATTTTAAAAAATAAAGACAGCATAGAAATGTAAGTAAAAGCTTTATTGCAAAGATGATACATAAAAATGGCAGCAATATCATGTGTATCCTGCAGTAATATCCTTGTTCCCTCTGCATCTATCATTAATGGGAAACAAACCATAGAGAGCATAAATATGCTATTTTTTGGTTCAACGGGGTAAGTGTTATTTGGCAAGAGTGTCCAATCTCCATTGCTATAGGAGACAACAAAATATCAAAGTTTTGTCATATGTTTTCTGATCAGGATATTGTTTGTGGATGCAGTATAATTATTGATTGCTTAGGCTTTTGTTTGCAAATGGTAGCGGTCATGACACTTGAACTTTGTTACAAGAATTGACCTATCCTTTGTTTGCAAATGATTATGGTCATGAATTTCTTGAACATTATTTACCCCGATTGGGTGCTTCTTAGTGAGGTTGAGTTTTCATTGTTTATTTTTTAGCAGATGTTTACTTAACATGTTGGGCATATGGAACTTTTCTGATATCATGTCCTAGAGTATTTTTCTACCAATCCTTTAGTTGCTTCAATTGGTTCTGGCTTCTCAGGAAAGGCAGTAGTTGTTCTCACCAAAATACACACACAAGGAAAAGGAACCATTATAATTATGAGGAAAAAATGTTGAGTTGTATATTACATACATCCATGTATTATATTGTCAACTTCAAACGTGTGTGATATTTAGGAACAATATGTATTATAAGACCTTTTCTCCAAAGGTACACTTTAGACAATTGAAGTTTTTTGAAAACCTGTTAGACATGTTGTAGATGTTCTTCCAAAGTCTTGTAATGAATGAGTTGAAATCACTAAATGAAAACACCAAATGTAGATCTAAAATGTCAAAGGAGGAGATAAAGGGTATGAGTACAACCAAAGTAGAAGTTAAAGGCTTCACAAAGGAGTAGTGGAGTTTAAGGGCATGAGAATTTTATGATCAAGAAAATGAATTACTAGAATGTCTCTGCTTACAATTAGTATGTATTATATATGTATGCTAACTGGATTTGGGAGGTGCCAGAGATATGAGAATTGAGGAATACTAATGTATTGTATTCATATTTTATGAAGCTTTAATTTATGTATTGCTGAAGAGGCTTAGGGTATACGATCCACATTTGGAACCCCTGGATTAGGGGACTAATACAATTAATTCCAGGAAAAATACTCTCTAGCCCAGTAAATGGAGGAATCTCAATGGTCAAAATAAAATAACTTATACCGTTCGGCATTCACATTGCATTGTACACATGTGATTGCTAGTTTAACACTTTAAAAAATAAATTATTATTTTTCACTGTATTAATAATGTATTATAAGTTTTAGGGTTTATATGCTCCATATAAATACATTTATACTCGCCTAAGAGTTCACTTGGGAGCTCTCCTTGGAACTTATCTGGGAGCTCGCCTCGGAGCTCACCTTCGCATTCGCCTAGGAACTCGCCAGCAAAATATATTATTTAAATATCTGTGTAATGCTGCACTTATATTTATATTGAATGCATCCATAATTATAATATGTAAATTCTTTCACATCGAATAAACACACACATTTTTACAAACTGTAAAATACAATTAAAATAAACAAAAAAAGGGGCAAATCGCAACTCTCGATGAGTGTCACATTTTTCTATCACATGGCGCACGATGACAGTTGCAATTTAAAGAAATCTCTGGACCAATGTAATTAAGAAGTTTGTGAGGAGATCCTTTGCGAGTCTCAAATTAAGATACAAATCACGTGAAGTTCATGGAACCGGCTGCTAAGCAATTACTATAAAGAAACCAGAGAGCTTTTTGTCAGAGAAACGAAGATAAGCATGAAGATCGTGAAGCAGAATCTCCTCGTACCCTTGGCCGCTCTGCTCCTTGCTTTTGCTTGTGAGTCTCCAAATCGTAGAGATCTCAATAGTTTTGAAAATGAATTTTTATTTAGTTGTTCTGCTTTTGCAGGTAAATGCAGTGCAGAGAAAGCCAAAGCACTCTTTGTTTTCGGAGATTCATACGCTGATACAGGGAACCGTGATGCTACCAACAGAACCCTAAATCATGGGTGGAGGCGGCCATACGGATTCGACTGGCCTGGCTATCCTACAGGCCGATACTCTTCTGGAAAAATTCAAACCGACCGCTGGGGTAAAAAACATAGATAAAAGTTCTGTTTATATGCATTTGTCTTCACAGGTTGAGATTGATTGATTCATTATGCTCATTCACCTCTTGATCTGACCAGTCAATCAACCAATGGTTTGTTTATCACTTTTGGGGTGAATTTATTAGGGATTGGTTCACCCATCAACGTTACAAACATATATAGTGTTTAGAGCTAACACATACAAACTGCAAAAGTATCTTTTAGATAGGAACTTTGATGCTTACAATGGTGTGGATTGATGTGCACAGCGGAGATACTGGGGCTTCCCACTCCTATACCTTACCAGATGCTGAAAACCCACGACTGTGAAGAGATTCCAAACAAGATAGTCCATGGAGTGAACTTTGCGTTCGGAAGTAGCGGATTATTTGAATCCGAGGGCATAACTATTCCTGATCAGGTAAAGCAGTTCAAGAATCTCATGAATAAAACAGGTGCATTCGGTGCGCGTGACTTGGCTCGGTCAATACTGCTACTCTCTTATGGAGGCGGTGATTATCTACCTAATATACACAGAAACAATGTTACGGTAAACTTCAAGCTCGAATCATTTTCATTGCCATAAATTAGAATACAATAACTGTTAGACTATTTATCATTTTGACATTTTGAAATTTTGTGTGGCATCAGGTACTGGTGAGTTTAGTGTCAGCTGTTGTAAATGGTGTGGTAAAATTTGTGAAGGAGTTGTATGATTATGGATTCAGGAATTTTGTGGTGACTGATGTTGTAGCCATGGGGTGTCTGCCACTCACTCTAAGCAGATCTTGTGAATTGGAGAAGTGTGTGCAACTTCATAGCAGACTATTGAATGAAAGTCTACATCAGTTGAGATCTGATCTCAAAGGTTCCAGCATTATAATTCCAGATTTACCGTCTGTATTTGTTCACATTTTTTCCAATGCAGCAAGTTATGGTAATTACATATATTTCTACAAAGTAATAAGTTATGGTCAACTTTTTGCAGCCGCGGCCTAATCTGACTGCCTTTGTTTTTTTCGCTTTGATGCTACACATAGCTTTCTTAGGTTACGCCTAATTTGTTTATGTGGTT
Source organism: Taxus chinensis (assembly GCA_019776745.2). Classification (NCBI taxonomy): domain Eukaryota; kingdom Viridiplantae; phylum Streptophyta; class Pinopsida; order Cupressales; family Taxaceae; genus Taxus; species Taxus chinensis. The sequence goes on from CM034153.1 coordinate 140,345,454, forward strand.
TTATACTTGTTATTATAATATAAAGTCTTATTCATTAAAATAATAATAATAATAATGGTCATTTACAAAATATAAATGTATTATACGTGGATAAACTTATTAGTTCGAACTAATAATGGGGTTTGTTGTATGGTGTTTAGGTTTCGAGGATTGGTTTCATCCATGTTGTGCTAGAAATCATGGGGTATATGGGTGTGCTTATGTAGATAAGAAAGGAGGTCCATATTTTGAGGTGTGTGACGAACCAAAAAAAAGGTTCTTTTGGGACTATTCACATCCAACGCACAAAGGATGGTATATAATCATGTCATTATATGCATATGGGAGTGCTAATAAAGGGAAAGAATTGAATTTTGTGAACGGCGCATCTAACTTGATGGAGTGGGTGAATTCTATTGGCTTTGATGCCTACAATATGTCAACAAATGGGATTGATGATTTAGGATGGCAGACTTATTTACGTGAAAAATAACACCACCCAATTATCTCTTTATAAATTATCTTTTTAACAAAAAAATTAAACAAGTTTGTCTTGTTATAGTCATTGTTGAACGGAGAAAAGACATTTGAAATGTGACTTGGGAGTTATTTGTTGCATAATCCCTTAACTTTGATCAGGGTGTTTTTACCACTTATTGTAGAACTGGTCTATTAATTTAACTCAAGTGTAATTTGTTGTTGGAAGTACATAAAAATATTGCAGATTTATTTTCATTAATGTAATTATTAGATTTCTTTATTGTACATTATAAAATTTTCATTTCAACACATCAGGGTAAATTTCAAGACCCCACTAAAAAAATGTAGATATTACTTGGCAAATTTCTAAAAATAACTTTCGAAAGTAAGGTGAATCTTAGGAAAAAATGTTTTGTGGGGATGGCAAACTTTTTAGAAAATTGAGTGAAAGGTTGACATTGCAGCGACAACAAAAGTTTGCACGATAGTGACATGTAGCTAGCATTCTGTATGCTACCACAATATGCTAGTGGCTGGTAGCATTTCTAATTCTACCGGAAAGTAACATTCAGAATGCTACTTGTCGAGAGCATGGAAAACGCTACCAGCTGCTAGCATTCAAAATGTTACTGACCGGTAACATGTAGAATGCTACCGGCTGATAGCATTTTGAATGTTGTTGGTTGGTAGCATTTTGTATGCTATCGGCCTTTAAAATTCATAATGGTATTGACCGGTTCCATCTTGCACGCTACCAACCGGTAGCATTTTACATGCTACCTGTAGACACAAAATCATGCACGTTGAATAATTATTTAGTATCAGTTTCTTACTACTATTCATATGGTTCTTAAGTAAAAATAGTGAAAAAATTCACAATAGAAAACATGTGAATATTATACAATTTAATAATTGTTGTATAGCAGCAAATCCAATATTGTTAAATATCCACAATTTAAAAACTTGTGATAAATTTCACAATTTTTAGTAGGATAGTTGAGCCACAATTTTAGAATTGTCAAATATACTACAACTAGCAATCGCATGTGTACAATGCAATGTGAACGCCGAACGGTATATATTATTTGATTTAGAGGGATAGTTATTACTTTGGTAGTTGTTGATAAGGAATGTGATTGATTTCGTAACTGTAGAAATATAGATGGGCTACTTAATTTTAAGGTTGTTTCTGCATTTCAAACTTGTTAAAAATTTGTACATAACTATATTTGATACCGTTTTCGATAGTTAATTTATTTTATAGTTGATGTTATATGTATTTAATTTGGGTTTATTGTGTTAGTTGTGCATCGGTTGTTCGGTTGGTGTTTTGTTGGTGGCAGTACACGATTCATGAATATAATAGATATACATGATGCATGAATGAATATATTTCAATATTGGATTGGAGGCCATCATGAAGGAGAGCATTAAAACTGTGGATGATTTTGTCTACAAGATCATTCAAATTAGAAGGCAAAAGATTTCTGCTCAAAACAACAATGTAAGGAAATACTCACATCAACCATAATGGCTATTGAGAACTCTGCATAAATAATAAGTTAGCCTTTCCATCATTACTTATAACCACATTGTTTTTCACTTCACTGGATTTGAAATTGTTTACAAGAAAAAAACAGATATATTGTCTCGCTTCATTGGTTTAAGTGAAAAGGAGCCAGAAAAGTTATATGACAAGTATCTACGAGATATATTGTTGAATTTCATGATTGTTGAAGGGACACAACTGCAGGTACTCTATCTTGGTTCTTTTTTCTGCTCTGCAAGAATCCAAGTGTTGAAATTCATGATGACAACTCCTGCACACACGTGGTAAATTGAGATGGCACCCATGGAACCATTGCAAGACGAATATCTACAAGTTTTGTCTCTGAGCTGTACAAACCATGCCATGAAACCCTAAAAAATAACCAAAACCCTAACACACATTTTAAAAGAAAAGACTTACCAGGCGAAATCTTTTTGAAGATGCCAAGAAATCGCCATAGGAATACTCTGCTTCAATGTTAGCTACTTCCTTCCTGTTTAGATGATTCACCATTTCTACCCTGAAAACAATATATGGAGAACACTCATGAAAAACCTATACGAAAGTTTTAAGGATTCCGAGTGGACTGAATTAATAAGAAAAAAACCTGGGCTGTTAAAGGAAAGAGGGGTTTCTTCAATAAAAGTCACCAAAATCTCAAATAAAAAGAATAAAAAGAATTATGGGTGAAAAAAATATCAACTGTTTTGAACAAAGTCTACATCATATACAAATTTGAAACCTGCAACCCTCTAACTAAGTGGTTCAAAGCAAAGGGAAAATACAAATAGATGGATTCGACCGCTAAAATCAGGGCAAACTGTAAAAATAAATGCAACAACACAATCTAGAGAAAAGATTTGAAAAGGGTTCAAATCATCAAGATGTTGGGTGGTCTGTACGGGGATTTGTCCCCAGCCCTCTTTGGTCTCCATGAAAAGGGTTCAAATCATGAAGACGTTGTCAATGCTACTGTCGTCTCCAACGCCACCAGTTCAATGTGATCAAGCAACAAAACTAAAAACACATTTAATCGGGTGAAAAAATGTCCAAAAAAATGTCAAGACCTCTGATCTGTTTGCATGCTTTCATGGAAAGCAAAAGCAGCAGCAAAGCGAAACAAATTATTTCAATTGTTGAAACCGCCATTGCCATTCTGTGTTGCCATTTATTGTAAAACAAAGATTGGATTTTTATTCTCAATCTCATATTTCGTTGCAGGTTCATGTTTTCCCTTTGTAAAACCTACGAATGTCGATTAATATTAGGAAAAACGATGAAATATTTAACCTTCTACAAAAAAACATTACATGCAAAAAGCAACTGTCAAAAATAACCCGAAAAAATGAAAACGTCCAAAACGTCAAAACGACCGTCAAATTTTACACAATCTCATGAACATCCGCCAAGGCCTTTCCCATGGGGGAATGCCTTCGGCGTAATTAGCATGGTCGATAATATGAGATGGTCCTCTCACTAATATAATGATCAATTGATTGAGAAATAGGTACTACTGTTGTTATTAGTCAACTACGTTACCAATGCTGCAGAATTTTAATATGTGGTAAACATAACTTTTAGAATTTACCTCGAATAAATCAATTTCATGATTAATGCCCAGTCATATAATACATAAAAGTGAAAAAAATATCTTCATTGTACTTTAAAAGTGCATCCCAATACCATCCTTAAGATGCTCTGCTCCTTCCAACCTTTTTGCTTGAAATCTTTCAGAGACAGTCATACTAATACAGCTGCAACTTTACTTCAAGATGCTTGTTTTACTGAGAATTATAGTTCCATTAGAATTAAAATAGTTTTAAAGATCACCATATGACAAAATTCACAAGTCAGCTTGATTGATTATTCAATTAACTGTCGCTAACGTGTTGTAATTAGAACACACCTAGTGTTATTAGAATTCCTCCTCAATTTTCCTTGTAAAACCAAATCACAAATAAATTGAGTTGCAATATATTTAGTATTGACCGTTTTCCAGGATCCTGACAATCCAGAAATTAACTTTAAACCATGCACTGTGGTGTTATGATGAGATATCTTCAAAAAGGTTGGCTTGAAACAATCCCTCTGTGTCACAAAATCTGTATGATTTATGAATTTATCTGGTGTTATGATGAGTTGTCCTCATGGAATTTGCTTAAAATAGTCTCTGTATCACAAAATCTCCCTAGTTTATGACTTAAGGAACAATAGTAATGAAAATGTACAGTTCACATAGGCTATGGTCAATTTGTTTCTCTAACTACAGATTAAAGTCCTGAAATAGTGAAGTCATTGAAAACTTGATCTATCCTATAAACAAACAATAGCAGGATAATCCACAACCATATATTGGTACACATCCACACCAATGGAGATTCAGAATCATTTTCTATTCCCCATGGAATCCGATGCATAATTAACACTTACAATGTCAGGAATAGATACACATACACTTATGGAAAGCTCTTTCCACAAGTTTTAGCTACAAAACAAATCCTTGAGGTTGAAGCCAGATTGATATATTAAGGATTCACCACAATTTAGATGTATGACAACTTGGCACCCACCAGATTGTCTTTTGACTCCCCAGAACTTAATTTTTCCAGTAAGGAGATTGATCCTATAGATTCATACATCAATTTACACTCCTGAGTTGGAAATCATATTGGTCTTCTTATCTAAGATTCTAGAATTAACAATGGCGTGTTTTAATCCGAGTACCGCTTTGATATTTCTGAATTCAAGCAAAACCTTATATTTCTAATGGTCATTTTATCACCCTAGTTTACCTGAGCCTATATCTATCACAAGGGTTAAGATTATTATCACAGTTATGTTAACCCAGTACTAGTGGTAAGTGGTGGACCGTAGCCCTTATGCTGCTTGGATGCCAAAAGTGTGATATTTTTCTATTTAGATGAATAAGGTCGAATGTATGTTTCACAACAGCAGACAGTTGACTGAGCCAAGACCTGCCGTTTCAGGCTATGCAGAGTTGAAACTATTATACTTTTACCATTTCCAACGGTGAATGATTCCTCCTGTGATGAAAGTGTAATCAAGATCACTGGGATCACTCAGCCTTCCATGATCTGTATGTGCACCCTGCTCAAATTTATCCACATTCAAGCTTTGATCTCAGGTATCCTAATAAGCAAGGGTTAGCGTTCGAGCCCTGAGCCTCACCAGCTCAAAATCAAATCTGTTTCAAGGCAGACAATAAGCCCCCCTCCAGTAAGACTTTTGGGGTAAAAGCCACCCATAATCTGTTAGCTCCAAATGGCCTGAACGTTGAAAGCATTGTGAAACAGCAGATGAGTTCATTAAGGCGATTAATCCTTGTTCTGTCTCTTAAGTTGGTTGGATTATGCATCAAATTATCCTAGTTATCATTCTTCTGTACAACTAACAGAATAAATTGTTGCACAGGACATTCGTCCTCGCCAAACAAAAAGAATTTTAAATAGAAATTTTACTAAACAATTTGTTAATCTCTAGAAAATTTTTTGGAACAAAAACTATTACGTAGACATATCCAAAAAGCTTTTATAGTGACATCACACACAGAAAACAACCTCAAATCTCAATTTTTTTGATCTATTTACAACCTATTTACTCAAATGGCATATCCTTAAGATGAGATTTTTTTCTACATTTATACCCTCCTGCACATAAATTGTTGAAAGTAGATTCCCAGTGGCATGCCTAACGTTTTCAAAGATCCAAATCCCAGGCATGCATTCAAGGTAACTTTCAGGACAAAACTGAGATGATCGGGCCTACAAAGAAAACATTACAAGACACAAAAATCATTGTTGAAACTCAACAATAAATTGATGGTGCCCTAAGGGAGAAAATCCTTAAAGAAAAACAGTTGCGAACAAGAACAATTCTTGCTTAAATTTTACTCTGACGAAATCCACAAAAAAATGAAAACGTCAAACCAATTTTGAACCTGCATCCAACATGCAAAAAGGAAAAATCAAAACTGGTAAAAATAGCCGCAAAAAATGAAAACGTCAAAAAAGCCGTCGTAACCGTCAAAACGGCTGACAAATGTAATTATTTTTAAAAACGTCGAAACGGCCGTCAAATTTAACTTAGTCAGAGAAACGTCCGGAGGTCCTTTACCATAGGGGGAACGCCTTCGGCGTAATAATAAATGAGTTGCTCCACAATTCAAGAATTTTAACTACTTAAGTAAATTTTTAGCTTTTATTACGTTTTTTATACAATAATTTAAAATTATACAATTAAGTTTTGATATATTTATATAATTATATTATATGTTAATATTTTGATTTTTTAATCTAATTTTAAAATATTTTAATAAACATATAAAAAATATGTTATTTTAAATACTAATATACAACAAGAAAATATTATCTTCAATTTAAAAAATAAAATATTCATATTACCATATTAAAAAATATTTATTAAAAAAAATAAAGAATCTAAATCAAGGGAAATTTTTTTAAAAGAGAGTATTCAAATAAATTTTTAAATGCATTGATACACCTACAAGAAAATATTGTCGAATAAAAAAATATATAATTAAATTTAAATGTTTAACAAATATTATTATAGTTTTTAATATTCACAAAAGATTAAAGAGAAATCTAAATATGTTTTAAATGCTATGGAAACAAATCGTTTTAAATATCATTTTATTAATAATTTTAAAATAAGTTAAATCACTGACACATGCAATATATATTATTTATGAAACAAATATATGAATGGCTGGAGACAACAGTGCTTTGCAACGACCCTAAGGGAATATTTTCCCCAAATATAATCATTATCATTATGCACTGTCGAACATTAATATCTAATAATTACCCTCCTGCAAAAGTAATAAATTTTCTACTTTTCAGAAAACTGTGTATGCAAAATGGCATGGTTATTGACTCTAAATTACAAAATGCCAATTTTCAAATAAATCTATATGTAAAATACCATGAAATCATCTGTACAGAAATATTTTTAAAATATTAGAATATTCATCTCAGTGAAGTATCATTAAAGCTCTACTTAGGACTTCTTAAATCTACAAAAGAAATAGAAATCAAAGAAAATGGCAGAATTCTCAAACTACTATCCAACCATGAAAAAAGACATCTCATAACAATCAATGGGATCAAAGATTCAAGGCACAAACTCGAAATACATTTCAATCATTCACTCCTACTATTGACCCATCTATTTCAGAAAACACCTCTTTCCCCTCTTTTCTAATAGAAAATGTAGGTTCCATTCCTTCCAATGAGTCAAAATCTAGAAAAATTAGGTGTTTATTTTCATTGGGTGCACATAAGTTCACGGATCGATCAATCCAACCATTAGATTGTAATTTAGTCAACAGGCATAATGTGACCTCCTATTTTAGGAGACCATATTAAGTATAAATGTTAAAGGGTAATTATCTTTTTAAAAATTAAATTAATGACATTTATGGTATAGATTTAATCTAAATATATGGAAAAATATTAATACAAATGAAAATTTATATCCATGAAAAATTATTAATTACTTCAACATTCTAAATAATGTGATGAGTCTTATATTCACAAAGTAATCACGATAATTTTATTTTTTTATGAAGTGGATTAATCACAAAACACATTTTTGAATACAAACATATATTTTTACTTTTTACTGTTAATGTTAGCACTATTTTAATATTATAAATTACCCACAATAATTTTTTATAGATTTTATTTTCCACAATCCGTATATTTCAATTTTTAGTGTTATAAATTTTGTTTGTATTAAAGAAGTGAAATAAATTGGATTTTTGATATATTATTTGGGGTTATTTAAAAAATTAATAATTTTAGTTTCAAACATATTTTTTTCAACCACAATGCAAAAATTTGAATTATGCACAATCGAATTTTCAAAATATAAAAAAATCAACAAATTTAAATTTGACTATTAGTGAAATATCTACAAATTGTATTTATAAACGCTATCTATTTGATGTGGGGATAAATGACAAACATGTAGTACTATTTATATTAAACATATTAACTTTTACAATTGTGTTTTATCCACAACTAGAATTTAGTATACTTTTTATTATTATTAAACATGTACTTGAAATTTTGTGATAGGTTGATTTTTAACCCTTGTATTTCTAAATTTGTTAATGTATATATATTTCTTCTCTAAACCAAGCAAATGGTGTGAAAATATGAATTTTTGAGACATTATCAGGGTTCATTTTAAGAGACCTCTTAGAAATCGGAGGTGGAAAATACCTGCGAATATCCTCGGAACTGGTTTCATGGGAAGGCAATTTTTTTGGGGGTCAGATAGAAAAAATTTCACCTGATTTTTAAGTGGTGGGATAGAAGGCTACAGATGCGTGACAGAGATTTGCTGACGCGCGTCAACAAACCTCATTAACACACATCAATGAGGTTTGTTGAAGCGCGTCAACCACTTTGTTGACGCGTGTTAGCAAATATCTGTCGCACGTCTGTAGTCTCCGCCATCTGGTCATGCAACAAAAAAATCTCCGTGTCACGCATCAAAAAACTCTCTGCCACGCGTCTACTTCCTCCACACTCCTGTCACGCGTCAACAAACTCTTCCTGTCGCACATCAACAACCTTGTGAATAATAGTGTTCTACCTGGCGAATAATATAGGATTATATAGGGAATAGTTTCAAGGGTAGGCGAAGCCGACCCCTAAAAAAATTAAATTGTAATTGTTAGGCGAACATGTCACCAACCTGTACTAGAAAATTCTCCTTTTCAATTTTTTTTTAAAATGGAATATTCTCCATATTACGATTAATGTTTGCCACTAAAATTATCCCTGGGTCACATTATATTTATGTAGTGATACAAAATAGCACAATTCTATTTTCAACGGTTTATTTTTTGAACATATGAAGAAAATGTGATTTTTCCATAATGAAATTTTGAGAATATGGATATTTCATGATTTGGAATTTTACCTATATGAAAACATAAAAAAATTTAATTTATCCACTTTCAAATTTCATGAATGTGAATATTTAACAAATTTAATTGTGACTTTATGAAATTGTAGAAAATCTACATAGAAGTTTATACAAATTATCCATTTAATGTTGATAGTTCACAAACTTTTCACAAATTATTTTTTTGTGGATAACAATGTGGATAAATGAACATACTTCTAGTAGTGTCTCCTACACCATTCCTAGGCCATCTACCCAACCATCCAACAAGTAAAACAACACATTCAAACATTCAACCATTCATATAGGCATAAAAATGAAAGAAGATCATTTCAAGAGCCAAGCTCCTAGCTCTCCATAATGGATTTTGTTCCAAGGTTGCAAAACAACAAGATTTCCAATGAAAAATAGTTTAAGAGATCAACAATCTACAAGCATGCATCAATCCCCAATCTTCTCCAAAAGCAAGAGCTTAAAACAACAAAAGAAGTCACCCAAAATGAAGTATCCAAAAGTTAAGCAAAAAAAAAACCCCAAAATAAGCCAAGGAAATTTGAATTTATAGGAGAGGGAAGAGAAGAGGATGAGGTGGATCCATGTAGGATGCCACTTCACACATCCTCAACTCCACCTCATAATTTAACTTCAATCTCCAATGCATAATAAATAGGTGGGTGAATAATGACAGTTTACTTATAACATGCTCCAAAACAAGCCCACACCCCAAAAGGACTGAAATTAAAAATGTGTAAAAAAGTGCAATTAAAACTTACAATTTTTCTTACAAAAATACATTATGAAGGTCTAATTTTAACTCTCAAACCATAGGTAAGGTTGGTACGCAAATTTAAGATGTATGGGACAAGTTTAACTTGACCCACAAGCCTCCAAAATCAGCCTCCAAGGACCAATTCGAATTTCAAAAGAAGGTGGAGTATTTCACACTCAAATGTTTACTTACACAACACTAACACATCACTTAAAACACTTGATCCAAGAGCCAACAACTCTATTAATTAATTTATTATGACCCAATTTGATTAATTAATTTTAACAATATGATTACTCACAATATTTGCATAGAATTTAATAATTAAAGAAAGCGGTAAATGCACCACCAAATAAACACAAAAACATTAAACAAAAGAACCAAATAAATAAATACACATAACCCCTTGGTCACATTTAAAAGTGTTCCCCCCATGGGAATCCCTAACAACAATCAAACACATACAAGTTGCCATGGTGCCCTTGTTGAATTCACCTAGATTTCTAATGTGGTTGGTCTCTAATCCCCCGATGTTTGTTGTGATATTTTTAACCTGCAAAATGAAAATAGCTCCCTTGGCCTCTTGGCCATATCAGAACATCCAAAATACATATAAATATAATTCCAAAATCATCTATATATGAATCATAACAACATCAAAGAAACCAACAATTTCATCAACAACTATATCATCATCAAATTGATTCAATTTTCCTTAGGTCCACTCAATATATCCAAATATCACATGTCCTAACAACATCTACAATATAACCATGTCATACAGTATATCATCATTAATAATAATGAAAAAGTCTCTAGTAATCATCATGCGTCATATATGAATCAGAGTCCACAATAATCCATGATCTAACATCTAACATCATACTAAATCAAATCTATAATAATGTCCATACTATAGTCAGCAGTATCATAATCAGTGATAAAAGTGTCGAAGGTAAGTGGGCACTACATATGTGATAAAATGTCCTGCAATCACAAATAAGATACCTCTCTAGCCTTTTGGCCGTATTAACAAAATTGAGATAATATACATATAAAATCAATAATCAACATTCAACATTAGCAATTCTATCATCTAGCATCATACAATTAATTTTATTTTGGCATCCATAAAATCATAATTCTACTCAAAACATCTAGCATATTTTATGCATCCAAATTACAACATGTTAGTACAAAAATTAGAATATCGCTACTCAACATATATAATTGTCTATCATCACCATCTAGTGCATCATAATAAAAATGTAAACCACATAATGTCAGTAGTCTAAATATCAGCATAGTCCATCATCTACTCATCAAAATATAATACTCAATTTCTAAGTATCAGTCCAACAGTAACAACATCAAAATGAAATAATGTCGAAGAGGAGTGGGCACTACAATATTTCTAATGCAAAATATCATTCAAGTATTGGGAAGTGTTCACATATTGGATCTTCTCCCCTATTTGTTCTATTTAGGAAGTGTGTGTGCATGGTGAAAGGTGTTATATGATTTGGAAACTCACTATAAAAATTAATTAGCAGAGTGGAAAATGCTATGGGTATATTCTAATTCATGCTCTCCTTGCTTAGCTTCATGTGTCCAACAAAAATCTCTACATGGATCAATTATAACAAATGAGTTCCAAGAGATTCTCGTGACATATTTCTTTATTTCATTTTCGTTAAAGTATTGCAACTAGATATTGAAAAAGATCACTGTGACTCATCCATGTGATATAAAAGTGTGACACTCATCCATATGATAGGAAACCATGACTAGACGGAAAAAATGATTATGTCGCCACTTTGTTGATTATTCGTTCATTACTCTGGCTTAAACTAAACAAAATGTGAAAGAATCCTTTAAATTTTTTGAAATCTTTTGCATAGCATTCAGATGGCCAAAACCTTGGGTTATAAACAATGCTCTTAGAAGATGTAAGGCCCACAATTTGGACACACAAATACAATAGTTAAAAAATACTAGGATAAATTTCTTTTGACTTACATTGCTCACTACAAAACACCACAAGGGCTCCAAGAATAGAAGCTCAACAACGCACAAGACACTTACATAAGTCATCAACTCACATACACACACGAAAACACCATATACATGTCATTGCCACACTTTCCCCAATGAACAAATACTAGGAATGACCCAACCACAAGAAAAGGGACTCAAGGATTGGCAAACCCACAACACATCATTACCATGGTTACATCTTAGTTATGATCAACATTCCAAGAACATTATTGTGCAAGGATATTATTACTCTTCTTCCATCTATAGATTCTTAAATTCATTTCATGTTCAACTTACTGTTCAACATGGTTTAAGCTGGCTCTTTATCTCTTATGACAATCTCCATAACTTACATAATTATTTGGCATATTTCAAATTGCATACAAATTTCTTAGTTCACTCATTCTTATGCTTCTCAAACATTTGTTCAATGTTTAAATTTTACCCTCACTACATAGGTGAATTTGACGTGATGGCGAGAAATAAATATTAGGACTTAAGTGAGATTTAGATTCAGGATATCTGTACCCACAAAAATTCTTCGATCACGGTGTCTTTATTTCCATATCATAGTTAATATAGTTCAATAACTTGTTTTATACATTCGACATTTCCACATAAATGAATTTTATTTGGATTTAAATATATCTTTTCTTTTCTCGAAATTTTACCTCACCAGGGCAATTCATATTCTTTTAACACATGAAAATTTCTAATTGAGTTACAAGGACTGCAGGAGTGACATTATTCCTAACTTCAAATCTCATTTTACTCTTATATGCTTTACTTTTACATCGCACTATGGTATCATTAATGGATTCACTATTACAAGGAGTGTAACCTACCATGAGACATCCCATTTCTTTATTCTTATACCCTAAAATATTTAACACATATTGCAACCAAGACATCCACTTGTGTCATTTAAATCCCACCATGAGATCAATCATAGGAATATCACCTACTAGTTTTATTCAGTTTTGGGCCACTCACTTGGGTACAGAGGGAAACTGGGCATAAGGGGTAACGAGACTATTATTTTTTTGTTTCCCTTTGTTCCAAGTGGGTGCTTCGCTGCATTAATGGAAATCAGGTATGGAACATTCTTTTTAGGTGTTGTAATTCTTCTGGTTCCCCATATGAAAAAACATGTTGGAAAAAAATTGGCTTACATACCTTAATTATCACTAAGGTCCTTATTAAAATTGGTGGCTCCATTATGGCTAAAAGTATCTAAAGGCCATTTGATATTGTCAAGACTCTAGATTGTGATGGGTTGGTCATGATTTCTCCACTAGTATATCCATTAAAGATCATAAACTTTGGTGGTTTCCTATCATCACAAACAACAACATCCTGCTTAGTTAATAATATACTAGATTTGGTTTCGCACAGATATTTAGCTTCTTTGGCCTGATCTCAAAAGGAGATATGATCTCATTAATTTATATATTCCTTCTTTTCTCAAAATTGAAGAGTTGGTAATCAATGTTTTTCTCCATAATATAAGTCTACAACCTCCTATCGGTTGGTGGCATGATTGGCATTGTAACCAATTTACTTCAATAATTATAGTGATAGGGTTATTTACCATCTTTTGAGCAATCTCTCTCCTAACATCCCCAAGCTTAACACATGTTGGAACCTTAAATCATCTACATACATGGTGTTAAACAATTTAATCGATCATGGAATCTATATCTGGTGCCTAAATTGAATCATTTCTTGTGGTTTAGTATTTACCATGGTATACCTCTTGGGGAAATATTATGTCATAGTGGCATACCTAATCCTAAATTTCCCATTTTTCCCTCTATAAATCCTTCAAAGATGTTTTCTTGACCTATGTCTATGTCCACTCTTCGTAGACCTAGATACACTCTCTTTTTCATCATTGTCATCCAAAATTTATTTGTTCGAAAGAGGATTTTGTTAGGGATTATTGTGAATGGCCTACCTATATTTATTCATTATGGATTTCATTTTAGGTTGTTATCCTATTTCATTTGTGGAAATCCATAAACATTTTTATTTTTCAACATGTTGATCCAGCTAATACTTATCCACTAATGACAAAGTATGTATTGTGTATTTGATTCAAATGAAGATTTAAGCCCAGGTTTAAAAAATTTCTCTCTAAATTAGACAATTGTAGAAGTTGCTTGATCACTAGGGAAGTGCTCCTTACATTATGAGTCGGGTTCCTCTTGAATCTACTTTACAAAACCTATCACATCACAGAAACCATTATCGCAGTTGACGCCTTTTAACTCATTGATTTCATCCTTCTACTTCATCCTCCTCTTGGCTAGTCTAGAGGCTACCACCTGAGGGGAAGGATGTGGCCAGCTCCTCGAATTAGTCCTAACTAATTCCAGGAGGAAATAATTTTTTTGGATTTTTATCACCACGATGAGGAATAATGGTTCCTTTGAGCATTAAAAGTCTCAACCAAGATGGTTTTCCTAATGATCCCTGCTTGAAAAACTTAATAGAAGAGTGTTCATCAACCCTCCCAAGGATGATCCACCTCCTTCACCCAGTTTTGTTGCAGTTTGTGCATAAGTTTGTATTTTGATTTTTTTCAATCTCTCCTTTGGGAATTTTCCTTCTTCCCTCATGTCATTATTTTTGTTTTCCTATGTAGATTATGTATTAGTGTCTTTGTGGGTTTTTTGGATCATGATTTCAACAATTGTCTTATTATTTTAACTCTATTTATATTTTTGTAATATGTGGCTATTTTCCAATAATAAATAAACTACCACCCGCCCCTCCAAACTTTAATGAAAGGACAAGATAATAGTTTTTTTTAATAACCTCTTTAAGTAAGTTGGCAAAAATATACATGATTATGAAGTAGCTTTAAATTTAAGGTTTAAACTATCCTATAATATTTAAATGAGAGTGGAATTTAAAATAATATTTTAATTTTTAACATCTTGAGGATAATATTGTCTACCTCCACCTCCATAACCATTATAGGTTTCCTCATAACATAATAATCTAAGCCAAAAAATTCTATTGTAATATTAATAATATTAAGTAAATTACAAATCGTATGAATTAATGTCATTACGTGATGTGATGTAGAAGTTTTAATTATAAATGAATAGTCCAAGTTTAAACTTATGGTTTATTTGGTTAATTCAAAATTAGGGTTCAATAAATAAATTTTCACACATGATTACGACATCCACCAAGATATTAATCTGTTTCGTTGTTAGTTAAAATATGAAAATGTTGATACATATACTACGTAGGATGTTATGATGACTTGACGATTACAAAATGGGTCACTTTAAATTTTCATGCCTACATGACTCTCATATAGGCTCACATCTTTCAATGGTTCATTGGTTGTAGGATGAGTACAAATTCTTTTTAGCCTTCCCAACTCCTTAACTATGGTTTCCTAATCTAAAATATCTCATTTAAATAATCTGATACATGCCTTACTATCCCAAGTCGGATAAGATTCTTAATTGCATTTTGGAATTACTTTTATGACATAAAAATATTTTCATCCATAAAATAAATTAATTTCAAAATTATTAGTAGGTTTACCATAAGTGGTCCAATGTGACCATTTCTAAACCATGTCAAACCCAAAGCAACCATTTGCGAACCTTGTCACAGTTTTTGCATCCTTTACTCACGGCGACACCGGAAGTGACGATGCAAATGTGGGATCTCTGCAGTTGGATTCGTATAACTCAAGGACTATTGGTGAAGGTCATTTTAAGTTTTCTCGCGTTCCATCCTCTGTCAATGACACTGTTGAGAATGTCATTTTGTCGAAGCGGTGTTTTTGGGGGGATCTTTTATTGCGGTGATGGTTCATTCCGTACTATGATTGATCATGGTGTTGATTCCCCTTATACTCATGGTGCTCTTCTAGTACCCATCATTTTTGGCCTCACAAATGGCGGTAAGAGGCTTGTTTTCGACTCATCTATTTTGGTCGATAAGGTGGGAACTAATTCAAATTCTGTGAATAATTATTTTGTGATGGCTTCAGCTTCTTCTATTTCTTAACCCCTCTCTGCTACTATATCTACCCCTTTTCTCTCTCTTTGGGATTCCGTGTTAGAGGATGAGGATTTCTTATCATCCATGGGTTTTATCCTCCACTTTAATGGACTCTATCCTTGTCTTCCACTCCTTCACTTGTGGATTTCTAAAAACTGACATGCTATTGTTCCAGGTAGGATTAATATTAACTCCTATGTAAAGGAGTTTTTTTATTGTGGATTTTAGCTCTAGGTAAGTTAGGACTCTATTATTTCTAATATTTGGGAACTATAGAATCATCAATGTTAAGCCAATATGGATTAGTTTACCTCATCTCCCACTACAGTTTTGGGGGGAGGAATGTTTGACTACTATTGGAAATTCTCTAGGATTTTTTTTATCCCTTTATTCCAATACGGAGCTCTATGAGTACACTATTTTTTCTCTAATCTTGGTGGATCTAGACACCTCACTTGATCTACATGCATTTATTTTCCTCAAAGTCATTGATAGTGTTTTATCACAACTCTTGATTATGAAGGCTTACCCTTCATATGAAAAAAAATGTTATTTCCTAGGGAATCTTGGCTCAACCTTCCAAAATTTCAAGATGAAATTAAAAAAAGAAAAGGTCTCTAGGTGGAAGGATTCCCTTCAAAACATTTTTTTCATTGAATATGAAATTGATTCTTCTGTAGATGTTTTGGAAAAGGATAACGAACAAAATATTTCCAACATTAGGATGTGACATTCACTTATCAAAACCCCTTCACTAGATGTTATGGGGGTTGTAGTGTATCAAGCATTGATGCTTCCTTTGGGAGATTCGTATGAAGTTTCTAAAATCAATGTTAGGACTGAGAAGCCCAATGATGGTATTTTGGCTTCCCCTTAGATTCAACTTCTAACTCTTGTAGATGAAAATGTGGATCCAAATAATAGTGACGACTGGACAGATGTCAAATTAAAAAATAATGCTTATTCTATTCCCAAAATAAAACTAGGATCCCGTGTTTGGGATCCTTCTATGTAAACTGGTTACAACAACGACATTGTGTGAACTAGTTACAATTATGACTATTGTTATTGTAACATTTTTCTTTTCTCTTTTCTCACTTTTGTTTCTTATTTTGTGCCTAGGTAGCCTTCTCTCTTGCTACATGTGGATTTCTCTTTGTTTTTATTTATTACTTTATCTATCCTATTAAGGATTTCCGTATGAGGATGTGGGTCCCCTCAAAACCCCAAACTTCTACGATTTTCCAAAAAAACATTAGTTGTCCAATATATAACACCAAATATGCATGATCCTAATATCAATATCAATATCGTTGATGTCAAGTTTCCCCCTAACCATAAAACATGGGGCATTTTATATAAAGAATACATTAACCTAAAAATTCCAAAAAGTGAGGTTGATGCATATGCAATCGATGAAGATATGATTGTATTGATAAATATTGTCATATTTTTTTATTTGTTGACATGAGTTAACGTATGGCTATCCGTGATGCACTCTTCTTGTTTTTTGATAATCTTAGTTAGTAGATTTAATTTAAGTATTACAAAAGAATTTTGGGGAAGATTGTAGTGCCCACTTCCCTTCGAATTTTATTTCCATTGATTTTGATACTATTGAATTTACTTATGGACATTTTTTATAATTCTAACTTCGCATGATGTAGATGTTAGAGATACTGAGACTATTGTTGGTTTTCAATTCTTAGTATGATGTATGTGGAGTTTTAGAGACATTTTTATATTGATGATGATATGTTGTTGACATGATTATATATATATATATATATATATATATATATATATGACATGTGATATTTTTGTCACATTGAGTAAACCTTGATAATAGAACTAATTTTGTGATCCTGTTGATTTTTATGAAATGTAGAATCAAGATGTTGTTAGAAAGTGTAAATAATATCGTAATTGCCTAAATGATGAATTGATGCATATGTAGATGATTGTGGATTGTATTACATATTTGAACTTGAATTTTTCGATGTGGCGATGAGGCTGAAGGAGGTATTATGTGTTTTGCAGATAAATATATTCACGAAAAACAATTGGGGGATTGGAGACCAACCACATTGGAATGCTAGGTGAATTCAACAAGGGTCACCATGGTAACATGTATTTTTTTGTGTGTGAGTGTGTTTGAATTATTGTTAGGGGGGTTCCAATGGGGAGGATTACCTCTAATTGTGACCAAGGGGTTATGTGTTGTCTTTTATTTATTTTTCTTTATTTTATATAGTATGTGATTTTAGTGATGTAATTTTCCTTGTATTAATTATTTATAAATTGGTGTATTTTTCCCCTTTATCTTTATGGGTCTAAGTGTCTTAATTAAAGATAATTGATCTTTTCCTCAAATAATTATAGATGTGACCAAAAGAAGTTCATTTATTAGACTAGATGGCTCTTGGGTTTTGTGTTGTGAGTTGAATGCTTAGGATCTTTAGTGTTGTACACTCTACCCCTTCATGGGAAATTCGAATTTGTCCTTAGGGGACAATTTTGGAAGCTTGTGACACAAGTTAAACTTGTCCCACACCTCTTAAATTGTTATGCCAACCCTACCTATGGATTGAGGGTCAAAAATAGACCCCATTATGTGTTTTGTAAGTCAGAAAGTGACATTTATTGCACTTTTCTTACATGGGTCTTTAAGTTTGCCCAAGGAGGTGTGAGCTTGGATTGTGTGTGTAAGTAAATTTTCATTCCTCTCACCCACCAATTTATGGTGCATTGGGGTTGAGGTTTGGCTTGTGAGGTGGATTTGAGGATGAGTGATGTGGCATCCTACATGGAGCCACCTCACCCTCCTCTCTCCCTTTTCTATTTATTGAATTTATTTTGCTTGTTTGGGGGTTAATTCATTATTTTGTGCTCTTACATTTTTGGGAGTTAGAGGATTTTGGAGTTCTTGTGGTATTTGTGGGAGCTTGTTGGTGATTGCTTGGATTAAAGAAGCTTGGAGATTGACTCTTGGAAATATCTCTACCATGGAAAGGTAGGAGCTTTACTCTTTCTGTATGTTTTTCCTTTATGTGTATATGTGCTTATTTTTTAGTGTTTTGGAATACATGTTGGGTGCTTGGGTATATTTCCTAAGTGTGGTGTAGGAAGGGAATATGGGGAGAATTCATATAGAGAGCCATAAGATTTTATTTCATGTTTTGGAGGGAATTTGGGTTGGGTGCCCGACCTTGGACAAGGAATGCTTGCATTTCTTACTTTTTTCTTTTGTGAGCCGGGAGGCATAAGAGTTACTTGAAAGAGGCATAAGAGTGTGTAGCAGTTTTGAGACATGTATTGGAGGTTTTAAGGTGGGCACCCATTTCCCATTGGGAGGCATAACTGACCTCCCCATAAATTCTTGCTCCTTTGGCTTTCATTTTGAAGCCTTGTTTACTGTTTTACTTATCCTTCTTGTGTTTGTAATTTGAGTTGAATGTGTTTTGGAATGGTTTTGAAATACTTGGTTTTTTGATGTGGAAGCTTTGTTTTTTTCCATGTGTTGGATCCACCTTTCATTGCTTTGTGGTTGGGGCTTAGGGGCCAATAAGGAGGATGGCTTATCCTCCTCATTGGATATTTTGGTTGGGTGGAGAGTGTTGCCTCTTACCCCATTTTTGGTGTGGATCGAGAAAATCATGAAGAATATCTCTTGTGGGTGATGTGAAGCTTAGATATTTTGTTGGAGTCCTTAAGAAAATTTCCCTTGTGAGAAGACCTTATTGTTATTCCCCACTTACGGTGGAGAACTTGTAATATTGTAGTTCATCTTAGTTTTCATTCTTGTAGAGTTTTCCCACTTTAAAGTGGAAGATATTGTATTAATCATGTGAAGAAAAGTTGTATTCATTATTGAATGTCAAAGTTGTATTGCATGTAAAAAAAGGGGGGGAAGAAAGATTTGTGTTGTAAAGCTAGTCTTGTAGTTATTGAAAAGAGGTTTAAAAAAGGAAATACCTTACTTCATTGTAGTTGGTTTATTTCAAAAGAAATGTGTTGCCCTTGTTCTAAATAAATTATTGGAAAAATGGTTGAAAACTCTCTTGTTGAATGTAGGAAAATGGCATGAATAAATAATATATCTCATTGTGTTACTTGAAAAACATGTAAAAGAAGAAGTTACACTATCTTGTTCATTCCTTACATTTTTGAAAGAAAGTCTGTTAAATAAAATGGAAATGACTCTTGTAGATGTTGTTGTTATAAAAAATAGGAAATGTTTAAATTGAGTAAATTGTTACTATAGAAATGAGTAAATGAATTTAAACCTTGCAAATGAAAATCTTAGACATGTAAAATTAAGTTTAGAATGACCATTTGAGCACCCTAGCAACTTTCTTTTTTGGAAAATTGTTAGGTTTTATGGTTCTGTTTCTAACGAACAGGACCGCCGCCCTGTGCAGAGCGGTGGTCCCGTAACAGCTGCTCACGAAACACGGAGGTCTCAAAACCACCGCTCTGGTAAGGTGGCGGTTCATGATTCATCACCAAGGTAGGGCGACAGTCCAAGGACTATCGGCCTACTCTGGGTGGCGGTTCTATTACTGACGACGGAAATTTTCGGATCCACGCCTGTGTAAACTTTAACCTGGCCTAATTAAAATTTTAAGCTTGCAAATTTACTAAGGACACCTCCAGCAAATAAATAAGGGCTTAATCCTATTGTTTAAAGTAAAATGATCTACAAATGGTAGATTAATAATACCCAATGTCATTTATATTTATGGGGGTAGGGTTTGCCCTAAATAGAGAACCACAAATTACAAATAATCATGGAATCATCTACAGATTTGGAGAGGAAACTCCCTTCAATATTGAAGGGAAGATTTTACAAGTGGTAAATCTATAAACAAAAACTACCCTAAGCTTGACCTTGAAGAATTTCTCCATAGTTCCTCCTTTCCTTGCTCCCATGGCTTCCTTTGCTCCAACCTGCATTTTTAACAAAATAAAATAGACCAAATTAGGAGAATGGGGTAAGAAGAGGTTTTAATAAGAATTCATAAGGAATTTTAGGGCTAGGTTTGAACCCTAGGATCTCGTTGCCACAATTGGATTGATCCAAGGGTTGAGGATCAATCCTACATTTGTTTGGTAGGAATGATTTTTATAAATGTTTTAAATAAACTTTAATAGTATTTGTAGATGGATGAATGGGGCCATTTAATTGCCTTGGGGTGCAAAATCATCTTTAGTCTTAGTATGTGTTAGGGAATTAATGAAATGGAATTTTAAACCAATAGGATAATGAATTTAAAATAACTAAGTAATGAGGTTAACCTTTTTGGGTTTGAATATTATTTAAAGGGATAAAACCACTTAACGAAATAATTTAAATTAGGGCACCTCACTAAATGACTTTTAATTAATCGACCTTAGAGATCAAGCAAATTAAAATATTTAATCATTTAACTAGACTTGGTCCATCAATTGTAAAGTTGAGATTATTAGTGTAAATTAATTTTAATGTACCCTAGGGGTTGACACCCCTATAACCTTTTAACTTATAACAAAAAAAAATTAGTC
Source organism: Taxus chinensis (assembly GCA_019776745.2). Classification (NCBI taxonomy): domain Eukaryota; kingdom Viridiplantae; phylum Streptophyta; class Pinopsida; order Cupressales; family Taxaceae; genus Taxus; species Taxus chinensis. The sequence goes on from CM034153.1 coordinate 140,366,801, forward strand.
GCAATTTTTCGGGATAAGTGTTAGGTTTTAACGTGTTCCTAGAACGTCATTTTTGTGGGTGTTACAAAGATACATTCACATGGAAAAATTGATATAATATTTAAAGGTGAAATGCTTAAATATCAATGTCGCGTCCTTTCATAATCAAATCCATATTTTAAGGTTTGTGGATCTAAATCCTGGAGGTTGTGTGATAAGAAAATATAAATTGATAAAATATATTGTCATATATAAACTAAGGGGAAACATGGAGAAGCTCAACACAAAAAATATACATCTTCTATTGAAAATCCTATAGAACTTTAGTGTTTTATTCTTCGTCAGCAAAAACAATGTCAGAACTCTTACTTATTAAGGTATTCAAACTTCAAGTGAACTTTAATCTTATTCCACATGCAGAAGAAATGTGGTTTAAATACTTAAATTCATTGCACACATAGGTATTACTCGTGATTTATATTGATGAGAAAATACTCACCAGATTACGTTTTTTGACAAAAAATTTAATATGAAATGTTAATATATTGTGTAATAATATTTAATTTGAAAGATCTGCAAAAAAAATGCAACTAGGCGAGATTACACATATTCCAACATAAAACATGTAACTACTACGAACAATTAAGATGTTAAAATATTTCATAAAATTTCATGAATAACATTTTACACCATCAGAGTGACAGTTTATTATGATGAAGAGCACAAGGGGATTCATTCTCCTAAAATAACCAATTTTGAAATCAAATTATTTTCTTATTTTGTAAAGTAATTTGTTCTATTTTAAAGATGTTTTCTAGTGGGTTTTTCTAATTGGTTAAAAATTGTTTCCCAACAAAGATAACTTGTTTTCTACTGTGAGCCTAGTTTTTAGGGCTATTTTTATATATAGGTTTCTATTTACAATCCATGTTATCTAAAATTAAGTCAAATTGAGAATACATTATTGTAAATACCTAAAAATAGTCATTATACATTCACTAGTCATTAATAGCAACTTTTTTTACTTCTCTTACGACCTATTTTAAATAAATTGAGTAAAATTTGATGGTATTGATAAGTATTATCATTATTTTATATGTGTCCACATCTATTAAACTATACCTATCCATGATGCATTGTTCTTATGGTTTAATAATCCTAATAAGTGTGTTTCTCTTCGTATGAACATCTATAGCTAGGTATTACACATGAAATTTTGGGCAGATATATTCACATGGAAATATCGGCATGATAAGCAAGGTTTGTATGTTTAAAAATCACTATTGTACATTAATAAATAAAACCAGAATCAAATCTTTGTGGATCTGAATCATTCCTTGAGCGTATGTGCTAAGAAAAAATAAACAAGGAAACTATATTATTATATAGATTAAGCAGAAACTTAGAAAATCTGCACAAAAATTAAACTTATTCTATTGAAAATTTGTAGCATTTTGGTGTTTCTCTCTTCCTTATGAAATACAATTAGAGAACTCTTATCTATATGTAGGTATCTTGTCTACTAGTAATTTCTTATCTTCTTCTTTAGGGAGAAGGAAGGTAGTTTAAATACATTAATACATTGCACAGATGATTTTTTTTGGAGATTTACATTCATGAGAAAATACTATCCACATTACTTGTTGTGGAAGATTTTTCAATGCTTGATGTGATTATATTATGAAATAATTCTTTAATTTCAAAGGGCTACAAATAATCACTTCAGCTAGGTGGGATTACACATATTCCAACATAAAACATGCAATTAGTATGAACAATGAACACATTAAAATATTACATAAAATCTCATTAATAACATTTTACACTATCATGGTGACATCGTATTTTGATAAACTAGAGGATGAGGGGATTTATTTTCCCATAAAATTTTCAATTTTGAAATCAAATTTTACTTATATTTGTAAATCTTAGTTTCTAATTTAAATATGTTTCTAGTGGTTAAAAATTTATTTCCAAAAAGTCTAACTTGTTATCTAATGTCATTCAAGATTATAGGGATTTTTTTTTAATTTGTCTCCATTTAAATATTCTATAAGCTAAAACTAACGCAAATAGAGTGTACATTACTGAAGAATCTTGAAAATGGCCATTATGAATTTATTAGTCACCAATAGCCACTTTTTTACCTCTCTTAAGTGGATAACGGTTTTCATCATTTTTGGAGTTCAAATGAGTGAACTTTATGTGAAAAATATAAGGATGCACATCTATTCACACTAGGTATCTAAATTATAGTATAATTTTAACTGTTACAATGCTTATCAATTATTTTTCTAAATTCAGTATGCATTTACATGAATACCTTTATTCTCATTCTCCAATTTTCATTTTCTCTTATTTTCAAAAAAAAATTGTGATGTTTTCCTTGATGTTCCCAATATTTTTGGTCCTTGTTTGATGTTTCCCAACTATCCTAGTCATGTCTACGATATCCCTAGTGATATTAAATGCCCTCTTTTAGCTAGGATGTACATATATTTACCATCCCAACTTTTTCATTTTAGTCATTAATTTCTCATTTTGATTACCAATATATAACCAAACCACCCACATGATATCCAAGGATGAATTTTTTTAACCATTTGTGATGGAATAGAGTAAAGAAAACTAGAGCATATTTGTAATAAGTGACGATCGAGGCTAGGAGATCCACTTTAAATTCCACAAAAATGCACTAATTTAACTGAAATGGAGGGGATGAATCCTATAAATAATAGTGGTCATTTTAATATTCTAAACAAGAAAAAAATTCATGATTATTCTACTCTCAATGAATGTTAACATAATCAGAAATATATCTACACAACTCTCTTACATGAAAAGATAAAACAAGTGTCAACAATGGAGATCAATCTTGATAAGTTGATGTTAAAAACATACTTGCAACTAGAAAGTACATTCTAGGAAACCATCAATGATAAAAGAAACCATTTTGAGAAGTAATGTACTATATGTGAACTGAAATTGAAGAAAAAATTCTTATGATAGTTTAGGAGGTCAATGTGAAAAATTATTAAGTGAACAACTACATATCTCAACTCTTATAAGTAATCACGTAGATGAGTGGTAGATTGGATGGAGGATAAATAACATAGATATTACAAGAGGTAAGGGAAAAACAAGATTTCTAATAAGCAATATTAATGTTGCAAAAAAACTCTTAGATGCTTGAATTGTCTAAATATTATTAGAGAAAGGTTTTTATTCAACTTTTTTATTGAAATGCACAATTCAATGAAACACAAAAATTCAAAAAGGAAAATACCAAGTCTGTGGAGAATGTACGCACAATAATTACTAGAAGTATATTATAAAAATGTTGTAAATATGATGTACATTTTCCATTCTTTAAAATGTACTAGATTGTATAGCTAGAATGTTAGGAAATCAATATTTTAGTGCTCCACATTTGTATGTGTGTGAATAATAATTACATTGGTAATTATTATTATAGTGAATATTAGTAAGTTAGTTAGTCATATATATTGTTAGAATAACAATATATTATGAATGATTATTTGTTATACCCGTAGCTATTATCGGGTTAATTGTTCTACTCACTTCCTATTTCCTAGGAAGTTGTTTGCCTACCTTTATGGCTATATAATAGCCACTTGTATCTGAATATCGAGAAGAAATCTGAGAATTATTATTGTGCAAATCTGATACTGTGCTATTATTTGGTATCAGAGCATGGTAAAATATACAATGAGAGTCTGTTAGGAATTTTGTATTCTTTAATATTTTCTTGGTGGCTTCGAGTTGTTTAAGATCTGAATCGGCATAGAGATCGGGCTTGTTGATTTCATATCCCATAGAACTCGCCCAACTAGTTGGAACGTCTTTGCATTTGAAGGATTCAGAGTTACGTTGGATGACACAAATTTATTAGTTGTAATCAAGAGTTTGGTGAAAGTCATTAATCCTCCTACTAGCGAATGACCTCTCTATCATTCACGTGGATATATCTGAATTGTTGAGCTATTTCTCCAAGCCACTCAGCTTGGTCGCTTGAACTGTCAAGTGTGCAAATCTAGTGTGAAGTCACATCCACATGCATCTTTCGATTGCATTGTAAATGTTGCTGTTGGTCAAATCGAACCTTTCATACACCATTAAGTAAGCATCAATTGGTCTCTACATCCACAGTCTGATAGTCCTTTCTGGATTCAAAATTGATGATTGTGTGTTGTGGCAGATTTTCATGCAAATCATTCTGCTTGGCGGCACAAGAGAACTACTCCTGGTGGTATTCTAAATATCAGAATTCTGTGTCAAAATTTGGTTGGATCGACTTCTAGAGTATCAAATCGGTACCAACATATGAAATTCTATATTCTTCTCTCCGCGTGTGAAATATCAGAGATGCATGTGAATTTTCTATATTAAAATAGTGAGTGTCTGACATGCCAAATATTTTACTAGAATTCGGTTTAATTTAATCTCTAGTCTCTCCTCAAAAGTCAACTTAGTCTAAAGTTTCATTAGTGACTAGGACTCATTTTGTTTACCTTAATAGAAGGTATTAAGGTCCATATTGCTCATTATAGTTTAGTGTTTTTAGAAGTCCATATTTATTGCTGAGTCAAATCCAATCGTTAATTGGATTTTATGTTTTTAAACGTTGTTCATTAAAGTACATTGAGTCATTAGTTTTTTGGGTCATCTTGTTCAGTTAAAAGAGTCAAAGTTTAATATTAATAATGTTTATATATCATTTTGTAGTCTTTTGTGTCTCATCATTGTAAAGATTAGTCGAAATTTGTGTTAATAGTTAATTATCGTCATTTAGGTGATTATTAGGAAAATTGTCAAAATTGTAAAAATAAAAAAATTAGCCCCACGGACACATTTTCGGTTGAACCCGACATTCGATTTAGGCATGTAATTGAGCTTCAAATTCACATTCCGCTGAACTAGCAGCATCATACCGGAGGCAGGAGGCATCGGAGGTTGGAGGTCATTCAGCGACCTCTCGTCAGTTGCCAACGACGGGGCCGCACAGATGGTTTGGTGACATTTTTATGGTGTATTTGCTTTCAGCTTGTGTCGTGTGCTTCTTGTCATAGTTCCAGTATCAGTGTTCCTATTTGCAGTGTTCATGATTGAATAAGTGGAAATTTCACATTGAGGGGGGGGGGAGCATGATCCAATGTTCCATTTCTAGTATGTCAATTTTTTCTATGTATGTATGAGCAACAGATGTCAGCAGAATTTCCTATGTTATTCCCTGCAGTGAGATGTGACAAGGGCTGAGAATAGTACTTTGCATATCATGATGTGGTTGTAGGTAAACCACTTGAAAACCTTCATTTGTGGTTTGTGGTAAACCAATAGCAAAACGACCATTCTTGGTTGTTGGTAATCCATTCGCAAAACCATCACTTTGTGGTTTGTGGTAAACCAATTGCAAAACCACCATTCTCAATTTTTGGTCAGTTGTTTACAAAACCATCCCTGAGGTTTGTGATCATCCTGTGAAAATCACCAGATCATGTGCAGGTGCAAGTACAAAGGCAGGTTTTCCCCATGTTCACACTAAGGGGGGGGAATGTTAGGAAATCAATATTTTAGTGCTCCACATTTGTATGTGTGTGAATAATAATTACATTGGTAATTATTATTATAGTGAATATTAGTAAGTTAGTTAGTCATATATATTGTTAGAATAACAATATATTATGAATGATTATTTGTTATACCCGTAGCTATTATCGGGTTAATTGTTCTACTCACTTCCTATTTCCTAGGAAGTTGTTTGCCTACCTTTATGGCTATATAATAGCCACTCGTATCTGAATATCAAGAAGAAATATGAGAATTATTATTGTGCAAATCTGATAATGTGCTATTATAGAATTGGGGTACCTTCCACGTATGTTGATGGGTGTTTTTATCACATGATTTTAGTGCCCATGGAATTGTAATACATATTTATGGTTTTATATTGATTTGCTAAAATATAGTTAAATATAGTCACACATTTACTAGGTTAAAGGCAAATTTGGAAGTAATTTCTTATTTTGTAAATGGTTGAATTAATGAAATAAAGGATTTATTTTCTTTGTTTTTTCATAAATTTTTTTCCTAAGGTAAATCATGTATAATATGAAAATTAGGGTTCAATAAATAAATTTTCGCAAATGATTATGACATCCACGAAGATCTTAATGTGTTTCATTGTTAATTAAAATATGAAAATGTTGGTACATATACTATGTAGGATGTTAAGATGACTTGACGGTTACAAAATGGGTCACTTTAAATTTGCATACCTACATGACTCTCATATAGACTCATATATTTCAATGGTTTGTTGGTTTTCGGATGACTATAAATTATTTTTTAGCCTTCCCAACTCCTTAACTATGGTTTCCTAATCTAAAATATCTCATTTAAATAATATGATACATGCCTTACTATCCCAAGTTGGATAAGATTTTAAATTACATTTTGGAATTGCTTTTATGATATAAATATATTTTTGTCCATAAAATAAAATAATTTCAAAATTATTAGTAGGTTTACCATAAGTGGTCTAGTGCGACCATTTTTTAACAATGTCCATCCCAAAGGAACCATTCGCGAACCCTATCAAATTTTTTGCATCCTTTGCTCACGGCAACACTAGAAGTGACAACGCAGATGTGGGATCTCTGCGGTTGGATTCATACAACTCAAGGAATGTTGGTGATGGTCATTTTAAGTTCTCTTGCATTCCTTATTGAACAGTCAATGACACTGCTTAGAACGTCATTTTCTCGAAGCAGAGTTTTTGGGGGACTTTGTTTGGGTGGCGATGTTTCATCCCCTACTACAACTGCTCATGGTTTTGACACCCCTTATATTCCTGGTGCTCTTCAAGTCCCCATCGGTTTTGACCTCACAAATGGTGGTAAGGGGCTTGTTGTCGACTCATTTGTTTTGGTCGATAAGGTGGGAACTGATTCACATTCTAGGTAGAATTATTTTGTGGTGGCTCCAACTTCTTACATTTCTAAAGCCCTCTCTATAGCCACATCTACCCCTTTTCTCTCTCTTGGGGAGTCCATGTTAGAGGATGACGATTTCTTATCATCTAACGGTTTTATCCTCTACTTCAATGGACTCTAACCTTATCTTCCACTCCTTCACTTGTGGATTTCTACAAACTGGCATCATGTTGTTTCTGGTAGGATTAATATTAACCCCTGTGTAAAGGGGTTTTTTAGTGTGGATTTTAGCTCTGGGTAAGATAGGACTCTATTATTTCTAATATTTGGGAAGTACAAAATCATCAATGTTAAGCCAATATGGATAATTTTACCTCATCTCCCACTACAGTTTTGGGGGGAGGAATGTTTGACTACTATTGGAAATTTTCTAGGAATTTTTTTATCCCTTTATTCCAATACAGAGCTCTATGCGCACACTATTTTTTGTCTTATCTTGGTGGATCTAGAAACCTCACTTGATCTATATGCATTTATTGTCCTCAAATTCGTTGATATTTTTTATCACAACTCTTGATTATGAAGGCTTACCCTTCAGATGCAGAAAAAAGTGTTTTCGTAGGGAATCTTGGTTCAACCTTCTAAAATTTCAAGATGAAATTAAAAATTGAAAAGGTCTCTAGATGGAAGGATTCCCTTAAAAACATTTTGTTCATTGAATATGAAACTGATCCTTCTATAGATGTTTCAGAAAAGGATAGCGAAGAAAATATTTTCAACGTTAGGATGTTCCATTCACTTACTGAAACCCCTTTAGTTGATGTTATGGGGGTTGTAGTGTTTCAAGAATTGACGCTTCCTTTGGGAGATTTGTATGAAATTTCTCAAATCTATTTTAGGACTGAGAAGCCCAATGATGGTATTCTGGCTTCTCCTTAGATTCAGCTTCTAACTCTTGCAGATGAAAATGTGGATCTGAATAAGAGTGAAGAATGGACAATCATCAAAATAGAAAAGAATTCTTATTCTATTCCCAAGATAAAACTACGATCCCATGTTTGGGATCCTTCTATGTAAACCGGTTACAACAGTGACATTGTTAACCAGGATATTAAATACCCCTAGTGATATTGATTGTTAAGTTACGTTGTTCTACGATATCCCAAGTGATATTAAATGCCCTCTTTTAGCTAGGATGTACATATATTTACCATCCCAACTTTTTCATTTTAGTCATTAATTTCTCATTTTGATTACCAATATACAGCCAAACCACCCACATAATATCCAAGGATGAATTTTGTTAACCATTTGTGATGGAATAGAGTAAAAAAACTAGAGCATATTTGTAATACATGACAATCGAGGATAGGAGATCCACTTTAAATCCCACAAAAATGCACTAATTTAACTGAAATGGAGGGGATGAATCCTATAGATAATAGTGGTCATTTTAATAATCGAAACTAGAAAACAATACATGTTTATTCTACTCTCAATGAATGTTAACATAATCAGAAAAATATGTACACAACCCTCCTACATGCAAATATAAAACAAGTGTCAACAATGGAGATCAATCTTGATAAGTTGATGTTAAAAACATACTTGCAACTAGAAAGTACATTCTAGGAAACTGTCAATGATAAAAGGAACCATTTTGAGAAGTAATGTACAATATGTGAATGTAAATTCAAGAAAAAAATCTTATGATAGTTTAGGAGGTCAATGTGAAAAATTATTAAGTGAAAAACTACAGATCTCAACTCTTACAAGTAATCATGTAGAGGAGTGGTAGATTAGATCGAGGATAAATAACATAGATATTACAAGAGGTAAGGTAAAAACAAGAATTCTAATAAGCAATATTAATGTTGTAAAAACATTATTAGATGCTTGAATTGTCTAAATATTATTAGAGAAAGGTTGTTGTTCAACGCCTTGATTGAAATGCACAATTTAATGAAACACAAAAAATTCACAAATTAAAATACCAAGTCTGCGGAGAATGTACGCACAATAATTACTAGAACTATATTATAAAAATGTTGTAAATTTGATGTACATTTTCCATTCTTTAAAATGTACTAGATTGTAGAGCTAGAATTGGGGTACCTTGCATGTATGACGATGGGTGTTTTTATCTAATGTTACATATAGCACATGCTTTTAGTGCCCATGGAATTGTAATACGTATTTATGGTTTTATATTAATTTGCTAAAATATAGTTAAATATAGTCACACATTTACTAGGTTAAAGGTAAATTTGGAATTAAATTATTATTTTGTAAATGGTTGAATTAATGAAATAAAGGATTTCTTTTCTTTGTTTTTTCATAAAATATTTTCCTAGGGTAAATCATGTATAATATGTAATCTTTTGTATGTGTTTTTCTCCAATTTTTTTATCATAAACATCCAATTAGTATTGATCATTTATGGAATACTAGTTTATTTAAAATAGTGAAGGATTTGGAATTGCAAGAGTTATGTGTATTTCAATGATAGTATCATCAACCAAATGTGTAAGCATATGGGGAACCATCTTGAGTATCTAATGATGAAAATTTATAATGGTATATAACTCTATAAAATTGCTAACAAATGATATCATTGAGGAAATGTTGGAGTTGATACGACTACAAGAATACTTTATATAATTGTAAATTAAGGTATCATATAATTGATTGTATGTAAATAATACGTAGAAAACTTCATGTCCCATTTTACAATTCTAAATTGTTTTCACAAGCATGTCTCCTGTACGAAAATACTCTAAACACTAAATCCACAACTAATGCAATAGACCACATCAAGACTACACTCCAAAATGAAGTTGCTATCATAAAAGGATATTGTTCCACCATGTCCACCTCGGCCATCCATAATCACTTAAAGGGAAGATCAATTTTGGAATATTTTTCTTCTTAAAGGATTGAGCTCAAAGAATAATTGCAAGGAAGACTATCTTGGATCTTAAAAATGTATTGCCCTGTTCTACGTTACACCTGTTCATCCTGCGGCGATCGAGTGCTAAGCATGGAGCGTCATTGTGCCTTCGTCGATCATTGGTGGGCTTCGCCTTAGTCACAGGGAATACTAAATCATCTCCCTCTTCATCATGTTTGCTGGTGTCGTGTTGTTGTTGTCGTTACTGGCCCTTGCAACGCCTGTTACAATTTCCTTCTTAAATGAAAATCATGTTCTCTTTTACCATGCTTGTTTTCGGTCCTTCTTAATTTGATTAATAATTATTGTTAAGTTATAATAATAATAGTAATAGAAATAATAATAATATTACTAATTTAATTATCGATCAACGATAACTTCATTATCTTATTGTCGATTATTATCAACATTATGGTTAATTATCGGTGAACAATTTTATGGTTTGGTTGGTTGTTTCGCGGACTCAACACCGATTTGCGCAAGTAGAGGGTCTCCTGTTGTGATGCTGTGGTCGGTCATTGTCCTGTGTTCGTTTTTGAAACTTCTACCACTAGTTTCCTCCTCGGCCGACCAAGCCTTCTCTCGTGTCTTGTTCTATAACTTATTTATTTATTTATTTATTATGATAAAATTTTGGATGCATTCACCCATTTTGGACACGTTTGTTCGTGCCTAACCACGTAACCCATCTACTGGCCACATGCACCACTTTTATTGTTTATTTAATGACCTTTTTGGCCTTCTTGGAAATTCATTTTACTTGAATCTGACCACCCCGCCTTTCCTTTCTTTCTTGTCTCACCAAATTGTGCTTAGACCATTATGAGGTTTTGCAAATGACGACATTGATTTAACCACTTGCTGGGTATTAATTGCCTTTCTATCTACTCTTTCACACCATTCCTTTTCCTTCCTAGCTATGGAGTCGACTAAGTTATTAGCTGGTGGTGGGTGGAAGGGACCTGTATCTTTTATGACCTGCTCTAATTTCTTTGACTTCCTGATGCCCTTGTCTACCGCGTCTTGGGGGAAGGAAACCCCTATTTTAGGAGGTTTGCAATTATGTGGTTATAGAATTGTTTCTATTTTGGTTCAAACGAGCAGAGAAGAGTAGACAATGCATCTTCCTGGGCATCAAGGACAGGAGGGGAAGTAGATGAAGATGGACGATACTATTGCAGCATGGTAGAAGCCTGTTGAGCGCTTCCAACAAGCAGGATGTCCAGCTACGTTGTTATCTGTTCTGTATCGAATGCATCCTCAAATTTGGGATTCTCAGTGTGTATACCCGATGTGGATGTTGCCTACGTATTTTATTTGGAGCGTTTGATATCTGATAGCGGATACTCAACGTGGATACCCTTGTCGATTGCGAGTATACTCATTATATATCATTTTCAGTTACATTGTTGGATATGGTTGAATCCGGATGTGGATGCTGCCCATGTATCCACACTATATGTACTGAGGAGAGGAATTTAATTATAGTGCCACGATGGCAGGAGAAAATCACAGTGCGGGGGTGTGTTGGTGAGTGGTGTGCTGGGAGCAGTGTTTTGTGTGAATACTCACAAGTTGAATCTGACTGTGGGAGTAATTCCTTCTCTCAACGTGGCCGCTGGTTGCTCCGATATTGTCTCCTCTATGTTTGTTATCTCTGTATTTCTCTCGGCGGCATCTGCTGTCAGTATATTTTTTTCTAATCGGTACCTCCTCAGGCACTTGTTCTTGTGTTACAGCCGCCATTTCTTCCTCTACTTGGAGCTCAGCAATTTTGCTTAGCGTCTTGCTAGTGTCTTTGTTCCAGTTGTTATTACACTAGCCTTTGTGACATGGATGTGCTGGTTTCTTGCTGGAGCTCTTGGTAACTATCTAGATGAATGGCTACCTCCTACTATGGATCACTTTGTTTTTGCTCTCATGTTAGCTATCTCTGTTCTGGCCATTGCCTGTCCATGTGCTTTAGGGCTAGCTACTCCAACAGCTGTTATGGTGGCAACAGGTGTTGGGGCCACCAATGGAGTGCTTATCAAAGGAGGTGATGCTTTGGAATGTGCCCAAAAAGTTAAATATGTAATATTTGACAAAACAGGGATACCGAATATCAGTAGATCGATCCACACTAAATTACAAAAAAACATAAAGGGAACCCAATGCAAAATGGAGCCCTGCAAATAAAACCCACTTCGTTTAGGTGGATTTGAAGTTTAATCCATGATGGGATCACAAAAACTCATGGATTAAGGCCTTCACCCAGCTGAATTCGGCCATTATATGTGCTAAATTGGAGTGTTGAACATTTAAGTTGCATACCACTTTCGTGTTTTTACCTATATGAGTTTTGTTTCTTGTATATATATGGTGCCGGGTGTGAGGGGTGTGCAGTTAACAGGTGTTTTTAGAGACACTGGAATGGATGAGTCAAATAGATTTAGAAGTAGCTCCTCTTCTGGGATCTTCTTCTTCTCATGAGGTTACCTTGGAGAATTTGGAAGTGAATGTAATCGGCATGACATGTGCTGCTTGTTTTGGTTCTGTCGAGAAAGCTCTGCTGAAGGTGGATGGGGTTTTTAGGGTTTCTGTAGCTCTTCTTCAGAAAAAGGCCTGAGGTTACCTACAATCCCTCCATTGGTTAAAGAAGAAGACATTAAAGAGGCCATTGAAGATATAGGTTTTGAAGCAGAGATTATACCAAAGGTTTCTACTCGGTCTAAAGATCAGGGAATATATGACATGCCAGTTCAGAATAGGTGGAATGACCTGTGAAGCATGTGTTAACTCAGTTGAAGGGATATTGAGAAATTTACCAGGTGTGACACGAGTAGTTGTTGCATTGGCCACTTCATTGGGGGAGGTTGAATATGATTCAAATCAAATAAACAAGACAGAGATAATCATAGCAATTGAAGATGCGTTAATGGGTTTTGAAGTGAAGCTGAATCTAGAGAAAAAGGCAAGATAGTTCTACACCTTTCTACTGCTATTATATTTACATTTATTGTGAAATCGAACCACTTTTCCTTGCATTGATTAAAGTTAGTTGGATTTCATGATGGGAGATTTCCCTTTTCTGCTTGTTTCTTCTTGTTTTAGCTTTTATGTTGATAGTATGTGGGTCGAAAGGATGCGTGTGCCCTCTCCTCTAAATGTTATGTTTCTCTTGACTCGAATGATAGACCTTCGTCTGTTTGTTTGTGTATTAATTATCCTCTACGATTGAGTTGCAAGTTATTATGTTGATCAACTAGTATTTTTGATATTATGGAAGTAAGTTACGATAACTATGAAGCTCCTCTCTAGCACCCAAGTTGTCTTTTGACGTTTTTTGTTAGCCCCCTTCGCAAGTTCCTTGGATAACCTTTTGGCATCGAGAAATAAAGGGAGTACGATTGTGTGAGCAATGCGTGGGTTAGCCAGCTTAGAGTTGTGGTATTAAAACTGGTAGAATAAAAGGGTTCGTGTGCAACGTGTTTTGTCATCTCACGTGTTTAGACTCTTATACTATCTTACATCTTGTTTCTAGGCTTTTAAGGCCATCCTCAGGAAGTACCTTGACCATCCCTGGAAACTTGAACCATAACTAGCCTTTCGGATCAACTAAGCTCGAGGTTTCTTTGTGCGAATCCAATACCTCGTTGACACTGGAATAGTTTTGGTCTAATTCCCCTCTCGAAATTGTTGTTGATGACATTATTATGTACAATCTTGTGTGACGGAACTCCCTTCTTCTCTCATGTGTTTGCTACTAGCCCTATAAGACTTTGACCCTTCTTGGATGATTGGGAAATCTTTGTAGTTAAATGGTCAAAACTAATATACTTTGCTTTCGCATCGAAACTTATGTTGTGTGTATATTGTATATGATTTCCGGTTTGAAACTCAAATTATACATGGTTTTTTCTTGTGTTAATTTTTGAAACTCGTGGTTCCCCTTTCTTGGGCCGGATCAACTCCTGTTCTTTTAGAAATATATTAATTTATTCTATGTGTTCGGTACCTTTGATAAATTCCTAGATGGTTGGTGTATATATCAAATCTCAATCTGGTAATTTTTGTTTAATTACTTACTTGATGGGAATTCGAGGTTTTCTGCTAGATTGTTGTTTTCTCCTTATAGGGCCAAGGGCCATTCTCTTACGATTGCTATACTTTCATTGCTATTACTCCTACTGAAGTACAAGGTCTTCTCCTTCTTCAATTGGCATGATGAAGACTTTATTATAACTTGATGTGTTGATAGTGTTTAAAGGTTTGAACCAATTCTATGTAATAAAGTGCTTCCTTTTCGTGATATTGTTAGATAATAGTATGGTGGTTTTGTGTAGCCTTATCTTGCTCAGTTCTCGTGAACTGACTCTTGTAGAAAAATTTGTTGCAGATGAAATTTTGCGTGTAGATGAGGGATAGATTTGTAGACTTTTGTCATCACCCTCAGTTGAGAAGATCCTTTGCTCGAAACCTTTTTTATGTTGTTCAACTATTGATAACGTACAGTGGAAAATGTAGGAGAAGATTCATGGTCTTAGTATAAATGTATTTGTGGACTTTGTCATCTTAACTTTGGACACCTTGGTATTGTTTGACCATCATTGAAAATATTAAAATATTTGGTTATTGCTTATTGAGTGACCTTATTGGATTATTGGTATTTTAAGAATGTGGATGTAACCTTGTTTTGTTCTGGTGAATGAGTGTTATTACAACTCTACCCTTGAGAATAGAAATGTTGAGCTAAATCTTGACTATGACTTATTAATAATGCGACATAAGTAAAATAACGTGGGATTGTTTAATACTTATAAAAGTTGAACTAAAAGTTATATTTAAATAAATTAACATAGAGGTTACCAACTTGAGAGCAAGGAATTCTTGTAAAGAAATCATAGGGCGAGACTATCATTGTGAGGTAAGAATTATATAACATGATAACCCTAGCTCCTCTAGTGAACATTATTCCTTTTATGGTGAAATTTGTTAAAATAACCCTAAGGTGAAATGAACTGTTAGTTGTTAGAAGAGGATAAGATTTAATAAGCCAGAGAAAACAAATTGGAGACCTCGCCATCTGTAAGACCGCCATTTGGAAAGTAAATTCATACTCCTAGTTAGTACTTTTAGCAAAGCTGTAGTTAAGTTGTTTATAGTTCGTTAAGGAGCCCTAGCATAAAAATAAATAACCATGGAAATAATTTCCTCATTGTGGCTTGCCCTATCTGTAGGTGTGTTAAGTGGTCGACCTTCTCCCTCTAACCCTTTTGTCAAATAGCACCTTGTAAGCTCATCTCTTAAGTGGGTGTGAACATTAAAACCATGCTACCCTTGTGGTCATCCTTGTATTGAGTTATCTTACGTAGAGTTAGTTGTGACAGATCGGCCTGGTGGCATGTAATTACTCGTGTTTCTTGATAAAAATTAAGAAAAGTTATCTTGTCATTTTACTGTGTTGATTTGGGTGTGAAATTACTGGGTCGTTACAAGGAACTATCACACCTGGCTCGACAAGTTGAATCCTACGGCTTGTATGTTGAGCCTCCTTGAGTACGTAAGCTTCAACTTATATGCATAGTCTATATCCTATTCAGAAAAGAGGATAATCATAATGACCATCTTAAATAACATCTTATTTTGGATGAACTTGAAATGTAAGTCTTACTTCGTAATTGAGTGATTCATCTTCTATGTTGTACTTTTATCTGTCAGACACACTAACTTTACTGTAGTTATCCTTTTGGGTGTGAACCCGTTTCCATGGACCTTCTGGTAATCCACCGTAACAAGTTGATTCATAGTGTCACATTCATCCTTGGTGATGTCATATTAACTTATCATTTTATGTTTCCTTTTAGCTCATAAAATTTACCATACTATATCATATATCTCACTATGTTATTTCAACGTGTGTTTAGCTTCCAAGTCGTTATTTTCATCACATATCATGTCAATCGTTAGGTTTTTTTGGAAAGCATTATGTAAAAATTATAAAAATTTTACTATGGGTTAGCTCCTTTCTCTTATTCTGAATACCCAGAAATTTAAGATAAACCATGTCATGGAATGAAAACAAGTTTTCTCAATTCTTTTCCATACCTAGAACAGTATGCGTATCCAGAAATGTAGGATTCATGACAAAAAGGGGCATCATAATAAGAAATGATCTTCCAAAATATTATAATAGTGTCATGTTCTGGATAAGGATTCACAAGATGATATTACCAGTCTAATCAAATCATAATAACCCATTTAGGAATAATGTTGACATGGGTAATGCTCCTTTCTCTCAAAGTATATAGCACGTGACCATTTAAGTAAACCATTCATGTATGCACATTTTTATCTCAATCCCAACCTCAGAGAATAACATAATCCAATGTAACATGGTCAAATATTAGAAAATAATCAATGGGATCTTCCAATATTCATAGGAACAGGTGTAAATCTGGACAAGAATATTCACAAGATAGATATTTGCCATCTACTACGATAAGATCTACAGGATGCATCCTCTCATATTTGACATGTTTAGTAGAATTGAAGATCTTATTTAGATGATCGGTTCCCATCCATTTCAGATCCATTCCAATATGAACGTTCCATACTTCATCACCTTGATAATTAACCATGAATTTCACATATTTTAACCCTATGTTCTCACCCTTTATTGGAAGTACTTATCACAAATTACTGTAATTCAAGGAAATTTCGGAAGTTGCCAATCAATTCATAACAATTAGACACTGTTATTTGCATTGTGCCATCTTGTTGATGAAAACATAAGTGCCATTATTGCAAACCCTTGATTACTAGACATACATCGGTAGAAATCTTTGAAAACCTAATGCAATTGTGAGTACATCATCTTACTAGTCAGACTAACTACACCATCCATGTTATGTTTCAAAAAAGGTTCTCACATTCCAGTATGAAACATTTCATGTGACGTATTAGAACACATCAGTGCACACAACATCCCTTCGACACTTATTACTGTTGATTTGCCGATACTTGTTAACTCTACTTATGGATATATTGTATCATTTTGACTCAGCATGATGTTAGATGTCAATTAGAGATAATGAGACAATTTTTGGATTTCGATTCATAGTATGATGTGTGTGGATTATTAGAGACATTTTATATTGATGATGATATGTTGTTGACATGGTTATATATTTCTGACATGCAATATTTTTGTCATATTGAGTAGACCTTAACAATTGAACTAATTTTGTGATCCTATTAATATTGATAAAATGTAGAATCAAGATATTATTAGAAATTGTAAATGATACGTAAAATTTCCTAGATGATGATTTCATTAAATATGTAGATGATTGTGGATTTATATTACATATTTTATCTTGGATGTTTTGATGTGGCCACGAGGCTGAAGGAGGTATTATGTGTTTTGAAGGTAAACATTATCACAACAAACAACGGGGAGATCGAAAACCAACCACATTGGAATGTTAAGTGAATTCAACAATGGTCACCATGACAACATGTATTTTGTTGTGTGTTGTGTGTGTGTTTGAATTATTGTTAGGGGGTCCCCATGGGGGGATTACCTCCAATTGTGACCAAGGGGTTTGTGTGTTGTTCTTTTATTTAGTTTCCTTTATTTAATTTTAGTATGTGATTTTATAGTGATGTAATTTCCTTGTATTAATTATTAAAATGTGGTGTACTTTCCCTTTTATCATTAATGAGGTTAATTGTGTACTTAATTAAGTTAATTAATCATGTTACTAAACTAATTATAGATGTTTGAAAAAAGAGGTCATTATTAGATTAGATGGCTCTTGGGTTTGTGTTCTAAGTTGAGTGCTTGTGATCTTGAGTGTTGTACACTCTACCTCTTATGGAAATTCGGATTTGGTCCTTAAGGGCCAATATTGGAAGCTTGTAGGGACAAGTTAACTTGTCCCACACCTCTTAAATTGATATACCAACCCTACCTATGGATTGGGGGGTCACAAATAGACCCCATTATGTAATTTTCTTAAGTCCAAAAAGTGACATTTATTGCACTTTTCTTACATGGGTCTTTAATTTTGTTCCTTAGGGGGTGTGGGCTTGGATTGTGTGTGTAAGAGGTTTGTCATTCCTCTCACCCACCAATTTATTGTGCATTGGGGTTGAGGTTTGACTTGTGAGGTGGAGTTGAGGATGAGTGATGTGGCATCCTATATGGAGCCACCTCACCCTCCTCTCTCCCTTTTCTATTTATTCAAGTTATTTTCATCTTGTTTGGGGGTTACTTTCAATTTCTTTTGTGCTCTTGCATTTTTTGGATATTGGAGATTTTGGAGTGCTTGTTGATCTTGATGGAGATTTTTGGTGATAGTTTGGGATTGAAGAACTCTTTGGTGTGTGACTTTTGGATCAAGCTCTACCATGGAAAGGTAAGAGCTATACTCTTGCTAAATGTTTTTCTTTTATATGTGTATGTTTTTTAGTGTTTTGGTATGCTTGTTGGGTGCTTGGGTAGATTGCCTAAGTGTGGTGTAGGAGGGGACTATGTGGAGCTTACATGTAGGGAGGCATAAGAGTTTATTTTCATTTTTTGGAGGGAGTTGGGTTGGGTGCCCCACCTTGGACAAGAAATGTTTGCATTTCTTACTTGTTTTTATTTTTAGGCATGAGGGAGACATAAGAGATAGTAGGGAGGCATAAGAGAATGTGGGAGGCATAAGAGGATCTTGAGGGAGGCATAAGAGTGTGTAGGGGTTTTTGAGATGTGTATTGGAGGCTTTTAAGGTGGGAACCTATTTCCCATTGGGAGGCATAAGTGACCTCCCCATAGATTCTTGCTCCTTTGGCTTTACATTTTGAAGCCTTGTATATTTTGTTGGTTTCCTTATTGTTTTTGTAGTTTGTTGTTGTGTTTTGGTCGTGGTTGTGAGAACTTGATTTTGTGATGTGGAAGCTTGTTTTTTCTCCATGATTTGGATCTGTTTTTCATTGCAATGTGGTTGGGGCTCGGGGGCCGATGAGGAAGATAGATTCTTCTCCTCATTGGATTTTTGGCTAAGTGGAGAGTGTTGCCTCTCCCCCATTTTTTTGTTGTGAGATCAAACCTGAAGCATGGTTAAGCTCTCTGTTAGTGATGGGAAACTTGGAGCATTGTTGGTGTCCTTAAGAAATCCTTCCTTGTGAGAAAACTTCTTTGTTATTCCCCACTTAGGGTGGAAGCTCATTTGTAATATTATATTTTATTTAGCTCCTCATTCTTGTAAATTTTCCCACTTAAAAGTGGAAGATCATTGTATTAATGTTGTGAAGCTAAAATTTGTATTCATTATTGGATATTAAAGTTGTATTGTATTAAAGAAAAAATGCTCAAGGAAAGAAAAATTTGTGTCATTGTGAAGCTAGTCTTGTGAAATAGAAAAGAAGTTTATAGAAATTATAGAATACTTAGTTTGCATTGTACCTTGAATGTGGAACAAAAATGTGTTAGTGGCTTGTTCTAAATAAATGGTATGTAGTGAAATATTGGAAACTCTCTTGTGGAATGTATGGAAAATTTTGTTGAAATATTACATTTTTGTGTTAGTAAAGAAATGTAAAGGAAAAATTCGACTATTTAGTTCATTTTCTACTGCATGGATTTGAAAGGAATTTTTTGTAAAGAAATGAAAATGATTCTTGTAGTTGTTGTTGTTACTATTGAAATAGGAAATGCTTAAAAATGAGTAAATTTTTACTATGGAATGAATAGATGAATATAAACCCTTGCAAATGGAAACTTTAGGCATATGAAATCAAGTTTAGAATGACCTTAAAAATGCCCTAGAAAATTTTGTTTTTAGAAAAATTTCAGGTTTGAAGGATCCGTTTCTAAGGAACAAGATTTCCGCCCTATGCAGAGTGGCAGTCCCATAACCCCCACTTAGGCAAGGTGGCAGTCTCAAAACCACCGCTCAGGAAAAGCAGCGGTTCATGATTAGTCACCCAGGTAGGGTAGCAGTCCTAGGACCACCGTAGACCTGCTTTGGGCGGCGATTCTGTCACTGAATGGTGGAAAAATGTAGATCCGTGCCTGTGCAAATTTTATCTTGGTCTAACTAAAATTTAAACTTGTAAAAAGTAAAAAAAGGAAACCTCCAGAAAACAAATGAACGGTTAAATCTCATTGTTTCAAATCAAATAAACCTTCAAATGGTTAAATTTAAAGTACTCAATCTAATATATATTAATGGGGTAGGGTTTGGCCCAAATAGAGAACTCAAAATACAAATAACTTTGGAATAACTCCATATTTGGAGTGGAAACCCCTTCAATCTTGAAAGGAAAGAATTTACAACTGATAAATCTACATCTTAGACTAAGCTAGTCTTGATTTTGAGAATTCTTCCATAGTTTCTTCCTTCCTTGCTCCCATGGCTTCCATTTCTCTAACCTGTAAATTAAACAAAAACAAAGTGACCAAATGAGGAGAATAGGGTAAAGAAAATGACTTAATAAGAGTTCATAAAGAATTTTTAGGTTTAGTTTGGAACCATAAGATATAGTGGCCACAATTGAATTGATCCAAGGGTTGAGGATCAACCCTACTTTTGTTTGGTAGGAATGAATTTTATGGATGTTTTAAATAAATTTTAAAGGTATGTGTAGATGGGTGAATGGGGCCATTTAATTGCCTTGGGGTGCAAAGTCATTGGGGAATTTAGTTCCTAGTATGTTTTAGGAAATTAATGAAATGGACATTAAGCTATTAGGATAATGAAACTAAAATAACTAAGTATAAGGTTAATCATTTTGGGTTTGAATATTAAGTAAAAGGAGAAGAACACTTAACCAAGTAAATTAAATTATGGCACCTTCCTAATTGATTTTTAATTAATTGACCTTACAGATAAAGTAAGAATATTTAATCATTTAACTTAGAATCCAGTCCATCCTTTGTAACGTAGAGATTATTGGTGAAAATTAATTTAATGTACACTAGGGGTTGACACCCTTGTAACCTTTTAACTTATAATAACAAAAATAAATTAGCCACACTTTTCGAGTCTAGTGTTAAGGTTTTAACGTGTTCCTAGAACATCGTTTTTGTGGGCATTATAGAATCTGAATGAATACACCTTGAATTTTTCCATTTGTACCTATAATTTCAGCCTCCTAACATCATGAATTGAAACACTCTATAGGATATGCATACTTGGATAACACCTTGTAAGCTCCTTCTTTGTTTTTTAAAACTGAATTACATCCTGAATCTCACATTCTAAAGTTGCATCGTTGTTGTATCTTACCATTGCTTCATGCATGGTTTCAAGGCCAAATAGTAGCTTGTTTTGGTCCTTCAATATAGATGTGGAATTTTCACCTTATCAAGGACGTACTTTGAGGATAGATCTATAGCATTCTTTTTCCTTGTAAATTTATACGTCTTAAAGAATATCTTTTGTTTAGATCTGGATCTCTTTCATTATACTCATTTGAAAACTAGAAAGCTTCTGTGCAATGTGATTATAGTTGTATTTTCTTCATTCATAATGTGAAATTATTCCATTTAACACATGTACCATGCAATGAATGGCTGAATTATGTGGTTCCTCTTATTTTGTGGTGGCTGCAAATTAATAATATCATTTCAGATCTTCTAAACTTGTAAAATATATAGCTAAAAAATTTCAATTCATTTATTAAATCATTCTAGGATGCAAGATAGCAGTCAATGAACTATTATTCATTTTAGAATCTAGAGTTTGGAAATTTTTAAAATTATTTCCCTAATGATGTAATAAAATAGTTTTTGAAATCTTATAGCTGTTGAGTGAAAAATTATGATATGTATTTTTGAGATAAATACATTGTTAGTTCTTTGTAAGATTCTCCTTAGCACCCATTATGACTTTGAAAAAATGATGCATTTCTTTTATAAACTGTAATAAATAGATCTTCTTGAGTTGATGACATAAGCCTTGTGTAACAGGCTGCGTATATTTTAATTCAACAGGGATGTAATCATCATTATGTGATGTACTTGAACATGTTTTTGCAAGCATCTCCTTGATTGATAGTCCTGATTTTTTTATGTAAAATAGGTACTTTATCCACATCTGCAGAAACTTGTATCATTTTTGGAATTAAAAAAATCCACATGACACATTCAAGTAATGGAAATCAATTTTACACCATAAGACTGCAGTGTTATTAATAGTCCCATTATTTGATGAAACTCTTCTTATAAAATATGGAGCATACTTGCATTTAGTGATCCATAAATTTGTGCATAATACCAATTTGTACATGTTGTCCCATTAAATGTAATTTATTGACTTTTTCTATAGATATCATACTAAAGAATATTGTATTAGATTTTTCATAAAATTTGTAGTGCCAAGCTTAACATAAATATATAATAATAATATAAAATTGAATATGAATTGAATGCGAAATGGTCTTTAGATGAAGGGTGATTTATTGTAGTGATGTCGGTCATATTTAGCTAGGCGATTGTTGGTGTCATAGAAGTTAGCATGTGGAGGAAATATAAAAAGGTATCTTTGCATCGGAAGTGATTCGCAGTATACCTGTTCCATTAAATGTCTATAATGTAAAAACTTTGGGTTAAGAATCCAAAGGCACTAATCATGTAAAGCCAGATGAAAATGAAATTGAAAATTTATCAAGTCATTTGGATAGTTGTAGCCAGGAAATACATGACAAGTGTTAACTTATGTGGCATGTGGAAGTAGTATGATTAGGTTATGTTTACCCATAAAGGTCTGATAAATCTATCAAATTACTTGAATAATAATACAAACATTTTATTTGAGATCTTGATGCCAAAAACCATGGTGAAACCAAGAAAACGTTGCAAATTTGCAGTAATGCCATTAGCTGTAGCAATGCAAAACCCTGCATGGGGATCCATAGTTTCCATGATACCCATATTCATTTAAATACCTGATTCAAGCATATCACGTTTGGAAATTTCATCCATGAACCTGAGGCACTCCAGGGCATATTTAATGCAATGTACAAGTAAACTTTTTAAAGTGAGGATTCAACACAACATGTATACCCAAGGTGATAACGAGGATCCTGAAACCATGTTTGTCAAAAAGAGGGTTAATAATAGTCCTAAATGTTTATTCATGAATATTCATTTGAGGATATTGCAAACAAAATGATACCTATTAAATTGGAGAATTGCCAGAGTCCATGACCCATTTTACTTGTTGATTACATGAAATCTATTCTTTGTCTTCTAGAATTGCAAATCAACTCTTGCAATCTGACAGCCCAGGATGGATCAAACATTGATATGTTTAAGTTTTAAGTGACATAAGAAGAATCATGATGTAATTGTAAGGTTTCCAGAAGTTCATTGGTTCTTGGTCACCCTGGTATAAGAAAAATAACTATACTGATAACCATATTTCTTCAGAAGGAATAACAATTTAGTCTTGCTACCCACATTCTCAACATGAAGGAGAAGTAGCTACAAATAGTAAACATTAAACTAAGATGAAAATGAGCAACAATACCTATTTCTTAATACAATTGTATTTACAAAATATGTGTCATAGTCAGTAAATATTTTTTCAGAATTACCCAATCAGGAATTGCATTAGTTGCATGTGAAGATTTTTATATAGGTTGAAAGAATCAAATTGTCTTCAACAGTATGGCAATGCAATAATACCAATGATAGCTTGCAGAGTTTGATAAATGTATGCACAACAATAGTTATTAACTAAGTTATGAGCAATTTCCTACAAGGTCATTAATCCTTAGTTATAATATTTTAATGATGTTAGATGGGATGTACACACCTTTTGTGGTCCAAAATAGTCTGTCGTGTAAGGTCACATTATACTAGTTGGATAATAGTGTCCTAAAATCTTTTTTTTGAATGACATAATTGGCAAGGCGTTGGGATAAAAAAAAAGGACAACAATTCTTAGACAAGGGCTTTGATGATGGAGATGAAGATTTTGAAATACTTGATGGTCCGTAGGAATTATTTATTGGTGTAAAGGTATCCACATTATCAAGTTAAATAAAAATGACGTGCGTTCAGAATGATAATGTGAAGAGAATGACGTTAATATGAATGCTTTGAAAAAGTTATTGGCCACACTTCAATGCAGAATGAGTCCAAAATTCAAGTTTGACTGACTTCATTCCTCCATGCATAGTTCTATAATCTCCTTATCAATTCTTCATAATTCTTGACAACTGTAGTTTTTAGTTTTTGCAGCGAACTAAAATTTTAACTGAAACCTTATGATTTTATTAATAGGAACTGATGGCTATTAGGGGAAGATATTACTTATTTCAAGGCATAATATGTCATATCGTAACTTACCTATAATAATGCACACATTGTAAGCATGAACTTATGACCACTCATTTTAAAATAATTAACTCACCAAAAACTGTAAAGGTACATGTAAGCCTAAGCTTTCTATGTGCAAGGAGGTTGAGGCCCTCATGGGTTATAGTTGAGGGATGAATAATGTTAAAACAAATAAAAACATTATACAAGAGTGCAAATCAACTCTTGAAGGTAACTTGTAAAGGAAATATTAGTTTCCTTTGCATACCTTGTCATGTGAGGACATTTTATTCATTGGATTTTGTCCTCAATTGATGACTTCTAGATCATCATTTCATTCTCCTCTAGGAGGTTATCCTCGCATGGTATAGACTTTTATAAGATAATTATCAAAATTGATAAATTGGGTATTCATATGTGAGCTTGGAGGGTTTGAACCATGAAAGTGGAATGAAATGCTTAACTTGACTTCGTAAGCACCATCTAATAAGTTTTTAACAAAACTATCCTAGAACCTTTAGTTCAGGGAAGGTCATCTGGACATCTTAAAAACTGGTAAAGGAATTTTGTAGGCCTTCGGAGCACAATTTGACTAGGTCCAACTGGACCAATTATGGATGGTGGCTTGAATCAACTCGTCACCAATTTTGTCTGGAGTTCTAGAGATTCCATTTCCTATGAATTCTTGGTGTATAGAAACACTTTGAATCAATTACCCGTTGTGTTCTTACTCATTGAACATGCAATGTAGTTTAAAGTTTTATCTTATCCTTTGATATTGAATGATTTTATAACTAGAAGGAAAATTTAATCAACCCAAAGTTGTAGGTGTTCAGCTTACCAAAACCCGTAGAAATCATTGTTGACACTTGTAGTATGGTGTGATTGTTAGTGCAGAATCACAACACCCCTGAATGTCTTGGTTTGAAGTGGGGCATTCGGTGTGATTGCACAACATTGGACCATCTCTCAAGCTTTGGGACTTGCAAAACTTGAGATGGACCTCCAGAGAAAGTCAGTTCTTGCTTCCTAATCTACCTACCACAAGCTACTCTAGTGACAGACAGAGCTATTATATCCTAATCTAACCATTCCAAGGGGACAAGGAGAGAGAGAGAGAGAGAGAGAGAGAGAGAGAGAGAGAGAGAGAGAGAGAGGGTGAAAGAGCCTACACTAAGCGGTGATACACCAGAAAAGGAAGTGGTTGAATCATAGACCCGACTGCCTGAAGTGGAGAGAGGTGAGCAGAGGAGAGGGTGGACAGAATGCACCACAGACCAAAGATAGATTTCACACAGAGCACCACTTCAAAACCCATTAAGCACAGTCCCAAGAACCTGCAACAAACATCAAAGTATGCTCATTATACCCTGCGACGATGAGAGGTAAGAAGAGACAACAAAATAAGCCAAGGATGGACAGATGCATCACAAAACATATTTTATTGCTCCAAAATGTTACACAGTGCATCATCAGTGGGAAAGAGGCAAGAAAATGCCATTACAGAGCCATGGGAGGAGGCTTAGACTCTGCATTCTACCCTAAGGAAGAAAGAGAGAGGGGGCAGAAGAGAAACAATGACCAACCTTTGAATATGCCCCTTCATTACAATATATAGGGAGAATAGGAGAGAGAGGAGGGAAGAATTTGAATCCTGCTTCAACCACCTTGAGATATGCATTGAATCCTACTTTGAAATCTCAACCACTATCAATCAATGCCCCTCTCAAATCCACCTACAATCTCATTCGATTCTTGTTTTTCCCTGAAGAAGGCAGATCAAACTAAATCCAATCTGGTAGTTAAAGAAATCAGATTCTACATTAATGTCCTGGAAGACATTTTCCCATTTTTCACCCACCAAATCTTGTTAAGAATGATATTTTATGTTTTCATGGTGTAGAGGGTGTTAGGGACTTTCCAAAAAGTCTTCTCCCACCCAAATCTGAGTTTTCAGTCAAAAGATATGGCCATTTGAAGTTCCGGACAGCAGGAGCGTAATATTTAAAGAGTCTGTCCATACAAGGTCCACGAGGCAGCCTCGCGAATCTTGGAGATTTGGATCCTTCCTTCACTCTTAAAATTATGCCAGATTGACATGTGGTGGCTTCTATGAGCTCCTTAGGATCCTTTGTATTTTACCTGAGTCTCTTTGCTTGGCGGGGCCAAAATTCTGACCCTGGACACGTGGAGGCTTGGCACTTGTTTGGGAACCCGCCCCAAATTTTACATTTGAAATAGTGCCACACTCACACTTGGCACCCTCCACTGGCTTTCCTCTGCTTTGACTATTCAACTCTTGAATCTATCCCCTTTTGGACCTGGGACACGTGGAAGGCTTTGAATACTCATTTGAAAACTGGCGAGCTCAAGATTTTACCTTTGGAGATGCTTCGGGTTAACACGTGGAAGCCTCTGCAGGATCTTGGACTTTTCAACTTAGACGCTCCTACCTTTTTCGGGACATAAATATGGGGTGAGTTGGCGCTTGTTTGGGGATCACTTTTTCGGCCGTGCCTTTGAAATTACGTTGATGTAACATGTGGCGTCATCTACTGGTTCTCTATACTTAGTCAATTTTGGGCCCACTCTATCCCATTTTTAACTTGGACTATGTGGTGATCCCGTGCTCATTTGGAGACTCCGCTTATTTGGATTTATCTTTGAAGTAGCACCATTTGGACACTTGGCACCTTCTGCTGATTCAGAGACTTTTCAATGACCGGTGTAACTTTTGGGACTCTGGACGCGTGGAGGCTTGGCGCTTGTTTGAGTCTCACTTTTGGATTCAACCTTTGGAGGTGCACCACTTGGACACTTGGCAGCTTCCGTTGTGCCTCCATACTTAGCAAAAATTTGGGCTCATTCTGAATCATTTGTAGATCCCGAAGACTTCGAGCCTTCACTATTTCTTTTCCTTTGAGTCTCTGGCTTCTTTGACACTGTCTTCTCTGCTCCTGACCCTGTAATTTCATTTTAGAGCCTGCCTGCAACCTGTTCATTGGATTTGAAGCATGGGTTCGTTCGAACGGATCTGTTTTTCATATTTTCTTTACTATGTCGGGTCGTGTTTGATCCAATTTTTCCAGGGGGAAAAATTGGGATAACAATTTGGTGACTCACGGGGACATCTTCCTGCTAGATGAATGGACCAGTGGCCTTCAAGCATCCATTGGGCATGGAGTCACCATTAATGGCCTGGTACTGAAACTTCTTTCAAATTGGACCCCCAACTGCTAGCCTTGTCTGTATTCTACCTGACCCTGAACCTACCCACGCATCTACACTCTCAATTTTCATGAGGAATCTTGAAACAAGTCTTCTGAGAGTAGAAAATTGTCTAACCCTGGGGATTTCATCTGTCCTGAAAATGGACTGTCTCAAAACAACTTTACTTGCTTTGCATTTGTTTCTTTTTTGGATCTAGAAACTATTACAAACAGCTATAGGTATTTCTACCATGAATACTAAAGGGACTAGCCTCATGCACCTCCGAAGCAATACGAGCAAAACTTATGTAAAAATAAAAAATCATACATGCCTCAAATGAGACATGAAGAGTGTTCACAAGCACTTATTCTATTGAAAACAAAGTCTACTCCTACTCCTACACTAACCAGAGAGAAAGAAGCTAAAAAAAGCCTACTACATGCAGGGAAAATTAGCTTCCCTTTCTTATGAGGGGAAGTCATTCAAATGATTTGACACTAAATATAGTTACCTGTATGAGTGAAAAACTAACAACAAAGTGGGTCCTCCACCCAAATCATCAAGGTATCAACATAAACCAAATGCCTCTTTTACTTCCTCAAGTTGATTGGTATTGGACTCTTGGAGGTGGTGATGGTGACCCTTGGTACTTTGATACTCATCCTCATGCCCTGGAGTAGGCATGACTGGTTTTGGCTTCTCCCTTGGATCCAATGAAGCCAAGTACTTGATTAGGCATGATCTGATCCTTTGGATGTGCCCCTTGCTCTAAATTTCAACTCCAAAAATGGAGTCTTCTTGTGGACCTTCTTGGGATGGTGTGGATGGTGTGGAGTAGTGTGATGATGACATCATCTTGCTAGGAGGCCAAATTACAGGTTGTGCTTCCTTCTTCAATAGTAGTAGGTTCTTGTGGTTGAAGAACATGGAAGATTTCATAGATTCTTCACCAAAACATTCTTTTAAGTTTTGGTTCTTTACATCCTGCTATAATAAGGTCTCTCCCCCTTGCATGGTCTTATCTTCGTTATCTTCACCATATGAAGTGTAGGCTCAGGATCTTGCACTTGAAGATATTCTCCTCACATAGTGCCTCTAAATAGGTCACCTCCATACATATGCTTGGTTGAAGGTGGAAGAATCATATCTTGATGGAGGAGTGAGAAATGATTGTTGTTCTTAAAATCCCTCCTTCATGGTAGTATGCTCATGTTCTTGGAAGGTGGATTATAGAGGGGAAACTAATGTGATCTCCATGGGCTCTTCTCCGTCAAAGCAATCCTCCAAGTCAAACAGACAGTCTGCCTCCTTGTTGTCCTGCTGCAGATGATCTACCTCCTCCATGGTGTCCTCCTGATCTACAACTTGCTCACCATGGTTCCCTTCATCTTCAAACATGAAGTTTGAAAGCTAAAACTCTTCTTCAACATTAGAGATTGAAGGGGATGAAGTGGGAGGAAGAACTGAATAGTTCTTTTGTGGCCTGCTCCACACTTGGAGCCTCTGAAAGTTGTATGGTCCTCCTCCATCATGGGTTCATCAATCAAATCAAGCCCTTGGAATGAAAGTAAAAAATCTTCAATGATGCTTTCTTCATTGAGTGGCTTCAACTCTGATTTGATCTCTCCCATCTACTCCTCTTTAATGGGACTTGGAGTTGATTGTTCTTCCTCCTCAACTGGTTGTGCAGCTTGGATCAAATCATCATCCTCTTTAGACAAAGTGCCATTATGGACACTGCATTCAGAGAAAACAAATTACTGATCTTCTTCTTCTTGTTCTTGTTCTTCTTCTGCTGCAAACTCAACCTTAGCCACCAATGGCTCTTCAACCCTGACCTCCTCGATTGGATTGACCATCAAGGGGATCTTTGTAAACCTAAATTTAGCAGCCCAACTCTTTAGATTGTTTGTCGTTTTTTCTCTGCTAGGATCCCCTTCTAGTTGTTTTCCCTGACTAGATACTTGGGTCTCTTACCAACATGGACTTGGGTCTCATCTTGGGTCTCTTCCCAAGATGAGTGGTAGGTTGGGGTTCAACCATCTTTACAATTTTTTTTGGTTGTGATAGAAGTGGAACTTCTTGTTTATTTAGAGGGAATGACTACTTAGGAAAGAAAAGGTGCAGAAGAATTGAAATGAGAGTGGAAGATCTAGGAGATGGAGAAGAGAAATCAACACTTGGGGAAGAAGATGGGGAATTTTGACTCATGAAAATGCTACTGAAATAATAAATCTTGAGAAAGAGAAAATGAAGGACAAAAATCTGGTGATTGACCTACCCATTGACAAGGTTGTCTTGTGTCCAGTTCGTAGGCCTCAATGTCCTTAATCCACTATGTAATTTGAGGCAGCACTTTAACCATGAATTCAAGCTTCTCTTGAGGGCTGTAATGCCTTGAAAAATGGCCTTCCCATAGATAAGGTTCCCTGAAACCAATCTTGAATGCCTTCATTTGTGTTGTGTCCCTGGACTACACCATGACTAGCCTCCATTCTTTGAATCTTCTCCAAAAAACCAACATTCTCCACATAGACTGTCACCATTGTATGCATCCCCTTGTTCTTGATAAGCTCCATGGCTAAACTGAATTTGACCCTACTCATATGGGTAAGCATAATGGTTTTGGATTTAATCATAGTGCTGATCTGGAGGAGTTGAGAAATTCATTGGAGGTGGACTTGCACCGTTGTAGGTGTGAATTCCATAAAGGGAATGAATTCATGATTACACAACTTCATGAAATGGTAGAAAAATGGGAGATATGGAAGAAAATGTGAATGAAGATGGATGGAAAAGGATAGAAAAGGTCTGTAACTTAAGAGATGGGGTTGTTGACCAGATGGAGTCACCAGATGTGCTTGCATGTGCCTCAAAAGGCTGAACCTTAACTCAGAGAACACACAAACCTGCTAAGATAAAGTGGTAAGGTGCTTCAGAACCTTAGTGTCCCACTGAGGCCATGCCAAAAATGTTAAACACTGTGGATTAGTGCAGAATCATAGCACCTTATAAATGGAAGATCTAACCTCAATGTACTGAGTGTGTAAAAATTGTTAGTGGGGCATTGGGAGTGGGGCATTCGGTGTGATTGCACAACATTGGACCATCTCTCAAGCTGTGGGACTTGCAAAACTTGAGATGGACCTCTAGAGAAAGCTGGTTCTTTCTTCCTAATCTACCTGCCACAAGCTACTCTAGTGCAGGAAAAACCTATTCTATCCTAATCTAACCATTCCAAGGGGAGAGAGAGAGAGAGAGAGAGAGAGAGAGAGAGGGGGTGAAAGAGCCTACACTAAGTGGTGATACACCAGAAAAGGAAGTGGTTGAATCACAAACCCGACTACCTGAAGTGGAGAGAGGTGAGCAGAGGAGAGGGTGGAAAGAACGCACCATAGACTAGAGATAGATTTCACATAGAGCACCACTTCGAAACCCATTAAGCACAACTCCCAGAACCTGCAATAAACATAAAAGAGTATGCACAGTATACCCTGCAACGATGAGAGGTAAGAAGAGACAACAAAATAAGCCAAGGATGGATAAATGCATCATCACAAAATATATTTTATTTCTCCAAAATGTTACACAGTGCATCATTAGTGGGCAAGAGGGAAGAAAATGTCATTACATAGCAATGGGAGGAGGCTTAGACTCCAAATTCTACCCTAAGGAAGAAAGAGAGAGGGGGCAGAAGAGAAACAACGACCAACCCTTCCAATATGCCCCTTTATTACAATATATATGAAGAATAGGAGAGAGAGAGGAGGGAAGAATTTGAATCATGCTTCAACCACCCTTGAGATATGCATTAAATCCTACTTTGAAATCTCAACCACTATCAATCAATTCCCCTCTCAAATACCACTTGCAATTTGTTGATTCTGGTTCTACTGGTGGATTTAACTACATCCAATCTGGTTAATTGAAGAAATCAAATTCTACATTAATGGACTAGAAGAATGTTTTCCCATTGTTAACCCACCAAATCCCTATTAAGAATTATACTTTATGTTTCCATGGTGTAGAGGGTGCCGGGACTTTTTCTAAAAAGTCTTCTTCCCACCCAAATCTGAGTTTTTAGTCCAAAAGATATGGCGATTTGAATTTTCAGACCCGGCGAGAGTGCAATATTTAAAGAATTTTTCCATACAAGGTCCATGTGGTGGCCTCTCTTATCTTAGAGATTTGGATCCTTCCATTCACTCTTGAAATTGCGCCAAATTGACACGTGGTGGCTTCCGCATGAGCTGCTTTGGGCTTCTTTGTATTTTTCCTAAGTCTCTTTGCTTAGTAGGGACAAAAGTATGACCCTATACATGGGGAGGCTTGACACTTGTTTGGGAACCCATTCTTCAAATTTTACTCTTGAAATAGTTCCCTGTTGTGCTAATACCTTGGCTCCGTCCACTGGCCTGTACCTCTTGTTTGACTATTCAACTCTTGACCATGTCCCTTTTTTAGACCTGGGACATGTGGAAGGTCTGTGTTCATTTGGAAACCCACCTCCAGGACTTTTACCTTTGGAGATGCGTCGAGTTGACACGTGGAAGCCTCCACAGGCTCTTGGACTTTTCAACGGCCACTCTTACCTTTCTTGGGCCCTGAACAAGTGGCGAGCTAGCACTCATTTGGGGATCACTTCTTGGGCGTGCCTTTGAAATTACACTGAGCAACACATGGCGTTGTCCGCTGGTTCTCTATACTTAGTCAATTTTGGGCCCACCATGTCCCATTTTTAACTCAGACTACGTGGCAAGCCCGTGCTCATTTTGGGTCTCCACTCTTTGGATTTATCTTTGAACTAGTGCCATTTATACACTTGGCACCTTCCGCTGAGTCGAAGACTTTTCAATGACCGGTAAAAATTTTGGGGCTCTTGACACGTGGAGGCTTGGTGCTTATTTGAGTCTCCCTTTTGGATTCAACCTTTGGAGGTGCACTGCCTGGACACTTGGTAGCTTCCGTTGTGCCTCCATACTTAGCAAATTTCAGGGCTTATTCTGAATCATTTGCAGAGCCTGAAGACTTCGATCCTTTGTTGTTTCATTTCCTTTGAGCTTCTGGTTCCTTCGACACTGTCTTCTCTTCCCCAACCTTGTAATTCCATTTTAGATCCCACCTGTAACTTATTTTTTGGATTTGAAGCATGGGTCCATTCGACAGAACTGTTTTTGAATTTCGTTACCACACAGGGTTGTGGGTGATCCCAATTTTGTCTGGGGGTGAAATTGAGATAACAATAATTATTATTGCATTGCATTTGTTTAAATTTGATATATTTTGGGGGGTGAATTATGTAAAAGAAACAATTTTTCTTATAAGGTTCCCGTGATCAAGGGAAAAAAAATTGGCTAGTCATTAGATCATGTTTGGTATCATAGCACAATATTACCTTCAATATTTTTATCTATGAGAAATTTGATATCAAGAACTTAGTTCTTTTCTGCCATTGTATTGAGATGGAATTTTACCACTTCATACTATGTCCTGTTGTACTCACAATACTAGGTATGTAGCTGCACACGATAAATCTTCATCAAGAAGATTAGGCACGTCATATTGTTTAACTGAGATAGAGCATTGAACTCCTACAATCCACGCTATGAGAAGAACACCATCACCAAGGGACTTAAGAATAACTAGATGGTCCTCATGTATGAGAAAGTATCTCTATTATGGGGCATGATAAGGGAAAATGTTGGTATCTATTCCTAGACCAAGCACCAAGGAGGTTCTAATGTCAAATGGTGGAACGTAGAAATACACCTACAAAGACCAGTAGAAGTTAACCTACTGTAACTTTAGCTCGATAAACAAATAATAGCCTAGAGAAGGATTATTAGTTGAGGAAGAATTAATAACTCGTGAAATCAGACAAGCAAGATTTGTAAGATGGGTTTGAGACTCAGGCATAATTCCTTAGAATGGTAATCACATAATTACAGCGTGAACTAAAATCTAGGGAAGTACTCCTAGCCAAAAGGGTGCAAATGCAGAGAAAAAAGGTACACCCACCAATAATATTGTAACTAATTCATTGAATTTTCCTTCTCATGACAATGTAAATCCCTACTATTGGTGAATTCAAGAATTACACTTGAGGTGTAGCATAAAAACTACATTTTAAAAAGGGATATAAATGAAAAGGACTTAGTATGAATAGACCAACGTATAACTAACCCTATCCAGGTAGATGAAATACATAGATATGTGGTTCTAGTATATAGTAGTGAAAATGAGGCAAGAGAAAGCTTTGAGACATCAGCGAGCACAGAGCCCAAGAGACCAGTCCTCCTGAAGCTACCTACAACAGGGAATAGACTAGACTCTCAGAATACTGAAGAGAGAAAAGGTAAATTTGACATCCTGAAGAGGTATGATCATGTCTTCTTTGACTATAACAAAGAGTACATAATAACCCAAAGTTATCATGGACATATGCATGCACATACTGTGGATCTAATAACCATTATGTGATCTAGTGTTGAAAGAAAACTAAACACGCCAAGAGTGTTAAGGCTAATGAATACATGGGTTAATCTGTAACATTAGTAATAAAAAATCTATATGGAGTCCTCATAAAGAGCAGACGAAGAATTGTCATCCTGATTCCACATTAGAGTGGCCTAGTAGAAGACAATGTTTTCAAATGCGACAAGTCCTAGAGGTCAAGAAAACTATATTATTGGAGGAGAAGCATTTCAAAGACCATTGAGTCAACTTTGGAGATCTCTTCACAGATAGGAAAAAAATTTATATCCAAGAGTAGAGAAAAGTATCTTTTTGGGGGATAAAAATACTCCTTAGTGGGGAGGCTTGATCCATAGGTCAATTTAGTGGACTGTTGTTCCCAAAACCTCTCAGATCCATTATAAGACATAAAATCATTTTGATATCTTTTCTACCATACAAGGAACACAGAAAGTGGATCCCATAAGACAAATTTGCCACTAGTCAAAGTTTGGTCAAAGTTTGGACTTGTAAGAGTCAACTAGCCAATCAGGCAGCAACACATGGCAAAAGGAAATCAGATGAAGGTACAATTTTTTTTTGTGACTATGGTCCTTTACGCTTATTTACAGATGGGTTAATCATCATTTTCTCCAACAAGTTTAAAAAAAATCCATGTGGTGGGTCCTTAAGCCACCACGTGGCTTTCCACCATTAGTCAACATTAGACAAGTTAGGGCGACTCAAACAGGACGATCCATTCCAAAAACTCAATGAGCTACATATTGGGTGAGTCCACATAGAAAAAATGAGCCAATTTGGTTAGGTTGTGAGGAAAACCATTACACATGTTCAGAGGTAAAATGGAGATAATGTGGCCACAACCATATGTTAACAGGAAGGTCAAAGCCTATAAAAAGGATTATCATGTCCACATCCCGATCAATTTGGGATATGCCTCTCACACCAAACAAATGACCCAATGTAACGAGAGGAAACATGGCGACTTCTTTTGACGTGGACAATGCGAGATCGATAACAAAGGTCGGTTGGGTCATAGGTGATGTGGTGATTAATGGAAGATGGATAAAAACCCACATGATTGCAACGAGAAGCGAAGTCGATAGTGGTTTTACTATTGACACATTGTAGTGGTCACAAAAAATTAGTGGGGATGATGGTTTTAACCCTGAACGTCTACCCTTGGTGAGCTTGGTGCTCCAACCAACTTGGCCAACCAATTTAGTTGGTCCACAATATTGCAATTAGCCATATATGCAAGAAGTGCATCTTGAATAGGCCTATATATAGGCCCCTCTTCCTCTTCATACACTTAAAAAACACAAGCCCTCTCAATATGAGGCAAAGTAGAATCATGGGAAGTATAGAATTTTGAGGCCTTAGGAAATTAAGAAGGCCATGTTTGAAGAATTAAAAGCCTAATTATTATTTTAATAGGAATTAAAGGAGAAAATATGAAGACCGATTATTATTTTTATAGGCATAATGGTGTAAAATAGTTCCTATTATTTAATAGGAACATTGTAGAGTTGCAAGAGTTATTATTATTAATTGACCGAAATTGTAAAAGTCGATCGGAGACACCATCAAGCTGAAGGACGTTAATAATTCACTGGAGAAGCACACGCATACATGAGCTCTGGCTCTTTAACATTAGGTGTATCATTAAGTTAGTTGCATGGAGGATATGGAAGATGTTTGTAATCATTATTTTGAGTTCGTTGATTACCATAGATCAACTTAGCTCTATGTAGAGGTTATCTTTCTATGCAACAGAGTGAAATAAGATCATCATCAACACTAGACATCATCTCAGTGTTAGCTCTACATAGAGGTTGGAGAGTTATACAATAGAGTGGAGGATGATCTTTGTTGTCAACTTCAGACATCTGGAGACTTAGCACTATGTAGAGGTTTATTTTTCCATGCAACAGAAGTGTGGAGGTCATCCAGAGGTTTCAAAACCGAAGATTTGTACTGGAAAATGCATATTTCCAAGGCATAGTATGGATTATGTTGAATCAACTGACACCAAATAGTTGTGTTGGAGTACAGAGCTTTCCAAAACCAGTTCAGATTCTGTCAAATCAAGTGGCACCAATTTTTGTTAAATGTCCAATGTATTAATGTAATTTTATCATGTACTTATAGTCAAAATGTTACAATGGATTCATTCAGCTCGTTTATGAACCCGAAGATGTAGGAATTATGTTGAACTCTATTATCGACTCTTGTGCAATGTGGTTCTTATTAATGCTTTACATTTTTTAAATTTTTTATTTATTTTAGGGTGAATTTGGTAAAAGGATAAATTTCCTATAAGGGTTCGTGGTCGGGAATTTTTTTTCACCAGTTTATGGATCACGATTTGTTATAGTATAGGAGAAATAGGGTTATCCCATTGTGTTTAGTTTAACAATCAACTCACAGAAATAGGAAAATATTTTATGGCACATGCACTATGTTTCAAAAGAATTCTTAATGATATTATTGATGTCTTGATCTACCTCAATTTGTCTTTCAGTGTTATCCATCTTAATATTTATATTAAATTCTTCTATCTTTCAATTTTTTTCCCCATGTGTTTACATGCATGGAAAATGTTAAGAGGATAGTAATAATTTAGAACATGGATTCCAACACCATTAGTGAAAGGAAACTCCTATGCTACCTAAAGTAACAAAGATTATACTTGAGTGTGAGTTTACTGAATAAAATGAAGAAAACACACAATAATATTAGAATATTTATTTGTACGAAATAAAATTTCTATTCACTAATGGTTATTAGGAAAATACAAATGTTCACAAAGAAATATAAACAATAAGAGAGTTGTATATTGTATAACAAGAGGAATTTAACCTTGACCTTATTTTGGATACTTATATCATATATTAAAAACAAATGAGTTTAGTGTTAGAGTAGATAAAAGAAAAAGATTCAATACATTTTTCCTTGACTTAGTTTAAGATAGAAACTCAATATATGTCCTTATATGAGATGTTGTTACACTATAATAGACATAAAATTCAAGGTCGTAACTACCCTATAACATTCAAATCAATGTCAAATTTATTATCATATATTTATGGTTAAAATATCATGTAAATTACTGTCCACCTCAACCTCGAATACTATTATAACATGTTTCTCGAGGTAATAATATAAATTGGAAGATAACATTAAAAATATTACTAATAATAAATAGATCTCAAACGATCTAAATAACTCCCATTAAGTGATTTGATTTATAACATTTTCTTATATGTGTCTATTTCTTTATTAAAATTTTCATTGATTTATTTTATTCAAATTGATGTTTTGATGAATATGTTTCATTGCATGATTATAATTGCCACCAGACCATTCAAGTGTTTTGATAAGAAATAGCTTATGAGAATTATGTTACAACACCACTTGAGGCATGGCGATCAATTAATGATTAAAAAATAGGTAAGTACTCATTTTCATGTCTTCATGATTTTCGTATGGACTCAAATATTCTAATGATTGTTTAGGTACAGGATCAATATGTTTTTCTTTTCCTTCCCCTTTTCTTCTTTGTGGCATCATAACCCAAAAAAATCTCATTGAGATATTTTTTGTTTAAATGCCTTACTACCCTAAATCATATATGCTTCCTAAGTACAATTTGATATTACTTTTATGATGCAATAAACATTCTAAATCACTAAAAAAGCAATACCACATTGATTACTAATTTTAATGAGTGGAATTGTATAAACATGAAAATTTAGAACCCTTAAATCAATAATAATAACGCTACAATAGAGATGTCCCTCCTAAGCATAAAATATAGGTCATTTCACATAATGAATACGTCAACCCATTATTTTCAAAAGTGTGGAATCAATGAAAATATGATTCTATTAACCAATATTGACCTATTTTTCAATTTGTGGATATTACTTAGTCTATAGTTGTAGATGATACACTCTTCGTATTATTTTTGAATTGTAATTTTTTTAGTTTTATCTTCATCTTTGTCTATAATAAGGTATTATTTGTGACTTTGTGTGAACATACACTAAGATGAATATATTGACAAAATCCGTGACGATGAAATATTTGAATATCCGGACTAGCCGAAACAAAATCAGTGACGATAAAATCTTTTGCATATCAAGACTAACCTAAACAAAACAAAGCCATTAAACACACATATATTACAAACTAACAAATATGCTAAGATAATGCTTGTCCTTTCATTAACATCTTTTTACAATTGGGTGTTGATATTCTTATAGAAAGCACTAGGGACTTCGTTCCCCTGAAATTGTTTTAGTTTCGAAATAAACTATTATATTTCTATGATGTTGTCTCACATCTATTTTCTAGTTGTTGAAATTTGTTTTCAAACGTAAGACAAATTTATAAGAATTTTTTTGGACTTGCATATTTGTTTAAAAAGTCTATCAACTTGAAATTAAGCAAGAGAAAAAACATTATTGAACCACATAACAATAGCCACTACAAATTTAATAAGCATTAGTTTACCTCCCTTGCGCAGTTCAAACAAGAGAATTTAATGTGAGCAATAGGGATGCAAATATTACTGTGTTAATAAATCTATAAATTATTGGTCTACCTTTACTCTTAGGTAGCATCACACTTCCCCATATTGCGTATGAATCTAAAAAATAAACAATGCTTTCGCATACGCTTCACATCCTCCACTTGCAAAAGCAAAACCTGTGTATAAAATTCATTTTCAAAACTATTGAGATCACAAAGATTTGAACGCTCACTAATTACGAGGAAATTCAGTTTCTCGTGACTTATTTCTTAATATCAAACTCGGGATTTAATGACTTGTTTCAGTTTCTCCAACCTTATTTCTGAATTTAATGACTGACTGATTTATTAATTTTGTTGGGCGGCCGTTTCAATAAACTGGTCGAGACTCGAGAGGTTTCTGTGTTTTTTAAAAAGAGTATTGCAACTCTTATCGTGCATTCTTAGCTGTGATTTAAAAAATCACCGTGACTCATCCATGTTATAGAGAAGTGTGACAAATGGCGATCAATGAAAAACATTAAATTACAATAGATTTTGAAATGTACAATTTATGGTCAAATTTTAGAATGAAATTGTTAATGTTAAATTTACAATCATCTATTAATTGTCAACATCTCCTACACGTTATGGCCTACCTCCACTTCCACTGTCATTATAAGATGCCTCCTACCGTAATAATCTAACCTAGTAAACAATATTTGCCTATATTAATAATATTTAATATATCTCAAATAATATGAATTTATGTCATTAAATAATGTGATTTCAAACATTTTTTTAAGTATCAATAGTCTTAGTTTAAAATTTTCTTTCATGTAGTTTATTCAAATAAAAGGTTCAGTGAATAATTTTCCATGCATGATTCACACATCCACCATTCCATTCAAATTTTTCCTTCCTCTCATTTCCTTACGCCTCCCCAACCTCTTATGGCACCCCATAATGAGTAAAGAAATGCAAGCTATTTCTTTTTGCAAGGTGGAACCCAAATCCCAACTCCCTCCACAGTTATACCTCCCCATAACACTTATGCCTCCTCAAAATAATCCCCATAGTCTTCATGATGGACCAATCACTAAGAATCTACTATCACCATCTATATTTGCATCCATCAAAGGCATATAAAGCTACATTTGCATCCATCTAGCTCCATTACAAAGCACACAAGGTTGGTTCATCTGCATTACACTTCATAGGTGGGAAGTCTATTGTTTCCATGCACACATTTACCACATTCTACATCTACTTATTTTCTCGGCACTTCACAAAGTGCGACTGGCACAAGAGCACCCTAGGGAAGGATTTACACACACACACCACTAGAACTACATTGGGTCTGAGATGTAGTGCAATGCTACTTGATAAGTCCATCAATTTGGTAGCTGATATTAATCCGACCCCTTCATATGCATTTTTTAAAGGTTTTGATGCTTTGTCTAGGGTTTTGCAGGTGATTCTTCCATCTCCTATTCATAGTGACATCTGGTGCAGTTCGACGACATTAGTGCAACAGGAAGAGAACATACGTGAACATCCAACAACACTCCAGAGGAGGGGTTTTGGCCATTTTCACATACCATGGGGCCCAAATCTCATACCAAAGCACCCACATGTGTCCTTATCTATTTCTAGACACCCCAATCTAGTGAAATAACTTAGATATGTACTTTCTTAGGCTTTTGTGTAGTCATTTCCTCCTCATGTTCACGTGGTCTGTACTACAACATAGTTTTGCAACATGTGTGAATCAGCTAAGGGCTTCTCAACCATCTCTTGCACATTAGGTTTTCACATTTTCTAGTTTATTTCGCTTGGGTATATTTGCTATATTTTATTGGTCATTTATTCAGTTATTTTACTTCTCTTATAACACTAGATTACACTAGAACAAATCTTATTTTAGTTAATCATTTTGGTGTACCTGACTCGATCTTCATGCTTTTTAGGATCCTTATTCTTTGTTTATCATAATAGAGTATATCCCTCATGAGTATTTTAGTCAACGATTAGTTGTTTGCAAATCCTAATTTAAGAAATAGAGTCTAACATATTCTTGCTACTACTCGCATTCGTGCTGATATACATCCTGACTCAGTATATCAAACTTTCTTAGATGCATTTTCTCAACACATAACATTCAAATCTAATCTTACCACTGATCTTAACAGTTTTGACAATGACCCAACTTTGCGTATTAAGATTGGTCTTTCTACTGCCAATATTAATCCATTAGCTATTTCACTTCGTGCATATGATGGTTCATTTCACCCATGCATAGGTCACATTGTTCTTTCTATTAGGGCCAAAAACTCTCAATACAATCTTCTTTGTCATTGAATTTCCAGTCTCATATAATTGCTTCCTTGGTAGACCATGACTACATGCTATGCAAGTTGTTGCTTCTACCTTACATCATTTTGTCAAATTCATACATGAAGGCATTGAATATACTGTACTTCGCGACCATGATGCATGCAAATATTGTGTTCGAGATCCCAATACTACTCTTCCTATTCCACAAACTAATACTATAGATGATCCTTGTAACACCCACCAAAAATGACATTTTAGGAACACGCTAACACCTTACACAAAACCCAAAATCACGACAAATTTTTTTTTGTACAAGATAAAGGTAAGGGAAAAAGGATAAAAGAGTTTACATGGGTAAGATCCCCTAGGGAACATGCATTTAACCTACACCACTAAACTCAACTTTACGATATAAGACTAGGTCTAGTTAGAAGGTTAACATATTTTTCTAAAACACTCTAGGGTCCATTAATTAAATTTTAACTAGGAAGGTGCCCTAAATTTAATTCACTTAGTTACTTGTTTTATTCTCCTTAGTTAGTATTCAAACCTAATATGGTTAACCCCTTATTTAATTAATTTAAATTCATTGTCTTATTGACTTAGAGTCCTTTTTGTTACTACCTAAAGTTTGTTAGTGACCAACCAAGGTTTAACACTCTAAGGAAAAATATGGCCTCATTCCCCAATTAAACATACTATTAAAGTCTATTTAAAACAACATTTATAAAATCATGGCCTCATTCCCCAGGTACAAATACTATTAAAGTCTATTTAAAACAACATTTATAAAAATATGGCCTCATTCCTCCACCCTTAGATCGAATCAATTTCAACCAAAAGATCATAGGGTTACAAAAAAGCCCTAAAATTCCATAAGCATTCTTATTAAACTCTTCCTTTATTCTATTCTCCTCATTTTAGCTAGTTTCTTTTGTGAAAAATCTAGGTTGGAGTGGAGGAAGCCATGGGATAAAGAGAGGGATATCTATGGGGAATCTACAAGGAGAACAAGCTTGGAAGGTTTAGATTGTAGGTTTAATGTTGTTCACATTTTTTTCAAGGATTGTGAGGGATCTCCTTCCCAAATATGTGGAACACTCCCCCTCTCCTTAGAAATTCGGATTTGTCCTTAGGGGCCAATT
Organism: Taxus chinensis; assembly: GCA_019776745.2. NCBI lineage: Eukaryota > Viridiplantae > Streptophyta > Pinopsida > Cupressales > Taxaceae > Taxus > Taxus chinensis. The sequence continues at coordinate 140,408,660 of CM034153.1, forward strand.
TTGGAGGCTTGTGAGACAAGTTAAACTTGTCCCACACCTCTATATTTATTATACCAACCCTACCTATGGATTGGAGGGTAAAAATTAGACCCCATTATGTGTTTTAGGAAGATAAAAAGGTAAATTTTTATTGCACTTTCTTACATGTATTTATTTTTTAGTCCTTAAGGGGTGTGGGCTTAGTTTGTGTGTGTAAATAAGATGTCATTTATTCACCCCACTTATTAATTATGCTTTGGGGTATGGGGTTGTCTAGGGTGATGTGGAGTGGAGAGGAAATGATATGGCATCCTACTTGGAGCCATATCATCCTCATCCTCCTTTTTTATATTTATTCAAAATTTTGAGGAGAATTTAGGGTTGCTCACTTATTTTTGGATCTCTTTCTCTTGGATGCTTGCTTGTGGGAGTTTGAAAATTTCTTTGGAAATTTACTTGTGTTGAAGATTTTGGATCTAGTTTTCAAACAGGAGCTTACCATGGCAAGGTAGGATCTTACTCTTTTCTTTCTTCTTGAATTCTTGCATGTAATGTGTTTGTGTGAAATAGTGTTCTTGTTGATGTATGGGGTAGAATGTTGACCTTAGGTTGTGTTGAGATTTGGATATGAGGATGAAATAATGTAGGGAGGCATAAGAGATTCTTTTTGGGTTTAGGAGGGAGTGGGCTTTGGATGCCCCACCTTATTGTATTCTATTATATTTTGTATTGTGGGAGCCATAAGAGTGGGGGAGACATAAGAGACTTGGTTTTATTTTTGGGGGAGACATAAGAGACTTGAGATTGAATTTTGTGTTGGAGGGTTTTAGAGGTGGACATCCAAACCCTTGGGAGGCACAAGGGCACCCCCATTTTCCTATCTCTTTTTGGCTAATTTGGAAGCCTTTGTTGGGAATTCTTTGTGTTTAAAAGTAAGTATTTTGTGACCTTCTCTTTTATGTTTTTGGTTGTGTGTTTGTGAATGTTGAAGTAGTGTTTTAGTTGTCATGAGTTGAAACATCCATCATTGCCTTGTAGTTGGGGCCCAAGGGCCAATGAGAAGAATTGCTCCTTCTTATTATTGGAATTTTGGTTGGGTGGAGAGTGTTGTCTCTCCCCCTTTTTTGGTTGTTGCGGTCAAGTGATGAGAAGATGGAGCTTGATTGAATGGTTTATTTTGGAGCTATACTTGAAGACATTTGGTACCTCATTGTAGTCTTTCCTTCTTGTAAAAATTTTCCACTTTAAGTGGAAGACAATGTAATAATCTTTGTGAGGAAAAGTTGTATTGATTATTGGATTTCAAAGTTGTGTTGCATATTATAAGAGAAGGAAAGAATTGTGTTTGTAAAGCTAGTTGTTGAGATAGAAAAGAAGCTTTTAAAGAGGAAATATTTCATTCCATTGAATTTGATTTATTCCCACAAAAGTATGTTGTTCTTGTTTAAAAAATACTATTAGAAAGTTAGTAGCTCTCATCTTAAGATTTATTGAAAAACGTGGTTATAATTGTTTGTGTGAATGGTTAGAAAATAGTAGTTTGAAAAAAAAAGAAAAAAAAAGGATTGTTACTTCTTTGTATTCCATGATGTTTATAAATTAGTGAAAGAAGTTATAAGCTTGTATGTTTGGATGGAAAGAACTTAAGTGTTAGTGGTTTTTTCATTTGCTCAATAAAATAGAATGATTCCTAAATCTAGTTGTGTAAAGAAGCTACCAAGTTCCAAGTAAACCCTAGACATTTGACTTTGGGATTACATCAATTAGATTAAAAAAATTTCATTCTAAATTAGATGTCAAGAAAATGGTAACAATAAGGAAAAACATAATTTTAAATTAACCTTTGGAAACATTCCTACCAAATATTAAGAGAAAATTTAAGTATAAGTTTCTTTAATTTTACTAATACTATTGATATTAGGAACATTACTACCTAATGATCCAATTAACAATATTAAAATTATTATTGAGAGAAAATATTAATAATAAATTAATTTAGTAATATACTTATTATTTAATACTTCTATATTTAAGAGATACAAGTAAATGTGTGCGTGCGTGTGTCTATATATATATATATATATATATATATATATATATATATATATATCCACGTATTTATATGTCTTTATAAATGTAAAACTAAAAAAAAAAGGAAATAAGGTAAATTAAACTTTAAAAAAGTTAAACCTTTTTAGAAATTAAAAAAAGCGGTGGCTTTAATAAACGTATACATATATATTAAAAGGAGTGATTATTCAAAAGTTTATTGAAATGTTTTTGTATAGGCCCCTTTGGCTGCGCAGTTGACATTTAAGGTAAGGGAGGCGAGGGAGTTGGGGAGAGGGACCCTCCCCCCAGTTCCCCAAACTATAGTTTTAAAAAAGCGGTGGCTTTAATAAAAGTATACATATATATTAAAAGGAGTGAGTATTCAAAAGTTTATTGAAATGTTTTTGTATAGCCCCTTTTGGCTGCGTAGTTGACATTTAAGGTAAGGGAGGTGGGGGAGTTGGGGAGAGGGACCCTCCCCCCAATTCCCCAAACTATAGTTTATTCTTTTTGGCCGTTGTTTTTTACCTTTGGGACTACAAACCGGACTGTGTAAAATGCGTGGCCGCAGCCAACCCCCTTTTTAATCATTTTCTTTTTATTATATATATATATACACACACACTTAAATATATGCATATATACTTAAATATATATTTATTAAGTCTTGTTTTTCTCAATTAAATTCATTTCGGGTTTACCCAATAAATGATATGTGAGTGTGTGTGTGTGTGTGAATATACATTTTATATACCCAAATGAAAATATAAATCAAATCTAGCTATATTAATAAAATAGAAAAATAATCACAAACTCATTTGGGAAAACCCAACAAAAATGAGCTAAATAAAATGTGCAAATGTCTTTGAAACCCTAGGGGAGGGTGTAAACAAAATACAAAAATAAATGAAACAAGTAGGCCTCTCCAAAATCTTGGAATGGCCTCCAATGGCTTCCCTTTCTCCTCCAGCAACCTGCAAAACAAAAGAGAAACAATGAGCCAAATGAAAAGAGAAAGAAGCCTTCATAAGAATGTTTTAGGGTTAGTTTCCCTTTTTCCTCATCAAGGGTCCTAGTTGAATCGATCCAAGGGATGAGATTCATCCCTACAAAAAGTAGGTGGAGAGTGGTCGAGTGGAAATTGCCTTTTAATTTAAATGTTTTAATTTCAAAAAACATGGGTTGACTTCTAAGGGGTTACTTTATGGGGCAAGGAAGTGTTCATTATTATAACCCAATATTAAATAAGTAACCTTGCTAGTTGTTTCAAAATTGTAGAAATTAAGTAACCTTGGTATTTAATTACATTGGCAACTTTTACCCTTGACATCCAATGGGGAATATTTAAATATAGTAGGAATTAAATTGTTTATTAAAATAATACTTAGGGATAAATTTACCATGCTCGGTCAAATTAGATTCATTAAAGTTTAATGTGGGTTTGATATTTGTTATAACGAAATTTTTTATTTATTAAATAAACATTTCTTTGAATCATTAATGTGACAACTGTTGTTTTTGAAACTGTTGTGGGCATGCTTTTTAAAAAAAATTATTCCATAATTTTTTTTAGTTTGTCCTAGGTTATTCTTGGGTTACATATGGGCATTTTAGCTAACATTACAATACTCATATTATTATCCTCCTCGCATAGGCATCGTCAGATACACATCAGCATGATTGCCCTATAACACACTCTTGTGCTTCGCTTCACACTTGATTGTCGAGGGAACTCTCTACACATGAACCCCACACACTACACAGTAGTCACTACACATTATGCACCACATATCGTCACATTATCCTACATCATCTACACATTGCACACTACATCATAGGCTATAAACATTGTGCATCTTCATACATTTTACATTTCACATCTTGTCCTATATACATCACCCCGTAGCTATTGTATATTGCATACTTTTACACCTCATGCATGTCATCTTACATCTACTCTACATCTACACATCTTAGATAATCTACACATATGGCATTACATGTTGTTCATCCTACCACACATTGTACACATTTTGCATATTCTCCTTTATGCGTTGCACTCACTACCCAACGATGCACTCTAGTCTCACAGTTCATACTAGACTATTGAGGGTATACAATACAAATGGACCACATCATGCTCACATATTCATCATGTAATGTTTTTCTAATGTGACATTCCAAGGATTAACGACATATGCTTTAGGCTATAGGGTCACTTCTTCTAGCATAGTCTCGTGATAGGATATATCATCACATTCACTTATATCATTTAGTGGTATATGCTTTAGGTAAATAAAAACTCCTTTCTACTCATCTTGTCATAGTATACGCTTAGGATACAGAGTCAAGAACAACTCATATTTATGTTTCATATCATCACAACACGCTACACACAACACATAGTTCGGCCATTTCTCGATGACGCACTCTCGTTTGTGGTTCATTCTTGACTACTGAGGGGAAATACTAAATAAACCTCACTGCATAAAAATCCATTCACTCAAGGGGAACATAGATCCTATTGTCCATGGTAAATTTCACTCCATCCATCCACAACTTACCACATTTTATGGTTGCATTTACTCCTTCCTACACATATTATTACATGATCACTCTACTACACATGTAATATACATCTCTTATATGTCATTATCTTTTCCATACACACATGCACATTCACATCATTTTCTAGTGGTCATCAGAAATTTAGAGCTTCTAGATGCAACACCGATGCTTGACACACTACCTTCTTGGGGAAAAGACACATTCGTACACTACAGGTGTAATCATTTCAATATCTTCTTAGCACTTTCCATTATCAGGTTATACATACTTTGACATAATTAATATATTTCTAACATGGCACTAATCATATCTACACAACAGATCTATAATTTCAATCCATACATTTTGACCTACGATATGAACCTTAAATCTTTGATGTTAACGGTTGATTCATGTGCAACATTTGTTTTGCATGGATAATTATTTTCATACTTGTTGGTTACATTTCCTGTTATTGTTTTTTCTTGTATACGGGCCTTTTCAGTTGTTTGGTGTGCACACTTGATTGTTTATTTGCTGCCACTTTGGACTTGAGTGTCTTACAAAACCATGAGTGGTGTCCCATGTTTCCAACCTACTTTGTACAACATATATAGTCTTTTTGAGTGTTTACATTCTCTACCTATGTTATAGCTTACACATTATTTGTTTAGCTTACACTTGTTTTCTGCATGAATGTTCATACTAACACTTGTTTTCTAGCAACTTGTTTGCGTGTGCCTTAGTCTTTACCAAGAAAATTCCCTTCCCCCTTTTAGGGCATAGTTTCAGTTATGCGGTCTAACCTCTTTAGGGGTTGTATTCTCCTATCTGTGACATCACATGTGCCCCCCAAAAGGGGGGGCATCGTTTGGGTTTACACACAATATACAACAAAATGATGGTACAGTTCAGTTTAAATTTTTGTCCATGACACAGTGGGTTATACAATAAGTGGGTTCAGGCCAGTCTACGAACTCCATACACAAGATTTTATAGGGAAGATTTTCCTTAGCATTCTGGAGAGTAGTTATAGGTTGAAAGAACATAGGACTTTCCTCCTCACACTTCTTCGTCCAACGACATTGGATCACCAAAAAAACCAGATAGTATAGAGATATCTTCATACACTCTGAGGGAATAAGTTACATGTTGGAGAATAACAAAACTTTCTCCCTACACTTCTTTAGCCACAATGTCATGAGATCACCCAAAAAATACACTTCACCGACATTTACAGAATATCCTTTCGACACCATTTTGTCTCATCACAGATTAGGTTCACATGTTCCTTTTTCATTATAATTTGAATACTATTTTTATATGTTCTTTTATACAAATACATGCCTTTTTACATATATACATATGTTTTTGACTATTTGATCTTCTATTTTGCAGTTCTGTCTGTATGAGAAGAAAACAGTCAACAAAAAAACACACATGGTGGGTACATCACACACATGGTAGTAACCATGCAGATAGACAACAAAAATTGGCATCTGTAGACACCATGATTTCACGTATGTCTTAAATCAATTAATTCCCCTACCTCATTTCCCAAAAAAATGCACTCTAAATTAATCAAATATAATTTGATTAATTATCCCTTTCAAATCTAAAAATAACCTAATCCTTACCACATGTCATTATTGTCCATGTTTTTCTACTATTGAATTAAAAATTCAAAATCAAATCCTCACCCACTCTTCGTGGTCCCCACTCACCTAAAATCCTCCACTCATGAATTAAAAATCTAATTCAAATCCTCACCCATTCTTTTTGGTCCTCATTCACCTAATCTTGCCCACATTTTCAAACCATGATTACTTAAATTACTCTGAGTTAATCACTTCTCTAGGCTATAAATACAACCTTACCCCTCCCCTCTAAGAGATAGATAATAAGCTTGAATGCCTTGTCTAATTTTTTACATCCTTTGAGAAAAGAACATCTATGCACCTCATTCTAATTCCCAAATAGCCTCATCTTGAAGCACCCAAAATCCATAATCCTTTTATCCATTTGGTGTAAAGTAAGTATATCTTGTTACAGGAAGGCCTTGCTCCATTTTGAGAAAGGCACCTACATATCACACAATCAGGGATCGTCCATGTTTCCTTGCCCATTCTGAGGTTTGATAAGGAATCATGAAGGAGGAGGTATTATTGTTAGTATTTTACTTTCTTGTTTATCAATGTATTTTTACTAGCTCACATTCTGGCATGCTCGGTTACTTTTGATCTGCTACCATTGATTTCCCAATTAGTGGTTTTATACATTCTTTTTTATTATTATTTCTTTTTATTTCATTTTTTGTGCCTTATGACCTTATTTGGTTAACCTTCACGTTATGGGAATTGCTTTTGTTATTTGGTATCTTGTGCCACATCTGTAGGTTATATTACTAATGAACCTACAATGCCCATCATGTCTTTGATCTCCTTAGCACTTGGTTTTTCGCATAAGGACATCCATCACCTGATCTAAATACTTATGGATCTCCGCAAAAATATTCAATCCTATTGTTGTCACAGAGGTTACATTTCAAATAGTTTCCTAGTTCTAGTTTTGGAAGGCACTTTTTTCATTTTCTCGTCATTTCTGTGCGGACTACGATCTCATCATTTTGATTGGGTTAGTAATCTTTGTCAATAAACATTCTTTTGTTGTTTTACACCACTTTTGGCTATTCAATGGTAATCTACAATATCACATGAACAATTCATGAGCTTATCATCTTACTGGCATGGGAAACCAATCCAGAAAATGCATTTATTTATTTACTTTTATTGCTTTTTAGGAAATCGATCTTCTTTATTAATCAATTTTTAAATCTTAGTTTTAAATCTCTATATATCTTGTTTTCCTCAAAAGCATGCTTTTTGATCTTCGTTTAAAACCAAATATATATATATATATATATATATATATATATATATATATATATATATCTTTTGATCTTCCTTTTCAACTATATCTAGATATTAAATTTGAAACTCTCATTGTTTCTATTTAATTTTAAAATCTCATTTTAAGGTAAATGTACATCATGCTTTTAAAAAAATTAAAAAAATATATATATCTCTTATTTTATTTAAACATTTTGTTACTATTTTCTTTAAACTTTAGCTCTTGAATACATTGATCTCAATTTTCTATACAGGAATATTTATTTAGATAAATAAAAAATAAAATAAAAAATATATATATCCTACAAACCCAACTCCTATCCATACATATTTGGATTTAACTTGCTAAGGATTTAAATGTCTCTGACCCATATCCCACTCCCAACTTCCAAGCATTCGTTCCCTAATCTCCACGCAACCCCCTAAACATGACTACCCACGTCAACCCCTCCCTATTCCCATCCACGTCATCCCATCTCCCCCCACTCACATCTCCCAGCTCTTCATTCACATCCCCGACCCTTGCACGAATCTTATCTCAACTCCCAACCACTCATTTATTTTTCCCTCCCACACAGTTTCGACTCCTTCCCTACACTACACCTCACCACTCATCTCCCCACTATTCCCACATCCCTACACTCACACACTAGACATGCACCTGCTTTCCCTGACCTTGGCCAACTCAACCATCCTGCTACAAGCCCACCGCACTCCCCGTATCTTATCTCCCAATCCCATAGTAATATCCTCCCCCAATCTCGAACTCTCAACAAATCCCTCCCCAACCTTCACATTTCCCTCATCTCATAATCCTTCCTCCCAACTCCAAAATCCATTCCCTTCTCGTCCATCCCTTGCACTTCACCCAAGCTCTTACCTTCGACCCTCGGCCCTGCACATCACCTCCCACAAATCATAGTCCTCTCACCACTACAGTTCAGGCCCAACCTCACCCCACGACCATCCACAAGCCCTCAAGCTCCCATCCCATTCGAAAACACTCACTACCACACAAACTAACTATTAATCACAATTATATAATTCGAATAGGTACTTTGAATAAAGCTTTGATCATTATTTACAATCTTCTGCCCAAATTCTTCTTCCAAACATAAACTAAAAAATTACCCACTGAATATAGATTTTACTAGTTACTTTTACTTATCAAATTGTAATTCATCGACATCTCTCCATTCATCATCCCTTTATCACCTAGCCTCTTCCTTTATATATTTCACCTAGCTTATTTTGTTGACTTGTTCCCATTACGTCTTACCATTGTATTTTTCTAATTTCCACCTCCTCACCATATTGTTCCACCTTTTTGTCATATAAATCCACATTTTTGTCTTAAAAGTCATCGTATGGGTCCACATTTTTGTCTCAAAAGTCATAAAAGAAATTATTCAAACCACACACATTCGTGCTCCCGTCAACTTATAGATTCAAGTTATTTTATTATTTTCTCTTTACTAGGATTTTAATTAAACATTATTTAATTAGGTCTTTTCTCATTACTAATTTTTCGTTGCTTTTGATTGCTTGGTACCAAATCATTAATTGTTTTTCAAATTTGTACCTCTTTGTGTGGTTATTCATTGTCACACGTGTATAAAGGTAATTACTTTTTCACAACCCATTTTATGACTTATAGTTATCAATTTTCTCGATTCTTTTTCCATCTCATTCCTTGTGACTTTAGGTACTAATTTCCACATTTTATTTTATCAGCCTTGTTTTGTGTTTAACACTTCAAGATTTTACTTAATTAATTTTAGTAATCTAACATTGTTCGCAGGTACAAACTACTAATCATTTTCTTGTAGGACCTTTTTCGACAATACATGATCTATTCACACCTATCTTGCCAAATTTATCAAATTCATGTTCCCCATTGTCTTTTACACATTGGAGGTTGCCTGGGCTTCATAAAACAATTTTTTTCCAATTTTCCATGATAACACTTCTGGTAACATTTTAATGCTCTTCTTTCATCATTTTTCTTTTCTATGAAGATAATCATCCTCATTATTTCGCAATCATGATTAATTACAATAATTATTAACATTTTAAAAATAATAACCTCAATTATATCCATGTATGTTATTTTCCTGTGCTTTAGAGTGATCTAGAAAATTAGATTCAGTCGTGATTGTTTATTTCTTGTTCTAACATTGTAGGATCCCCAATCAAATCAACAAATTTAAATCAACATTTTATACTAGTGGGGCCTTTTATAGCTTAATTAAACTAATTTAAATTAGATATATTTTTCATCATTAACTAACTTGTCACTTCAATTTTGTTGCTTCTTCATAATTTGATTGATTGTTGGATTTGTATGCTCTTTTCTTGCGCTTTCAAGTGATCTAGAAAATAAAAAACAACCACAATCATTTTTTTTCCTAACATTTTGTCTATAGGATAACTACTAATTTGTTTTCTGTAGGACCGCGTCACTGGAATATTGTCAAAAAAAAAAAACAAAAAAAACATCCTGTAAAAGTACCACCATTCAAAAAAACTGTTGAAATAAAAGTGTCATTTTCTGCCAGTAATTTATTTCAAGTTGGAAAGAACCTTGTGTATAATCACATCAACATTCTTTTTGTATACGTAGTAGAGGTGGATTTCATCACCACCGATGCTACACTCATGACATGGACTTGACTACCACACACCAACAATATTTCATCTGCATTGCACTTTGAGACATTATCCCATCACATCATTCAGTATCTACCTCGCTCCTAATCTTCACTTACAGGTAATGTTGTCACATGCACAACATGTAATTTACACCTAAATAATTGTAACAACGAAGCCTAGGCATCGTCCCTATAAATATTTGGGTAGTTATAAGGACAACATAAACATTCATCCCCCCATTACCTTCAACCTTTTCAAAAAACCTGCCTTGGACATGGTGATTCACTCCCAAGTAGGCAAGTAAGAATTGATGAGTCTCCTCTAGTGCTCTAATGGTTCCTCGTACCAATTATGTTCCCATACAGAATTAGGTATATCAAGACTAGAGTATATCGGAGGACACACCTTTTTTGAGTGATAAATCCTGCATCCATCATTCCATAGCATACTTGTATGACTACATGAAACAATGATCATTCCCCAAGAATTTACCTCTTGAGCCAAAATAGTTTGATACACATGACTTCTTGTTGTTTTTCAAAAAAAAAATTTAGCATTATTTTTCTCATCAAACTTGGTTGATATCAATGTGTTCATTGTAAAAATTCAAATCCTAGTTGTGTTCCACAAAAAACCATTTCTTGACCAATTCAATGCCAAGAAAAATGCTCAAGAAATCCAACAACGAAGACCAAAACATCGCACCAATTTCATTAGCTTACTTCATCCAATCCTCCATAGCATGTTTTCAAGCTATATCAAACTAAGATTAGGAGACTTGTTTGAGTTCACTCCTTATTTTGTCAACTATCGAGTTTATCCAAATCACATTTGACACAAATCCTTTCATAACTTGTTTCTAGTTATATCACAACCATATTGAGATTAACTTGTTTGAGTAACTCTCCACATTAAAAATCCAGAGCTTATTCAAGACAAATCCACACAATGGGACACAAATCCCTTCATAACTCGTTTCAAGTTATATCATGATCATATTGAGATTAACTTGTTTGATTTACTCTCTCCATCAACAATCCAGAGCTTGTTCAATCCAAATCCACACAACGTGACACAAATCCCTTCATAAATCATTTTGAGTTATATTATGATCATATTGAGATTAACTTGTTAGAGTAACTCTCTCCATCAAAAATCCAGAGCTTGTTCAAGCCAAATCCACATAATGCGATACAAATCCCTTCATAACTTGTTTTGAGTTATATCACAATCATATTGAGATTAATTTGTTTGAGTTACTCTCTCTGTCAACAATCTAGAGCTTGTTCAAGCCAAATCTACACAATGTGACAAAAATTCCCTAATAACTCATCTTGATTTATATCAAAATAAAATTGAGATAAAAATTTTAAGTTACTCTCCTTATCAGTAATAACGATCTTATTCAAGACAAAATCCAAAGCAATTAAGTTCTCATTTAATCATGTCTGCTCAAAATTCATAACCACTTTTATAGTTTAATCAAGAACATACCTATCTCATCATGTTATTCACACGTTGTCACAATCATGAAAATGATGATGAAGAATTCGCACAACTAGAAATCACCAATGAAGAACAAGAACAAGTAAATAGGGTGATATAACAAAACAAGAATGGATATCTATTACGCATCCTAGCCATGAGAGAAAAACTACTCCCTGACTTTGAAACTGAAAATTTAAAAAAGCATATCGAAAATGGTAAATTGAGTTATCAAAACAAAATACCAAACAACTCAAATAGCTCTTCATACAACAAGTTATTCACGAAAATGCAAGACTTAACAAAGAATCTTGAAGAAGCAATTTCTAGATCTGAAATGTTAAAAGACTCCAATCCAAACCCCAATACCCACAACATTACTTGTTGTCGTATTTTTTATCTTACACCTACACTTTCACAATCTATTTTTTCATTATGTGCTGGGGATCCAATCCAAGACTAGGGCGCCCCAAGTGCCTTGGTCCCCTCTGGGGTGCCCTGATCCTCTTTACACCTTAATCTCACCTTTTGGACACTTTCTATTTGTTTTATTTTTCTATCTTTTTGGCGTTCATCATTTTTTGGTGTTAGTTACAATATTACAACAAGAGAACCATATAAATATATAGTTATGTCGCCATAATGAGGGACCAACACTAAACATATACTATCACCATCTAGAGTTGCATCTATCAAAGGAATATAAAGCTACATTTGCATCCATCTAGCTCCATTACAAAGCACACAAGGTTGATTTATCTGCATCACACTTCATAGGAGGGGAGTCTATTATTTCCATGCACACATTTACTACATTCTACATCTAATTATTTTCTCACTACTTCACAAAGTGCGAATGACACAAGAGCACCCTAGGGAAAAGTTTGTGAAAACAAACCTAGAACTACATTCAGTCCAAGATATAGTGTAGCGTTTAGTGTTTATTCCATAAATTTGGTAGGTGAGGAAAGTCTGACCCCTTCATATGCACCTTTCATTTTTTAGGTTTTTGATGCTTTTCTTGGGGGTTTTACAGGTGAGTCTTCCATTTCCTATTCATAGCGACATTTGTTGCAGTTCAATGACATTAGTGCGATAGGAAGAGAACATAGGAGACCATCCAAGGACCCTATAGAGGATGGATTCAATCCATTTTCATAGACCAGGGCACCCAAATCTCATACCAGAGAGGCCACGGGTGCCCCTGTCCCTTTCCAGATGCTCCATTCTAGTGAAATAACTTATATATGTGTTTTCTTAGGATTCTATGTGGTTGTTTCCTCCTCTTGTTCACCTAGTCAATCCTGTGACATAGTTCTGTGACATCCGCAAATTAGCTAAGGGCTTCTTAATCCTCTCTTGGACATTAGGGTTTCACATTTTCTAGCTTAGTTTGCTTGGGTATATTTGTTATATTTTATTGGTCATTTTCAGTTATTTTACTACTTCTATAGCGTTAGATTACACTTGGATAAAATCTTATTTTAGTGAATCACTACGTACCAGTAGTATGGTAAATGCTATCAACCAATTTTAGTCTCGTCATTTCTCTATACAAAGACCTCGATCCTATTGATTTTCACTTTACAACAAACAAGAAAATATGCTCTATCATCCACCAACAACCAAATCATGAGCCAAGTCATTTCCAAACTAGAAATGTCATCTCCAAACTATAGGTTAGGTTGTCATCGTCTTTAGTGTCTAAAAACATGAATTTACATCACCTCGAAATAAGAAGGTCACTTCTAAACAGGAAGGTCATTTCCAAACAGGAAGGTCATCTCCAAACAGGAAGTTAGGTTATATCAAGAGTCCAAATAAGAACATATAATGTTCTATTCAATTTATTAAAAGAATTCTAAGAAAGAACAACATTTCCAAAGTATAGGAACAACCTCAAATCCAAATTTTTTTTATAAGATCATTGTATCTTCTTAACTTTATATACTTGTATCAGATCCCAATTCATTTTCACAATGCATTTATGCCTCTAGTTTTTAAGGGATAGTTTATATGCCCTAATTTCCTAAAGATACCGAAACACTTAACAACCTTCTCTTAACCTATGGCAGTTCATTTTGTACTTTTTCCAATCAACTCCCATCACACACACTATTGTTTGGAATGTCCTGTGAAGACATTCAACATTTTACATAACTACAAAACAAATATATGGATCTTTTCACAACGAAGTCTATTTTTATTGATGAAGATATCAAGTATTTGGAGTCTCATCACTAATTAATCATTGATGAAACTACTGGTAAGTAACTAAGTTTCAAGTAATTATATTACTGTTTATATCACTTTTTAATTTTAGGAATTTTGAGTTTTATTAATTTATTATTGATAAATTGTCTCCTTACATTTAGATATTCCCCAAATCCATCAAAACGGGTAATTCCCCTCAATGATTTCAATAACCCTTTCAACAAGGTATGGTGCAATTTTTCAAGGCCATAATCATATTGCAAGGCATATATATAGATATTTCATTTTGAGTCCTTATATTGTACGCACTCTTAGTGGCCAAAAATATGATTGGTGCACTTTCTTATCCTCCACAATAAGAAATGAACTAAGAAATGTTAATGTGACTAGGACTATTACTATTAATTGTAAAAATTTTACTCTTCATTTGTATTTTTAATCTCTTTTTAATTTACACTACACCCTTATTTCTATCACTCTCCACATTAAGCTTACAACAATGTATTTAAAAATTGAATAGTAGGAGTTCAGTTCCGTCTCTCATATTTATGATTATTTTATTTTTAATAATTATCTTTAATTTTCTTAATATTTAATAAATTATATTTGGAATTAATGTTTAGTTCACTATTGAATGATAATAGGGGTTAGTTGCTTCAATTGTAAGCCAAAGAAATGCTGTCATAAGATGGAATTTCCCACCAAATTTTGGAGATTTAATTAGTGTTTATGAATATCAGAAGACCAAGGACACAACTTCTTCTACTCCACAAATAAGCTCTTATCAAGTGAAGAAGATGACGATTTCCTTACCTCCTCATCCAATTGACATGTCCACCATGCCACTAATCCCAGGTTCTTAATATTTCTAAATTAAAATATTTTTAACGTATAAATAATTTCATATAAATATAAGTAGATTATTTACATTTCTTTGGGGAAGCAACCTTGAGTAGATAAAGTTTATATCATCAGGCTCATGCAATCCCAACAAATATGTATATGAATTTGATGAAACACCTGATGAAGATATATCTTTGTTACAACAAAGTATGCATCTTATTTATGTTTTAATTTTAATTAAATTTTTAGTTTGTTATAAATTATTTTGTTTAAATTGAAGAAACTAATAAATTTAAATTTTTAGTGGTTGGTTACGTTTATATCAACAATAACAGTACCAATCTAGCTCCAAGTCTTTTCATTCTACCCAAGAAAAACCACAAAAACTACTACAAAAAATACTACAACAACTACTTTAAGAACCATTTGCATCCTAGATGTAATCCATACAAATAACTAATGTATTTAATCATATATGACATACAATTTTCTATTATTCCCTTTTTTTTTTATGTTTTTTGTTTCAATTTATCATTTTTTTTTACAATTGATTATTATAGTGCCTCCTCCAATTCCAAATACATATGATTTTTTGATGTAAAAGATGCCACCGTAGCCACTGCCACAACAAAATATCATGACAAGGGGAAGCGGGAAACATATATAATTTAATTCTCCACCTTCAAGTGTAGGGAAAACCTTAATTTTTGAGTTGAGGTTCAAAAAATTTCATTGGGCATATTACTAGTACACAACAATTTTTTGTTTTGAATGAGATTGATTTGGGTGAGGAATATCTTGGCATTGAAATTTGTAACGCCCACATTTTACACACACAATTACAACACTAAAAATACCGGAATACTTTTTGTTTTGACTTACATTGTAGTACACAAGACACTATAGGAGATCACTTAGGAAAACACACAACACATGATATGTTTACATAATCATTAACCCACATAGACAACATGAATACACATGATGCACAACAAGGCCACTTCCTTTTATTTTTTAACTGACAAGGCACAACATAATGATTCACAACATAATTATTCAACTAGAAAATAAACTTGTAGATATTTTCCTTCCCACATTTATTACAAACATGTTTCAATCTTAATTTAATTTCTATAAAGGCTCATCACATGTGAATCATACATTCCTTTTTCCTTTTGCTATAATTGGACTCAATACTATTTAGCATTTAACTTATGGTGTATCTCATTTAATAAGAATCGTTGACATTATTTTAGGTACTTCTTTAATTTGTTCATTCGTTAATAGGGAATTTATTTACACAAAAGACTAATTACCTACACACAAGGCTACTAGGTGGTATCCCTAGGATTCACTCCTAAGGGTATGCATCATGATATTATATCATACCTTCATTATGCAAAAAAAAATATGTGAGTCCAAAGGAGGGAAGGTTCACATCTTTTTCCAAGGATTTAGGGTCAATTTTATTTCATTCATTCACAAATTGGCAATTGATTTAGTACACAATAAATATTATATACAAATTAGGTTCTTTATTCACAGCAAGAGCAATTAATCATAGTACAAGAAAAATCATGTTTTACTTTACCTATGAGATTATATCTCAAAATTACCCTTTGCAAGGCCAAGTGTCAATTATAATTTTTTTACTATATTTATGCTCTAACAATTAGTTAAGGATTCGACAACTCCAAACATGGAAAAATAGTTCCTTATTTTTTGTTTCCTAGATTAGGTTTCCTGAGTATCATTTTACGTCCAACCTAAGAGGGTTTTCCATAATTAGGTTCATATGATTTTTGTAATGAATTTTGTAGACTATTTTTTGACATGGGCATTTATATCCACATGAGATTTATAGTCACTGTATTAGTGGATTCATCTCTAGAAACAAGATCACATAATTTTACATCAAACATCCATTATATAACAGGACAAGTAGGAGAGAAATATGGGTTCGTCCATTATTAAAAGGGTTAAGGTCCACATTAGAGTTTACATAATGTGGGTCTCACTTCTCACCACAAGATGGTTTAAATACGATAAGAGGATGACCTAAATCTTTCCTTTCTCTAAGCACATCATCCTATGGTTACATTTTCACCAGATAATCATAACTTAATAAGTTATAAGTTTCATAATTAAACCTTAGTATTGCACCATTATTCCCAACGATAAAAGAGATTGATTACCAAGTTCAATTATAATCCCAACTCTTAAGGGTGACTATCAAGGTTAGTTGGTGGTCTTCGCCACTCAGAAAACATGTCAATCGAAGAGGATTTTACACTAAGATTAATTTTGGTTCCCAAGGAGTACTACCTTAGGAGAACATATTATCCTCACTACATACATGATTACAAATCATAGAAGGGAACCACATACTCTAGATAATGTTTGACCACGTTGTTCCTATTCGTTAGGTTCACAATGATGTCACTAAGTATATAGGCTATGATGACAATTCAAACTTGGGCTTTTATTTACCTAAACTAGGAGGTGCCATCGAGTGCAAAGTTCATTCGAAGGTCTTAGTTTTCTATCCTAAAGGATTAACACATGAAGGTTAGTTATGCATGAATTTTGTACGAGGGTTGAATGTTTCATTTATATTTCTTTATTTCATTTTCAAGGTAAGGAAAACACGACACACCAATTAATTAATGGTTTATTGCACACTAAAAATTCACTACAAGATATTAAATTCAAATTCATTTACACACGCGCGCGCACGCGCACACGCACACACACACACACACACACACACACACACACACACACACACACACACACACACACACACACACACACACACACACACACACACACACACACACACACACACACCCAACCTTTTTACCATACGTAAATCTGAATTGAAATGGCACATATTATTAAATGCACATTCCCAAAGGCATCCTTAAAACTAACATCTCATACATATTACAAAATTTCAAATGTAAAATTTTTTGTAACATGGCAATACATTATACATATATACATTCTACAATGACCTATATAAATTACAATAATAAACAATGAATTACACCATGCCTTTTTGCCATCTTTCTTGCATCCTGCAAAACCATGTGAGCATGAAATCAACGATAAATCGGTTAGCATGACATCCACCTAGATCTAGCATAATTAACATTTTTTAGTTTCCATTTACATAATAATAATAATTTTCATTCAAAAGGAGAGGGTTAGAGACATGTATTGATTTCATTTCATTTCACTTCATTTCTTAACCAAGGAGAGAGAAAGAGATAGGGAGAGAGAGAGAGAAACACTATTTTGCAAAAAGTTTAATTTCACACAACAAGTCACATGATAGAGTTTCAAACAGTTATTTAAAAGTGTCAACAAGTTTCCACGGGGGTTTGGTAACCTAACAGGGGTCCTACAAATTTCTTTTTACGTTTTCCCGCTAGTTACAAAAATGTTCAATTTAGGCTCGGAGGCTAAGAAAGAAACCACTGGGTCAAACGTGTTGTCTTCACATGATGAGAAAAAAAACCATGATTGGTAAATTTAGGCCACGTCAAAATTCCTAGTTGCTATACACCAAGAATGCACAGGAACTGACAAAATTCTAAACTTGCGAACAATTTTCAAACAAAGATGGGTTTTCTGGAGCCATTGATCGTAATTTGTCTAGTTTGACCTAGTCAAACTGTGACCAGAGGCCTGCAAAATACCTTCGCCAAACTATCAAGAAGAGTGTTTTTCCCCAAACAGAAGGTTCTAGGAAATTGTCTAGAAAAAATACTAGAGGTTTGCGAAGGTGTACAAGCACTTACTTGTTCAAGGCCCACATGACGAGCTGATACAAAAACCAACATTTCAATTTTTAACAACTTTCTAAAAGTGCAAGCTAGGTAACAGGGTTACTAAAGGAGTGACGAAGAGACTAAAAATGGTCCATTGGGTTCAATATAAAGATGTAAGTGAATCTCCTCATAACAAGAAGCACATATGACACTTGACACCTCTTCTCCAAGGTTCTGAAGGTAGTTTTATGAGTATCCAAAGATCACGATTTATAGGTTTTAACAAGGGAACAATCAACATATTTATAGGGAACTCAACCTTAACCTGTCAATAAAAGGGTATTGTAGTAATCTAGTTTGGCTAGGAAGTTTTCTAGATCATCTCAAAGTGAGGGTTTAAGTTTGTGGTTGTCTACCAAGGATTATTGAATTCCGTAAGTTGCAATATACTGTTTTATCATTTAAAAGAACAAGTTTATTTAAAACAGTCAAATGTACTATAATCATATGGTTTAAAATTTTATTTCATTGCAAATGAAAAACTAAAGAATAATAATTATGAAAGATAAGGAGAAATGAACAATTCTTGGAGGAAATCTGGTCAAAATTTTGGGACTTAGTTATGCATCTTAATTAGGCATTTCGTCAAATAGTTAACATGCATATAAAATTCCACCATTGCATTTTATTGAAATATTTTAACCCATTACGCCAACATGATTTGAGTATTCAAACCTTCTAATGGAACATAGTTTCCCTAAAGATTCTACCAAAGGAATATCAACTGTGTTGTTGAGGTTGCATACAAGAATCACATCAACTATCATGGGCTCAAACAAGCTTAACCTCCATGGCTCTATCTTCTCGAGAGCAACAGGGCGTTCTCCCATAACTAAATTAAACCATTGGTCCCTGACTTTGATACCTGAAGAAGAAGAATATGAGAAGGAAAATGCCTTAGAATATTCCCCAATAGAACATACAGATGGAATCCCTTACCCCACTATAATGTGCAAGCTCTTAGCAAAAAATCAAATAGGATCTGCTCATTTTTTTCCTGTTCAGCTTGGGAATTTCAAGATAATGCCATGGTCCATTTGGTATCAACCAAAAATTATTCACAATTTCAACTGAGATGAAGCAACTAGCAACCATAGCCTGACAATTAATTTGTATCATGCTACACTTTACAAGACAATAACATACATCAACATTTACCCAAACTCTTCACATGTCTGTTTTAGCCACTCTCTTCACATACCAACTACAATCGGTTCACAGGGAAGTGCATCGGAATCATTTTCCATAGATTATCTATTGAATTTTTCAAGCCACTCTTGCAACGCTTACAGGTGATTAAATGGAATTTGCTACACATAAATTTTCATTAAAATAGACTTATTTAAAAGTATGTCAAGTGCAGAATTTATATTGATGCTCATAAACTATTTGACCAAGAGAAATAATGAGACATATTCTCATGGAATACCATTGTTGTAGCATACAAAAGACATGCGTATCCTTACGAGGAAGACACATTGTTTCACCATATGCAACAAACATGTCTCCAATGTGATCAATTCACCTTTTTGAATACATATCTACCAGCACACCTGCAAGTACAAAATCTGACAAAATTCATTTATCTATTATGCTTTGATGGACATCCATACCCTGCTCTAGATCTCACGTTTGACATAGGCTAGGAGTAAATCACAGGGAAAGGCCGTGGACGATGGATTTACACCTTCCAATAGAATTTTATTGAAATTTTCTAAGCCTTTTCAACAAACCCATTTTGTACATACCCTGTAACCATTGCAGTCCATGAGGCCACATTTCTTTTAGGCATTCGGTTGAACAGTTCACATGCCTAGTGTAAGTTTCCACACTTACATACATATCTTCCGGAGCACTTGCAACTACAAAGTCTAATAAAATTTTCTTTTGATTATTCTTTGGTTAATGTACTTACCCTGTCTCAAAGCTCACATTTTGGCACACCTTGGGAGGATGCAAGAGACAAGGGCACATTAAAAGACTTAATCAATAAAACAAATAAAGCAACAGTTGCAGGTAGTAGTTCGCTTCCCTCTTCAAAACCCAAACAATCACTTCAGACTCATAAAGATCTAGATAAAACAAGTTGTAAACATAAAAATGGGGAGATGTTATGGCTACAGAATCCTCCACGCACAGGTCTAATTTAACCCACAATTGACTAATTTCACTGCGACTATATGTATTACTGCTAAATATTCAATGTTGACTGGGTTTCAACGTATTAATGCCTCTAAATATCAATTAAAATTATTATATTATTACGCAAGGACAAATCCAGGTTGGAAGGGACACTGAAGGAATCCATGCCCTGCCTGAGCTCCTTCCACACGCCTTCACCAAACGCCTGTAATTTCCAACAAACACATTTCCCCTTTTTAATTTGATAGTGGGAACTACATTTTCCTCCCCTTATAAAATAATCATCCTCAATGCGATACAAGGATAATATTAAAAAAGGGTACTCACAAGCAAGGAGGAAATAATCACAACTCATGTCTCAAGAGAATGATACATGTAGCAAAGTGTGACTTCAAAGGAGAAGGGAAGTTTGACAAGTTCTTAATGTTTGGTGAATATTGACAGTTCTTTTTTACTTTATCAATTAGTTAGTCTTTTCCTTTACTTTATTTCTTATTCTAAAGCTCTTAATTTTTCATTGTTTCCAGATTTTAGTTTTTTTTTGTGGGTGCCCAATAGAAAATGAAATAACAATACCATACCCGGTCCAAATAAAAACCAATAGTTCACAAGAAATCGTGATATTTACTTTCACAACTATATCGCATCACAAGATTCAACCGAAACATGGAAAGAACATACATAGCACTAACAACGTAGTACTTGTCACATATATGCTCCTCACATAAATGTACTTGTAACATAAGTAGACTATAACAAATGGAATTCCCAACATTACATATAAAAAGGTTTCACAAAACTCGAAACCATGACAGCAGTAACATAATGTCAAAAACATGATCAAATCATACACTCAATGAGGAGCATCAATCATCAATATCACAAAACATAACTAGAATCACATGAGTACACATAAATCATAACATCAACTCAACACACCTTTACAAACATCACAAAACAAATGCATATACCCCCCAAAGAATCACAGAACAACTCCATATGCCTCCCAAATCATCACAACAAAACTCCATATACCTCCCAAAGCATCACAAAACAACTCCATATACCTCCCAAAGTATCACAAAACATCTCCATATACATCCCAAAGAATCAATAAACATCTCCAATAACCTCCCAAATAATAAAATAAAGATTTATTTTCCTTTTCACTCCCAAAATAGGTTGGTCATCCTATGGCCCTAGGCACATAAGGTTCAAACACCTCTAACCCAAGTGACATAATAACTCATGGTTTAACAACTCGCTAGTTATTTGTAACTCCTTGGGGCGCACCTCCATATAACTAAGAGGGTCCATAGGCTCCACCACTCCCTAGTGCATCCCATGACCTTATTCCACACATTACGACACTAGAAGTAGAATAACAATCCCGTTTAAATGCCAAGTGGAAAATATACCAAGCCTTGAACTAGGCTATAAAACTTTTAACATGAAAAGTAAATTTAAAAATAGTTAAAACAAATGGCCAAATAGCCATAGCTAGTGCAAAAATCTGTAAGTTAGTGCAACAACCAAATAAAATGCCCAAAATATAGGAACACATAAATCAAGAAAACATTTGGTTCTAGTAAGAAAAATAGAATTTTCAATTTACGAATAAAATATGTATAGAGAAATAACACATTACAATAACTATGTGGCCTTATACAGCCAAAAAAGAGTTACTCAGTGAGTTGTTGGCACTTAGACATCGATCCTCAGATCATAAACTAACTTATCAAATAATAAAACTATCATCATCTCTATCTGAATCATCCCTCCACTGCTTCCACCAAGCTCAACATAGTTGTAACTACACTTACGATGAATCCATACGATAACCATATAGGGAGAGAGAAAGGAGTACATGTCTTCATCTACTGAGTCAAAGGTGTCCACAAAACACAATATGAATGACATTATATGATGGAAAAGTAACATGAGAGCATAGGAATATACAAGTACCTCTTCCTCATACCTGACCTCTCGAGGTCGTGTCGAGACAACTGGTGAATGTTGAATGTGGATAGATACAGACAAGCTAATCGGGTAATCTTAAATCCTCAATACGCAATAATGGAATCTGTGAATCTAGGTCGAAGAAGGCCCTCCTAACTTGGATTGGTGTAATGGTTTTTTTGGATATAATGGCTTCTCGGAGGCTCCAATCGATATCGAGCTCTACCGAGATCATGTTTCTTGATTGTTGGATACATGGGAAGTGACCTGTGGGAGCTTCGTATATAT
This sequence comes from Taxus chinensis, assembly GCA_019776745.2. NCBI lineage: Eukaryota > Viridiplantae > Streptophyta > Pinopsida > Cupressales > Taxaceae > Taxus > Taxus chinensis. Next base: position 140,431,566 of record CM034153.1, read on the forward strand.
CTCAAGACAAGGTCATAAAATGGTGATAGAATGTTTAGTGGATTTGTAGTGAACTATGGGTGGTTTTCTGGTCTACCCCAGAAAATATTAGATTGATTAGCTTCTATATTTAACACCGAGAATTGTACTATAATATCTGGAGGGAGTGGTGAGGATCTAAATACCAACGTTCGTAAGCCAGTGTCAATACTTTACTGGTTTGTTGGCTTGTTGGGTTGTGGGACTTGAGGATCACAACGGATAGTTCATGGTTATTGTGGACCTATTATGGTCATGTGAAGAATCAATCCCTTCTCCCAACTATCCAGTAATCGTATGCCTTTTCGTCCTCTACATTTAGAACTAGAAGTTGTATGATTTTCTTGGATTACCTAACAAGTGTTCTGGCAACTTGAATACGTAAGCTAGTGTTTACATCAATGAGGAGGTCTCCCGCATTAGGCTATGGAACCAAAGGATTGCAACCAAATATTTTCTCTCATTTGAATCCTTACACAATCATCTAGGTGTTTTATCAAGGCAATCTATAGTTTGGATGGTTTGACTAGAATGTGTAAGCTTTGTCGTCTTCGATATTTAATCCTCTTAGTTGCTCACTAATTTCTTTTAAGTTTTTTGTTGCTTGAAAAACCTATATCCTAAGGTCCTGATCTATATCAACTAAGGTCGTGGGTAGATTTGGTTGAGGCACTATGGGTTCAAATATATATTCTCTAGGCTCTCTAGGTCCTATGATTGTCATACAAAATGGTTCAACTTTTAACTAACATTTAATAAACTGATTACAAAAGAGGTATTTACACTATGTAAGCATCCTTTTATTTTTGTATTTTTCAATGACGTATTTCAATGTATTTTGAAGAAAAACTACTCTATTATATTTATTAAATGGATAACTAATCTAGAAATAGAATAAAACAAGCAACGTAGCCTGGTATGGCTATTCGCTTGTGCAGTTGTGATTTTATCCTAAATATCTAAACAACTATATATATTTGAATTGAAAAGACTCTCGATCCTACCTCAGAAGTGAGGAATGAATCACTGTTTCTAATAAACTATCAATCCCCACAGCTTCCCCGGTGATATCGAGAGAAATTTTTGACTGAAACAAAATGATTCACTACTCTACTTGATATGTTGTAACTAGAACTTTGATAGCTCAAACCTGGCATTTATAGAATAGTGGTAAATCTAGTTATGTGTGATTTCATCCCCTCAATGTGATATCCTCATTCCTTCGTGTCCTCGTTAATCCAGAAAGTGTGTATATGATAATATCAATAGAAGATAGCAATCGAACAATGGCAGCTTTGGATATAGACAAAATACAATTCAAGTAGGAGAGGGATAGTGCAAGTGAACAGAGCTTGACTACGCAATTCCTAGCAACATTTATTGCAGGAATACAACACAAGTGTACCAAGAGTTTTAGAAACTATCCTTGTGACAAAACAAAACTTGTAACTTTAATGGATTCTAGTCTAGAAACGAATCTATTCTATGCTAAATTGATTGTATGAAGTCGCAATGGAACAAGACTGAAACAAGAAAAGATTATACAACCTATAAAATACAAACAATGGAAGCAAAACATGAAACTAACAAAATTCTAAGCAAGAAATTGAAATACTTAATAAAATAATTGAGAAGATGAGGGGCCATTTGCTTGAAAACAAGCTGGCTATTTATAACCAATGCATTTACCAAAGGGTAAACTCCCATTTGATCTCTTTTACTATAAACAAAGGAAAAACACTATTCCCAAGGAGCAGAAAACATTAATGCAAGCCAAAGTTGTTGAAGAAAGTGTGTAAATTTGAAGATTTACATTTGATGCCATCGTCAGAGGAATCTGGAAAATGTGAACAAAACCACCGCCCTATGTAGTGTGGTAGTTATGGGACCGCCGCCTTGTCATGGGTGGCAGTCACGGGACTACCACCTAGGCAGGGTGGTGGCTCCATCACTGAAGACAAAAATGTAAGAAGAAGGTGGGAAAAGGGGAAAACAAGGCATGTGGAGGTTGAGCGGGGCATGTGGGATACAAGCGTATACTTGGAAAACCTTTCTGGGTTCCGAACACCTTGTAAGGAGATATGTATCATCATTGAAGCACGTGTAACATCATTTCGGCGGTGCAGTACCCTATAATTTCAGGTATGTACATATTTCCCCCTCGGAGAAGCATATAAACCATGAAGAGGTGTAAAACAGTGGGTCCATGTATGGCAATCCTGAAATGGGGAGTTAGGAGTTATACCTGACATGCCCGTGTGCTGGAAAGTCGCCATCCAAGATCCTGCTACTTGTAAAATGAAAAAGGGGACTCAAGTGCAGATAGATAAAACAAATTGAGAAATAAGGCTAAATTGATATGAAAAAGAGGACTTACCATCTACGCGAGGTTTAGAACTTACCTCCATCGGCGATCCGACCCTGCAAAGGACATTCAAAATCAAATTAAGAGGGCTATTTATATAAAACGAAGTTATTTTAGTATTCATTTACGTGGATTGATTTGATATATTTTGAACTCTAGGACCCATGATGACGGTTTTCGACGAGAGTGTAGTCAAAACATTCGTGGTGAGATTGTGATCATGCCTCCAAGAGCGGAACATTGACCCATGAAGTCTCAGGTTAGTTCTTCTTGATTTATTGCTTTTAAACCTAAAATGTGGAAATGATGAAATCTTTCCCTTGGGGGGATCATTTTTGTAAATGTTAGTTTTAAATTTGTCTTTAGGGGGGTGTGCCCATAGGGTAGGTTTCTTTTTTTGTTAAAAGGGTGTTTTTGCTTGTTTTTAAGCATTTTTTAGGGCTTACAACCCACTTGGGTTTGCGGGACAGGACCACAGCCCTATGTAGAGCAGCGGTTATGAGATTGCCACCTTATAAGGTGGCGGTTACAGAACCACCACTCTACACAGGGTGGCGGTCCACAATAGAGGACAAAAGAATACAAAATTTTTAACTTGTTTTTTGCATGTATAGAATTTTTACGTGTTTTTACTTAATTTTTTCAAGTGGACTTCAGTACTAACTTACTCTTTTTTTTTGTTTTTGGGTGTATGTAGAAGGAGGAGTACATTAGATGGAGCCAGGAGAGGGAGTGTGATTGGCTCTCGGTAGTGTTAGAGGCACTCTCCCAGGTAGAGCAGGGTACTCTCTAGAGGGCTGGTATATGGAGGATTGCAAAGGTTCCTCATGTTACACCTACCAGTCACATACTGTGTGACTTGTTTTCATATTGGGATGCGGATCGAAACACCTTTTGATTGCCAGGAGTTAGGGGTGAGTGGTCCATCACCCTGGAGGATGTTTACCGTATACTGGGGGTTCCGATTCTTGGGCGGTGGTTGTATCTTAAGATAGTAGTATCTATATCACAGGTGGTTCAGTGGGCCACCTATATGAGAGATACGGTTGTATCGATGGGATTAAAGAAGGGCGTGAGGATCCGCTCTATTATTGAGTCAGACATTCCCTTGCTCTGCAAGGCCATCATGGGCATCCTTGCATCTAAACTGATTGGGGATAAGGGAGGGGACACCCTCTTATATTGTTGGGACCCTATTATTACACAGATTGAGGGCCATGGACGTGTCTATGCTTGGGGAGCAGATATCCTCGGGACCACCTACCATGACTTATACAGGGTAGTCCATTTATAGGGGCAGTCACTGAGCCACCCGAATCTTGTCATGAGTTGGGTGTGTGAGCATATCACCCCATATGGGAGAGGTGTAGAGGTGGAGGATCTTGGGGCTGTCAGAGCAGTGAGGTGAGCGGGGATGACCATTCTTAGAGCACCCCACCAACCAGTGGCTTCCTTGACCACTGCATACATGGAGGCCATTTCTTATCAGGCAATGATAGGAGTATGGGGAGAGGATACTGTTACACTGATTACCTTCCAGACCACCATCCAATTGATAGACATGGTGGGGAAGTTGGAGATAAACCCCTTTGATAGAGTTCCACAGTAGTTTGGCCTCCCCTATGGTGACATGCTTCGTCCGGTGGTGCCAGTGTATAGATCTATCTACGAGGCTCGAGGAGGTCCTAAAGTTTGAGGTTGGACTATTGTTACTCCTAGTAATCCTATTGCGGCTAGAAGGGTGGTATGTGCATGAGGGAGAGCCGGTGCCCCTCAGGAACCCTTACTTTGGATTGCCACCGGTCCTGCTCATAGTAGCAATAAGCCGATTGATTTGGACTCCGAGTTTGAGGAGGAGACAGAGGACATGGAGATCAGTGAGACTGGTGGTGGGGGGATGATAGTGATCCTGACTAGCATGACACCCAAGAGATCCTGCAAGCCAATAGGGCGGAGCGGAGCATAGAGAGGGTGACTCTGGTTTCAGAGGAGTTACTCTCTCAAGACCCAGGTGCAGATGGCGAGTCTATTGTAGGCCGTCACAATGCCCCAGACATGGGTGAGGGGCACTAGTTAGTGGCAGGCGCAGATCCTAGAGATCCTTCTTGGAGGCTTAGAGATCCAGGTGAAATGTCACTCTTCTCTTTGACATTTTTCTTAGTTAGAGTTGTTCTAGTTTGTTGTTTCTTTTTGTTTTGCTTACTCTTGGTTTTATCGTTAATCATTTTCTAACTTGTTGTTTTTCCTTTGTTTGTAGCGACTACTGATGAGTGACGAGACTTGATTCACTGAGTGTGTACTGATACCCTACTTCTCCCCTCGGAGATGACTCACACTAAGCTTTCCCTAGACGTGGGGGAGACCTCAGCAGCCAGTAGGCACACTGATGTTTTTTCCTCTATCTAGAATCTGGTGATGATCATGAATTCTCTCTACACAAAGGTAGCTAGATATAGCAAAGTCGAGTTCCTGATGAGGAGGAGCCATTCTCGTAGTGAGATGATAGCTACTTGTCATGACCATGAGCCCTTAGTGCAATTGGAGTGCTGGCGTAGCCAGAGTCCTAGGCGTGGTCGCACACCCTCTAAGGGATCCCATAGGGATTGAGAGACTGTCACTGTAGCATTTTTCTAGATGTCTATACAAGTGTTTTTGTACTTTTCAGGCTCACTGAGCATTCTGACCATGCCTAGTGCATGATGGCATTGTATATGAAACCTGATTTATATATATATATATATATATATATATATATATATATATATATATATCTTTTTGGATCTAGAATCTTGGCATCTAGAATTTCGTGACTTGTTTCCACATGTGTTCTTAGATGTTTTTATAATATTTTCTTTTCATGTTTTCAGAATGTATGCAATGGACAAAAAATGATAGTAAATAGAATGCTTTACTCTGTATGTTTTTGTAATGCTGATATGAGATGATACTAACATATGGTAGTGCTGAACTTTTGAACTCTCTGGGAAACATTTGTAATTTCTTCTTATATTGGAAAAATGTGATGAATGCATAGTAATAAAGAGATGAACTTGCCCCAATCCCAAATCCACGCAACTAGTAAGATGTGAGGGCTCAACACCAAGAATTAGGAAGAGCACAAGTTGTATGAGATTGATTGAACGAAATGATGAGAGACAGAAAAACTAGTAACAAGAACCAAATTTGGACCTACACACCCACCCTACTCAGAAATACTATCACATTTAGAAAGCCACTTACTTTCTAGTTTATCTAGACTTAGATTCATGAATGACAACCTGGTTGACAAAATATGGTTTTGAGGATTTGATCTCTTTGGAATTTGAATATTTAGATATTTTCTTTCTCTTAATAGAGGTGAATTTGTGTTTTTAGCATACCAAGATTTGTTAATGTGTGTGACTAGACCCCCTACACCCTACCTCATGCCACTAGTAAGAAGCATAGGTTTGTCACCAAAGGTAGGATTTAGGCGAGTAAGGGAACTTCTTTCCTTTCCCAACCTCACATCACCGATAAGAGATGTGGGCTTATCACCGAAGGTCTATGGGGCAAAGAAGTGTGTAAAATAAAATATTTTGTTTGCTTGGTGCTTTTGATTTCATTTGATTTTGACATTTCTGATTTATGAATTTGTTATATCCTTTTGTTCCAAGAGATTTAAGAGGGATAGATGTGACACCAAGAAGCTTTCAGAATAGACTGTGGGAAAGGACAACTTCACCTAATAGAAAGAAAGAGAAAATCCAATTATGCAAGCCTTGGTATGGTTTCCGTCAATTTTTGTCTGTCGAATTTGATGAAAAGATTTGAAAATAATTGATGATGCTTGGAGAGATGTGATATGAATGCTTTTGATAAATATTTCATAAATTTGTAACAAATTGTTTACGACTATACTCCTAGACTACCATTTTTATGAAATGGATAGAATGCAACAACTGAATGAATAATGTAATGTAAGTAGCTATAATGTACTAGTAATGAATTTGGTGTTTTATACGTAAAACCGCTTAAGATGCAAGGAATTGATAGTTTCACCAAATTCCTCACCTTCTAGTGTGCACAAGAGATACGCACCATTTTTGTAGTCCTTCATGACTCAGTATAGGCCCAACCATTTGGGCCGGAACTTCCTTCACCAGTTTTCTTATCAATCCAGTTTTCTAGTCTTAGAACTAGATCTCCTTCATATATTTATCACTCATAGAATTTTTTTTTATACTACCGGCACATCCGGTCAGCATAGGCTCTGTGCCACTGTTTGGCATTTAACCTAGCCTTGTCAAGTATTTCTAGTTGAGAGAGGTGTGCCTCCTTGTAAGCTTCTTCGTCCAACATCCCTTGTAATGAGATACAGAGACTAGGTATTTCAACCTCAAGTGGGAGAACTGCTTCTACTTCGAATACCAGTGAGAAAGGAGTTTCTCCTGTTGGTGTTCTTATTGAGGTTCGATGGGCCCACAAGGCCAGATATAGTTTTAAATTCCAATCTCACTTGTTTTCCTTGACTTTTTTGAGGAGAATAGCTTTCAATGTTTTGTTTCTTACTTCGGCCTGTCCGTTGGCTTGAGGGCAGTAAAGAGAGCCCGTGTGATGGTTTATCTTGAACTTGCTACATAACTCATGGACTTCATCATTTTTAAAGTACATTCCATTATCTGAGATAATGACTTGTGCGACACCATACCTACAGATAATTTGGTTCAGAATGAATTTGGTAATTATTGAACCTGGTACGGTGGTGAGAGGCATGGCCTCCACCCATTTGGTAAAATATTTTGTGGCTATGATTATAAATTTATGGACATTGGTTGATGAGGGAGAGAACTTCCCTATCAAGTCTAGACCCCACATGGAGAACTGCCACGAAGTCACTATTGGTTGCAAGGATTTCGCTGGCATGTGAATCTCGTGAGAGAATTCTTGGCATTTTTGGCACTTACGTACAAATTCCACTACGTCATGCTCGAGAGTGGGCCAAAAATATCCCATTCGATGTATTTTGTGAGCGGTGGCATGACCACCGAAGTGGCCTCCACATATCCCACTGTGGGATTCATGAAGAATCTTCTTGGATTCTTCTATGTCGTCGCATCTTAGAAGCATGCCATTGAAGGCTCTACGATAGAGTACTTGGTCTAAAACAACATATTTAGCGGTAATAATGTGTAACCACCTTCTTTGTTGTGACGTGGCACCTTCCAGGTATGTATGGTCCATGATAAAATTGATGATGTCAGTATACCAGGGACATGTAGAAATGGGGGCCTGGTTTCGACGAAGTATACACACTCATTGGGAAAGTCTAGATCTACCAGCTCGCCTCCATCTAGTGGATTGTCAGCTAACCAGTCTGCAATGATTTGTCCCTTAACATATTTCTGGTTCATGAATGTTAACTCAAACTCTCCCATTAAGCTTATGAAGCACCCAGCCTTTTTAGATAAAGAACCTTGTGTGAGAAATGTTCATAAATGGTCTATCTTTACAATGACCCTTGTTTCTTGGTTTAACATGTAATGTCTCAAACTTTTTGTTGCAAAAATTATGGCAAGGCATTCTCTCTCTACCTGTGTGTAGCGTGTCTCATAATCGAGAAACGTTCAGCTGATGAAATAGACTGCACGTTCCCGTTTATCATCATCTTCTTGAGCCAGCATGCAGGTGAGCGAAACATGAGTGGCTCGTGAGTATAAGATCAAATGGCCGTCTGGTTTGGGAGGAATTAGCATGGGTGGAGACAACAAGAAGCGTGTAACTGCTTTAAATGCCTCATTGCATTCTTTAGTCCAATCAACACTATAATCTTTCTTCAATAGATTGTTGATTGGATGAATGGAAAAACTTAGATCTGGGATGAACCTACAGATTACATAGAGTTTCCCAAGAAATGAGCTGATTCGAGACTCATCTGAGGGTGGGACCATTTTGAGAACAACCCGTATTTTGGCTAGATCAACATCAATCCCTTGTGAAGATATAATGTAGCCCAGAAGTTTGCCTCCTATCACACCAAACACACACTTCTCTGGATTTAATGTGATGCCATATTCAATTAATTGTGAGAGGATGATACAGAGCACTTATGAATGATCACAACGTTTCTTGGCTTTAGCCAACAAGTCATCCACATAAGAATCCACAATTTTATGGATAAGATCATGGAATATATAATTCATTGCCCACTGATATGTAGCGTTGGTGTTCTTAAGACCAAATGGTATGACAACGTAACAATATGTTCCCCAGGGAGTTATGAATGTAGTTTTGGCTTGATCTTGTTCAGATATTTTAATCTAATTATACCCTGAGAACCCATCCATGAGAGACAGTAGTTCAAATCTAGTTATTGCGTCAATGATGACGTCAATGGACAGTAATGGGAAGTCATCCTTGGGACAAGCCTCATTAATATCCCGAAAATCTATGCAAATGCATATCTTCCCATTTTTTTGAGAATGGGAACGATATTAGATACCCATTGTCAATAGTCAATGCGCTTGATGAATCCCACTTGGAGAAGTTTTATTACTTCCTCTTTTACCATGAGAGCCACTTTTGGCTTCATTGATCTTGAATTCTGTTTAATTGGCTTCGCATCTAGTTTAGTGACAAGATTATGTACCACGACTTGTGGTGCAATACCTGTCATTTCTTTATAATTAAATGCAAAAGCCTTTTGATGTTCTTTTAGGACTTGGGTGTGTATTTCTATCTCCTCTGGAGTTAACGAGGATCCTAACTTCAAAAATTTTGGTGCTTCCTCCATTCCAATGTTTATGTCAATGGTTTCTTCTATCAAAGAAGCCTTACCTTCTTCAAATTTAGGTGGGGCTAGAGGTAGCTCCAAAATTTCTCTGTTTTCTATCTCATAGATATTGATATCCTTTTGTGGAGGAGACTCTACCATGGGATTTCTAAAGTAGGAAGAATAATGTGGTGTTAGGGAAAGATCAACTATATGATGAGCATGGTGTAGCTCCGCATAGGCATTTAGATATTCGAGAGTGACTCTATCATCATCAAAGTGACCCATGATAGAAAAATCATTCTTAGCTTCTCCATGAGCCAGGATTGAGTTTGTTGGTATTTTACGCATTACTGGTTCGATACGAAGTGATACTGTGAAATTTTTATCCTCTAACTCGTTGCTTGGGGGTGAAATGGGGAGCTGAGGTTACTATTGAGTCTGCGAGAAGGTTCTGCTCTCGTGGGATTGCTTTAATTGATATGAAACTGAATCCCTTGCTTAGATCTAACACCGTTGTTTTATAGAGCTGTAAGTTCATAGCTCTAGTTTCATATACCTTAGAGACTTGGTTTGCAACCAATTGCGAGTCTCCTAGTACTCTAATGTTGCCAACACCCATTATTTTAGCTAGGATGAGACCAAGGAGGAGAGCTTCATATTCAACCCTGTTGTTTGTACATTCGAAGTTTAATTTAAAGGTGAAAGGTAGTATATTTCCCTTAGGTGAAGTAAAGATCACTCCTGCCCCAGCTCTAAAGCAACATCTGGCTCCATCGAAGTGGAGATTCCAATACTCACTTGGAAAAATGGATTTTGGGATATCTATAGTATCTATTTCTTTTACTTCGGTTACTTCTACCATAAAAACTTCGTCTGATGGAAGAGAAGAAATTCCCAGGATGTGTCCCATACCCATGGAATCAAATGGTAGGAGAATAGGTAAGTCTTTCTCCAGTAACTCGAAATTTTTTGTGGTAGTCCCTAGTGATACCATTTTTATAGCATTGGTCTCACTTTTGAGTACTAGAACGTTCTCAGCTGGATTTGAAATTTCTAACTCAGTGGTGGGTATCAACTTTTCTTTTGGTTGTGAATTAGTTGGTTTAACAAGCTTGTTTGCTGGAAGTTTGAACTTGGAGTGGATACCCTATCTTTTCTTCAAATTAGCTATGTGTATATCGAAGGATTTTGGTTCACCTTATGCCACAAATATTTTTCCTAAGTGTAGAAATCTTATTTCTTGGAATAGCGTAGAAGGGATTGCCTTCATGCGGTGTATCCATGGCCGACCAAGGAACATATTATAATTGGTTTCCCAATGTATAATATAAAACTCGGTGAGGACCATTTTGGGTCCTAAAGTGATTGGTAAAACTATGGTCCCAATCAAAGTGGCTTTGTGGCTGTCATAACCTCTTGGCGTATTTCGCGTTGTGGAACAGTTTGTCTCTCCATATCCTAAATTTTGAAGGAAAGTGAAAGGGACTATGTTAAATGCTGCCCCATTGTCAACCATTACACGTTTAACATAATTATTGTAGACCCAAACTTGTAAATGTAAATCTGGGTTGCCTCTTCGTGTAATTTTAGCGTCTATTGGCATTTTGCTTATATCGAATATAAATTTTGTATCTATATCTGGCTGCCCCAGAGGATAAACGTCAAAGTCCACATGGTTTACTTGTGTTTCTAGGGGAGGAGTGATTTTTATTAAATGACCAAGGCCTAATGCTTCTAAGAGAGAAGCCCTATGAGCAGGATAGTTCTGAAATAAATCTAAGAAGGAGATATGCGAGAAGGTTTTAGTTAAATCGTTAATTAAGTCATAGACGCCTATGGGTTTTACCAGTGTTTGTTGACTGTTTTCTGGCTCTAATGAATAACTTGGAGTTGGTAGAGAAGAATAATCTCATGTTGTTATGGTTTCTATGGGTAGCTCGGCATCTAACTACACTAAACCAACTATCTTAGTTTGAGGTCAAGTTCATAATTGGGGTGCGACTAGTGGATTTAATGAAGTTGAAGCTTCATGATCATTGTTTCCTATCATAACACCCTTATTTTTTCTGTTAGGATCAAACTTGTAATTGTTAGAATGGTTTGGGAGTGGGTCATTAAAGATCTTAAGGTATGCATTTTGAGGGGAAACTACCCCTACATAAGCGTTTGGCGTGGGCACTACAGAATTTGTTAAAAACATATCTATAAAGAGTTGTTTTTGATCTTTTGGAAAATGCTACATGAATTTATTGTATTCACAACAAGTCCTAGTATCGTGGCCTTGATTCTTGTGGAAGCCACAGTATAGATTAGGATTATAGTTTTGACGTTGTTTATTTAAAATCTGTTGTGACCTGAAATTCTGATAAGGTTGTTGGTTGTTAGAGTTAAAATTTTGACTCTGTTGCCTTTGGTTTTGACTCTGATATCCAGTTGGGTTTTGATTTGGATTTTGTGTTTGGACTTTTCGTTGTTGTTGTTGTTTCCATGGTGGACGATTAAAATCCACCACGTTGATTGTTGGAGTAAAATTGTTATTTCACTGATTATTAACAAGTGGTGAAATGTTTACAACGTTTTCCCTTTTAACTTGATCATTTACTCCATCTGTTGTAACTTTAAGGTTCTTGTTAAGGATATTAGGTCCTTGATTAAAACATTCCTGGTATTAAAATAGGCCTCAGTGTTTTGATTGGGAGTGGTTAATTTCATGTTTGTCCCATATGTCTTACGACCACTATCTATCACTGCTTGGTCGATTCGGAGAGCACTCTCGAGTACTTCATCGTAAGTTCTTAGTTGGAACTTCTGGACTTCTTCCTTTATCTCTCTATTGAGAGAATTAAGGAATAAATCACATAGTTCCATTTGATCCATGTTTTGAGCACTTGCTGATGAGTAGAGAACCGTACACCATCTTTGAATAAAATGAGCAGTGGATTCATTATGTTCTTGTTTGATATGCAAGAACTCCCTGATTCCCATTCTTAACAATTTCTTCATGTCGAAAGCTTTGATGAACTCTGATATGAGTTGTTTAAAAATGAGTGTATCAAGGCTTCAGGTATTCTGTAATACCAATCAAGGGAAATACCTTCTAAGGTCTTAGGGAATATTTTAGCGACAACCCTGTCCCAAGGGAGTAACTGCCATATGGTTGTGGCATAGGCCTTAATGTGTGTGTTTGGGTCCCCTTCCCCTTTGTATTTGGGTAAATTAGGAAGAGGTCTTGGAAGCATAATGCTTCATATGGTGAAGTCTAGGGGCTCTTTTAAATATTCTTAATAAGTCCCTATTGCGTAGGCCTCAACCATCGATGGGGCTTGCTGAGGGGGTTGAGGGGGAATGGGTTGTTTATATGGTATAGCATATGTGTTTGTAGGAACATAAGGGAATCCCTGTGGTTGAATGAACATCCCAGGAGAGGATAACATGTCTCCTTGTGGTGATTTTGAATAAATGTTTAAGTAAGCAGGAGCATTGTTTTGGTACGGGTTGTTTGGTTCCAAACCGAGAGGTTTCATGCTTGCAACTGGGGTGGCATTTGAAAATGCAGTCCTAGTTGGTGTTTGTTGTGGGTAACTATAAGGATTTTGAGGAGGCATGCCTAACGTGCCTATTCTTGTAAGGAGGTTGACCTGACTGGGGTGATGCAAAGGGTTGGGGATTCCTGCTTGCCCAAAATATGAATTTTGGTTTGCTTGAGCAAGTTCTAGCCCTCTAACCTTCTTGGCTAAGGCTGAAATGACTTCCATCGATGAAGACATGGTGCCTTTCCTTAAACTTGTTTGTATAGCTTGAGGTTGTAAAGGGGTGTGATACCCTACTATGAATTGATTGTTACCTTGCCAAGATTCATTGAGGGTATTTCCCATAGCTGGAGGAATGGGGGTGTTCTCCTAGAATAAGGTATCGAGCAGTATTTACAAACTTCATATAGGTGGATACATATTTTGGAAGCATTGTTTGCTTTTAGTGAAGTGTGATACGTACTCCTCATCCAAAAATGGGAGTGGGTTTGACTGCCTAATGATCTGTGGTTTGAACAAGACCTGAGGATATGAAGTAGAGTCCCCAGTAAATGTCATGTTATTAGAGTCTGATGGCTCTGGCTGTTGTGTTTGTGTAAATTGATCGAATTCCTCGATTCAGAATGAAAAACTAGAGCTAGTCCTATGAGGGGGAGTTTGAGATGACAAGTAATTACTTGAATAATTATCAACCCATGTATAAAGTGAGGGTGATGGTTGTCTATTTGTTTGACTATAACTTACTTTAAGACCTGAGAGAGGTCTACCATATGCATCATCTCCTAACATATTCGTGGGGTATATGAATACCCGCAGAATAATGGGAAAGAGCGAAGGTGGATGGAAGAAATGAAAACTAACAAAAGGAAGAACTATTTTTTCACGTCGGGTTCACCAATTTTGGATGATGGAAAAGTAACATGCAAGCATGGGAATCTATAAGTACCTCTTCCTTGTACCTGACATCTTGAGGTCGTGTCGAGACAGCCGGTGAATGTTGAATGCGGATAGATACAGACAAGCTAATCAGGTAATCTTAAATCCTCAATATGTAGTAATAGAATCTACGAATCTAAGGTGAAGAAGGCCATCCTAAACTGAAATGGTGTAATGGTTCACTCGAATATAATGGCTTCTCGGAGGCTCCAATCGATGTCGAGCTCTACCAAGATCATGTTTCTTAGTTTTTGGATACGTGGGAGCTTCGTATATATCTCAAGACAAGGTAATAAAATGGTGATAGGACATTTAGTGGATTTGTAGTGAACTATGGGTGGTTTCTTGGTCTAGCCCAGAAAATATTAGATTGATTAGCTTCTATATTTAATACCGAGAACTGTACTATAATATCTGGTGGGAGTGATGAGGATCTAAATACCAGCGTTCGTAAGCTGGTGTCAATACTTGACTGGTTTGTTGGCCCGTTAGGTTATGGGACTTGTGGATAAAAATTGTGTGTTCGTGGTTTTTGTGGACCTGTTATGGTCATGTGAAGAATCAATACCTTAACCCAACTATCCAGTAATCATATGCCTTTTCGGCCTTTACGTTTAGAACTAGAAGTTGTATGATTTTCTCGAAGTACCTAATAGGTTTTCTGGTAACTTGAATATGTAAGCTAGTGTCTATGTCAACGAGGAGGTCTCCCATGTTAGGCTATGGAACCAAAGGATTGCAACCAAATGTTTTATCTCATTTGAATCCTTGCACAGTCATCCAGGTGTTTTATCAAGGCAATCTATAGTTTAGATGGTTTGACTAGAATGTGTAAGCTTTGTCGTCTTTGATATTTAATCCTTTTAGTTACTCACTAATTGCTTGTAAGTTTGTTGTTGCTCGAAATACCTGTATCCTAAGGTCCTGATCTATATCATCTATGGTTGTGGGTAGATTTGGTTGAGGCACTATGGGTTCAAATATATATTCTCTAGGCTCTCTAGGTCCTGTGATTGTCATAAAAAATGGTTCAGTTTTTAACTAACATTTAATAAACTTATTACAAAAGAGGTATTTAAACTATGTAAACATCCTTCTATTTTTGTATTTTTCAATGACGTGTTTCAATGAAATTTGAAGACCAGCTACTCTAGTATATTTATTAAATGGACAACTAATCTAGAAATAGAATAAAAAAAGCAACATAGCCTAGTATGGCTATTCACCTGTGCAGTTGTGATTTTATCCTAAATATCTAAACAACTATATATATTTGAATTGAAAAGACTCTCGATCCTACCTCAGAAGTGAGGAATGAATCACAGCTTCCCCATTGATATCGAGAGTAACTTTTGACTGAAATGAAATGATTTACTACTCTACTTGATATGTTGTAGCTAGAACTTTGATAGCTCAAACCTGGCATTTATAGAATAGTGGTAAATCCAGTCGTGTTTGATTTCATCCCCTGAGTGAGATCTCCTCATTCCTTCATGTCCTCGTGAATCCAGAAAGTGTGTATATGATAGTATCAATAGAAGATAGCAATCAAATAATGGCAACTTTGGATATAGACCAAATAAAATGCGAGTAGGAGAGGGATAGCGCAAGTGAACAGAGCTTGACTATGTAATTCCTAGCAGGATTTATTGCGGGAGTACAACACAAGTGTACCGAGAGTTTCAGAAACTATCCTTGTGATAAAACAAAACTTGTAACTTTAATGGATTCTAGTCTAGAAACGAAGCTATTCTATGCTAAACTGATTGTATGAAGTAGCAATGGAACAAGACTGAAACAAGAAGATTATATGACCTCTAAAATACCAACAATGGAAGCAAAACATGAAACTAACAAAATTCTAAGAAAGAAATTGAAATACTGAATAAGAGAATTGAGAAGATGAGGGGCCATTTTCTTGAAAACAAGCTGGCTATTTATAACCAATGCATTTACCAGAGGGTAACTCCCATTTGATCTCTTTTACTATAAACAAAGGAAAAACACTATTCCTAGGGAGCAGAAAACATTAATGCAAGCCAAAGTTGTTGAAGAAAGCGTGTAAATTTGAAGATTTACGTTTGACGCAATCGTCAGAGGAATCCAGAAAATGTGAAAAAACCACCGCCATGTCTAGGGCAGGGGTTATGGGACCACCACCTTGTCCTGTGTTTCGGTCACGAGACCACCGCCTAGGCAGGGTGGCAGTTCCATCACTGAAGACAAAAATGTAAGAAGAGGGGGGGAAAGGGGGAAGAAAAGGCATGCGGAGGCTGAGCGAGGCATGCGGGATACAATCATATACTTGGTGAGCCTTTCTAGGTTCTGAACATCTTGTAAGGAGATCTGTATCATCATTGGGGCATGTGTAACATCGTTCCGGTGATGCAGTACCCTACAATTTCAGGTACGTACAGACACCCATTGTGTAAGTACCATACACATTAAATGAACAAAAGTTGTTTTTCTTCCTATGTAAGAATTCACTTCCTATCTCGTGCTTGGCTCAAGTGACTTTTCAATGGTATATATTTCCTCACTTTGAACATACACTTTTTTTTATTTCCCTTACTGTTGGTTAGTGTAAGATTCAGAACATAACACATAACTACATCTCTAACACAATGGTGATTCATACACATTAACCATAGCATTCTATGCATGGTATATATACAAGTTATAACACAATCATTACTTTCACATGTTATAATACATCATGCTTCCAAATAATGCACCTAAAGTGCCGGTACTGTATAATAGGTGTCATACGTTCACCATATGCCCTTAATGCACAACATGAATATCACATATTACTCAAATTAAACATAAGATGAACACAATGACTAACATTACAACATATATTCAATCATAATACAACATGGTGACATATGATTCATCACATCACGGTGGCAACATCATGATACCATCCAAATTCACTATACACCAATCCTTGTCATATAACACATAAGCACACCTACATATAACAGAATAACCAGACACTCCAACACTCTGTAATAAAAAATATCATTCTTTTCACTCACAAAAATGTGGCACATAACACTTGAAATCCTCATATAATTCCACGAAAAGGAGAGTGAATACTCTCATCACAAGCACATCAACATGATAAAAAATATGCACTAAGTGACATGCATAATATGTGCATTCATAATATCACAATTACAATTGTTTTCACATTACAACATATATCGAATTACTCTTCCAATATCCACCACCACCATGTGGAATTATCACAAGTCCAATCAATCCATCCCAAAGGTTCGAGAGCATGAACCTCTCTCTAATACCAAATGTAACGCCCACATTTTACACACATAATTACAACACTAAAAATACCAGAATAATTTTGTTTTTGGCTTACATTATAGTACACAAGACACTACAAGTGATCACTTAGGAGAACACACACCACATGATATGTTTGCACAAGAATTAACCCACATAGACAACATGAATACACATGATGCACATAAAGGCGACTTCCTTTTATTTTTTAACTGACAAGGCACAACATAATGATTCACAACATAATGATTCAACTACAAAATGAACTTATAGATATGGTCCTTCCCACATTTATGACATAAATATTTCAATATTAATTTAAGTTCTATAAAGGCTCATCACATGTGAATCAGACATTCCTTTTTCCTTTTTCTATATTTGGACTCTATACTATTTAACATTTAACTTACGATGTATCTCATTTAATAAGAATCATTGAAATTATTTTATGTACTTTTTTAACTCTTTCATTTGTTAATAGGGCATTTATTTTTACATAAGAATACATACCTAAAAGTAATGCTACTAGGTGACATTCCTAGGATTCACTCCTAAGGGCATGCATCATGATATTATATCATACCTTTGTTACACAATAGAACAAGTGTGAGTCCAGAGGATGGAAGCTTCACATCCTTTCTCAAGGATTTAGGGTCAATTTTCTTTCATTCATTTACAAATTGGTAATTGATTTAGTACACAATAAATATTATATACAAAGTAGGTTCTTTATTCAAAGAAAGAGAAAATAATCACACTACAAGGAAAATCTTGTTTTACTTTACCTGTGAGATGACATCGCATGATTACCTGTCTAAAGGCCAAGTGTTAATTATAAAATTTTTACTATAGTTATGCTACAAAAATTATTTAAGGATTCGATGACTCCTAACATGGAAACATACTTCATTATTTTTTGTTTTCTAGATTAGGCTGCCTGAGTATCATTTTATGGGCAACCTATGAGGTTTTTCCCTAATTAGGTTCATCTGATTTTTGTAATGAATTGTGTAGCCTATTTGTTGATAGGGGCCTTTGTATCCACATGAGAATTCAAGTCACTGTCTTAGGGGATTCATCTCTAAAAACATGATCACATAATTTTACATCAAACATCCATTATATAACAAGAAAAATAGGAGAGAAAGGTGGGTTACTCCATTATAAGAAGGGTTAAGGCCCACATTATAGTTTACATAACATGGGTATCATTTCTCACCACAAGATGATTTAAATACAATAATAGGATGACCAAAATTTTTCCTTTCTTTAATTACATCATCCTACGCTTACATTTTCACCAACTAATCGTAACTTAATAAGTTGTAAGTTTCACAAGTAACCCTCAGTATGGCACATTAATCCCAATGATAAAAGAGATTGAGTACTGATTTCAATTATAATCCCAAATATTAAGGGTGACTATCAATGTTATTTGGTGGTCTTTTCCACTCAAAAAGCATGTCGGTCAAAGAGGATTTCACACTAAGATTAATTTTAGTTCCTGTTATAGTGAAATCACAGCACCCGTGATTGCTCACAAGTGAATGGTTGATGCAGTCAGTGTGATTCGTTAGACATGGAGTTATCCCAAAGTTTGGGAATTTTTACTTTTGATAACTCTCTGGAGAAGTTCAGAATTCTATCTTATCCTAGCTCCCACTACTCCAAAGTGTAGAGAGTTGCAGATCTAACCCTAATCTAATGTTTTCCCAAGGAGCAAGAGTTAGAAAAAATGCATGAAAATTAAAACCTACTCTAAGGGAAGGTTATGCACCAAGAAGGAGTGCTAGACAACCTACACAATAAACACAACACAACTAGAATCTTGCAATGAAAACACAACAATGCACAATAATTTTTATGTGATGAAAGACCAAAAGAGTTACAACAAAACACAAAAGGGTGTTTATAACATCCACTAATCTATTTATATTACTCCCAAAATTGATACAATACACCACACTCAAGATCAAATTCACGTATTTTTCTTTACAATGTCTAGTAGGGAGGTTTGGAATCTCTACAAAATCTCTTATAGATAAGAAGAAGAAGGTAGGGAAATATACAAGGTGTCCAACATTGAAATGAGCTCCTCCTTAAAATATATACGAATAATGAGAGAATGGGAAGAGAGGAATTCTAAAACTTGATTCAACCGCCCAAATATGCCTTAACCTCACCTACAATAATTATGGGTGCCACTATAAAATCCATACCTTCATGTAATTTACCATGCTGGGAAGAAATGAAGCCCATACTTGATCCCTTTGGTAGGTGAGAAATCTGGGAACACCCTCTAAAATATAGAACTATATTTTCTCATTTTTTAATACTTAACCTTACTAAAATTATGAAAAAATTTCGTAGTTGTGTAGAGGAAGGTGAGATATTTCCATAAATCATTATTTTGTGCAATTCTAAGCTCCCAGTCAAAATTTATGGCCATCTGAAGATGAAGGTGTCATACTGTAATAAATGTGAGTGGTTGGCTTTGGTTTTTTGGACTCCAACAATGCATGACACCCTCCAAAAACTAAAATTCCAAACTTTTAGGATTCAGAACTTGGATCTATCTGTGTTTCTTTATGGCTTGGATCATCTAGAAATTTGAGGTTGTGTACTTACAAAAAAATATTTCTTCATGCTTCTTTATGATAAATACCCCATCAGAAAGGAATGTTTGATCCTTTCAATATAGGAATTTCCTCCTCCTCTTTGGATGTTACGAAATAGTTCCGATTCTTGTTGTCTTGGTACAAGATAATATCTCTTGGGTCTCCCAACTTTTGCACCGGATAACTCATCTTTTTCCTAGGAAGTAACTTTTCCATATCTCTCTTAACCGGAATGGTTGTAGAAGAAAAATTCATCTCAATTTTTCCTCCCAAGTCTCTGTAGAAGCTTCAACTTAGCAAAATTCCAAATAATTTTGGAATGTGTGCTACAAAGATAGTCAATAACACCTTGTTTCTTGGAAATTCTATGAGATCCACCTGTGCATCCTTGAGCTTCCCCATATTTGGGACTTATTTTGACTCCATGGAGTAACAAGAGCCACTTGCCCTTGTTAAGGTAAATATGAGAGCCTTGGAAAATTTTATGGACATAACATCATTAGAAGTGCATGAATCTATATTATAATTATTCAATCCCTATCGTGCACTAAGAAGGGAGAGATAGAAAGGATCAATCTTATCAGTCTCTGATGCACTCATAATAAGCATGTTTTATGATGGGGGAGTAGGTGGAGTCAAGAGTAGTCCATTGGAATTAGGAGCAACACTGTTAGGCTTTGAATCAATACCTTTGATATGACAGATAATATTTTAAAAAAAATTCAAGAGAGTCCACAAATATTCAAGTTCAGAAATTTGCACTTTAGAATTTCTCATATGTTCTATGATATCAAAAGGGGTGTATGAAGTGAAGTAAAATAAGAGGATGATTGAGGAGAAAAGGTAAATTTTATAGGAACAAAAGAATCTCTTGAAGGAGTATCTCTTGTAGTAATAGAAGGAGCATTAGGAAACTTACTTGGAATAGCAAGTGACATCTTTCTTTCCACACGATCTAGTTTCTGCATTGCAGACTCAACAAAGGGTGGAAGTAGGTATCCTTGACTAATTATTTTGTTCTTTAGAGTATTCATAGGATTATCTCCAACCTTTTTATTTTTCATAGAAATGGAGGAAGAAGGTATTTTTTGAGACTGGGAATGAGTGAATACTACACATGAGAAATTGGGCGCATCTTCGTCATCATCTTATTCACCTTATGACTATTCACAAAATATTTTTTTACATCATTGCCTACTTCTTCAATATCTAGGAAATAACTAGCCTCACTTTCTTATTCAAGTCCTTCTTCATCTTCTTGAGCTCTAAAAATTGCAATGACAAGTGGAGCCTCTAAGGAAAGCCTTCAGGGTGCTCCTACAATCTGATTTATGTCATGATTTTGATGGGATGTTCATTGAGAAACATCCCCCTTCAACATCGTCAATTCATTCACCAATTTCTACAAGAAGTCAACTCTATCATATTTTAAATTTTGGACCTTATCCTTCATTAAAATATTCTTGATATTTCCTAACAAAATGAGGTCATCTTCCACTTCAATGGAAATTTATTGAGAATGGTCAAAATATATTGGTTGAAATCTCCGTAGTAAGAAACTCACTTCTGGCATCTGGGCATTCATGAAGAACCTTTTCAAATTATCATTAATAGGGAGAGCAACGATGGGAATATTTCTAAAATTTTCCATGAAATCACTCATGGATTCTTGTGGTTTTTTCTGGATTTGATTTAGTTGAGAAACGAGGGAAATAACATCTTCCATTGGTTTGAATCTAACTTTGATTTTTTCTATCATGTGTTCCCAAATTGTAATGGAACCTCTTAGTAAATGATTAAACAAATCAAAAACAACATCTTGACATGATTCCATGAAAAAAAAAATAGAGACATCTTCATTAGTAAGTCCCAACACACCACACAAAATTATGATGAATGTAGTGATATGTTCATCTGGATGTTTTTTACCGTCACCTCTAAATTTGGGGAAATTCTCTGTTGAACCTTTTACAAGTTCATGGAATTAGTTTAAGGAAATAGGGCCTATGTTTTGGACCCAAGGGATAGTTCCTTGTGTTGCCATGTCAAGTTCTCCTTTTTCTTCTTCAATAAATTCTTATCCAAATTCTTCCTCTGGTTCTTTCTTTTCTTCTTCACTTGGGAATTCAATGTTCAATGGTGGTTGAAAGATGGGAAAATCAATAGGGTTTGCAGGAAGAGTGTCAATATGAGTTTGAATAGGATTTCTAGGTGTACCAATTGAATAATCATATCGAGATAAAGCCTGTGATAAGTAATATGGATTATCTCTAATTTTTTCTTGTTGATTTTGCAAAGCTTCAAAAGTAGGATCAACAATTCCTCTGAACCTACTCAATCTACTATATCTTCCTTCAGCCAGTTTTAGGAAATATTGGACTCAACTCAAGGTTGATTTTGTTCACTCTTATTGTGGGAATTTTTTGTATTTATAATATTTTATATTTACGATATTTTTGTTCATATATTGGGTTCATAGTATGCAAAATATATGACATGGTGGAGGCCAAAACATTTTTGTGAAATAATTTATCACAAGGGAAAATTATGGGATTTCACCAATTCTTTGGGACTACGTCCCTCTGCTTGAATGGGGAAGCTCCAGTTTTTTAAAATAAGGAAAATTATGTACACTATTATATCAACTCGAGGTGATCTTTGAACCGAGGATCACACAAGGGTATTTCCCTACATCTATAGAAAAGTAATTTTAGATACTACAAGGGAGAAAAAAAATTGATAAAGGGAGGTGTGAGAATAATAGTAATGGGATTTTTGCATAATAAATAGTACAAACAAGTTTGTTGGATCAAAAAAGAATATTATCCATGAATTCAATGAGAAGTCAACATGACAATTAAAAAGGAACAAAACACACAAAGAACAAAGTCTCAATGCATAGAATTCAACAAGTACATTATCATGGAATGTAGCTGAGACGGAGAGGAAGCATAAGCAAAGGAAATAGAGGAAAATTTTATCACTTGTTCCTAGAGAGAGTATTGGAGCTAGTAAATAAGAATAACCATTCTTTTACAATGGGGAGGTCATCTCTTTTTATAGCTTTATAATTCAACTCTTACTCTACCCCCAAATGAATTTTTATGTTCATATTCAACTTGTGACTCTTAATTATCCTAGGAAAAAAAAAGTACCCATATTATAATTTAAGGGAGTACTTTTACATATTGCAAATATTTCATTGTCACTTAACTTAATAGGACAAAACATCATGATCGCGTATAATGAAGAACTAAAAGGAGGAATGAAAAGGAGAAATAATGAGAGAGGGGAAGAAGGATGCTCATGAGCATGAATGAAGATGGTCCCTCCCTCTCAGAGGATTATGATAAACTCTGATGCTGACGAAGACAAAATTTGACCCACAATAACCCTACAGTACACTTTGACGCATCATTGCAGAGCTCTATCCGAACTCTGCAACATTTCTCATTGTGAGCTCATGCCTTGACTCATTGGACATTTAATTAGGCGTGAATACCATTGAATATCATGGGGAAATATTTCATTCACTTGAAAAATCCTTCAATATTTGAAACATTTCAATGCCTCCAAATTATCAGGTTCTTAATACAAATTGAAACCATTGGTTCTATAGTTCAACATCGTGATACCATCCCTTAAGGAAATGGAGAAACCAATGAGATGTAGTTAAGAATGCCTCAACCATGTTATTAATGAAGGTGATAAAATTTATGTAACATGCTTGCAAGTTATGATCGACCCATTTGATGAAGTGAGAAGCACACTGAGATCCAAGGATATTATTGCAACCAAATTGAGGATCGAGAAGGATTATATTTTGTTTGAGATACAATGCCACTTTCCACCCTTTTGAAATCAGGTTTTTTTCCTCCAAAATTTTTGACATTAGCGTGGAATAGAGGATGAAAACCCATGGCTATAATTATCCTTTTCCATAGACTTACTATTCATTGTAAATTCTTCCTGGGTGACTTGTTTTGGCAATTTCACCGATTTGTCACTTTTGAGTGCTTTTCCTCATGTGGAATGAACTGAGTGTCTTGAATCCATTCATGCTTCGTACCTAATACTATTAGTAATTTAATTAAATGGATACTTATTAAAAATATAAATTCACGATAGGGTGTCATATCGAGCTGAAAAATGCCTCCAAATTGTTTTTTCTCACCAGGATGTTTTGCTCCAATTTGAAGCGTTTTTTCTCGTTCAAAACGTATTGAAAAAAAAGTTAACTTTCAGGTCTTTTTTTTCTTCATCTGACATGGTAGAATGCAGAAAAAAAATAGTTCTTCATAACTATAATCCTACCCATTTTCATGGGGAAAGAAAGTGCTTATTGGAAAGCTAATTTGTTTAGGATATCATGCTGTGATTTTTAGCCCATTTAGACCGCATAAACTCCGTAAATAAGAGGGGGAAGTTTTCCATTATTGTAAGTTTTAGATGAGTGTTAAAAGTGGATGAGGGAATTAATTATCTCATGTAAACACTCATTCTAAAGGCATTCATTTTTGGAAGCATCACTTTAAATCACATGGAAATTCGACCAGGGGTTTGTGAGGTATGAACAAAAGAGTGATTTGAGCATGAGGGGTGTTTGGTTCTTCATGGAAGCATAAACTTCATAAATGAAGGGAATTTTTTTTTTAAATAATCCCAAAATATGGCTAAGTATGGTTCATACTCACCCCTTAACTCAGGTTAGGGAAATCCCACCCCTTGACACACCTTTAGCACTTCTTTCTTAACCCAGGTTGAGGGTGAGTTAACAACTACTAAATGAATCTAGAAATATCTCATGTCCCTTACAATGTTTGGTAAGGGGAAATGAGGTTAAAATGTGCATAATCATGGTGAAATTGGGCTAAGGGGGAAACCATCATGACGAGGGGGATAAGGTAAAAGATTGAAAACAAGTCGTGGGGAACAAGTGTGATGTTTTAAGTGACGAGAGAGGGATCCTCCATTGGTAGCAAATTTTTTACACCTCATGCAGTTTTTTACCAAGTGAAAAGGATCAATAGATCCTTCCAGTTGTGTCATGGTTCATAGTTTTAATGGGAAGGGGCTTAGTTAGCTTGTGACTGTATAACACTCACCCAACCAACCAAATGAGCTTTTAAGTGATGCAAGCTCCAAAGCATATCCTCTCTCCTTGGTGGAACAATTTTTTTCACCTCATTTACCTTTGCATCAGGTGAAAAGGTGAAAAATTTCATCAGGGGTGAGAATATTCTCCATGCACACTTTTTGAAGTCTTGCCTTCACCAACAACTACTATAAATAGACATCAAAGAGTGATTGTTTGCCCTGGGAGCTTCCTTGAGAGTTACCTAGGAAAAACGTATATTGTTTTGAATCCAAAAGGTATTATGAGATCATTTCCAAAACTTTCAAGAGAAAATTACACATTAAATAGGAAATTTTTCCACTTTTTGATGTTACTCAAGCCTGTGCACTGGTGAAAGGAACTGCCACCAAAGTGTATGGCGATGAAAATGATAACCAAAAAATTATGATTTCAGAGGGAATTAGATATGTTACATTGGTATTTTAATCAGGCATAAACTCTCCATATAACTCCTAAAATTATCCTTTGAATACTCATCAGGCTCAGGGAACTTCATCTGCATTATTGGGCTAATGTCTCAAAATCTATAACGTAGAATCTCTCGAAACATTTTTCAATGTGAAGTAGGCCTTATTATATTTATGATCAGTATATGGTCACTTCAAAAATATCCCAAGGATCCCTCAACATCCAGAACAAACTAACTAGCATTTTTACTATTTCCATTTCCCAACACTATGCTAGAAGTAGCCCAGTGTTACACTATTTATTGTCAAACCTGGTTTTTATTTTAGAAATTATCCAAACTACCTTATATGATTACATATCTCTGCTACACCATTTAAAATTATTTTTGTCTTCCCCATAAATTCCAAAAGGGGTTCTTACTAGGTGCAAAAAGACTTACAATAAACCTTTTAGGCCTCTAGGAGATGTTCCTTTAAAGCGGATCAAAATGAATCCATGAATTTCTTCCCATCCGCTTACCTACACATGAAACACACTTCAAAAATCTATTTATTACATCCCTCTCAGCTATGATTTGGCTTAGATAGTTTGAAGTTGGCTCAAGGGAAAGCTTATATTACCTAGTCTAAGGATTTTTGAGTGTGGGCTTAGTTTTCATGTTAGACATTTAACATGACAATAACTGAATCTAATTTGGCGAATTTTTTTTCGTTTGAACAAAGTGAAAATGAAGTGTGTAGGAACCTCAAAATCTCAGGACATAAAGAGGATGGGTAATATTGAGTGATGATGTTCCTCGAAGGAATTGAATGTTTTGAGGAGGTAGCCTCCTTTACTCAACTATTTATGATAAACATGTCCTTTCATGAGTGTATGTGTGTTTGAGATGAGTGAGCCTACATGATCCCTTTGATGCTCAGAGATTTGATCACAAGGTCCATCAACTTAAGATTGAAAACTGTATTCTATGGTTGCACACATTGTTGATTTCTCATTTTTTAATTTTACTGCTTCCCAAAGGATGATTTTTGATTAGATTGTTTGAATGCTCTAAGTTATCCTCTTCCCATATTCATGCTTATTCACAAAATTTTCATGAGAAGAATTGAGTCCATCTTGTTATCCAAAATTAACCCCATAAGGTA
This sequence comes from Taxus chinensis, assembly GCA_019776745.2. Lineage (NCBI taxonomy): Eukaryota > Viridiplantae > Streptophyta > Pinopsida > Cupressales > Taxaceae > Taxus > Taxus chinensis. The sequence goes on from CM034153.1 coordinate 140,457,783, forward strand.
AATTTGATAACATGCTTCAAATTCTTCACTCCTGAGCAAGTAGATTGATTTAAGGCCCAAAATCATGTTTTTGGGGTCCCTTTGGTTCCTCTCTAACTTCCCCATCTAAGGAAAAAATATGAGAAGTTAGAAAAAATCCAAAAAATCCCAAAAATGAAGTCGTAAGCTTGTTTTAATGCATTGCTGGTCTGGAGGTTGCGGGTCGTACCAGTGCAGATCGTACCAAGGTTTGTCGTACCAAGTTTACAACTGAAACACAAAGAAATCAGGCATTGCAGATATTTTTGTCTCAGGCGGTCCAAGGGACAGTTGGGATGTCGGGACGTGTGGGACATGATTGGTCGATTTTTCTACAAGACAGTCTATTGCATGTAGTGCAGAGATTTTTGTCTGGGATATTTGGGACAAAAGTACGCGTGGGATGCACAAAGGTGAAATCACCGCACAAGGAGCCAAGATAAATGGATGCGACCAATGCGGAAGTCAATTCAACACTCATGGCCCGGTCAATGGAGGACACACAGGGACAAGGAAGCTCAAATCGGCCAATGTGGAAGAATGTGTCTAGGACAGCCGGGACACACAAACCTGATTTTGCCAAAAGAGCCGCAACAAAGAGGAAAAGTCAAAGTTTGACCTCCTGAACTTCAAACAGCCATAACTTTTGACTCCGAGCTCTGATTTTCATAAAATTGGACTTTCTGGAACGAGCACGACGTCCTCTGCGTCAAAAAAATTGGATATATTAATTTTAATGAGGGCATATATATTTAAATACAAGAAAGATATTCTGCTCCAGTCAGTTAATGCTCATTCCCACCAAATGACAAAAAACGCCTGGAAGACCCAAAATAGCTTCCCGCACTCAGAAGGTCATAAATTTTTCATTTCTCAACAAAATCACACAAAATTGGTAGCGTTGCAATCTTTTTTCTGAGCCTGACATAAAAAAATCAAGAAACTTTGTATTTGATGAGAAATAAAGGGATATTTTTCATAAAACATGGCCAGATTCATGATAGTGTTTTATTTGGTAGTTGGAGTGCAATTAAGAAGCATGCTCATCATTATTTCTCTGCTGCAGCACCTGGGATAGTATGGGTATCCTTTCACAAGTAAAATAAAATCATTTGAATCCATTTAATGTGTCTTACAAGTGGTTGAAGGACATATTTTGGGATTTCCATTTTCTCTTCTCTCTCTTCTCAGCTTTCTATAAATTGGAGTGTTGGGATCATTGAAAAGGGATGTGGTTTTATTGTAGCAAAGCTCTGTCAAAATTTGTCTTGTGAATCCAATGTGTTGTAGACCCTTGTAGTGGACTCCTTGCATGGTGATCTAGGCCCTTATCTTGTAATAGACTGAATTGTGCATATCATGAAGCAATAAAATACAAGTTTGTGGATCCATCTTCCCCTACTGTGTTTTCTTGCACTAGTCTTTCCCCTTCAACCTTCATTACAAGAATATGTTTTCTATTTTTACGCTCTTACAAGGATTCATTATTATTGTGCATGTATGAAATATTGTTCTGAATGCATTTTCCTAGATTATGGAGAACTATTTTCACCCCTTCTAGTGTGCACTTTGTTTTTGTATCTCACACATTGGAAGAATACTCTCACACCCCTCCTTTTCTAGTGTATCACCGATGTAGTGTAGGATTTTATTTTATGCAATCTTTCTCCTTGGTCCCTTGGAAAGTTAGACTAGGACAATTATTTTTGCATGCATTAGAGTAGATTGTGGCAGGTAGTTTAGGAGCAAGAACCAACTGTCTCTGGAGGTCTATCTCAAGTAGCAAGTCCCACAACTTGGAGATAGTACCCATGTTATCCAATCACACAGTGAGCTCAATTATATGCACTTGTGCAAACAAAGGGGTGTTGTGATTCGGTGATAACACATCCTTTTGTCCTATTTTATCATGAGACATCTGGGAATCAAATGAAGAATCAAATTAGATTAATACTTATCTTGCATAATTATGGTAGTATCTAAGATATCGAGGATAAATATAAGATCTTTCATTTCTTCTGTAGATTTCAAGATTTCTTGCATGAAATCCTTCTTCAAAATTGTCGAGATCTCACCATCACATTCATTTGAATAATATTCGTTTTGAAACTTGATGAAACAATTTGGTGAAATTAATCCATCATCCCAAATCTCATTGAACTTCACGCTTTTTCATCATGGGATACCTCCTATAAAAGGAATCAAGGACCTTTGTTTCAATATTTTTGCCATAGAAAGAATCTTCCTCTTCAAATGGAAAATATAATGCATCATTTTCATAATTACATCCATCAATCATTATTTCACAAGGGATATCTGATTCCTTAGCTTGATTTTTTTCATCATGATTTTTTTAAAAATCAAGTGAGAAGTCAACATTAGATTCATATGATGTCTTGAAATTCCATGGTTTTCATTAGGAGTTAAAGGTTGCGTTTAGGATAATTTGTTCCTTCTTAAACTCTTAGAATTACTTGCACAAATTCTTCTTTGAAATTTTTAAACAGATTATCACAATTTGGCCTTTCTTCTCTGTGGATGACATGATCAAGATAATATTAATCTTTGAATGGGAATGCGAACACCTTTTCTTCATGAACAAATTCATGGGAAGATTTTTCATTTTAGAACTCATCAAGAATCAATTTGTCTTCTTCATGGCATACATCACCTGGTAATTAGGTGTTGTCCTCTTGTAACTAAATATTTCTCCACGATTATTATTTATCAATACCCCATAGAAAAGGATTTTTTTTTCTATTCAGATAATAATTTAATCCTCCTCTTTGGATGTTATGAAATAAATCCTATTCTCGCTTTCTTGATACAAGATGTTTGCTCTTAGATTTCTTGACATTTGCACTAGATATCTCATTTTTTTTATCAATTTTTTTTTTCCATACCTTCCATAACTAGAATGGTTTTAGAAGGCCAATTCATCTGTATTTTCCCTCTGAATTCTTGGTAAAATATTCTACTTATTAATATTCCAAATGATGTAGTAATGTCTACTACCAAGATAGTCAATAAAACGTTCTTGCTCAAAAATTCGGTGAGAGCCACCTATGCATCCTTGATCTTCCACACAAGTGGCAATTCCATTGACTCCATGGATTCGAAATATCCAATGACTTGTGTTAAGGTAAGTATGAGATAATTTCAAACTTTTATAGGCATTCCATTATCATAATCAGATGAATCTATTATACAATTATTCAATAGGTATCCTCCAATAAGAAGGGAGTGATAGAAAGAATCAATCATATAATTCTTTAATACACTCAAAGTAATAATTTTCTAGAATGGGGGAGTAGGTCGAGTTGGTAGTAGTCCATTAGAATTAGGAGTTGCACTATTATGCTTTTAACCACTACCTTCGATATGACAAACAAGCTTTTCAAAAAAAATTGGGTGAGTATGCAAATATTGAAGTTAAGAAATTTTCACTTAACACTTCCTCATATGTTTTATGATATCAAATATAGTAGCAGAAGGAGCATTAAGAAATTGACTTAGAATAGTAGGTGGCCTCTTGCTTTCCAGAGGATCCAATTTCTCCTTTGCAAACTGCATGGATGATGGGAGTGGGGATCCTCTACTGATTATTTGTTTATAGAGTCTCCATAGGAGAATCTCCAGCCTTCCTCATTTTTTAGACTTAGAACTGGTGAATACTACACATAAGAAATTGGGTGCATCTTTTTCATCATCTTCTTCACCTCCTGGATATTCACAGAATTTGATTTGTAAATCATTCCTCATTTCTTCAATGTCTAGGAAATCACCATCCTCACTTTATTTTTCAAGTCATTATTTTTCTTCTTGAGTTTTATAGATTAAATTGATAATTGGAGCCTCTAAGGAAATATTTTGTGGTGCTCCTACAATCTGATTTCTGTTATTATTTTGACGGGATTTTGTTTTGGAAAATATCCCTTTTCGAAATCATCAATTCATTCTCTAATTTATAAAACAACAAATCAACTCCATTGTATTTTGAATTCTAAGCCTTATTCTCCATTGAAGGATTCTTGATCTTTCCTAAAAAAATGAGGTCATCTTAAACTTTAATGAAAAATCATCAATCATGGTCCAAATCTATTGGTTGAACTCTTCATTTAAAGAAACTCACTTCAATCATCTAGGCATTCATGGAGAAACTTTTCAAATTATCAGCAGTAGGAAGATAAATGATGGAAATCATGTTGACTAATTTGTTAAAAAATTTTATGAAGTCTCTTATGGATTCTTGTGGTTGTTTCTTAATTTTATTTATATTAGAAATGAGGGTGATAACATCTTCCACTTGCTTGAATCTAGCTTCACAATTTTCTTTCATTTGATTCCAATGTGTAATGGAACATGCTAGAAAATGATAAAACCAATCATAAACAACATCTTGAAGAAGTTTTATGAACAAACTAACAATGACATATTCATGAGAAAATACCAACACACCACATGTAGTTATGAATGTAGTGATATGTTCCCTTGGATTTTGTTTATTATCACCTCTAAATTTGGGAAAGTTCTTTCTTGAACCTCTAAGAATTTCATGGATTTGGTTCAACACTAGAGGGCCTGTGTTTTTTCTCCAAGGGAGAGGTCCTTTTGATGCCATGAAATCTACTCCTTCCTCTTCTTTTATTACTACTTCTCCAAATTCTTCCTTTGATTCTTCATGTTCTTATTCACTTGGGAATTTATTGTTCAATGGTGGTTGAAAGATGGGAGAATCAATAGGATTTGTAGGAAGAGTGTGAATAGGAGTTTGAATAGGATTTCAAGGTGTACCACTTGACAAATCATATGGATATGAAGCTTGAGAGAAGCTATAGGGATTATCTATTATTTGTTCTTGCTCATTTTACAAATCTTCAAAAGTAAGGTCAAAAATTGAATCCTCTCAACCTATTCAATCTAGTATATCTTCCTTCAGCCAACTTTGGGAAAGATTGGATTTGACTCAAGGCTGATTTTATTCACTCTTATTGTGGGAATTTTTGCCTTTCAAAATTTTGATGTTTTTTTGGTTTTGGGAATATTTTAATTTTACGATTTTGTTGTTCATAAATTGGGTGTAAAATATGCAAAATATACCACATGGGGGGCGTCAAAAATTGTGTGAAAAATAATTTATCACAAGGGAAAATTATGGGATTTCACAAACACTCTAAGACTAGGTCCCTCTGCTTAAATGGTGTAGATCCATTTAATAAAAAAAAGGAAAATTAGGTACACTATTCTATGAACTGGGGATGGTCTTTAAACTGGGAATCACATAGGGGTACTTCCCTACAACTCTAGAAAAGTGCTTGTAGAAACTACAAAGGGGGTAAAATATTAAGAAAAGTAGGTGTGAAAAGAATAGTAAGGGGGGTTTTGCACAATAAATAGTAAAAAATATTTTATTGTTCCAGAACTAGAATATTATCAGTGAATTCAATGAGAAGACATGATGGCAATCAACAAGGAACAAAACACATAAAACACAAATTATCAACGCATAACATTCAACAAGTACATGCTCATGGAGTGTAGTTGAGATAGAGAGGAAACATAAGCAAATTTAATGGAGGAAAATTTGAGAACTTGTTCTTAGAGAGATGATGGGAGCTAGTAAACATGAATAACCATCCTTTTATAATGAAGAGGTTGTCTCCTTTTATAAGTTTACAATTCAAATCTTCCTCTACCCCCGCATGACTTTTCTTGTTCCTATTCAATTGATTACTTATCATTATCCTAGGAGAGTAAAAATGAAGTACCCATCTTATAATTTAATGAAGTACTTTTACATATTGCAAATATTTCATATTAACTTAAATTAATAGGACAAAACATCATGATCATGTACAATGTGGAATTAGAAGGAGGAAAGAAGAAGAGAATGAATGAGAGATGAGAGGAAGGATGATCCTGAGCATGAATGGAGATGTTTCCACCCTCAAGAAGGATGAGGATCAACTTAGATGGTGATGAATACCAAAACATGACCCACAATAATCCTCCGCAACATTGTGATACACCCATGTAGAGCTTTGTCCCAACTCTACAATATTACATATTATGAGCTCATGCCTTGACTAATTGGTCATTAAAGGGGAGTTGAATACCATTGAAGATAATGAGGATATATTTCAATCACTTTAACAATCCTTAAACCTTTGAAAAAAATGTATTCCTCTAAACTATCAAGTTGTTGATGCAAACTGGGACATTTACATTCATAGTTTAACATTATGATACTGACCCTTCAATAAACAAAGAAACCAATGGAATGAAGTGAAGAATACCTCAACCATGTGATTAATAAAGGTGAAAAAATGGATGTATCATACTTGAAACTTATGATAAACCCATTGGACGAAGAGAGAAGCACAATAAGATACAAAAATACTATTGTAACAAACATTGAGGACCAAGAGAGATTCTCTTTATACAGATATAAATTCCACTTTCCACCCTTTTAAAAGCATGATTGTTTCCTCCACGAAGGTTTACATTCGTGAGGAATGAAGGATGAATTTTTTTTACCATTTTGATACTTTTCCAGACACTTACTATTTTTAGTAAGTTCATCTTAGGTGACTAATTTTGGCAATTTCACCAATTTGTCCCTTTTGAGCACTTTTCCTCTCCGGGAATGAACTAAGTGTATTGAATTTATTCATCCTTTGTACCTAATACTATTATTAATTTTATTGAATGGGGACTTACTAAAAAAAACATTGGCCACGAGGTGTTGGATTGGGCTAAAAAATGTCTCAAAAAATTCTAGTTCTCATCGAGATGCTTTGCTACAATTTTAAGGGGTTTCTCTCATCCATATCTTCATGAAATGAGAAATGAACTTGTAGGTATGTTTTTTCTTCTTTTGACATGGAAATATACAAAAATATTATAGTCCTTCATAACTCCAATCCTACCAATTTTCATGGGGCAAGAAAGTAATTATTGGAAAGCTATTTTCTTAGGATCTCATGTTATGAGTTTAGCCCATTTGGCTCACTGCAACTTTGTATATAAGAGGGGGATTTTTTCTATGGATGAAAGTTTCAAATGATTGTAAAAAATTGATGAGGAAATTAATTAGGTCATGTCAACACTCATTCAAAAGTCATTCATGTAAGGACACTTTAGTTCAAATTGTGTGGAGATTGAAGAAGGGGTGTCTGAGGTATGAGAAAAAAAGTGATTTGAGCATGAGGGGTGTCTAGATATTCATAGAAGCATCACCTTAAAAAATGGAGGGAAATAATTTTAAAAAAATGATTCTAATATATGGCTTAGTATGGTTCACACTAACCCATTAACTCAATTTAAAGAAAACCCACCACTTCACCCACATTTGGAACTTATTTCTTAACTTGGGTTGAGGGTGAGTTTGGGGTTTCTAATGATTTAACAAAATGGATTTTTTTTAAAACCCTAATTATAGAGTAACTAAATGTAAACAATGATATACAAGTACTAGATACAAGATGACTTAAGAAATAAATAAGTAAAGTACAAAAACCTAAGCAAGAGGCATAGGAAAGATAACTTAGCTAATTTATGCTTGATCTGGGATTGGTACAGACCAAGAAAAATATTTAACATATGGTGAACAATGTCATCAATAATTAGGATGAATTATGCAACTCATGGAGAGATCTATTCATGGACTCCTAGACTGGGGCATGGGCATCGTTGAGTGCTACTAGGTGCCTATGACTGCAAAAATGGTCAGAACATAATTTTTACTGTGTCACACAAGTGTTGCAAATAGATCCTGTTGATATCATGTATGTTGCATGTTGAGATCGCAAAAAATATATGTAACCAGAAAATAGAAGTTCACCTACAATACCAATGAACCCACATCAAATCTAAAAAATAAATATGTAATATGGGGAGTCAAAATGACCTCGATGATCACCCGATAGAGTCGACTTACAAACGATCATTACACTACATCTTAAATTCCATGTAATTCTTCTAAGTTTGAGTGAGGATTGTGCATTAAGAGGCCCTAGTGCAAGTTACACTTGATAGTGGGCTAAATTTAGAATGTAACAATGTATAGCATGTTTGGATGGAATAAAATGAACTCCACCTACTTATGTAGTGTATGCAAAAAATACATCCCCTTTTCCATTGAATGGATGCTAGAATAATTATTTTAAGTTCTTTAGGTTCTTTTTGGATGTAACCTTAGGTGATGATAATAATGCTTAGAGCTTGATCCTTGATTTTGAACACTTAACTATCTATTTATATAATTCCATTATTTGAATTTTGTAATTGACAACTTGAATTCCAACTGATAAGTGAAAAGGATGCCCAAAAGATAAAAGAGACCCAAAAGGAGAGAGTAAGATAAGAAAGGGTCAAGGGTACCTAGAAGGGACAAGAGTGCCTAGGTGTTGGTGTTTAAAGCCATAAAAGATAAAGAAGTTAAGTACTAACAGGGTTGTAGGGTGTGTAAGACCAAAAATAAAGTATGAAACAAATAAAATATGACAAAGATACTCATCAACTACTAGTTTTCTTTCTTACAAGTCATGTAAATACTAGAATGCTTTTAGGACCTAGAAATGTACCCAATAACATGATATTGTGTCTATATTTTCCCCCAATTTATGTTTTTGAGTGAATACTCAGTAACATAAAGTATATATGAGATGCATACTTGATAACCATGTAGATCATATGACAAATAGTGGGCCAAGTGGACAATTTGTTGGAACATAATGATTAAGTGGTATGGTCAACCATTAATTAATATGGGTCCATCACTATTATACAGGTTAAATATTTAATAATATGAAATAATTTTCTATTATTAAATATTTATACCTAGGTAATATACATTAGGTAAGTATTTAATAATGTGAATCATTATGTTTATATTTATTAAATATACTCACCCAAGTATATGTGTAAACCATTTTAGGTTAAAAAGGTGGTTCGGGAGACATACCCGACCACCTTATATACCAAGGACTCTAGGTCCTCATTTGATATATTCAGGAAAAAGACCTATTAGGGTTTTCCACTATAAATACTGTGTCACATGTGTTATTTATTTCCTGTAAGTATTTCTTTATTTATTTATGTTATGATGTAATGTTTATTTAAATATTTATTGTAACATTATATAATATGTAATTTGATTAAATCTGTATGTATTAGAATCCTCAAATTCTAACATGGTAACAGAGCAAGGTATATTAAATAAATTAAGATCAAATTTTTTTATTTTATTTATTTAATTTGTATGGGTTTTTTTAACCAACCCGGAAGGGTAAATTAAATAAATTAAGATCAAATATTTTGTACTTTATTTATTTTATTTAATTAATTTATACGGGTTCTTTTAACTAACCTGGAAGGGTATTTAAAATAACCGGCAACTTTTTTTCATTGTGCAACCTAAAAAAATTTCTTTGTGAAGAATCAAGGTGAATTCACAGGTGGAAAATTGAGAAACTTCTTACCTTCCGTGAAAACTTGTGTATAGGTAAGGGTAAAATATTTGAAATATTTTTTTCTATAGTTTTAATATGTGCAAGTTGAATTTTTTTCAATGGTAAATTGAGGAGGAGACAAAACTCCATCAAAATAGGATTTGAATTTTTTCCATTGGAAATGTGAAAAATGTTGTCTCCTCTGTAAATTATAAGGTTTATGTAGAATTTAAAATTACATGGCCTTGTAAAAGTTTTTTTAAAAAATCATGAGGGGGCCCCGTAATAAGGGTTATATGTATTTATTTTTTATTTTTAAAGTATATATACTATAGTTTATAATTTTTTATATACTATATGTTGTTTTTTATTTACATTATATAAACTATATACCTCTTTTTTAAAGTGAATATATTTTTACATTATAAATTATCATAGGTTAATACAATGTATTAAAATATACAAGGTTAATATAATGTACTAAAATATAACCTCCCTAATATTATATAGAAGAAGAAATTCTAGAAACACACAGTAATTTTTTACTCCATTAAATTTGACGGTCAAATGATCGTCACGGCAGACCAAACATAAGGTAGTATGACGGTCATTTAGACGTCAAATTTAAGATGAAAATATCTTTGTCTACATTATTTTTTCCATAAATTTGAAGTTGTTTTGCATTCTTAAGCATTTCTTCTTCACTTATATATGGTTAGAATTTTTTATATATAAGTCTGGGGTATAATGCAAAGCCCTTTATATTGCGAGTTATTATTTTGATCGTGGGAAGTTATTTAATATGCATTGTAATGACAAAATTAGTTATGATTAACTATTTTATGTATATCTATAAAATTTAGATCTGTTTCTATTAAAAGTGTTCCTTTTTTTGATAAATATGTATCTAACTCTGTGGTACATTGTATATTATAATGGGGTGTGTTTTATAGGTTCAGGAAAACAATGACGTCTAGCTATTTTTGTCTTGACAAAACCCAGATTCTGAATGGAACCAACTACAACATTTGGAAGATCAATTTCAAATCAGAACTTATGGCAATGAAACTCTAGATAATTTTTTTTAGATCTGAGGTTTCTCCCATTGGTCATCAAACAACTGTAGATAACATGAATGCATTCTCGCAATGAATGCAGGAGGCTCTTTCCATGATTTTTCGCAATATGAACAATGAGTACCTTCTACACATTGGTAATAGCAAACATCTAAAAGAGGTATGGACACAACTAGAATACATGCATGAAGGTACACATTTATCTAAAACTATTAAATTAGTTTTAGAATTGCTTACAACTCCTATGAAAGGAGATGAAAAAGTAGTTAATTTCTTAGCCAAAATTAAAAATATTAAAGCACAATTAGATGGATGCAATTTTGATTTAATTGGTGAACAATTAATCTAGTTTATTGTTCAGTTAAATATACACGAAAGATTTCAGAATTTTATTTCTATCTTGAACTCTAAATATTAGAACGAAAATGATCTACTTGATTTAAATACCTTCAGTTTATTTCTAATACAGGAAGAACAAGTGATGATGAACTTTGACTCTAAGGAGAATGCCTCTCAGGAACTTCTTGCTCAGAATTCAAAGTTAAAACCTCACAAGCCCTTCTCAGATCAAAAATTTAGATCTAAATATTATTTTGTTGATAAGAAAAGTTTTTCTTATGATCATTTGTGTGTTAGCTTTAGTGGTAAATGTCACATATGTGATAAATTTGGACATAAAAAGGAATATTGCAAAACTAAGAAACCTATCCATAAAAATAAAAAGCAAATTGTTTCTTCTAAATACAATTTAAGGAAAAATGATAGCTCTAATGATATTCCTAAAAATGTTGCATTAGTGGTAAATGTCACAAATGTGGTAAATTTGGACATAAAAAGGAAGATTGCAAAACTAAGAAACCTATCCATAAAATTAAAAAAATGTTTCTTTTAAATACAATTTAAGGAAAAATGATAGCTCTAATGATATTCCTAAAACTATTGTATTATATGTTGCGTTGTATTCTTCCTCTAATTCTGAATGGATTTTAGATTTAGGTGCATCAAATCATATGACTGGTTTTTAAAATTCTTTATTTCATGTTGTGAAAATAAATGAACATGTGTATCTTGGTGATAACTCATCTTTAGAAGCAATAGAGAAAGAAAAAATAAAATTTGCTAATGGTGTGTTGAATAATGTTTTATTTATTCCTAAGCTCAAAAAGAACCTTTAATCATGTTCTCACTTAACTCATGACGGTTTGGCTATTCAAATTTTGAAATATACTTGGTATATCAAGGATAGTAATGATAATATAATAACTGAAGGAATTCAAAGAAATGGTCTGTATATTTTTTATGATTTCTATTCTACATCCTATTTTGTTTCTCAAAGTTTGAATAATTCAAAACTATATCATGAAAGATTAGGACATGTTAATTATCGAAGTTTATATGAAATGGCTAGATATACTATTGTGAAAGGTTTTCCAGTGTTTTCTTCTTCTCATGATGCATGTGAAGGGTGTTTATGCTCAAAACAAAGTGCTAAACCCTTTCACTCACATCTGGAATAGAGTTCTTCTTCCCCACTAGAACTTATTCATAGTGATGTTAGAGGACCTCTTGAAGTAGCTTCATTAAATGGTTCTTTACATGCTATGACTTTCATTGATGATTTCACCAGGACGATTTGGTCATTTTTTCTTAAAATAAATCTGATGTACTTGGAAAATTTAAGGAATTTAAAGCATCTATTGAAAACTCTTTAAATTATAAAATTAAGAGACTTAGAATAGATAATTGGGGTGAATATGTTAGCAAAGCATTTGAAATTTTTTGTATTGATTGTGGTATTAAAAGGGAATTAACTTGTCCTCATTCTCCCTAATCTAATGGTGTTGTACAACGTAAGAATATGAATATTTTAGATATGGCTTGCATTATGCTTCATTCTGCTAGTCTTCCCAAATTTCTGTGGGTAGAAGCAATAAACACAATAGTCTACATTCTAAATAGGGTTCCCACCAAATATATTCATCTTTCAACTCCTTTAGAAAAGTGGTCAAATCAAAAACCTGATATTTCTCATCTAAATTTTTTTGGTAGTCCTACTTCTTTATACATTCCTAAAAAGAAAATAAAGAAACTTGATATGACTTCTTTCTCTTGTGTTTTCATTGGATATGGTATTAACACTGCAGGTCTAAGGATTTACGACCCTGTAAAAGGGAAGTAACTGAAAACCAAAATGTGGTGGTTTTGGAAAAATGGTTTTGTTCATCTAATAATGGTAAAGATGTTCCTAAATCTGTCAATATTTCTAATGATGGTTATAATTCTAATAATGAGAATATAGTCAATGGTCACGATAATGTTTCTTGTGTTAATACTATAGATGCTTCTGAATCTCCTAACTCCCTAGTTAAGAAACCAAAATGGGCTCAATATATGTTAGAAGGTTCTAATCCTATTGATATTAGGAAAATGACCACAAGCCATTATATGTACCATGTATTAATGACCTAGTATGAACCTAAGCCGCAAATTTTTAAAGAAGCTTCTCAGGATGAGAAGTGGATCAATGTAATGCAAGCTGAATATGATGACCTAATTTAAAATCAAACCTGGGAGTTGGTTCAACAACCAGAGAAAGGAAGTATCATAGGGTTTAGGTGGTTATAGAAAGTAAAATATAATGCAGATGGTTGTATTGATAAACATAAAGCTAGACTTGTTGCTAGAGGTTTCACTCAAAAACATGACATTGATTATGTTGAGACATTTTCCCTTGTAGCTAAAATGAGAACTGTGAGGACCTTATTTATAATTTCCACTCAATTTGGGTGGAAAATCCACCAAATGGATTTGAAAAATACCTTTTTGAATGGTGATTTAAAATAAGAACTTTACATGTCTCAACCTAAAGGATTTGAAGAAACTGGTAAAGAAAACTACGTTTGTAAATTGAATAAATCCTTATATGGTTTAAAGCAAGCTCATAGACCTTAGTATGTGAAAATTAATTCTTTCTTTAATTAAGAAGGATCACAAATTATAATTTTGTGTATATATGTTGATGATTTACTTATGACTGGTGATAATCCTTCTTTAATTTGTAGAATTAAAGAAAATTTGAAACAATACTTTGAAATGACTGATTTAGGTCTCTTACATCATTTTATAGGCATGGTTCTATTTCAAGATAAACATTTTATTGTTGTTTCTCAAGCACAGTATGCAACTAATATATTGAAAAAATTTAGCATGATTGATTGTAAACCAATTTCTACTCCTATGGAAGTTAGACTGAAAATTGATCCTAAAATTGCATGTAAAATATTTTATCGTACTTTATATAGGAATTTTGTTGGTAGTTTGATATATCTAACTATCACTAGACTAGATGTTTCCTATGTAGTAGGAATTGCTTCTAGGTTTATGCATGAACCTTATAGAGATCATTGGAATCTTGCAAAAAGGGTTCTTAGATATATTAAAGGTATAATCAATTATGGGTTGCATTATACTAAGAATGAAAATTATAACTTACATGGATTTTGTGTTTTTGATCATGCTTGTGATGTATTGGATAGAAAATATAATTTTGGTTATCTTTTTAAATTTGGTACAGGTGCCATTACTCGGTGCAGCAAAAGCAACCAATTGTTTCTATCTCTTCAACAGAAGCTGAGTATAGAAGTACAATGGAAGTTGTAAAAGAGGATTTATGGCTAAAGATGTTGTTTGATGAGATAAAGATGAAGGATCCACGCATTTTTCCTTTTTTCTGTGACAACCAAAGCACCATAGCTCTTGCACATAATCCAGTACAACATCAGAGGACAAAGCACATTTTGATACATATACACTTCATCCGTGAGAAGGTACTAAGTGGTGAGATAGATCTCAAGTTCGTGATGACTGAAGAGGTGGTTGTTGATATCTTCACAAAGCCCCTGAGTGCTGCAAAGTTTTGTTACTTTCAGGAAAGGCTTGGATTGTTAGAGTTTCCATTGAGGGGGAGTTTGCATGACAATGTCACATCCTAATGGAACTTGGTTTTTGTAAAAAAACCTTTGGGCATGTATACCTCCTTGGATTCTTTTTTAGAAATAAGTGTAGAAAGATCTTAAAGGAGGTCTCCAATAAACTCTTTAGTGCTACTGAGTTTATTGGTAAATATCCAGTACAAGCATATTATTAAGGAGGTCCTTAGTTATAAAAGACTCCTATATGCTTGGGTCTAATAACCTTTTATAAGAATCTGTGAGAATATGTAAAACTTAGAAATCATAATTAGCCACTGATCATGGGATGACCTTTGGGATTCCAAATCCTTTTTTACCAAAAGGTAACTTGAGTATGATGAAGGTGTTATAATTCCTTCACCCAATATGCTAGCCTAAAACCTTTATGGTTTAAGGATTGTAAATCCTATAGTGTACCATGAGCAGGTAATCTATTAGCATATGTTGCCCCACTTAACATTAAGGGGGAGTGTTGTAACATAATGATTAAGTGGTCTGGCCAACCCTTAATTAATATGGGTCCATCACTATTATATAGGTTAAATATTTAATAATATGAAATCATTTTCTATTATTAAATATTTATACCTAAGTAATATACATTAGGTAAGTATTTAATAATGTGAATCATTTATGTTTATATTTATTAAATACACTCACCTAGTATATGTGTCAACCATTTTAGGTTGAAAAGGTGGGTCGGGAGACATATGCAATCACCTTATATAAAAAGGACTCGAGGTCCTCATTTGATATATTCGGGAAATATATCAAAGCTGTGCAAATAAAGTGATTTTGTTTTACCCTTGGTAAATAGGGTTTTAAGGAGGGGGTGATTTTACTAGATGTAAAATAATTTCTCTGAAGTAAAAGGTTATTTTCAAAGTGGTTTTTATCGTATTGGGGATTTCCACTATAAATATTGTGTCACATGTGTATATTTATTTCATGTAAGTATTTTTTTATTTACTTATGTTATGATATAATGTTTATTTAAATATTTATTGTAACATTATATAATATGTAATTTGATTAAATCCGTAGTTATTAAAATCCTCAAATTCTAACACAAGTGAACCGTGGAATGATATAAAGTAAAGTGTGGAGACTAGGAAAGGAAAACTAACCCTAGGAGTGAAGCATATGTGCTAATTGTACATGTCGTTGTGCTTGTATTGTTGATGCAGGGTTGCTTCTTATTGCATATTAAGGACATGAATGTAAAAGAAGAGATAAAGAGTAGTCAAAGTAGTGTATATGAAAAATCTTAGTAAAGTATCCAAAAGTATCTATAAGTGTTTAAAAAGTAGTAAAAGGAAAGTGTGCACATGATGTAAAAGATTGTAAAAGGATAGAAAGATGTCCTAAAAATGTTGTGAATAGTGATTTTTTTGGGTGATGTCATGTTAAGACAAAAAATTCTAGGTGGTATCATGCCAAATATGATTTTTTTGGGATATCTCACGCTAAGTGCAAATTCTGGGGAGAGAGGTCTAGTGTTACTTTCCTTTCATCCATGACTCTACCAAATACGCACCACTGCATGAATCTTACCAATAATCACCAATACATGACTCTACCCAATAGCGAGTGTTGGGGAGAGTGGTCTAGTGTTACTTTCCTTCCACGAATCTTCATAATAATCACCAATGTATATGGTGCATCCCAATTTTTTCCTGCTATCATGATTTTTATGAATTACTTTTGAGTTATACGGATTGAAGCATATAGAATGCATTTTGCTCCTATATGACTATTCATGTACTCTAAAAATTGCTCTGAATACTTATGTGAATAGTGTTGATATGAAAAAGTGACTATATATATTCCCCCAGGACATTAGGAGCACCCATGCGCTAGTGTCTGAGTCTGTGTGCCGGTGTATGTGATGTGTTTCTGACCCGAGTTTTTTCTAGGATGGTTATGTGACTATAACTTGTGTTGATTTTGTACTATACTAAACTAGATTGTATCTTTGAGGTATTGTAGAGTTGATTTGTTAGACCAATCTATACCCCCTCATTTGGGGTGCATGTGATGATTATAAGAGTGTGAGGCACAAAAAAGAGGACCTGATGCTATGTTGTATAATATCCCTATAGGGGAAATGAATGTGTGTGGTAGAAACCAAGGCACATGTAAGTAAGTTTCCTAGAAACATGTGTTAGTATAAAAAGTTTAAAGTATGCAATAAAATACATTATAATAAAGAAATTGTGCAAACAAAGTGGGCCACAAAAATTGGGTTTCATACATGGGACATCACTCATAATTTCACAAGACTATCAAATCTGAAGGGGCCAAAAGCATACAAGAAGCATATAAACATAGGGAATAACCCACAAACAATATCATGCGATGAAAATAGATGGAAAAAAAGTGTATCAAATAACCATGGTGGCAAACAGTCTTGTAATGTGAATGCTACACATGAAGCACCCATTAGCATGTTATAAAGATAATGAATATGTCGAGACATGTATGTATCAATGGGAAGTAAAGTGCTAGTTAGTAGAAGTAGTAAAGGATGAAACAATAACACATGTAATGTGTGAGAGTGTGAAATGTAGATTCCTCAAGGAGCCTTGGTGGCACTAGAAAAAGGGAAAGTGCCAAAAATCATTATAGTGTGGGAAAATTTGTTAGAAATAAGTATTCACAATTAGAAACCAAGTTAAAATGCATGTGTATATGATAAATATAATGACATACTGAGTATCCGGATAACATATTAAGCAATGTGAAACATGTAAGCAGTATAGGAAAGTAAGAGTAATTGCAACAAAGATATGAAAATGTAGTGAATGAGTGTGATGGAATAGTATGCACTATGCAATTGTGATAGGAGAAGTGTGGCCCCCATATGAGAAGAGGTTCATTTATAAAATACCCCTCAACAATCAGGAATGAACAATAGAACAAGAGTGTGTCATCAAAAAATGGTTTGATACTAGGTGCTAGAAAGATGTTTCATGAATCATAGAGCATAAAAAGTTAATGAGGTGAGGCTTAATTCAGATTTATACCCTCAGCAGTCAATTGTGAACCATGGAGATAGAGTGTGTCATAGGGTAATGAAGATACAATTTTTGTATCAAAGGGGATGTGCACATGCTAGGAAAGCTTTAAAAATTAAGGACGTAAAGTAAAATGTAGAAATGGACACTTTGATAGTAAGGAAGGGGGGAAGTAAACATGATGCTCCCCAAGTTTGTGAGCGATGGATTTCTCTGTAGTTATGTGAGAAGGACCGTGCCATGGTGCCAGTGTTTGAGATGTGTCCCAACCATCAATGTAAGGAGTAGCTTGTTTGAAAAATATAATTTTACGCAGAAGTGGAGTAAGGTTGGGAGGAATATTGAAAGGAGGTATCTTATGGGGGATTGATAACATTGTAGAAGACTTGATAGGAGTAGGATATGGACCGATTTTTTATATGATATTGCATAGTTGGAATTAGTAATGTTGTAGAAGGCTTGAGAGGAGGAGGGAATTAATTGATTTTTAGATGAGGTTGCTTAGTAGGAATGGATTGGATAGGTGGATCTTGACTTACCGAAGAAGGAACATTACTGACGATGCATTAATGCTCAATAGACATAGATGGATTTTATTTGGGAACCCATTGATATTTATAAATTATAGATATAGAATGAGGTTGTGAAGAAAATGAAATGAAACCCTGATGATCAAGTTGCTTAATTTTTTATTTTAAAGCATATAAATAATTGATAGTATGTCCATTGATTCGATGATAATTAAAAATGGGAGACCTTGATATTTAGTAAGTCGATACGGAGAATAGCAATAAGTAGTTGAAAAATTGATAAATTAATGAAGATCAAGAAGAATGTCATGTTTCTTAGCATTGAGATCAAACTTGAGAGGTTTCAGTAGTGGTAAGATTTGAGGTTCACTGATATGAGCACTTGTAGGATACATGGAAGTAGGATGACATGTAGAATAACTACCATGGGTTTGAGAAGTATCTTTAAGATTTTGAATTTCATCTATGAGAGATGTGATCAAGGATTCCATAGCTTGAATTTTATCATGAAATAAAGAATAGAAATCTTAAATAAATTTGTAAATGGATTGATTAAAATTAGGAATAATAAATTCATCAGAAAGATGACTAAAGATGAAACTTACTTGTGACGGAGGCAAAAAGTGTCTAATGTTGTTTTGAGAACATGTTTGCAAGGTGGGTGTATTTGAATAAATTAATGCAAGAAGACTTGATAAACCTTAGGAACCATGAAGATAAAGAAATGTGTAAAATAAGGATCTGAAAGATCGATCACAAGTAGGGTTCACCAAATGATTTAACAAAAATGGATTTTTTGTAAAACCCTAATTATAGAGTAATTGAATGTAAATAATAATATAAAATTACTAGATATAATATGACACAAGCAATAAATAATTAAATTACAAAAACATAAGCAAGAGGGATAGGAAAGATGAGTTATCTTATTTTTGCTTGATATAGGACTGACATAGACCAAGAAAATGGCTGAAGAGAAGTTGAATTGTGCCGCCAATACTCAGGATAAATTTTGTAACTCACGGATCAAGTTGAACATTGGCACCTGGGTACCAGTGACTCCTATTGGGTTCCCATGAATGTAAAAATTTTCATAACCATGATTGTTAATGTGTCACACAAGTGTCACAAATAGCTCATGTTGATTGTCTGTATTTTGCACCTTGATCGAAGAAGATACCTATAACATGCAAAATAGAAGTTCACCTCCAAAACCCACGAAACCACATAAAATAAAATAAATAAATATTTAATATGGAGGGTTTTACTAACCCTAGTGGTCACCAGATAGAGTGAACTTACAACTGAGAATTGCACTACATCTTAGACTCCATGTATTTTTTGTTAGTTTATGTAAGGATTGTGCCCTAGGATGCCCTAGTGCAAGTTGCACTTGTTAACAACATAGATCTAAAATGTAACAATGTATAGCATGTGTGGATGAAATATAATGAACTTTCCCTTCTTATGCATTGTATTCAATAAATTCATTCCCTTGTCCCTTGAATGGATACTAGATATATGTTTTGAAGTGCTTAAGGTACCTTTTGGATGCAAGCTTAAGTGACGATAGTAATGCTTAGAGATTGGTACTTGATATTGAACACATAACTATGTATTTATATTATTCCCTTGTTTTAAATTTATAATTAAAAACTCAAAGGCCAATCCATAAGTGAAAAATATTCCCAAAAGATAAAAGAAACCCAAAAGGAGGGAGGAAGATAAGAAAGGGTCAAGGTCTCCTAGAGGGAACATGAGCACATGGGCGCTGGTGTATGAAGCCATAAAAGATAAATAATTAAACCACCGATAGGGATGTAGGGTGTGTAATACCAAAAATAAAGTAATAAAAATATAAACTAGGCCAAATTTATTTGTCAACAACTAGTTTTCTTGCTTAGGAACTATGTAAATGCTAGTATGCTTTTAGGACCTAGAAATGTACCCAAGTGCATGATTTTGTGTCTACAACTAAATGGGTTCAAAAATATCTTATTTCCATTACCACATTTGGTAATGATATATGAGGTGAAAATTTGTAGAACCATGGTGAAAATTCACCAAGGAGGTAGTCATTATGAGGAGGGGGATAAAGTGAAAGAGTGAGGTGAGTGAAAACATGCCCTAATGAACAAGTGTGATGTTTTAAGTGACAAGAGAGGGATCCTCCATTTGCATCAAATTTTTTTACACCTCATGAAATTTTTCACTAGATGAAAAGGTACATTATATCCTCCTAGGTGCGCCATGGGTCATAGTTTTCATTGGAAGGGGCCAACTTAGCTTGTAAATGCATAACACTCAACTAACCAACCAAGTGAGCTTTTAAGTGACACAAGCTCCAAAACACATCATCTTTCCTAAGTGGCGTAAATTTTTGAATATCATGCAATTTTCAGTAGGTGAAAAGGTGAAAAAGTTCATCAGCGGTGCAAAAATACACCTATTCCACTTTTGGAAGTCTCGCCTTCACCAACAACTACTATAAATAGACATCCAAGAGTGGAGTTTTGCCCTGCGATCTTTTGTTAGAGTTACCTAGGTAAACCATATATGATTTCAACTCTAAAAGGTCTTATGAAACCATTCCCAAAACTTTTAGGATTAAATTTGGCCTGAAATTTTAATTTTTATCCCTTTTAAATTCTTCTCAAGCTTGTGTGACGATGAAAGGTACTGCCACAAAAAAGAATGATGATGAAAATGACAAAGAAAACACTATGAGTTAAGAGGGAATTTTATATGTCACATTGTAATTTTAATCAAACCTTAAATAGATATATATAACTCATATAATTTTCATTTGAATCCCCACCAGGTTTAAGGATCTTCAGATGTACTATCAGGCCAATATCTCAAAATCCACACGATAGAGTCTCCCAAAACCTTTTGTAATGTAAAGGAATCATTCTTAGATTTATGATGATTATATGATGACTTAAAAAAATATCTCAAGGATACCGTAAGATCCACAACAAGATGACTATATTTTTTACTATTTCCATTTCCCAGCACTATGCTACAAGTAGACCGATGTTACACTGTTTGTTCAAAAACCTGGTTTTTCTTCCATAACTTCCTTAAATTACCTCATATAATTACTTAGTTGTAGTACACCCTTCCTGGATGATTTTTCTATTCCATGTACATTTTGGGGGGTTCTTATGAGGTGTAAAAATCCTTGAAATAGGCCATTTTTGGCCTTGAGGAGCAATATTTTCAAATTGGATCAAAATGAATCCATGAATTTCTTCCCATAAACATACTTGCACATGAAACACAGTTTTAAAATCTATTAGCACATCCCTCTTGGCCATGATGGGGTTTTTCATCATCATAAATTGGTCGTAGGACATGTTTACATTACTCGGTTCACGAATTTTTTGAGTGTGGGCTTAGTTGTCATGGAAAAAATATCAATTTTTGCTACTACAAATTTAGCATGAAAACATATACCTGTAAAAAAATTAACAATATAATCAGTTATTATGCTCTTTGAAAAATATAGAGGTATCACACATGGATAAACTTATCACTAAAACCCTTACAATCATAATTAAGCTACTTCTCTGTATCATCATCTCTAAGCAATAGGGGGATTTGTTAAAGGAAGACTCATTTATGATGGCATTGTGATGGTTTATGAGACCATTCACTCAATGGAGAAAATAAAAAAATCGAGCATGGTTATAAAAGTATATATGAACAAATATTTTGATAGGATTTCATGGATGTTTCTTAACAAAATCTTGGAGAAATTTGCATTTATTGATAATTGTAGGAAAATTATCATATCTTGCATCTCTACTTCCAGATTCTTGGTTATAGTCAATGGTTCTCATATGGGTTTTTTCTCTTACAGCAGAGGTATTAGGCAGGGAGACCCTATTCTCCTCTCCTCTTCATCATTATGGTTGACATCATTAGCCGATACATATTAAGGACCATCTCTTTGGGATGTTTCAAAGAATATAGACCTACATCTTTGGACATTATTGTATCTCATCAACAATTTGTTGATGATGCTATCCTTGTTCTACTAACTTCTCTCCTATAATATAAGATGTTGAAGCTCATTCTTGTGACTTATGAGGAGGCTTCGGGGCAACAAATCAAATTTGATAAAATTTCAATCTATTTCTTCAATATGCCACCTAACAAGCAATGAAAAATTGTAAAAATCTTGGGCTATGAGATCAACTCACTTTTGACTAATTATCTTGGTTTTCCTTTAGGTACTAAAATAGTCTCTATGGAAGTTTGGAATTCTTTGCTTGATAGGTTCCAAAATAATTTGGCTGGATGGAAGGGAGCCATCCTATCTAAAGCTGGGAAATTTCCTCTCATCAAAATCACACTTCAAAATATTCCTATCTACATCATGTCTATGTTCTTCATTCTAGCTATTGTCATTGAAAGAATTCAGAATCACTTCTTATGAACTGGCATTGAAGAGAAAAAAATATTCCATTTAGTGGCTTGGAGCAAGGTTTTCTCTAACAAAAATGTGGGGGGATTAGGCATCAAGAATCTCAAAACCATGAACACTTACCTCATTGTAAAAATGAGTTGGAGGTTGTTAAAGGAAGAACAACCTTGGACAAGTCTTATTAGATCCAAGTATCTGGACCAAGGTAATCCTCAAAGATTTCTAAAGCTTGAAACACTTTTTCAAGGTTTGATATTTTGGAATAATTTTGTCAAGACTAGGAGACCCCTAGAAAAAGGATGCAAATGGAATTTGGGAATGCAAAATAAATCCTCTTTTGGGATGAAATTTGGGTTGATTTTAAAGATATTTAAAATAATCCTTCTTGGGAACATCTCAAGAAAAAAATCATAGCAACTGTCGGATAGACAGTTAGTGATTACATTCATAGTATCAATGGAAGAATGCAATGGAAGGAACTCAATTCTATTCTTCCTTTATCTTTTGATATTCTTGAGGACATTCAAATAATTATTAACCACATCCATATTAGTTAGTTTTAAGATCAAGATGATTTCTTATGGGTTCAATATTTTGATGGAGAATTCACTATCAGAAGAGAGTATAAATCATTCATAGATAACATTTTTTGCAGTTTTGATTAGGAAAAAATCTTGTATAAGGAGCTCACCCCAAAAATCAGCCATTTTCTCTAGCTTGTTTTGAATAGGAGCATCCTCACCATTGATAATATTACCAAGATGGGATATACCCTTCCTTATAGATTTTTCCAATGCATGATGGAATATAAGTCCATTCACCATCTCTTTTTGCAATGACTTACTTCCATATCTCTTTCGAATCATTTTTTGAGAGATTTGGCATTGTCTAGGCCTTCCAGAATGATATTTTTCAGGCTTGGGAACATTGGAAACCTCCTTTTAAACATGGATTACTTAGAACAATCTAGAGACTCATCTTCCCATATACTCTTTGAAGTTCATAGAAGGATAGAAATTCTATTATCTTGGTAAATCTTCACTGTTATCACAATTTTACCCCCTAGGAAAAATTGATCAAACATGACCCTGCATAGGAGATAATCGAAGGGTCATCTCAGTCCTGCGAGCTCACAATTGATCCCAAATCTAAGGGGTAGGAGGGTTCGACAATGGAGGAGTAGGGTCGTCGATGAGGCCGAATGACACAAAGGAAACTAGAGGATCAAAGGGAAGAAAATGGGGAAAGGGTCAAAGTTTTTGGACTTCAGATACGAGTCGACTCGAGGAAAAGAAATAGGGCAGAAGAAGCCTCCACATGTCCAATCAGTGCATCTCCAAATGTAAGGTCCAAGTAGGGTCTCCAAATGAGTGGAAAGCCTCCATGTGTCCTAGGTCAGACATAAACCCTTTATCAAATAGAAAAGACTTGGGTAGAACACGAGGAAGGTAGAGCAGAGCCGTGGATGGTGCCACATGCCTCATCAGTGTAACTTCAAAGGCACGACCCAAAGGAAGTCCCCAAACGAGCATAGGCTTGCCACATGGTTGGAGTCTGAAAAAGACAGAGTCAACTGTTGAAAAAGCTCAAGCTAGGGACAGGCCAGCAGACGATGCCACGTGTCTCATCGTTGCACCTTCAAATGTCAAATCCAAAAGTGAGTCCCCAAGCAAGCGCAAGCTCACCATGTGGTCAGAGTCAAAAGGGGGCAGAGCCGGCTGCTGAATCGGAAAAGTATAAGGTAGTGCTAGCGGAAATCCCCATGTGTCTCTTTTGCGCTCCTTTAAAGGGTGAATATAAGGCGGTCCCCAACCGAGTGCCAGTATACCACATGGCCAGAGTAAAAAGGGGGATAGAGCCAACCATTGAAAAGTCCAAGGCCAGCCAAAGGAGCCACATGTCAACTTAGCGCAACTTCAAAGGTGTGACCCAAAAGGTAGTACCCAAATGTGTGCAGACTCTCCACGTGTCCAAGGTCCCACAACACTACTCTTTATGGGCAAGAAGGATAGAATCGTTCCATGGACGATGCCACGTGTCATTTCGGCACAACAATAAGAGTGAAAAGAGGGGGGTGAAATATTAAGACATGCGGGGCAGCCACGTGGACCTTGTATGAATAGACCCCAAACCCAACACACCTTTAGACAACCATATCTTTCGACCAGGAATTTAGATTAGAGAAGGAAAGGAATTTTAGGAGAGATCTCAGAGCCTGCTACTCACCTACCACCATTAATGATCCAGTCCTCCATTTTTGAGGCTGTCAAGTCTCTCACCCATTTTCATAATGAAGGACATACCCCCCTTTCTTGCCCAATAAGGAACAACACGTAGGGGCATGGGTTCTACAGTTAATCCCATCATTGTTGTAGATAGATTTTAAATGCTTGTTGGGATGGTTGGAGTGGTTGGCTTCAACGCTCTTGCAGGGGTGGTTGAAGCAAGGTTTGAATTTTCCCTCTCCTCTCATTCTTATATATATTGTAAGGGAGGGGCATTTTTCTAGAGGTTGCTCATCTTTTCTCTCCGGATCCCCTCTCTCTTTCTTCCCTAGGGTCAAATGTGGATCTTAAGCCTCCTCCCATCACCTTGTAATGGCATTTTCTTGTTCGTTGCCCACTGATGGTATACCGTTTGAACTCTTGGAGTAATATAAATTATTTCTGTGATGCATTTTGTCCATCCTTTTTTAATTTTATTGTTTGTTCTTTCCTCTCATCATTACAGGGTATATTGTGCATATTTCTGATGTTTATTACAGGTTCTAGGAGCTGTGTTTAATGGGTTTGAAGTGGTGTTTTGTGTGAACTCTATCTTTGGTTTGTGATGCATCTGTCCATCCTCTCCATTTCTCACCTCTCTCCACTTCAGGTAGCTGACATTGTGATTAGCAACCCCCCCTTTTCTTAGTACTATCACCTCGTTAGTGTAGGATTTCCCTCTTTTTGCACTTTCTCTCTCCCTGTATCCTTGGCATTGTTAGAATAGGTATAGATAGTCGCATTTCCTCCCTTAGAATTAGTTTAGCATTAGGATTAGGAAGAATAATATGAATTTCTCCGGAGGTCCATCTCGATTTTGCAAGTCCCATAGCTTGAGAGATGGTCCCATGTTATGTAATTACACAGGATGCCCCACTCAAACCTGAGGCCATTTGGGGGTGTTATGATTTTGCACTAACATTAACAAATCCTACAAGAGACTTGTCAATGAAATCACAATTGATTTCAAGCATAACATTCTAAAGTTTAAGCCTCACAAGAACTCCAAGTTCCCTAAAGAGGAGGAGATATTTCTTAGCAATTGGAATATTGATATTAGTAGTGCCAATAGTCAAGGTGCAAGTGTGGATAAGTCTCTTATCCAATGGATCCCTCCTCTAGAAAGATGGTATAACCTAAAATTTTATGGAGCTTCTAAGGGAAACCTAGGGAATAATGGTGGTGGATTTTTTATTTTCAATCATCTGGGTCACCCCTTATTGCTTTTGAAAGTTCTAATGGAAGTTAAATCTAATCACTTTACAAAGGCTCAAACTGTAATATGGGGGATTATAATTTATAAGGATTAAAAAGTAAAGAATTTAATAACTAAGGGGGACTCTCTCAAGATTATGAATAACATCAAAGATACCCATCCCCCCAGCTGGACTATTAAAGACTTCATTAATGAAGCCAAGGAGATTTGCAAGGATTTTAATAAAGTCATTGTTTATCACATGTACTAAGAGGGTAATGGTGCAATGGATGCTTTAGCCAATGAATGTGTTTTCTCTAATCAATAAAAAGTTTGGAATGATCACATTGACATATCTCACACCACTCAGATCATCATTGCTAAAGATTCCAAAGCCACATGTCTAGTCCAGTTGTACTCGACAGCGGTCTAGGCACGTGTAGAGCCTTTTCTTGGGGTATGCCACACTTGTGGATTTAAACCCTTCAAATGGTCATCCTCTACAAACCGACTGAGAATTTATGTTGAGGGTGTGGTTTTTGAAAATCCATTTTGTTTTTGTAATCAGTTTACTAAAGCTTTGGGTAAATTACATTTATCAACTGTCAACAGTGGTGCTATCATGAAGCCTTTCTCTAGCAATCCTTGAGTTGTAAATACCCTCCTTTTTGCAATTATTTCAACCATGGGTGGCCCTCCTTGGTAATTTGAGCCCATTTGTGACCCAACATTGAAAGAGAATGTAAAATTATGGAAGATTATTAAATTGGATGGCTTCACATATTTTATACAAAGAATCAAAGGACATGATATCCAAATTTCTCTAAAATTTTCTCAAAAGTGGAAGGATAGGGTCTTCACTTTTAGGGGGAAGGAATTCACAACTAATGAGAACCAAATATCCTTCATCATGGGCTTAGGAATGAATGGCATAAAGTTTTATAGGAATAAGTTCGACAAGGAAGCTGAAGAGAAGAGATTTGTGGAGGGTGTTGAAGTTATAAAAATTGATAAATCAGGCTGTTATGCTCTTCTCTGCCACCTCCTTACAATTTTTTCACCAAGATGATGGTCAAGTATGTTACTTTGGAAGGCCATTATTCTACGTTGCATCTTTATCACCTTTTTCTATTGAATCACTTTAGGCACTCTGCTAAGGTTATCCTTTCTTACTACATCTTGCATTCCTTAGAAATAAAAGGTTTTGGAAGTGCAAGCCCATGTCATAGCTCTTCCCCTGCATTAAAGAGTTATATTCATTTTAAATCAATATTTCCATGATGTAGCACTTGATAAAAGTGTTCCCCCTGGCTCTCCCTCCCCCCTAACAACCCAAAATTAGAACGAAAAGCCCCAACTTCCCATCTCACTCACCTCCCCCTACTAAAAGAGTGCTTTGTAGTATCGACAAGGGCAGGAAAATTGGGTTCAAAGACCTCCTAAACATGAGCCACTCTACCCCTGAACCCAATCTTAGCATTGACATGCTAACCCAACTACAACACCAGGTTAATGTCATAAAAGCCATTGAAGATAATGTGGAATGTCTTCTCAAAAATGGAAACATGAATGACTTAAGCTCCACAGTCACTTCCAAACTAGAGGAAAAGATTACTGACCTTTCTAAGAGGTAGCAAGACATGGAGAAGACAATGCAACAGATGGTCAATAAACAAATCAACCAATTAACCATGCATAAGGCTTTCCTTGATTTCATTCAAATTCATATTAAACATATTTGTGAAGTTAGTGTCACCTTGGAGGAGATTTGGAAAGAGGGTAAGGCCAAGAAGAAGGCCTTAAAAAAATGATATCTAGGACCTAGACAAGGAAGTGGTAGTCAACCTGGTGAAGGCCTTGGAAGAAGCTTAGAAGGTCTTTAATGAGTTTCTCAAATACTTGTCTCTAGTTTTTTGTATCTTTGTGTGCTTTTGTGGTTTTTTAGTTGTTGTTGAGTTGTGTTTTGGATGTAGTTGGGATCCTTGTTGGAATTCTACCCTTGTCATGCTTTTAAATGTTCTTCCTAGCTCTCTTAGGCTCTTTTTGTTGGGGTGTGGCCCCCACTTATCAAAAAACCACTTCTTTATCTCTGTTATTTATGGATTTTGAGCCTTTTGTTCCATGGGGTATGGTCCCCTTTAAAACCATTTATCAATAATAATAAAAACTTATCAATTTGAATTAATCATTGTTTTTGTTCTATGGTCTCTAGGATTTGAGTATTTATTTGAGCCATGTTGTAGAAGTAAGGGTAAGATAATGGGGTGCGTACTAGTGGATAAGAAAGGAGGTGAATTGTTTGAAGTATGTGAAGAACCAATTAAAAGGTTCTGTTATCCAAAATTCGCCCCCAAGGTAATTTTGATAATATGCAAGAAATTATATTGATTCAGGGCAAAAAGTCATGGTTCTAGGGTCCCCTCATATTTGTCTAACTCCCCTGTCCAAGAGGAAGAGAGTAAGTTCTGAGAAAATTCAAAAAAAAAGGGTTCAAGAAGGAAAATAGGTCGATCTAGGAAAAATCATGAAAATTGGCTAAGTCCTGCTCAAGGTCGCCTCTGGGACGCATGGGATAAAAAAGCGCGAACCGGCCGAACCGGGCGAAATCAGCACAAACAGTCCGAAACGCAGCAGGGACAAATGGGAAAAAAGTACGCGGCGGGCGCGAAATGCCGGTTCAACAGAGAAAAAATCGACTAACTGCTGAGAGAGACACCTGTGGGACAAGCGGGCCAAAAATACCCGAACCGGCCGGTTCGGCCGAAATGGGAACAAATGGTCCAAAAGTAAATGGCACATTTGGGCCAAAAATGTGCGAACCGCCCGAACCGGCCGAAATGAGTCCAGAGGGTCCAAAATCAAACGGGACATCCGGAACAAATGGACGTGAAATGCCCGAACCGGCCGAAATGAGCACAAAGGGGCCCAAAATCAAATGGGACATCCGGGACAAATGGAGGCGAAGTACGCGTAGGAGCCGAATCAGCCGAGGACCAATGAAATGGCGCCACGTGTCCAAGTTTAAAGGGCCCACAAGAAATTTCAAAAGGAAAGCCCGCGAAAGATGGAGGAGAGATAATTTCTCGTCCAATCAGCACGTGCCACGTGTCATCCAGGTGGCAGAGCGCGGGAAAGATTTCAAAACACGTTTTCACCTATTTTGTGCCCTAAATCTTCAGATCACCATAACTTTTGATCTAGAGCTCAGATTTACACGTTCTTTATATCAACAGAAAGCTGGTGAAATTCTCTACACGATTCCATGGTCAATCTTGAATTTTGGAGCATTCTGGAGGGAGAAAATTGAGAAACGGCTCTGACGCGTGTTCATAGCCAGAAATGACATTCCAGCGACCAGATTTAATGCAGAATGGGTCGCATTCTTCGGTAATCTGGTCAAAGTGACAGGGTATGGGTTTGTAAGGTCCCCCATGCCATTTTAATGCACCTGCAGTCGAGAAGAATGGGCTCCCACGCCTTTGTACGTTTTCTGTTCCCTGGGCTCGACCCATGCAGTGTAAAAGCCAGATTTGGCTCATTTTATAAAAAAAAGGTTGTTCATTCGTTCTGCTCTGCCCTCCCTTATTTTCTTCTCTAGGGTTAAAAATGGAGTTCGAACCTCCTCCCTGCTCTGTAATGGCGTTTTTTGCCTTTTACTAATGGAATGATGTTCTGTGCAAACTTCTGGAGCAACAAAACGTGTTTTGTGATGCATCTGTCCATCCTTCCTCGTTTTTGCTTGTTCTCTTCTTGCCTCTCTTCAGTGCAGGTATTTGTGCATGTTTGAATGTTCATTGCAGGTCTGGAGCTGTGTTCATGGAGTTTTGGGACATTTTCTGTGTGAAATCTATCCTTGGGCCTGTGATGCATCTGTCCATCCTTCCCATTGCTCACCTCTCTTTGTCCCATGGCAGTTTTGATAGATGTCCAACATTCTCCTTCTCTGGTGTATCACCGTTTTAGTGTAGGCTTTTGCTGTTTTTTCTTTCTCTCTCTCTCTCTGTCTCCTTGGCATGGTTAGATTAGGATTAGATTAGCTTTCCTGCACTGGAATAGCTTGTGGCAGGTAGTTTAGGAGCAGGAACCAGCCTTCTCTGGAGATTCCTCTCTCGGTTTTACAAGTCCCACACTTGAAGAGAGGTTTCCATGTTGTGCAATCACACTGGATGCCTGAACATCAACCTAGAAGCCTGATGTGCATCCAGGGGTGCTGTGATTTTGCATCAACAGTTTTGGCACGCCCGGTGGGACCTTAGAGGTCTTTCACTTCATCTTTTGCACTGTTGGTGTGTTCCTGTGAAGTTTTCAGCCTTTGGAGGCACTTGCAAACACATCTGGCGACTCCATCTGGTCAACAACCCATCTATCAAGCTGCAGACCTTCCTTTCCATCCATTTTCATCCATTCTTCCTTCCATCTCTTCCATCATTCTGTCATTCTATGAAGTTGTGTAATCATGACTTCATTTCCATCATGGTATTCACATCAACAACAGCAGTATATCACACCTCCAACACATTTTGCAAATCCTCCAAATCAGCATTTTGAGCAGATTCAAGATCAGTATGCATACCCATATGAGCAGCAGTGCCAAAGTCAGTTTGGCTATGGAGCTTTCCAAGAGCAAGAGTATGCAGACAATGAAGACCATCAGATCCAAGATGCTGATCTGTTGGAGAAAATCCAAAAGATGGAGGAGGGGATGGTGCATTCCAGGGCTCAAGCACAAATGAAAGCTTTTGGAATCAGTTATGGAGCACCCTGTCCATGGGTGGGACCTTTTCCAAGGCATTACAGCCCTCAGGAGAAGCTTGACTTCATGATTGCAATGCTGCCTTTGCTTGCACAATGGACAGTAGAAATAGAGGCCTACAGACTTGTTGTTGAACAACCTTGTCAATGGGTAAGTTCTACACCATCATCTGGTTTTTCTCTTTCCATTACTCAAGCAGCATCATCTCATTTAAACTCCTCATCTGCTGTCCCAAATATTGAATCCATTTCTCCACCCCCTAGTCTTCCACCCCATCTCGATTCTTCTTTCCTTTTCCCTTCCAAACAGTCACCCCCTCCACAAGAGCTAAAAGAAATACCCCCTCCTCCAAAGAAACAAGAGGTTTCACCTCCTCCACCACCACAAAAAAATGTCAAATCAGTTGAGTTTCAACCCATCCCTCCTCTTGCATTCCCAAATCAATGTTGGGAGGATGAAAATCAGAATGCCAGTCAAGGAAAACAACAGCAAAAAGAGAGTGCCAACAAAGATGAAGAAATTCAAAATCTGAAGAGTTGGGCTCTTAGATTTGGGATGACAAAGATCCCCTTGATGGTTAAGCCTACAGAAGAGGCTAAGGTTGAACAAATGGTGGTGAGGACTGATTTTGTTGGAGAAGAAGATCTTGCAGTCCCAACTTGTCCTCTCGAGCAACAAATTGAAGAGTTTGACTTGACAAACTTCATGCTGGAGGAGGAGTTCAATCAAGAGCAAGATTGTCTTCAAACATTGGAGGAAGGAGAAGCTGCTCCAGATCCAAAAGAGGAGGAGCACGTTCTAGCTGTGGAGGAGAAAAGTGTAGATCCAAGGGCTTTGAGCACAAAGCAGGTTACAGAAGAACCTTCAGTTCTTCTTTCCACTTCATCTCTCTCAAGTTCTAGCACTGAAAAGGAGTTTGATCTCTCAAACTCAATATTCGAGAGTGAAGGAAACCATGGTGGTCAAGTTACAGATCAAGAGGACACCATGGAGGAAGTTGAAAACGAGCAGCAGGACAGCAATGAGGCAGTTTACCTGTCAGATTTGGAGGACTGTTTTGATGGAGAAGAGCCGGTTGAGTTTTCACCATTCTCTCTTTCATCATCCACATTCCAAACACCAAAGCCTGCTGTCATGGAGGACAGCATTCATTTGCAGCAGCCTGCATCTTATAGCAGCCCTTTGAAATCAAAATTGGAAGATTCTAATCTTCCCTGTTCTTCGTGGGAGGAAGAGAAAGGGCAGAAGGGTTCTACCATTGCTTCCACACCATCCATTCAGGTGGGTCTACAAGAAGACTCCGTTCTTGGAGTTGAAAATCACAGCAATGGGCATACTCAAAGGACCATACCTTGCCCAATCAGGTATTTGGCTTCATTGGAGCCAAAGGAGAAGCCACAACCAGTCATGCTTGCTTCTGAGCATGAGGATGAGCTACAAAGTACCAAGGATCAGCTGTCATACCTCTCCAATCCAAATGCAGAGCAACTGAAAGAGGTATTGGATTTTTCAGTTGATACCTTGATGATTTGGATAGAAGACCAACTTCTTGTTGATTTTCCATCCATCCAAACAGCCATGATCAGTGCCAAATCAATTGCATGGCTGCCAATTTTGAAGAAAGGAAGCTATTTCTCACAGCCAGTTGCAGGGTTTGTTTAGCTTGCCTTTGCTTCCAGTTAGAGTAGAGTAGCTAGGTTTTCTTTCAGTAGAAGAAGTGCTTGTGCACACTCTGCATGTTCCATTTGGGGCATGTATGATTTTCAGTTTTGTACATAGTTTTGGTGTTGCTGGTTCTGCTCTTGCACAGTTCATTTCAGTGGCATCTTGGTGAGACACTCCAGGTTCAATGGGTTTCCAAGTGACTCAGGAGGGAGGTTTTCAAGGTTCAGATCAGTTTTCAGGCTTGCTTATGACTCCATGCCCAATGGATTGCTTCAGACAGCTGGTCGTTCCTCATCTAGCAGGCAGATGACCCCACTGAGTCGCCAAAATTGTTATCCAAAATTCGCCCCCAAGGTAATTTTGATAACATGCAAGCAATTATATTGATTCAGGGCAAAAAGTCATGGTTCTAGGGTCCCCTCATATTTGTCTAACTCCCTTGTCCAAGAGGAAGAGAGTAAGTTCTGAGAAAATTCAAAAAAAAAGGGTTCAAGAAGGCAAATAGGTCGATCCAGGAAAAATCATGAAAGTTGGCTAAGTCCTGCTCAAGGTCGCCTCTGGGACGCATGGGACAAAAAAGCGCGAACCGGCCGAACCGGGCGAAATCAGCACAAACAGTCCAAAACGCAGCAGGGACAAATGGGACAAAAGTACGCGGCGGGCACGAAATGCCGGTTCAACAGAGAAAAAATTGACTAACTGCTGAGAGAGACACCTGTGGGACAAGCGGGCCAAAAATACCCGAACCGGCCGGTTCGGCCGAAATGGGAACAAATGGTCCAAAAGTAAATGGCACATTTGGGCCAAAAATGTGCGAACCGCCCGAACCGGCCGAAATGAGTCCAGAGGGTCCAAAATCAAACGGGACATCTAGAACAAATGGATGCGAAATGCCCGAACTGGCCGAAATGAGCACAAAGGGGCCCAAAATCAAATGGGACATCCGGGACAAATGGAGGCGAAGTACGCGTAGGAGCCGAATCAGCCGAGGACCAATGAAATGGCACCACGTGTCTAAGTTTAAAGGGCCCACAAGCAATTTCAAAAGGAAAGCCCGCGAAAGATGGAGGAGAGATAATTGCTCGTCCAATCAGCACGTGCCACGTGTCATCTAGGTGGCAGAGCGCGGGAAAGATTTCAAAACACGTTTTCACCTGTTTTGTGCCCTAAATCTTCAGATCGCCATAACTTTTGATCTAGAGCTCGGATTTACACGTTCTTTATATCAACAGAAAGCTGGTGAAATTCTCTACACGATTCCATGGTCAATCTTGCATTTTGGAGCATTCTAGAGGGAGAAAATTGAGAAACGGCTTTGACGCGTGTTCATAGCCAGAAATGACATTCCAGCGACCAGATTTAATGCAGAATGGGTCGCATTCTCCGGTAATCTGGTCAAAGTGATAGGGTATGGGTTTGTAAGGTCCCCCATGCCATTTTAATGCACCTGTAGTTGAGAAGAATGGGCTCCCATGCCTTTGTACGTTTTCTATTCCCTGGGCTCGACCCATGCAGTGTAAAACCCAGATTTGGCTCATTTTAAAAAAAAAAGGTTGTTCATTCTTTCTACTCTGCCCTCCCTTCTTTTCTTCTCTAGGGTTGAAAATGGAGTTCGAACCTCCTCCCTGCTCTGTAATGGCGTTTTTTGCCTTTTACTAATGGAATGATGTTCTGTGCAAACTTCTGGAGCAACAAAACGTGTTTTGTGATGCATCTGTCCATCCTTCCTCGTTTTTGCTTGTTCTCTTCTTGCCTCTCTTCATTGCAGGTATTTGTGCATGTTTGAATGTTCATTGCAGGTCTGGAGCTGTGTTCATGGAGTTTTGGGACATTTTCTGTGTGAAATCTATCCTTGGGCCTGTGATGCATCTGTCCATCCTTCCCATTGCTTGATAGATGTCCAACATTCTCCTTCTCTGGTGTATCACCGTTTTAGTGTAGGCTTTTGTTGTTTTTCCTTTCTCTCTCTCTCTCTGTCTCCTTGGCATGGTTAGATTAGGATTAGATTAGCTTTCCTGCACTGGAATAGCTTGTGGCAGGTAGTTTAGGAGCAGGAACCAGCCTTCTCTGGAGATTCCTCTCTCGGTTTTACAAGTCCCACGCTTGAAGAGAGGTTTCCATGTTGTGCAATCACACTGGATGCCTGAACATCAACCTAGAAGCCTGATGTGCGTCCAGGGGTGCTGTGATTTTGCATCAACAGGTTCTTTTTTGGATTACTCGTGTCCAACACATAAATGATGGTACACAATCATGTCATTAAATACATATAGGAGTTCCAATGAATGGAAGGAATTGAATGTAGTGAAAGGCACATATAATTTGATGGAGTGGGTGAAATCTATTTCTTTCAATGCCCACAATATGTCAAAAATATATAACGATCTATAAATTTTGATGAAAAATAGTAGCTTACAACAATCTCCTACAACTTATCTTTCTAATAAATAATATATTGAATTTATGGATTAATAATCTATATTGAAAGGTGAAAAATTATCTTAGGGTTAAATAATATATAATAAATATCACCTACAGTATTATAAAATTAGGATAATTTAGTTAATTAATTCATCATAATCACTCAATAATGAATTTATGTTTATGTGTTGAATAATGCAATCCAGGTTGTCTTAGTGTAAAATCAATTTAGTTCAGTTCAAATGTGATTGGGAGTTAGTTGTTAAATAATATTGTCACTTTATTTGGGTGAGTTTTACCATCTATTATTGAGTTAATATGTGGATGTAACAATGTTATCTCAAAAAATTGTTTTCCTGAACAAATGTGAATTATTATAACTAAATGAATAGATGTTTCAAACATGATGTAGAGAATTTACAATTCAATATTATTCTATTTTTAAATTGTGAAATATCTATACTCTTAATATTTCAGCGTGGAAGAATCACATTTTCTCCTTGCAATTTATTAAAAAGTACTACTTTGGAACTCAAACTTGTAGATTAATTTTAACTATAGAATGTATCACATTTGGATTATTCACACCAGTTTTAGTCAACATAAAATTATATACTTCTAAATATTTAACTAAACCAAAAAAACATATGTATTGTGATGAATAAAAAACACCACCCAACTCTAGTTATTGATAATTCAAACTAAAGATTTTTAATTTAAATTTACGTTGTGGATAATCTAAACTACTAAAATAATTGTAATAATAATGTAAAGATAAAAATATATGAATCATGAATTATCACGCCACTAGAATTATATACATTTTGTTATGAATAATCCATATAATTAGCTTAAAGATTTTGTGAATCATTTATGAAAGTTTTATTATATTAATTTTTTATACTATATAACTCTAGACAAGCAAAAATGTTGAACATTAACACTAATGTTATTTCAAATACTTGTGGGAATTTTACATTTTTGTTAAGAGTATACAATTCAAGCATATATAACCTTTCACTCATGTCAATACATACAATCTTTCATTAGCACTTAGAAATAAGATCTTTTAGTATCCAAACTACACCCATAAAATTTTATATTATGGAAACATTGTCTAATATCCAAAAGATGGATGAAAATGAGAACCAATGAGAGAAAAGGAATAATCATGCACATATCACTTCAGTGTCCTTACCATGGATCAAATGAAAATTGACACCAATTAGAAACCTATAAAAGATCCAAGGGTCCCAATTACACTCCTTAAGAAGTACAAAACATTTGAAGAGCATCCAAGAGGTCCTACACATGTGCAAGAGTGATAAAATAGAGAAAGAAACTAATAGATTGTGAGAAAGGCTTGAAAATTATATCACAACTCATGTCACAAAACACACTCAAATATCTCATCAATTCACCCAAAAATTGTGCCCACAAAACACACTCAAATATCTCATCAATTCACCCAAAAATTGTGCCCAACATATAACCCTTCTAATAATCTTTCCAATGGTAGAATTTTTCTCGATTTAGAGTTTCTAGTCAAACATTATGAGTTGTTTTAATGGAGCTTACCAATTTGACATCCCCGAGTTAAAATTTGTACTAGAAAAACCTATTAAATTCAACCGAGTACCATGCATATTATAGTGGGTCACCAATTTTTTCCACGTGTCCACCTTCCCACGTGTTGTAATCTTTCGATTTCAAGATTTCGGGATGATTAAGTCCTTTTCCCACCCATTTCTAAACTTCGAGAGAAATGGAGGTCTGTCATTGGTCCACTTAGGCTTATAAGCTTTCAAAATCCTTAATTTGTCTAGACTCATTGGCTCGAAGAATTATGACATGTTTCCTCTTTCTGATTTAGTTTACTTGGTCCAAGCAAACACTCACCAATTTTTCCTTTCAATCTAGCACTTAATTATTTTCCCCTTAAATCCAAGAGGCAAGTCGAGTGGAACTTTTTCTCCACTTATTCAAATAAGCGCTCTCAAATATAAACCCGGTTGATTTCTTTTACCCAAAAAATAAGGTGAATAACAAAAGCGGCTTCCATGTGATCCTTAAACTTGATCCGATTGAATTTAAATCTATATGGATTGAGGGAAGACAAGGAGGGGAATGTCAACAACAATGCAATATTTTGACCGTGTTATAATATTTCCACCTATGCAAACCCATAGTTGGTTTGTGAAATATTTTTGATAGGTTATGACATAAAATAGTACCTAAAATCCCTAAATGATCACAATAAAATACCAAATTTTAACATTATGGCCTAAAAATGATGTCATAAATTTTGGGTTTCAACATTGCATACCTGTGAACTCCACGTACCCTCTATACCACTTGTCTTCAATTGGTTATCCGCAGGGTTTGGAGTCGAGACTTTAGATCAATACAGTGTAGTGTGTTGATTGCATCCATGTGTTGTAAATCCATCATAGGCATCGAAAATGAGAGAAAATGACTAAGTACCAAAAACTTCGTGGAATGTGGAAAAGGCGATGACCGCCACATGTTAGCCATTCATCATAGGCTTAATTATTTAATGTATTTGCTTTTAAAATGGGGAAGAAGAACTCTATTGTGTATGATAAATTTTGTCAAAATGTTCACATACATTGTGTCTCCTTACATGTTTAGCATACATATATATCAAAAAAGCATAATTATGGAAGAAAAAATCCAAACGAAACTCAATAACAAAGGATTTGCTAGAAAAGAATCAATCGTTTCTCAATTCATTACCATCTAGCAGGTATGTACAAAACTTAATTACACTTGGAAGCAAATCCCTTATGTATGTTGGCCTAAAAGAGTTCACATGCATTGTGTAATCTTACAAATTTAATATACCTATATATGATGGAACATATGCAAGAAAAATATGCTTTGTATCATTCATAATGGTGGATATTCATCCGTGTTCCAAGGCTCTCATTTTTCATTGATTATATATTTTAAACATTGGAAGAAAAATGAAAATAAGATATATTTTAAACATTGTAACCAAAATCCAAATCACACATGTTAGAAGCACTATGGTA
Source organism: Taxus chinensis (assembly GCA_019776745.2). Taxonomy (NCBI): domain Eukaryota; kingdom Viridiplantae; phylum Streptophyta; class Pinopsida; order Cupressales; family Taxaceae; genus Taxus; species Taxus chinensis. The sequence goes on from CM034153.1 coordinate 140,495,633, forward strand.
AGGAGTAGCCTAATAATTTGGTGTCGATGACTAAATTCCTGATAAAATGATCATTTGTATATGCATGCCCATGCATGGGCGGGTCCCGTTGTAAGGTGTCACATCACACGTGTCTACTGATTTCAATATGAGTTTTATAATAAATGGTTACATTTGTTCCTTTGCAGCTTAGCAAGTAGGACTATGTGCTGGTGAACAACATGACATCATTTCGAATACGAGAAATCGTACCTACAACTTTGTTGAAAAACAAACTATGTTTTACAAGAAACAAAATTGAAAAAAACTAAGTAAAAGTGTGTGCGACAAGTATACATGGGATGTGTACACAATGTTTTATGTACATAGGTGCATTCTATCAGGAGATTATTCCTCTCTGAATATGAGCTATATTTGTAGACACTAAATCACACTTTTTGGGTATATTTCTAGGTCATGATCACGTACCACTAGTCATATGATTCCTAAGTGAGAAAATTACTAATTGACAAATGTCTTAGGCCTCTTTGCTTGCAATTTGCTTTCCTTCATGGTCTTATACACCTTCTTACCTAGTCTGACTTTTGATACTTCAGTTTTTCTAAGTCTGGACACTAGCACCCAACAAGGATGCCAATGCCCCCATCCCCTATGGGTACTTGTACGCACCCAAAATTGCATGTCCTACATTGTCAAAAAATGGTTATAAAGGTCCCAAATTATTATTTATATCCTTTCATGAAGATGTTCGAGCTCCAAAATCCATTCGTAGTATATATTTGTAACCTAGACATCCCTACTTAGCCCTCGCATGCTTTTTCCTAGCTTCCTGCTACGTTTTAGAGTAGTTTTGACCTCTAGTGTAAAAACCACCACCATGGGTAGGGAGACAATCCTTTAAACGCCACCCTACACAAGGTGGCAGACCTATGCGAATTTTCCAGAGAGTTCACTTGCATTTTGATGTGGAATTCTCTCACTTGACTTCCATTTTTAGATGCGTTGCTTGTTCATTTTAGAGGATTCCAAGGCCCAATTGCCTTGTGGCAATCTATTCTTGCCCTTCTTTTTCTAATTGATGGTTGTTAATATTTTGAACTCCCTCTTCACACTTGTTATGTCCTCCTTTTGCTGCCAAATGGCTTCAACCATTGCCCAGCTAAATTCCTATAAATGCCATGCTTGTGTGCAAGCAAAACCTCTAGAAAATTTGTATTCTTTCTATTGCAAAGTTGTTGCCCTTCTTGCTAGAAATTGCCAAAGCCAATCTCAGTTCAATTGTGCTTGGAATCTTCCACTTGCATTGCTTCCCAGTATACCAATTCAAGTTATTTTTACTCCCACATCTCTCTTCTTCTGTTGTTGTTTCCCATCCATTGGACTCACATGAACACAAAGATTGAAAGGATAAACAGAGGGGAAAATACTCTTACAACCAAATTTGCCGCATTTCTTGTAATATCCAAGTTGGAGGTTTTGTTTGATTCATTCATACAATTATCAATTCTGAATTTATCATTTCAAATTTCATATCAAATACAATAGATAAGTCATTTCATCATTTCGATTATCAAGTCATCAGTAGATCAGATCAAATTAGAATTTTTCTTCTTCAACATTACCAGGGAAGTTGCAGGGAATAATAGCTTCTCTGAGGATGTGATTTATTCTTTATTTTTGAGGTAAGATTGAAGGTTTTGTTTGGAAGTGTTTCACACAGAATTACGTTCCAGGATAGAGTTGCTTCTATCCTTTCATTGTCTTGAGAAAAAGATAAGGGTTAGGGCTAGGAGGAATAACTGTTGAGTGTTGGGAAGGTGTACGCGTACCGTAGAGAGATCAGATTGATTGTGAAGAACTCATTTTTGTCTGGGAAGGACTACCTGTAAGTAAGAATACAATACCACCAGATCTTAGTTAGACAATAAGTGAGGGAACTGCCTTGGGCCCATGAAATATTAGACTTCCTTTCAAAGGTGGTGAGTTCCCTTTTAATACAAATTAATGCAAATGATAATAAAGAAGCTATTGTGAAATCACGATTTAGGTACCTCGTTACTAAAACCAATAGAGACTAAACTACCAATAATAAAATGTCATGTTGTTTGTTTAGTCACTGGTTATTGATACGTTCAGATCAAGTTACAGGGATAGACCAGGCTAGATATGAGATTGTTTAGGGGTAAATAAGGGAAAGGTTGGTTTTGGTATAAGTCACAGTGACTGATGTTGGTCATTGGATAACCGAATGCGGTTATAACACTGATATCTATAGAAGATAACCGATATCGGTAGGGGTAGTGATTTAGGGGTTTCGAATGGAAGTCAGTTGTAAGGTGGTTATGGTGTTTATAGGGTTAATAAATGATTTGGGGGGGGGGGTAGTAGGGTGATGGAGAAAACTCAGAGAGTGAAAAAAACTATCTTTGGGGAAATATCGGGGTTGATGAATGAAAGTTAGGTGTAGAGTGCTACCGGGTGGTAGATCTAGGAGTGAGCTTATAATTATTATGAATTAAAAGTTCAAGAAATGGTGTTTAGAAACATACAAGATACTACTTACTAGTTCCTGATGAAGATACAGGTCCAAGGAATGTGGTGGTGACAGTAAGGCTTAGTTGGGATGATCTGGTATTGGAAAGCAAGTTGATGAAGCTATCCTCAGTCTTTCCCAATGCTTGGACGAGTGTGACAATGATCTAGTTGCTCAGTTACAGTCTTGGGCTCGATCCTCTTCTCTGCAACCTCTTCTACTTGTTTCACTTCTCTCTCTCTTGCCAAATGAATTCCGGATCCCTCGTTTTTGGTTAGGGGAGGTCATTGACAGGGAACCGATGGCGGTTGCCTAACCGATGCTGGCCGCGTAGGGACCGATGTCAGTTAGGTCAAAGTTGGCTATTTTTAGTAAAATAGCCAACTTTCCCACTTTTTCTCCTGAGGGGTTAGTTGTGGGCTTGGTCAAGTCATTATTAGGTTCGTTTTGATGCAGGTGAGGGGTGATGAGTCATGGGTGTGGGTCTGGACCAAGTCATAGGTCTTAATAAAGTTAGTTTAGGGTTAGGACTAGGTCATAGTGAGGTGTCGAGGTGAGGTGGCAGGGTTGGAGATGTGGATTTATTAATTATAAGGTAATTAATAAATAATTAAGTGTGTAAGGTTTTAGGTGGTGAGGTAGGGTTAGGTTGCAGGACAAGATACGGGGTACAGGGAGTTGTAAGACCCAAATTTGGTGTCTACATTTGCCCCTTGTTGTCATGTAGCTTGTATTTTAAAGCTGCACTGACAATAATAAAAAGTGGTTGCCCTAGTTAAGGGTATTGGTAATCCCCCTCAAGTCTATCACAGATGGAGGCGACATGAAATCAGGGATAGGGTTGATAAAGGGTAAATGATGGTGAAATACTGGTAAGATGGTGGGGTAAGTTCAAGGAAGCCGACGCATGTTAAAATGCAGTAGTGCGACCAGGGTACATGGTTTGAAGAGAAAACAAGCAATTCAAAGGCAAAGGTCGATAGTTTATCCAAACAAGGCTAATATAATCCTGGTATCCAAGGCATAGGAAGTAGCTCCAGGGGATATAATGGGGAAGGTACCAGAACGTTTAGGCATGTTCGGCAGTACCAAATGGTTGGTTTGGTTGAGATAAATATCACGGTCTCGGTCTAAGCAAAGCTGGTTGGCTAATCAATTCAAGTATCCTAGTCATGCTAAAACACGAATAGGTGAGCTCGATTGAACAAACAACTACATTATGGGTGGATAGAATCGTAATTTTTAGGCTTCGGTTGAGGTACTTAATTAGTGCGGCCGTGGGTCAGGCTGATTGGTTGGTTACGGCATTGGGTTGGGCCAATTGGTTTGTTGCGGCCTTGGGTCGGGCCGAGTGGTTGGTTGCGGCCTTGGGTCGGGCCGAGTGGTTGGTTGCGGCCTTGGGTCGGGCCAATTGGTTAGGTGCGGCCTTTGGTCCGGCCGATTGGGTTGTTGCAGCCTTAGGTCTGGCCGATTGGTTGGTTGCGGCCTTGGGTCGGGCCGATTGGTTGGTTGTGGCCGTCGGTCGGGCCGATTGGTTGGTTGCGGCCTTGGGTCGGGCCAATGAATTCAAAATAAGGCTATTTAGCAAAGGCCGGGGGTAGGCGATGTGGTGAAAAATAGAGTTCGGTGGAGAAGAGCAAGAGTTAGGGTAAACTAGGCAGGTAACCGATATCGGTTAGTTATGACCGATATCGGTTAGAAGACCGATATCAGTTTTCTAGGGCACGCCATAACCGATATCGGTTAGAGGTCAAAACCTATAAAAAGAAAAAATACGGCGTGTCATTGTCACATTGTGAATTTGAGTGCCAACCTGTTGCTTATCTGAGTTTTGAATTGATTGGGTTGGGTATTTGGGCTGAGTTGGCACTAGTTGAGTGGAGGAGTGAGTTATTGGTAGGCCCTAGAGATCAGGAGGCAGAGTTTGATTGGTTGAGGACCCGATTGAGGAGATTTGGAGCTATGGCATAGCCTGGAGGAGCAAGAGGTGCTGGAGGAGCTGGACCACCACCACCTATCCCACCACGATGACGTGTAGTCGTACTGGTAGGCGCTGAACCCCTATTTGTGTGAAGTTGATGAAGGTAGCTAGGATGTGGGTTTTGGGGTAGGAATCCAAAATTTGATAAAATAATGAATAAATGAAGGTAAATCATAAAATAGAGTTGGTAGATATGTTAGGTAGGCCAAAATGGCAGGGTGGGTAAGTTTTTAGGCAATTATTGTGGGTAGATGGGTAGAAATAGGAAGAAAGGGGATTTGGGGGCCGTTTTCAATCCGGCCCCGAAATCCCACAGTGACCGATGTCGGTCACTAAGCGACCAGCATCAGTCACCACGTAAGTTGTATAGATTTGTGGTTTCAGAGACCGGCGTCGGTCATGTGTCGACCGATGGTGGTCGTGGGTGACCGATACCGGTCACCATGGGCAGGAGGTAAGGTTGTGAAAGTAGTTGTGTTGATTTGTTATAGGCGGGTAGGATCGAGTGTTGGGGTGAAGGGGGAGAAGGTAGAGTGGCTAGGAAAGTTTATTGGGGTGGGGGAAATCGGGTGGTGTATGAGTGGGGTGGGTGGTAGGTTGTGGGATAGGTAAAGGGGATATTCTAGGTGTTTGTTGGGTGGGGTTAGTGATATTGGGGTTATTGGGTAGTTGTTTTATAAAGGGTAGGCCTGATGGAGTGGGTTGTTTTTACAGGCACGCCAGCAGCTGACGATGCGGGATCGGATGCTGCCTCTACTGGGGTGGATGTGGCCACATGTGACTACAGCGCAGTGGGCAGTCATGCGGGAGGTTAGACTTGGCGGAGTCCAGAGGTATAGGGCTGTGGATAGGGACCATAGCCTGATGGTTGCCCTCATCAAGAGATGGGATCCGACAACCAATGTCTTCCATCTCCTGACTGGAGAGATAACAGTCACACTAGAGGATGTGTATCGCATCCTGAGACTGCCGATCATAGGTGAGGTGGTGTTCCAGGTGGATGCTGAGACAACGATGGATAACATCCTACAAGTATTCGGGGATGCAGCCCCATTGATTACATACCATAGTGTGAGCATTTGCTACGGTGATATGTATTGTGCACATCGACAGGAGACACAACTTGCCATGCTAATGATGATTGATATCACCTGCTTCACCCTCCCGGACTCAGAGGGAGGCCACTTCCCATGGGCTCTGATGGGAGTTTTACATGAGATGGTGGAGGAACACACCTGCTATGCATGGGCACCGGTGTATTTGGTACAGCTATACAGAGAGCTCTGGGGATATCGCCGTATGAGGTGATTCGGGATATGCTCAAAATTCTTGCTACACTGCTGGGCCTACGAGCATATCGTGTGTTTACAACCAGTAGGGTTTCCCCAGTAGCGAGGGCCACAGGAAGTGTATAGGTATGGGTTTCAGAGGTGGTTGGGGGTTGTGGGCCAGCCACAAGCGGTTATCGCAAGACGAGATGTCATGTATTACAGGCATATGTTAGAGGGCCTGACCGTACTAGATATTATATGGAGGCCATACAGAGGCCATTAGCCCCGTGGAGGAGCCTGAGCACAGCTGTGATGGATCCAGTACATCTTCTGGATAGCAGGATGGAGACCCGGGGAGTATGAGCAGATTCCCCTAGAGAGGGTACGATGACAGTTGGGCCTACGACAGGATGAGCCACCTACCTTCCCATAGTATCAGAGGGAGGATGTAGAGGCACCACTGCCTGTACTGTAGCCATTGGACCCAGTCTGGGTCACAGAGAGACCGGCTGATGATATGGTGGACGACGCTGGTATTACAGGTGCATTTTTGGTTTGGTGGGCAGGGCAGAGGGTAGCCATGAGAGCACAGCCCACACAACCAGATTTGGTGGCTGTTATAGCGGAGAGGGATCGTCTCTTAGGCCAGGTGCAGTTATTATAGGGGCAACTTGCTACTACACAGGCACAGATTGGGGCGCTACAGGGGCAGTTGGCCCAAGCACAGGTACAGGCACAGCCTCAGGCACAGGCACAGGCACAGCCTCAGGCACAGGCACAGGTACAGCCTCAGGCATAGGTACAGGCACAGCCTCAGGCACAGGCGCAGGTATAGCCTCAGGCACAGGGCATACAGGAAGGTCAGGGGCCACTTCTATTAGGAGTCGAGGGACCAGCCCCACCAGCCATGGTGGCATGGGCCCGATACATGGAGGAGAGAGCGGAGGCCCGCTATTATCAAGACGTAATAGATGGTATCGGGGCTAATTATCAGCCATATGCACCTCACAGAGCTGAGACATCCCGGAGTCACAGGGCACAGGGGGCCGCAGCCACAGCCGGAGGGTCAGTGACGGGCAGGAGGCGAGATCCGGCACAGGGGCTAGCTGAGAGATGAGCCGAGGGAGGGGGAGAGAGCTGAGTCACCCCAGGAGTAGAGATGGGTTTTGTTGATTTGATAGAGGATTTGTTGATAGAGACACCGGTCTGCGAACTGAGTGTGTATATAGAGGCTTGCGTGCCCTCATAGGATTTATGTATTCATTTTTGTTGTATATACCAGCCTGCGAGCTGAGTACATGTTGTATAGTTGATACCGGCCTGCGAGCCGAATATAGTTTTGACATGAGAGGCCGGCCTGTGAGCCGAGTCGAGATTGTGATAGAGACAGTGGCCTACATGCCGCCGTTTTTTTGTATGTATGATAGAGGCCCCATGCAGGGCAATTTGTATATGCTGACATTGATTTGAGGATATATATAAATGATGAGTTGGATCCATATGGTGTGTATAATGTTTGAGTTGATGGCATATATTATAATGTTTTATGTTTTTTGTCAATGATATTGGAATGTTTGTGATGTATATATAAATGATGTTGATGATGTTTTGATGATATGCATATGTTTTGAAATATTGATGTTTATTATGATGATGGATGTTGATAGTGATGTCATTATGCAGGGAAAAGAGGCGGGTGCCGCCAAAATTTTGTAAAAAACAAAGAGAAGGCCTAGATATAATCAAAATAGGTATAGGTTGACCAATATCAGTTAGATAACTGATGTCGGTCATTATTGACCGATACCGGTTACATAACTGACATCGGTTATGTTAAAACAAGCTTTTCTAAAAATAGAAAAGTTGGGGAGGAAATTTTAAATTCTTATTTTTAGAGCCATGCAACATGTTAAATACGAGGATGCGAGGCTGTTGTCGTCTATACAAGGTAGTTGCATGGGAGAATTGAGTGATAAGGAGGAAAGAGACAGGTAAAGTGATCGTGAGCTTGGAGTAAGAAGGTGTAAAGGCAAGTAATAGTGAAGAGGGTGGTGAACATGGCTGAGCAAGGAGAAGCATCCAGCGGGCAGAGAGGAGAGGGAAGATAGGTTCCACCTCAAATTGTTGCATCCCAGGAGGTATATATGATTTTTGGTTGGAATTAAATTTTTGCATGCATATGAATAGGATGTGGGAAGGTAAGTGGGTAGAGATGAAAAAGAAAGGTGTTAGGAAAAAGGTTTGGGATGGGGTGAGTGTTGTAGGGTAGGTAATCAGGTGTTGGAGATATGTGCTGTCGACACTAAAATTTTCCTCCATAATTTCTATTTCATTAATGTATGTATTATGAATAGGATGTTGTTAAGTATAATTAGTAGTAGCGTTTGATAGAAGATAACGGCGCTGTCAGTACGGTGTCGCCAATAATGTGGAGTACGGTAACAGTCAAAGTACAATAGGAATGTTGTAAAAAGTAAATATTTGTCGTAAGTGGTCCGGTAATGTTAAAATGTCAAAGTTTGGGTAATTAGAGAAGTAGAGTCTACATGATTAGGAATTAGAAATATTATATTGGTAATAAGGACAAGGAATGAGGTCGTAAATATTTTGTGTATTTTATTTGTAAAAAGTCTAAAAATGTGGAACCCATGTAAAATGATAAGGTTTATCTTATCTTAAGAGATAAGCTTACATGTACAGATAAGAGTTAAGGTATGGAATATGATTCGTCAGAGTGGATTTCTTATCCTATCTTAGAGATAGGATGGATAAGCCTGGAAGTTATATAAATAGAGAGGCCACCCCCCTCATTTAGCATAGAAAGAAGTAGTGAGAAATATTATAGGAAGTGTGCAAAGGAAGCCATCAGTTAAAGGTGTGTTGAAGAAGCCATCAAGAGGTGTAATTGTAAAGTTTCTCCCATAGTCTTGTTGAAGTACCTCATGGGTGAGATTGTAACAATTTCATGTTAATATTATAATTTACTTTGATATTTCAGATTTGTCATCATTCCGTCTTATCATTGTCGATGGTATTCTTGTGTTCGGTTGTTGTTTTGTTTCCAGATTACATCCACCAAACTAAAGGCTGTGCATTAGTAAATAATCATAGCATGAGGAGTTCCTGGTGAAGAATTATCATAGTGCCGGATTGGTGATGACATTTTGGTTCCGTTGCCGGGACCATTCCTCGTTGGTGGATTTTTTGGAGAGATATTCCCACTTAGTCAAAAATCAATTGGAGGATAACCTTGTTTTTACTGTGTATAGTAGTTACCGTGGTAAAGTCATTTTTACCGTGAATAGTAGTTACCATGAAAAAGTCATTTTTGCTGTGAATAGTATTTATCACAGTAAAGTCACTTTTTACCGTGAATAGTATTTATCGCAGTAACTTCACTTTTTACTGTGAATAGTGTTTACCACAGTAAAATCAGTTTTTACCGCAGTAAGTCAAGTTTTACCATAGTTTACCGTGGTCATTTCTATAGTAATTTCAATTATTTGTGCACATAAGTCTTGTTGATTATACTTGTGGGTTGGTATTTCATGGTGGTTACTTTTGAAAATGGGAAAGATTCCTGTTTTTTCAGCTCAATCTAATGAAGATGCTTCTTCTTTCATTCAAGAGTTTAAGCGATCTTGTATTTGTAATGGCCTTATAAGAAGGGAATAATGGACTGAATTTTTTCCTACCTTTTTGGATGGTTCACCTACAGTGGTTTGGAACACCAGCTGTTAGGAATGAGACCACGAGATTGTTAGAAGCATCGGGTTTGAAACACTAGGTGATAATGTGAAAAATTCATGGGATTTATTAACTGAAAGTTTTCTTGAAGAATTTGGTGAACGTAAAAGATAAGCTTACAAGATAAGAGTTGGTATGGAATATGATTCGTTAGAATGGATTTCTTATCCTATCTTAGAGAAATATGCAGATCTCATGATCGAGATCACAAAGCTATCCCAATGAGAGAAGGAGAAGATAAGGGATTATGCATTAATAAATAATCATAGCACGAGGAGTTCCCGGTGAGGAATTATCATAGTGCCGGATTGGTGCTGACATTTTGGTTCCGTTGCCGGGACCATTCCTCGTTGGTGGATTTTCTGGAGAGATATTCCCACTTAGGAAAAAATTAATTAGAGGGTAACCTTGTTTTTACTGTGCATAGTAGTTACCATGGTAAAGTCATTTTTACTGTGAATAGTAGTTACCATGATAAAGTCATTTTTTCTGTGAATAGTATTTATCACAGTAAAGTCACTTTTTACCGTGAATAGTATTTACCGCAGTAACTTCACTTTTTACTGTGAATAGTGTTTACCACAGTAAAATCAGTTTTTACCGCAGTAATTCAAGTTTTACCATAGTTTACCGTGGTCATTTCTATAGTAATTCCAATTATTTGTGCACATAAGTCTTGTTGATTCTAGAGCTAAGGAGGAAGCTCGATGCCCAGATGGTTTGAAACACTAGGTGATAATGTGAAAATTTCATGGGATTTATTAACTGAAGGAAGGACTAGCAAATGGGTTGATGAATGGCGTGGATCCGGAAGGAAGGATAGCGGATGGGTTGATGAATGGGGTGGATAATCTCCTGTAAGCACTTCATTCTTGGGATGAAGCCAGAGATCAGACAACGAGTGAAGTATGACCGCCCAACTACCATTGAACAAGCAAAGGAGATTGCAAGAAGGCAAGAAGAAAGCATGGAAGAGGAGCCCAAAGAAATTGTTGTTAAAGTAGAGCCTACACCAGCACCTTTGGTCCAGAATCCACAATCACTCCCGGTGAGCACAAATATTTCTCCTAGTACATCTACTGAGTATGAAGATCTGCTTAGGAAGATGGGCCAGTTAACTATTAATCTTCTTCAAGGAAAGAAATTTAGTTCTCAGGGAGGAGATAGAGGTCCAAAAAGAAATATTTCTGAAGTTGTTTGTTATGGTTGTTATAAAAAGGGTCATTATAAGTATAATTGTCCAGATAGAGCTTCTACATCTGGTACAAGAGATAATGATAAAGGAAAAGCACCTGTGAATTCTCTTGATGTAGTAGATAAGAGTAGAAATAATGAAGTAGATGTGTTTATAACAAAAAGAAAGAAAGAAAAAGATAATCAAGATGGAACTGATCCTAAGAAGATGAAAGGAGAAACTAGTAAGAAACATAGGAGAAGAAAGTTGGGTGTGCAAGATTTTCTGATTTCACAGGGGCAAGGACCATACTCCATCTTGGAAGATCTATCCAAAAGGCCTACAAATATTACATATGGTCAACTCTTGGCTATGTCTTCTGAGAAGAGGCAGGAGTTGCAAGGTGGACTCAATGCTCGAAGAAGGAAGGAGGTTGAGGTCCCTGTTTTGGAGGCAGAGGCAGATCCCTATGCTCCACAAGCTGAGGTATTATGTAATGGTATTTCAATTCATGATGTCTTAGTTGATGGAGGTGCTGCAGTTAATGTAATGACCGAGTCTGTAATGAATATGTTGGGTTTAAAAATTGATCGCCCTTCAACACTTATGTTAAGGTCATTAAATAAGGGAAAAACTAAACCAGAAGGTGTAGTTTCAAATGTGGTAATATCTGTTATGGGTGTTGTATGTGTGGTAGACTTTCAGGTGATGAAAAATGGTACTGTTGCGTACCCAATGCTGCTGGGAAGACCATGGCTAAGGAGAGTTCATGCAAGAAACTACTGGAATGAAGGTTTCATGACACTTGGACGTGGTAGAGAGAGGGTGAAGATAAACGTGATCCCTCGACATCATAAAACAGAACCTGTGGATTCAAGTGATGAAACTGATGATTGGACATCCTCTGATTACTCTAGTACCAGTGAAGTGGACACTGAAGATGAAGAAAGTGAGGTTGATGTTTCAGTCATGGATATCCTTCCAGTCACACCAACTCATGACCCCATAAAATTATCTGAAGAAGAAGTTAATGATCGTCTCCAACAAATAAAGATTGGTGATGCTGTGATGGAGAGTGAGAAGGAATCCTACCTCCAGCTCTTTCGAAGGTACATACACCTATTCACTTTTGATTACAAGGAACTCCGTCAAGTAAGTTGGGTAGAACATTGTATTGAGCTGGTAGATGGTGCTAAGCCCATAAAGCAAATGCCATATAGAATGAATCCTAATTTTTCCAAGACTGTAAAAGAAGAAATAGATAAGTTGCTTGATGCAGGATTCATATTTGCTGTGGAGAATTCAGAATGGGTTTCTCCCATTGTGATCTCAATAAAAAAGAATGGGAAGCTACGCATTTGTGTTGATTACAGGAAGCTCAATAAGGCAACAAAGAAGGATCATTACCCTCTTCCATTTTCAGATCAGATCTTGGACGAAGTAGCTGGCCAGGAGTGCTATAGTTTTGCTGATGGATATAGCGGCTACAACCAAGTTCGTATAGTAGAGAAAGACTCAGTTGAAGACCACGTTCACCACTCCTTGGGGAACGTTTGCTTATAGAGTTATGCCTTTTGGGTTGTGTAATGCTCCAGCAACATTCCAGTGTTTGATGAATAGGGTGTTCGAACCCTACATTGGGACCTTCATCAGAGTATTTATGGATGATTTTTGCATCTATGGGAGCAAGTTGGACCACCTGCACCAGATGGAGACAACATTTCAAAGGTTAGATGAAGCACAAGCCTCACTAAACCCTACAAAGTGTGTCTTTGGATGTTCTAAAGGCGTTTTGTAAGGGCATGTTGTATCCAGAGATGGTATTGGTACTGATCCTGATAAAGTTTCAAAAATCAAAGATTTACCATTTCCTCTTAATAGAAGTAAGTTGAGATCATTTTTAGGCCATGTGGGTTACTATAGAAGGTTCATCAAGAATTTCTCAAAGATTGCACAGCCACTAACCCAGTTCTTGAAGAAGGATGTTACTTATGAACCAGGAAATAAGGCGCATGAAGCTTTTGGACAATTGAAGGAAGCCCTGGTGTCTTCACCTATTTTGAAGAATCTAGATTGGAGCAAGCCATTCATTGTGTACACTGATGCCTCAGATGCAGCACTAGGAAGTACTTTGAGCCAAAAGGATGAAAATGGGAATGAACATCCAATTTACTTTGGGAGCAGACAAATGAGCAGTGCTGAGGTAAATTATACTGTAACTGAAAAAGAGGCTCTGGTTATCGTTTTTGTTGTAAATAAGTTTAGAAATTACTTGCTAGGGAAAAAATTTCTAGTTGTAACAGATCATCAGGCTCTAAAATATATTATAAATAAGCCTAACCCATCAGGGAGGATAACAAGATGGATAATTTTGCTACAAGAATTTGAATTTGATATTATAGATAGGCCAGGAAAGAAGCATGTCAATGCAGATGCACTCTCTCGAGCCTATGATGGTTTAGGATCATCTTGTGATGATGATGATTTCCCCGATGCAACATTGTTACCCTTGACACAATCCCTAGTGAATACATAGATATTTGGAATTATCTGAATGAATTCAAGTTTCCTGATGGTGCCAATGCAAAGACTAAGAGAAAGATTACTTAAGCCAGTCGTCCATATTCTATTCTGCATGGAGTATTATTTCGAATAGGACCTGATGGACAGTACAAGAGGGCAGTTGGACGTGATCAAGGGAAGGAACTGCTAGAAGAATTCCACAATGGTACATGTGGAGGGCACTTCTCTGGAAAACTTACAGCAAGAAGGATCTTGGATGCAGGTTATCACTGGCCCACTCTTTTTAAAGATTGTTATAATTATTGTAAAACATGTGATATTTTTTAAACACATGGTAACCGTAAGACTTCATCAACTCCATTATGCCCTATTCTTCCACTTGGTCCCTTTGAAAAGTGGGGAATAGACATTGTAGGTCCACTTCCAACTACATCACGCCAAAATAAGTATATTGTAGTTGCCACAGATTATTTAACCAAGTGGGTTGAAGCTAGGCCATTGAAAACAGCTTCCATGGATGAAGTGGCAAGGTTCATATATGAACGCATTGTCACCAGATTTGGTTTTCCATTAGAAATTTTAACAGATCAAGGAAGCCACTTCATTAATGAGGTGGTAGAAGCCCCAGTCAATAAGTTTTCTATTAAGCATAGGAAGGCAACAACATACAAGCCAAGCACAAATGGACAGGTGGAATGAACAAATTTTGTGTGTGTCAAATTCTAGGAAAAGATGCAGCCTTGCAGGTACATAAATGGGATAAAAGGATTCATGCAGCATTATGGGCATATAGGGCAACATCAAAGTCAGCAACAGGATACTCCCCATTTCAGTTGGCCTATGGCATTGATCCAGTTCTTCCTATTGAGTTTGATATTCCCACTGTGAGAGTTATGAAAAATGAAAGGATGGATGAAAGTGATTCAGTAAAAGAAAGGGTGGTACATCTTCATTTGCTAGAGGAAATGAGGGAAATAGCAAAGGATACAAGCCATAAGAAGAAAATGAAGTAGAAGGAATTCTCTGATCAAAAGATCCGATGGTCTCCATTTCATGTGAATGACTTGGTTCTAGTATATGATTCCAGATACAAAAAAGAAGATAGAGAAAAATTCTTCCAAAATGGATGGGGCCCTACAAAATAGTAGTTGTGCATGAAAATGGTACGTACCGACTGGAGGAATTGGATGGCACTCCCATTACGAAATGGGTCAACCACGACAAGTTGAAGATTTTCTAAGCACCAGAATAGTCTACTCCGAGGATGGAGTAGAAGCTAGGAAGGGGGAAGATGTCGAAACTAAAATTTTCCTCCATAATTTCTATTTCATTAATGTATGTATTAGGAATAGGATGTTGTTAAGTATAATTAGTAGTAGCGTCTGATAGAAGATAACGGCGCCGTCAGTACGGTGTCACCAATAATGTGGAGTACGGTAACAGTCAAAGTACAATAGGAATGTTGTAAAAAGTAAATATTTGTCGTAAGTGGTCCGGTAATGTTAAAATGTCAAAGTTTGGGTAATTAGAGAAGTAGAGTCTACATGATTAGGAATTAGAAATATTATATTGGTAATAAGGACAAGGAGTGACGTCGTAAATATTTTGTGTATTTTATTTGTAAAAAGTCTAAAAATGTGGAACCCATGTAAAATGATAAGGTTTATCTTATCTTAAGAGATAAGCTTACATGTACAGATAAGAGTTAAGGTATGGAATATGATTCGTCAGAGTGGATTTCTTATCCTATCTTAGAGATAGGATGGATAAGCCTGGAAGTTCTATAAATAGAGAGGCCACCCCCCTCATTTAGCATAGAAAGAAGTAGTGAGAAATATTATAGGAAGTGTGCAAAGGAAGCCATCAGTTAAAGGTGTGTTGAAGAAGCCATCAAGAGGTGTAATTGTAAAGTTTCTCCCATAGTCTTGTTGAAGTACCTCATGGGTGAGATTATAACAATTTCGTGTTAATATTATAATTTACTTTGATATTTCAGATTTGTCATCATTCCGTATTATCATAGTCGATGGTATTCTTGTGTTCGGTTGTTGTTTTGTTTCCAGATTACATCCACCAAACTAAAGGTTGTGCATTAGAAAATAATCATAGCACGAGGAGTTCCCGATGAAGAATTATCATAGTACCGGATTGGTGATGACAGTGCGTAGGTACAGAGAGGGGAAAACGAGTGCAGAAGTTATCATAGGTGGTGTTTTTTTGAGCGGGGTGGTTGGAATTGGTAGTGATCGATATCGTTTAGGAATAACCGGTATCAGTTAGGTAACCGGTATCAGTTGTCTATAACTGATATCGGTTACTGTGTAAAGTTGCGGATTGTGATAAAAAACACATGGGAAGTTATTTGTTGATTTGTTGTTTGTTGGTTTAATGTGTGCAGGCACAGGAAGGGTTGAGGATGAATGATAGGGTGCCAGCTTTGTTGTCACGGGTCCGAGCGGATGTAACACCAGTTGAGTGGGCATTAATAAACCATGTGGGGTTAAGTGGAATCCGCTATTATTCATGGATCACATGCAATCATGCTATGTTACAAACGTTGATTGAGAGATGGAATCCTGAAAAGAATACCTTTTATCTGCCAATAGGGGAGATGATAGTGACGTTAGAAGATGTGTTCCAAATTTTGAGACTCCCAATTACAAGAAGACCAGTGTATCAGGTAGGGCCTAACGCGGCGTAGGCAGCGATAATGACAGTATTTGGTCCAGCCGCAGGAGATTTGACACATCGAGGTTTGACATTCACTTATGGTATAATGTTTATGGCACACCATGAGGTAACAAGGTTGGCAGTGGTATTAATGATAACAGTGGGGTATTATGCATTCCCTAGAGTGGACGGGGGAAGATTTCTGAAATCATTGATGTGTATTATTCGTGAGATGATAGAAGGTAGCATTACTTTCGCATGGGCACCTGCATATCTTGCGGAGCTATACAGGGGTTTATGGGCATGCAGGTGAAATCACAGGACTACACTGGATTGTGCATACTTATTACATTGTTGGGCCTATGAGCACATTGTGTGTGTGCGACCAATAGGCTGACCAATCCAGGGAGGAGAGACAAGAGTGCAGAGGTTGGGATTCAGACAATGGGTCCAGACAGAGCAAGAGGCAAGAGTTCAGACTGTGATAGATGATGCCGAGTATTATAGGCAGATGTGGGAGATGGTGATGATTGTGGATATCCATTAGAGGCCTTACGGGAACTACATGGTGACGGTGAACATAGTCGAGGATTTTAGGGGTGTAGAGTGATTGAGGTGGATTGCGGGACACAGGCCAGGTGAGTATGAGAGGATTCCTCTAGATCGCGTGCGGCGAAAATTTAGATTTTTTTAGGATATACCCATGGCTCATAGACCATACAGGAGGATCGACGCCGAGGCACCCTTCTCATCTCCATGATCGACACTTCCAGAAGGACCAGAAGAGACAGCAGCTGATCGCAAGGTAATGGATGCAGGAGTGACAAAGTCTTATAGATTATGGTGGGTAGCAGAGCTGCGAGGTACACGTGAGAGGGACGATCATCCAGACATAGCTGTGATTACAGTGGAGAGAGACCGCCTGTAGGGTTTAGTTCACCAGCTTCAAACACAGGTGAATGAGACAACTTGATTGTTAGAGGTGTCGCAGTCACGAGTGGAGAGACTAGAGGCAAGATTCCTCCACACGAGAGGGTGTATTCATATGTTACAGGAGAGATTGGTGGATCAGTGGGAGAAACCAATAGCAGTGGCCCCATTGAGGATGGAGAGACCAGGTGAGCGGTGTCAATGATCACCATCACTAGCTAGTTCAGGATGAGGAATGGGGGCGTACGTGAATTTCATAGGGGTAGAAGAATAAATAAGGATGCCGACCTGTGTGTCGATGATAGAGAAGATGTATTTGTTTAACATCTAAATAAAACTGAATATGTATGTTGATTTTGAGTTTATGATAATAATAAGAAATGTTTGTGTTTTGAATGTTTGGATTGATAAAGGAAAAAGGTGAGTGTTATCAATATAAATATGTGAAAACATTTATATTTTTAAGCAAAACACAACACATGATAGGTTATGGTAGCGGATAGTTGAGCTAACCTTGGGAGACCTCATACCTCCTAAATGTTGCCTACATAGCCCATTGCACAAAGCAAGGAGGGGCCTCAGACCGATGTAGTTCTCCCTTAGGACTAGGGAGAGGTGAATTCAGGAAATTTGGTTGTGGTTAGGCAATTTGTTGGTTAGTAAAAATTTTTGATATTGGTAGGGTAAGGTTGTTGGAGTTGGTAAGGTATAGATGAAGCGAGGGTTAGCTTACCCAAGCATTAGGGAACTGTGTCCTGATTAAGGTCAACACATAATCCTAGATTTGGGTAAAAGAGGAAAAAATGTCCCACAGTTGGAAAGAGCTAAACAAACCACGTATTATCATAGGATGATCTTGAATCTCTAGGTACCTTGCATATGCGAGAAGTCAATAGGTGGAAAGAGTTGTATAATCACAATATATTGGTTATACGTCACGTCCCTTGAGTTTTGTTGTTTCGAAAAATGGTGAGGTGAGGTGGATGGTATAGCTGGGGCATAGAGGACTTGTTATAAGGTGATTATTTTGATGAAATAGATCCAAACCTAAATAGACGAGTCCATGACTCAAAAGTGCTTTTGAATACTACTTTTATTTTTCTGGATATAGATTGATCGATGTGGGAAGTCTATATGGGATATGCATTTTGTTGTTTCTTGAGGTCTTCAGAAGCTGATCAATGCGAGAAGCTTCTGATAGAGGCTGACTTTGTATAGCTGTCCTTCAAGGGAGCAGTCTACTTATAGTAGCATGAAGCGACTTTGCACATAGCTGTCCTTCAAGGGAGCAGTCTAGTTTAGAGCTTAGAGGTTTAGATGTCCATTTGACATGAAGTATCTAGTTTTGCAGGAAGTTTGACTCAAGAATATCCCAGAATCGTATAATTGAGAACTTGTTATTTTGATACTTTTAAGTCATGGACCAGACTAAAAAGGGGAAGGCATCTTTAAGAGGAGGTGATGATCAAACCATGTGAGCTTGATTCTATTTTGAAATGCACGAAACAAGGTGTATGAGGTGGCAAATGAGCTCAAGGGACGAGTGCAAGGTAGATAAGAAGTGATGTAAGACTAAATTCAACAGTAGAATGGTCAGAGATGCAAGGAATTAAGGGGTTTAGGCTCAGGTTTACCATTAAGCGAAGTTAAACGATAAGTACTTGATCCATAGGTGTGAGTGATAATGTAAGGCCCAATCCAATTAGGAGCAAATTTTTCACGTTTTCTCTTTTCTAGTTTGGTTACATGTTGATTCTCTTTGAGGACAAGATCACCAATCTTAAATGTGCGCTCATGAACTCGCTTATCATAAGCACGCTTAATGCGCTTTTGATAAATTTGAAGGTGGTCAAGATCTGTAAGACGAAACTCGTCAAGAAGCTCTAATTGGGCTAACCACTCTTGGCGGAAGTCATCATTGGTGAGAATATCATGAAGAGATATTCTGAGAGAAGGGAATTTTATTTCGAGAGGCAAGACAGCCTCGGTACCATACACCAGAGAGAATGGTGTGGCATTAGTGGAAGTACGAATGCTGGTACGATAAGCCCAAAGGGCAAAGGGGATGTGATCATGCCAGTTTTTCCCAGAATTGTTAACGAATTTCATGAGAATTTTGGTTAAGGTTTTGTTAGAAGATTCGGATTGTTCATTTTCTTGTGGATAGTAGGGTGACGAGAAGCTAAGTTTGATACTAAAGTTGTCACAAAGGTTGTGTAACAACTTATTTTTGAAATATTTTCCATTATCTATTATCAGGCGATGAGGAATGCCAAAACGACAGATAATGTGATGATTGATGAACTCAATGATTTTTTCTTTTTTGGTTGAAATGAGTGGAACAGCTTCTACCCATTTAGTGTAATATTCGGTTGCCATGATGATCCAACGGTGATGCTGCGAAGAAGGCGGGTGAATCTCGCCAATAAGGTCTAAACCCCATTGTGATAAAGGCCAAAGATCTTGTGCGACCTGTAATGGGTGGCTAGGAGTATGTTGAAGGCTGGCATGTTATTGACACATAACACAACGCTTAACATATTCACAACAGTATTTATTGAGAATAGGCCAATAATATCCTAGGCGAAGGATCTGCTTGGCCATGGCGAGGCCACTAAAGTTCCCGCCACAAAGTTCGTCATGGATTTGTTGGGTGGTATGAGCGACTTCAGTGCCGGTTAGACAGTGAAGGAGGATACCATCGAAGCCACGTTTATAGAGGAGTCCCCCCATGACGACATAATGAGAAACACTTTTAAGAAAAGAACGTTTGCCATTACTAGTAAGGTCAGTTGGTAGAACAGAGGTTGTAAGGTAGTCGTAAAATTGGTGATACCAGGTATCCTGCGAATCAGCAAATACATTATTTACCATACAAACATCCGGAAGTAAGTAAGATGGGGCAAAGAGTTGTTGGACCAAGACAAATATGTCCAAGTCAGTTGGTGAGGCCAGAATTTGTGAGGCCAAGCAAGCCATAGTATCTGCAAATTTATTAGTTGAGCGGGGAATGGTTTGGATAGAATATTGAGAAAATAAGGTCAAAAGTGAATCCACGTAATGTTTGTACTTTTGAAGTTCCTCATTTTTACATTGGTAGATGCCAGTAACTTGATTTACTACCAATTGAGAGTCACCAAAAATATTAATAGACTTCACACCTAAGTGTAACGCAACATGGAGACCCAAAACAAGGGCCTCATATTCCACTGTATTGTTAGTGCAGGGGAAATTGAGCCTGAATGAAAGAGGCATAGGTTCACCTTCAAGATGAATGAGAACAATTCCTTCCCCTCCACTGTGCTGGCATTTAGATCCATCGAAGAAGAGGGTCATATGATATGACACATTACTGAGTGAAAGAGTTGCAATGAGTTCATCAGAGAAAGTAAAATTGGTAAATTGTTTCCCAGGTAAAGGGGCTTCCGTGAGTTGGTCTGCAATAGTTTGTCCTTTGACTTATTTCTGGTGTACAAACTCAAGGTCAAGGTCGGCGAGGAGCATAATCCATCGGGTGATGCATTGGTTTAGATGAGGTTTGGCATACACATAATGTATGGGGTAAGCGTTGGTGATGACAAAAATTTTGTGATTCAGGAGGTAATGTCGGAGTTTGGTGGCCACAAATGATAGGGCTAGGCAATACTTTTCTACATGTGTATACCTAGTCTCGTAATCCACAAGAGTATGACTTATGTAATAAACTGCTTGTTCTCGATGCTCAGAGTCACGATGTGCGAGCATGGCTCCTACAACATGGTCGGTGACAGAAAGGTGAAGGTAGAAAGGGCGATCATCCTGAGGTGGGACAAGCACGGGTGGCTGCAAGAGATAAGCTTTAAGAGCCTCAAAGGCTTGGTGGCACTCCTCACTCCATTAAAATACAATGTCCTTTTTAAGGAGATGATGGAAAGGTTGACATCGATCCAAGAGTTGTGAAATGAAACGTCAGATAGATTGGAGTTTGCCCTACAAACTACGCAATTGTTTGAGGTTAGTGGGTGGGGGCATTTCTAGGATAGCTTTGACTTTACCTGGGTCAACCTCAATGCCATGCAAAGAGATGATAAATCCAAGGAGTTTTTCTGAAAGGACGCCAAAGACCCATTTCTTTGGTTAAAGACGAACACAGTATTGTAACAGGTGATAAAAAATAATGGTTAAAACATCGAGATGTTCACTGCGCTGTTTGTATTTTCCAAGAAGATCATCGACATAATCCTCAAGGATAGTGTGCATAATGTCATGAAAAATATAAGTCATAGCCCACTGATAGGTCGCACCAGCATTCTTAAGGCTGAATGGCATGACACGATAGAAAAAGGTCCCCTAAGGGGTAATGAAGGTGGTTTTATGTTGATCGGCCGGGGCTACCAAAATTTGATTGTATCCTAAGAAGCCATCCATGAGAGAAAGCATCTCATGGCCCGCAGTGAGATTAGCAAGTTGATAAATGCTAAGTAGGGGGAAGTCATCCTTTGGGTAAGCAAGGTTAAGGTCCCGAAAGTCCATACATATCCGAAGTCCCCCTGTCGCTTTAGTGACAGGTACACCATTAGAAATCCATTGTGGATAGTCAATAGGTAAGATGAAAGAAACAGAAAGGAGGCGTTGAAGCTCTTCTTTCACTAAGAGGGCAATGCATGGATGCATTTTTCTCAGTTTTTGTTTAACTGGTTTAGAGTCTAGTTTCAGAGTGATGTTATGGACAACAATGTCAGGATCGATTCCTGACATGTCGGCGTAGGACCAAGCAAAATATTGATTACGGGCACGGAGGAAGGTAGTGAAGGTGGCTTGTTCTAATGTGTCGAGAGATTGTCCAATATTTAAAATGTGAGGATCTTCCTCCATGTGGATGTTGATTTCTATAGTCGATTCATTCAACATAGTTTGGGTGTCAGATGGTAAGGCACATTGAATATAAGAGTCGTCCGCACCAAGGTAGGTGAGGATGGAGTCATCATCCTGACACTCCACAGCATTAATTGAAGGTGAATCTTCTTCGATCATGTCTAGATACAAAAGGGGGAGAGAATATGGGTCTTCACTATCACGTTGATAAGTGAGAGGACCCAGGAAGATAGCATTCATGGAAAAAAAAAGTTAGGAGGGATAGATTCTGGGTCTATCGAATTTGTGGGTGAAGATGGAAAAATGGGCGATGTTGCTTCGGAAGGGGTGACTTTGTTGTTTTCTTAGATACAATTGACATGAGGTTTCTTCGGTGTAGGTGGTTCAAAAAATCCAAGACCACGATGACATTTGTGTTTGTGGGTAGTTACGAGAATGATCATATGTCGGCCTTGTTCATAAAGACCGAAACCAAAACCCTTCCAAGCACATCATGTCAAGAATGTGAGGGTGAAATGACGGTTGGTTAGATATCAAAAATCAGATTGGAAGGGAACCACACCAAGGGGAGGTTCAAGGGTGACAGAGGATGTGTTGACACCCCCATACGTTAGGTTGGTGCGACAATTAGGTGGTCCGTAGGAGATCCCCTCCCCCACACAACAGTCGTAGGTAGGATGCGCATGTAACTGTCTATACTTCTGTGGGGTATGAAAGGTGCTAACATTGTATAGGCGGTATTCCCCTAGTGTAAGGTGTTGAAAAACATCTACCAAGGGATCTGAAGTTGGGATGTTGTCCCTGGGGAAGGAAGTGGTATTCGTGGCAGTGGGTTCATTGGTCGAAGGTGTGAGTGTGGTTAAGGTGGATGGTGGAGGTGTGGTTGAAGTAGATGGTTGGGATGGATCAATGGGTGCCTTGACTGGTATAATCACATCATTAGGGTGATATAACATATTGTAGGTTTTGAAGGGGGAAGCGTCGGCTTTGACGGTGTATGACTTCCCCTCATACTCGAATTTGATGCATCTATGTAAGGTGGAGGGAACACATCCCACAGCCCGGATCCAAGGGTAGCCTAACAACATGTTGTATTGAAATTCTCCCTCAAGGACATATAAGAGTTTGGGTAAGGTACGTGGCCCTACACGAATGTTAAGGATCACGGTGCCTAAGGTAGAAGTAATAGCATCGTTGAATGAACGTAACATGGTGGGGGTTGGCACACATGTAGCTAGGAGGGATATTCATCTATTGGAAGGCTTTGGAAGAGACGATGTTTAGGCTAGCTCCCCTGTCAATCATAACACAATGTACCCCGGATGTCCCGGATGTAAGCCGAGATGAAAAGAGCAGGATCAGGATCTTCTGCACCAAAGACGACAATTTCTTCTTCAGAAAAACTGACAGCAACGGCTTGCTGTATAGGGATAGAAGTGGTTGTCGAGGTAGGTTGTTTGGTGAGAGAAGTGACGTGGTTGGGTGTTAAAATGGAGGTGACGGGCAATGTTTCGTTAGGTAGGACCTCTATCCCCTGAATGATCTCAATTAAAGTTTGTCGATGCGATTCAGATGTTTGAATGAGATCATAGAGTGTCATTTTGACAGGAGATTGGTGAAGTTGTTTGATTATGGTGCGATGGACAATTCCATCAGAGACAGGATAGGCAAGTCCATGAATGACCACTTTAGGTGGTGGTGTGATCGAGATGGCAGAAGGAGAAAGAGAGGCCGCATGTGTGCTTTCTTTAGCTTTTCCATTGTTTTTCTGACCTCAAGTAGCAATGTTAATCATGTTGATCTCGTGAATACGAGAGGAGGAAGATGGCGGGGATAAGTCATTGTTCTCAAGAGGCGGGGTTGCAATAAGGATAGATTTTAGTGAGGTGGGGACAGGTGGTATAGGAGAAGGGATCGAAGCTAAGGGCTTCTCTCTCCATAAATTGTCTTTCTTAGGCTGTTTATCTGAGATAGGTGAATGGCGAAGGATGGATTTCAAAGATTTGCATCCTTCTACATCGTGTCCTGGTGTGTGATGGTAAGCACAAATTTTAGATTCATCATAACCTATAGGTCGAGGTTTAGATGGATCATAGAGTCTGAGCGGGGGTAGGGAAATGGTCGCATCCCCTACCAACATATCAAGGATCTTGGAGTAAGATCCTTTGAGCGGGTCAAATTCATATGAAGATGAGGCTGTTGATTGAGTGGGTGAAATTTTTGATTGTTTTGGTAATGGTTAGATAGGAGTGGTTTGTATGGGTGGTGATTAGGTAAGGGATTTTGATGATTGGTTTTAACTAGGCATGGTTTCCTCTATGCAGAAGTTATGTTTAGCTGGTTAGATGATGAGGCCCCAGCGAATGTGGTGGCAAGAAACAACCATGGGGAGAGAGGAGCAATAGCAAACAAGTCCTTCGATGATCAAGTTTGCTTAGGGTTGGCAGGTAGGCGAGATACTTGGGGCAACAGTGTTGAGATGCCCGTGAGTGTCTGTAGGGGTACAAAAGGTATAGGTTGTGTTAAAGAAGATGTGGGAGGTATGGTGTATTGAGGAAAGGTGGAGGGGTGAGGCCCTAATATAGAAGGTAGGTGTGATGGTGAAGGATGAAGTCGTGCCTGCTGTATCGGTGTGATCGGGGGCGAGGGTTTTAGTTGTGGCAGAGGCATAGATTGAACTCGAGGAGATTGGGTCTGTCTCCTAGATGGATTGATGGCATTATTTTTGGATAAATCTAACTGTTTAGGTGGGTGTGTCAAGCTGGGAATTGGTGAAGTTCCAAGCGTAAGGGAAGGTTTGGTTAGGTTGATAGAGGTGGCTGAGGGATTCGATAGAGATGAGGGGGGTGAAGGTGAGGACATAGGTATTTTGAGCTTTTGTAAACACCTTGGGTATATGGTAGAGGTGTCTGGATTAGTCATCTGCATTTGAGTAGAGCATGGTGTACTCAAACACTCCCATAAGACTTGTCTATCTTTTGGGGGATGACAATCTCCACTGTGGGTGTGATACAGGGGGTAAATGAGGTGCTGTATCAATGGGTGTTAAGAGGTCAACCGGTCGATGGAAAGATTTAGGTGATGAAGAACTATTAGGTAGGAAAGCATGTTTGAGGGGATCCGTCATGATTAAGGAGTTTAGTGATGTAGGCTCAAGGGGTTTCTCCTCTAAGGATGACATTAAAAGTGGCAAGCCTTCTTCTTTTACAGCAAGAGTGGTGGAAGGAGATGTTTGGGAAATAGATAAGTTAGATAACATCCGCTGAAAATCTTGCAGGGATGTGGTGTAAGAAGGTTCATTTGTGAGAAGAGAACTCTGGGCGGTTAATTCCTTTATGGGTAAAGGAATAGCAGGACTATCCTCTTGTCCTAATGAAGGAGAAGGGGGAGAGAATCCCTGCATTGGTGAAGAAGCTTGATTCAAAATTTCCTCAATGGAAGCCCTGGGTTGGGAGTTGAAAATCACATGGATCTCATACACACTCTTCTCCTCGGCTGAGGTGTTTTGATTTGTGTTACTGTTAGATGCATGGTTTGGAAATGGTTTGTTAAAGATTTTTAAAATTTGGTTAGAAGGGGCATTAGGATTATCAAGAGTTATATCCCCTACATCAACCATTTCCTGCACTATGTTTTTCAACATCTTGCAGTTTTCGTGACTGTGTCCCTTCATGCGATGGAAGTTACAGAAGTCATTTTATTTATACCAAGAAGGTATAGCGCGGGTGGAATCAAACCCGGAGTGAGGTTTAACAGGAGGCAAGGTGATAGCTCCTGCTTTAAGCAATTTGTCTAGGATGACACCATAAGTTTCTCCCAAGGGAGTGTAGTTGATGGGCTCAGCTTTATACTTATAGGTGGCTTTTGGCTGGGTATTAGACAGTGCTTGATATTTGACCGTCACTGCGTGTATGACACCCTTTGATTTCAAAGCAGTTGATGCATGAGAGTTGGTGGTGTTGGGTTTGGTGGTAGAGTCTTGGGTCCGGAAATTTGAGATTTTGTTGCGTAACCTCAATTTCTCCTCCTCTAAGGCTCGAATCTCTAGTTTCTGAGCCATAGTAAAGGCCTCATCAAAGGTGCGGAAAGTTTTAATTTGGAGGGTGGGAGAAATGTGTTTAGCGTAGGCCCGTGTAAAGAGTTCAATGAGCTTGGCCTGAGGTAAGGCGTAAGTAAGTTGGTTGATGAGGCCCCGCCATCATCCAATGAAATCTGCGATAGACTCGTCTTCAAATTGTCGAATGGTATAAAGGTCGGTAATGGATAATTTCTTGGCAATATTGATGGAGAAGTGATCCAAGAAAGATTGGGCTAACTGGTTAAAGGAGAAGATTGAGTGCTGGGCTAAAGCACTATACCACTCCAAGGCAGGTCCTGATAAGGACATGGGAAAGGTACGGAGTAGTAAGGCATCGTCATGAGCAATCAGATAGAAGGCATGTCTGAATGATCACAAGTGTTGTTGAGGGTCCTCCTTACTATTAAAGCGAGTAAATTTCATTAATTCCCATTGAGGAGGATATGTATGAAGGGGGATAGAAGAATGAATAGGCTCCCGACAAAATTGCTCATATGTCAGGGTGTTACGACTTCCTGAAACAGAAGCCTCAAGATTTTGCATCTTGTCCATCATTTGTTTGATTAAATCATTGGTTGGGTTAGATGATGGTGTTGTCATTGTAAACAGAGGAGGATTGGTCCAAGATCCACTACTAGACAATGGTGGGATTGAATGTTGATAAGATAATGGTGATGAATGTGTTGGGGCAGCTGAATAAGGGTGTCCTATATAAGAGGTTGAGGTCATCGGATGAGTTTGTGGAAATGAAAAGGTGGGCAGAGCTTGTGAGGGAAAGCTCATGTGTATAGGTGGCAGAGAGCAAGTTATAAAAGAGACAGTCTGCGAGAGAGATGAGGTAGGGTCAGTGGATGGTAGTGATATGTGGGGCCCTAGATTAATGAAAGGAAAGCCAATTGGTGTAGTATGAACCACCGAAGCCACTGAGCTGGGAGACGGGGCTAAGGATGAAGACGGTGAGGCGGAGTTATTAGGTGGGGAAGGGGCTAAGTGAGTGGCGATACTAATAGGCATACCAATGAGGAGCTGACCGTCGGGTGTACGGTCAGGGGTATGAGACAAATAATATTGTACGACACTAGGATTAGCATCCAAAAATTTGGAAAATTCCTTATCTCCTACAGGGATCTTGGGAAAATTACTGGTATCCGTAGGATTCCCCATAGGATGTGAAGGGGGTGATTCAGGCAAAGGCACGGAACAAGCATGGGAAACCATGGCTGCAGCTTGTTTTTGGGTGATAACAACCATGGAAAAGAGGACACAACAGGGATTTAATCAATCCGGAATAGAAACAACAACAAAATGTTGGAATTGATAGGTTGTTGGTTTGTCAAGAACTGTTAAACACAGTAACCGATATCGGTTAGATAACCGATGTCAGTCAGAATGTAGCCGGCGTCGGTCAGTTAACCGATGTCGGTAGTATAGGACCAATGTCGGTCACTGTGAAAGCAAAAAGAGGATGTAAGAAGCTGCTAGTTTGGGGATAACAATGCTTAATATACCTACCAAACTGTCTTGAAGTGATCACTGAAACAGTGTATGACAGAGAAACAAAACTAAAAAACAAGCAAGATGCACAAGAAAATCAAGAGACTAACCCTAGGATTAGTTTTAATCACTTTGGGCTTATGCCTTAAACACCAGATGATGTCGATCCTAAACAAAATACCTAAGGGAGATGTCAAGTTTGTTTTGGCTCATAAGGCTACCTCAATCGGGCGGAGGAATACCGCGGGAAGGGGACATGTTTGAGCTGTTGTGTTGATTATGATGTGATTTGGTATGTGTTGTGCAGTGAGAGTAAGATTAATTTCTCGTCAATACCGTTGATATCACCCCCATGTGTACGACCTGTTACTTAATCTACGTTCACTAGAATTAAAAACAACAAGCAAGAATGTGATGCATGTGTTTTAAACCCAAATCAAAAATGATATTCGATGAAGCAAAGAAGATGAATTTCACTAATGAAAAGATGTGAAAGAAAGAAAAATTCTTTTACCAAAATGACAAAATATTTTGTGAATATTTAGAAGAAAAAAACAGCAAGTGTGCTCCCTATATGAAAGCAAGCAGGAAAGAAAGAAACCTGAAAAGGGTCCCACCGGGCGTGCCAAAATGTTTTGCACAAAATTTTGTTCCAGAATAGAGTTGCTTCTATCCTTTCATTCTCTTGAGAAATAGATAAGGGTTAGGGCTAGGAGGAATACCTGTTGAGTGTTGGGAAGGTGTGCACGTACCGTAGAGAGATCAGATCGATTGTGAAGAACTCCTTTTTGTCTGGGAAGGACTACCTGTAAGTAAAAATACAAGACCACCAGATATTAGTTAGACAATAAGTGAGGGAACTACCTTAGGCCCAGGAAATATTAGACTTCCTTTCGAAGGTGGTCAGTTCCCCTTTTGATACGAATTAATGCAAATGATAACAAAGAAGCTATTGCAAAATCATGATTTAGGTACCTTGTTACTAAAAGCAATAGAGACTAAACTGCCAATAATAAAATGTCATGATGTTTGTTTGGTCATTGGTTATTGATGCATTCAGATCAAGTTACAAGGATAGACCCAGCTGGATATGAAATTGTTTGGGGGTAAATAAGGGAAAGGCTGGTTTTGGTATAAGTCACAGTGACCGATGCCAGTCATTGGATAACCGACTACGGTTATAACACCAATATTGGTAGAAGATAACCGATATCGGTAGAAGATAACCGATATCGGTAGGGGCAGTGATTTAGGGGTTTCGAATGGAAGTCAGTTTTAAGGTGGTTTTGGTGTTTATAGGGTTAATAAATGATTAGGGGGGGTAGTAGGGTGATGGAGAAAACTTAGAGAGTGAAGAAAATTGTCTTTGGGGCAATATCAGGGTCGATGAATGAAAGTTAGGTGCAGAGTGTTGCCGGATGGTAGATCTAGGAGTGAGCTTTATAATTATTATGAATTAAAAGTTCAAGAAATGGTGTTTAGAAACATAAAAGATACTACTTACTAGTTCCTGATGAAGATACAGGTCCAAGGAATGTGGTGGCGACAGTAAGGCTTAGTTGGGATGATCTGGTATTGGAAAGCGAGCTGATGAAGCTATCCTCAGTCTTTTCCAATGCTTGGACGAGTGTGACAGCGATCTAGTTGCTCAGTTACAGCTTTGGCTCGATCCTCTTCTCTGCAACCTCTTCTAATTGTTTCACTTCTCTCTCTCCTACCGAATGAATTACGGATACCTTGTTTTTGGTTGGGGGAGGTCATTTACAGGGAACCGATGGCGGTTTCCTAACCGACGCTGGCCACGTAGGGACCGATGTCGGTTAGGTTAAAGTTGGCTATTTTTAGTAACATAGCCAAATTTCCCTTTTTTTCTCCCGAAGGGTTAGTTGTGGGCTTGGTCAAGTCATTATTAGGTTCATTTTGATGCGGGTGAGGGGTGATGAGTCATGGGTGTGGGTTTGGACCAAGTCATAGGTCTTAATTAAGTTAGTTTAGGGTTAGGGCTAGGTCATAGTGAGGTGGCGAGGTGAGGTGGTAGGGTTGGAGATGTGGATTTATTAATTATAAGGTAATTAATAAATAATTAAGTGTGTAAGGTTTTAGGTGGTGAGGTAGGGTTAGGTTGCGGGACGAGATACGGGGTACATGGAGTTGTAAGACCCAAATTTGGTGTCTACAGGAAGATTTCAATTAGTTAATTGTTTAGGATTTAGATTAACACCATTTACACCTGGTTAATTATTTTTATTAGGTTCATTTATTATATTAGAAGTTTTCTTCTTAAATATCAGAAAAATAGTCCAAAAACATTTCCTTTGTTAGATTAATCATTCATTTTCTTTGTTCATTTATATTCTAGAAAATACAAAAAAATAGTTTAGATTTTATTTGCTTTATTAGTTTGTTTTAGTTAATTAGATGTGATTACATTTCATATTACTATTACGGGCCCCAAAGAACCCAAATATTTTAGCTTCGAGCTAGTAATACCACAACCAAACCTAGTGGTTTCACTTGCAGACATAGATCAAGACCTTAGGTAAAACATTTTCAAGACAACTAGAGATGTACAAAGAATCAACCAAAAAATAGATGCATTAAGCATTGAAGATGATAAAGCATTTGAGTATTGGTCGAATCAACCAAATTACATACTACTTTGAGCATCTATATGACCATCAAAGGTTCGTACCAAGAGAAATTTTTTGGCTATGATCCATTTGTCCCACAACCAAATAAATGGACCTGAACTACTCATGAACATTGATACGGGAATTTGTCTTCTTGTCCTCAAGACCTCGACATGATACACCGAGAGTATAGAAAAACTCAACGTGCTAAACATTGCAACAGATCAGGCTTACGATTACTCGACTTCCCATAAATAGATTTCCTAACCACCTTTGGATTTAGGCTCTTGATCATTGGTATGACCGTAGAGGGACCACAACCAGAAAGAATTTACAGTTATGATCCTATAGTTCCCCAACCAAATGGAAGCAAGAACCAATTGGACGTAAACACCGGATTGAGAGCGTTAGTCTTTCGAACCTCTCCATTACCGCCCGATATCATTAGACAATTGAACATTCTAAAAGAAGAAGCTCATCGAGCCCTCTCGTTTTGGACTGAACCCACCATCCACCAATAGATCTGAAAAGAATCACGCCTCTCTCTTTTAATTATTCCATGACCTTATCTAGATATATTTTTGAGGCCATATTTAGTTTCCCACGAGTTCCATAACCAATAAACAAGATATATCTGAAGCTTGATATTGGTTGGAGTCTCTGAGTTGCCATCCTTTCTGATTTATCCATTTAAACCACCCAGGTTAGAGAGGCTTTCATCACACTTAACGAGAAGATCCCACCATTGCAAGTTAGAGGTGTTACATTTCCTTGACAACCTATCTTCACACTATCATCCATTACTATATTCGCTACCACCTAGCCATTCATATTTTCTACACCGATTGCCTCGGCAGGACCTTGGATAGTTGAGTGCAATTGAAAGTCATGTGTTGATTTTATTCCGTACAAATTTGTGAACCCAATGTAAAGATCTAGTCTTAGATCATTTCCACTTTCTTCATCCATCTTCTTCTATCTCATTATTCTGCAGGTATTTATATACCCCTCGAATATATCAAGATATGATGGATATAACTGACCCATTTTGGGTCTTGAAGTATATACCTATTAAATAAGTAAACAAAAATAGTCACCCTCACTTTCTACATGGGAATGTAACTATTCAACCCCCATCTACAAACTCTTCCTTCTTAGGGGACCAATGTTGGTTCCTCAGTAAAGATCGAGGAAATTGATCAAATTACACAAACCCAACAACCTAAACTCTCAATATCTAACAACATGACTTTTACTGGAGAGATGAGATCATCTCCTTAGGTCTTTTTCAGACAACCCATTAACATGTAGTCTAATCAACTCCCACATTTAGATGAGGAGTATTTAATGCATTACAAAAGAAGCAAGCAATGCTTACAAAACATGAATCAACCTTTTAATAGGCCGCAAGGACACAATGATGTCTTGATTAAAAACAATAATACTACCCCTCCTACAGTGGAAAATGTTTCCAATGAGGGGTGGATAAATAATGAGAAATTTACATGGGGATATCACATCCCTTAGTAGCCTACAAAGGTTCAACAGTGTACACCAAAATAAAACACCAATCCATCTACAAGTGAATTCATATCGACGTTGGTGGACAAGGTCAAGGATTTGGAAACTACCCAAAATACTGAGACTTCATATACTGGGCAAAGAAAGATTCCTTTTTATCCACATAACTATGGCCAAGGGCCTACTGCACTAGATCCTTTGGTTTACACAAGTGTTCTTAGCCTTGGAGACCTTTTATCTGGGTCAGGCACCTTGGGTATGCCCCCCATGCTACATATGGATACCCCCCATAGGCACCAGTCAGAAGTGAGTTCTCAAATGCCATGCCATATGGAAATTCAGTGTTTCCTGACTATGTGCCTCAACATCCATAACAAAATAATCCTCCCCCTTACATGCACATGTATTCTAAGTCACCACAGGGGGACATGTATTCTTATATAGGCCCATATGGTCAGCCACAGGGGATGCCTTATGCCCCGAAAAATTTATATGTTGAACCATTCCAACAACCAATTCTTCCTACACTTCCCCAAAAAATTCCATCAATGGTTGAGTCTTATGTAGTACGCACCTATTCAAAATATCTAAATGAAACTCTTGAATTCTCTGTACGGAATTTCATGCTCGTAATACATCTGTAAAACCTTCCAAAATTTAAGGGGGAAGAAAATCCTAATGCGCACATCAAGGTATACACAACTACCATTCTAAAGTTTCTCCCATGGGATGCGGTCGTTGCAAAAATATTACCTAATACATTAGAAGGTATTTCTCTTGACATGTATTATAAAATACCACTGGCTTTGATATGTTCTTTCAAGAAACTTGTTTCAGAGTTTATTAAAGATTTTGACATGAACAAAATTTTGATAATAGGGATCAAAGAATTCCTCCATATCAAACAATAGCACAATGAGCCTATTGTCCTTTTCATCTAAATATGGCAGAAGGTCCTTTATTCTTTGAAAAACACTCCTAACATGGATCAAACAGAGATTTTTGATCTATTCCTTCACTGCCTTAACAGGGAAACAAAGGAAGAAGTACAAAAGTTTCCATTAAAGATCTACGAAGAAGTATTGGAGGATTCTCTCCGAATTGATCAAACAAATATAGAAATTGATCGCAATACCTATGGAATGAATGGGAGACTGATCACTCCGAACCAAGGTAACTCTTCTTTCTCTAACAACATGAATAAAAATAAGGGACCAAAGGTCTTAAAAAAGAATCATGAGGTTTCAACTAACGGTGTTACCGATCAGGTGAAGAAATCAAATGTTGTTAGCACCCCTAATGTAAACACTACTAACAACAACAACATAAACGACAATGACCAAACAAATAAAAATTTTGCACCTATGGTCAACATTGTGGACATCAACCATCCTCAATAGCAACAAGAACAACAACAATAACAATAACAAGTTCAACAAGTGCAAGCCCAAGACCCTAGTCAATACCCAAGCGGGTACCCAAACTAGGTTCAAAATTAGGGGCAATGGGCTCCAAACTTGAATTATAACAATAAGTAGTTAAATAACAATTGAAACTTCAAACCACAACAATATATAATCCAGAGACCTCAGGATTACGACCTTGACTTATATTGTAGTTTTCATAGAGTCCGAGGGCACGATGCCAAAAATTTCTGAAATTGTGATAATTTTTTCACAACGTCTACCCGAAGACCAAAGAAAATGTTTCATTGACATGTTTTTGGAAAATACCACTGTGCCTAATAAAAATGCTAGCATGGGACTAGTGTCCCCTCAAAACATTCCACTTAGGATCTATCATCACCAATCCGGCACTATGATAATTCTCCACCAGGAACTCGTGCTATGATTATTTACTAATGCACAACTTTTAGTTTGGTGGATGTAATCTTGAAACACAACAAACCAAACATAACGCAAGAATACCATAGACTATGATACGAAGGAATGATGAAAAATCTGAAATATAAGTGTAAATTATAATATCAACATGAAATTGTTACAATCTCACCCATGAGGTACTTTAAGTGTTACTAACTTCACTTGCCTTTCAACAATAACTATGGGATAACTTCACAATTACACCTCTTAATGTCTTCCTTTACACACTTACTCATACAATATTTCTCACTACTTCCTCCTATGCTAAATGAGGGGGGAGGCCTCTTTATTTGTAGAGATTTTAGGCTTATTCACCTTATCTCTAAGATAGGATAAGAAATCTACTCTGACGAATCATATTCCATACCTTAACTCTTATCTTTACATGTAAGCTTATCTTTTAAGATAAGATAAACCTTATCATTTCACATGGGTTCCACATTTTTAGACTTTTTACAAATAAAATACACAAAAAATTTATGACATCACTCCTTGTCCTTATTACTAATATAATATTTCTAATTCCTAATCATGTAGACCCTACTTCTCTACTTACCCTAACTTTGACATTTTAACATTACCAAATCACTTACGACAAATATTTACTTTTTACCACAACATTACTATTGTACTTTGACTGTTACCATACTATACATTATTGGTGGCATCGTACTAGCAGTGTCATTATCTTCAATCAGATGCTACTACTAATTATACTTAACAACATCCTATTCCTAATACATACATTAATGAAATAGAAATTACAGAGGAAAATTTTAGTGTCGACATTTTCCCCGTTCCTAGCTTCTACTCCGTCCTCGGAGTAGACTATTTTGGTGCTTGGAAAATCTTTAACTTGTCATGGTTGACCCATTTCGTAATGGGAGTGCCATCCAATTCCTCCAGTCGATATGTACCATTTCATGCACAACTGCTATTTTATAAGGCCCCATCCATTTGGGAAGAAATTTTCTCTGCCTTCTTTTTTGTATCTGGAATCATATACTAGAACCAAGTCATTCACATGAAATGGAGACCAATGGATCTTTTGATCAAAGTATTCCTTCTACTTCATTTTCTTCTTATAGCTTGTATCCTTTGCTATTTCTCTCATTTCCTCTAGCAAATGAAGATGTACCAACCTTTCTTTTACTGAATCACTTTCATCCATCCTTTCATTTTTCATAACTCTTATAGTGGGAATATCAAACTCAATAGGAAGAACTGGATCAATGCCATAAGCCAACTGAAATGGGGAGTATCTTGTTGCTAACTTTGATGTTGCCCTATATGCGCACAATGTTGCATGAATCCTTTTATCCCACTTATGTACTTGCAAGGCTGCATCTTTTGCTAGAATTTGACACAACACAAAATTTGTTCATTCCACCTATCCATTTGTGTTTGGCTTGTATGTTGTTGCCTTCCTGTGCTTAATAGAAAACTTGTTGACTAGGGCTTCTACCACCTCATTAATGAAGTGGCTTCCTTGATCTGTTACAATTTCTAATGGACAACCAAATCTGGTGACAATGCGTTCATATATGAACCTTGCCACTTCATCAATGGAAGTTGTTTTCAATGGCCTAGCTTCAACCCACTTGGTTAAATAATCTGTGGCAACTACAATATACTTATTTTGGCGTGGGGTAGTTGGAAGTGGACCTACAATATCTATTCCCCACTTTTCAAAGGGACCAAGTGGAAGAATAGGGCATAATGGAGCTGATGAAGTCTTACGATTAACATGTGTTTGACAAATATCACGTGTTACAATACTTATAACAATCTCTATAAAGAGTGGGCTAGTGATAACCTGTATCCAAGATCCTTCTTGCTGTAAGTTGTCTAGAGAAGTGTCTTCCACATGTACCATTGTGGAATTCTTCTCTTAGCTCCTTCCCTTGATCATGTCAACCTACCCTCTTGTATTGTCCATCAGGTCCTATTCAAAATAATACTCCATGTAAAATAGAATATGGATGACTGGCTTGAGTAATTTTCCTCTTTTTCTTTTCATTGGCACCATCAAGAAACTTGAATTCATTCAGATAATTCCAAATATCTATGTATTCACTAGGGATTGTGTCAAGGGATAACAATGCTACATCTGGGAAATCATCATCATCACAAGATGAACCTAAACCATCATAGGCTCGAGAGAGTGCATATGCATTTACATGCTTCTTTCCTGGCCTATCTATAATATCAAATTCAAATTCTTGTAGCAAAATTATCCATCTTCCTATCCTCCCTAATGGGTTAGGCTTATTTACAATATATTTTAGAGCCTGATGATCTATTACAACTGTAAACTTCTTCCCTAACAAGTAATTTCTAAACTTTTTTACAGTGAAAATGATAGCTAGAGCCTCTTTTTTAGTTACAGTATAATTTACCTCAGCACTGCTCATTTGTCTGCTCCCAAAGTAAACTGGATGATCATTCCCATTTTCATCATTTTGGCTCAGAGTACTTCCTAGTGCTGCATCTGAAGCATCAGTATACACAATGAATAGGTTGCTCCAATCTGGATTCTTTAAAACAAGTGAAGACACCAAAGCCTCCTTCATTTTTTCAAAAGCTTTATGCACCTTCTTTCTTGGTTCATAAGTAACATCCTTCTTCAAGAACTAGGTTAGTGGCTGTGCAATCTTTGAGAAATTCTTGATGAACCTTCTATAGTAACCCACATGGCCTAAAAATGATCTCAACTTACTTCTATTCATAGGAAATGGTAACTCTTTGATTTTTGAAACTTTATCAGGATCAATACCAATACCATCTCTAGATACAACATGCCCTAACAAAACACCTTTAAAACATCCAAAGACACACTTTGTAGGGTTTAGTGAGGCTTGTGCTTCATCTAACCTTTGAAATGCTGTCTCCATCTAGTGCAGGTGGTCCATCTTGCTCCCATAGATGTAAAAATCATCCAAAAATACTCTGATGAAGTTTCCAATGTAGGGTTCAAACACCCTATTCATCAAATGATGGAACGTTTCTAGAGCATTACACAACCAAAAAGGCATAGCTCCTAAGCAAATGTTCCCTAAGGAGTCGTAAATGTGGTCTTCAGTTGATCTTTCTCCATTATATGAACTTGGTTGTATCTGATATATCCATCAGCAAAACTATAGTACTCCTGGCCAGCTACTTCATCCAAGATTTGATTTGAGAATGGAAGAGGGGAATGATCCTTCTTTGTTGCCTTGTTGAGCTTCCTATAATCAACACACATGCGTACCTTCCCATTCTTTTTTATTGAGATCACAATGGGAGAAACCCATTCTGAATTCTCCATAGTAAATATGAATCCTGCATCAAGCAACTTATCTATTTCTTCTTTTACAGTCTTGGAAAAATTAGGATTCATTCTATATGGAATTTTCTTTATGGGCTTAGCACCATCTACTAGCTCAATAGAATGTTCTACCCAACTTACTTGACAGAGTTCCTTGTAATCAAAAGTGAATAGGTTTATGTACCTTTAAAAGAGATGGAGGTAGGATTCCTTCTCACTCTCTATCACAGCATCACCAATCTTTATTTGTTAGAGATGATCATTAATTTCTTCTTCAGATAATTTAATGGGTTCATGAGTCGGTGTGACTGGAAGGATATCCATGACTGAAACATCAACCTCACTTTCTTCATCTTCTATGTCCACTTCACTGGTACTAGAGTAATAAGAGGATGTCCAATCATCAGTTTCATCACTTGAATCCACAGGTTCTGCCTTATGATGCCGAGGGATCATGTTTATCTTCACCCTCTCTCTACCACGTCCAAGTGTCATGAAGCCTTCATTCCAGTAGTTTCTTGCATGAACTCTCCTTAGCCATGGCCTTCCCAACAACATTGGGTACACAATAGTACCATTTTTCATCACTTGAAAGTCTACCACACATACAACACCCATAACATGATATTGCCCACATTTGAAACAACACCTTCTGGTTTAGTTTTTCCCTTATTTAATGACCTTAACATAAGTGTTGAGGGGCGATCAATTTTTAAACCCAACATATTCATTACAGACTCGGTCATTACATTAACTGCATCACCTCCATCAACTAAGACATCATGAATTGAAATACCATTACATAATACCTCAGCTTGTGGAGCATAGGGATCCACCTCTGCCTCCAAAACATGGACCTCAACCTCCTTCCTTCGTCGAGCATTGAGTCCACTTCGTAGCTCCTGCCTCTTCTCAGAAGATAGCCAAAAGTTGACCATATGTAATATTTGTAGGCCTTTTGGATAGATCTTCTAAGATGGAGTATGGTCCTTGTCCCTATGAAATTAGAAAATCCTGCACACCCAAATTTCTTCTCCTATGTTTCTTACTAGTTTCTCCTTTCATCTTCTTAGGATCATTTCCATCTTGGTTATCTTTTTCTTTATTTATTTTTGTTACAAACACATCTGATTCATTATTTATGCTCCTATCTACTACATCAAAAGAATTCACAGGTGTTTTTCCTTTATCATTATCTCTTGTACCAGATGTAGAAGCTCTATCTGGACAATTATACTTATAATGACCCTTTTTATGACAACCATAACATAAAACTTTAGAAATATTTATTTTTGGACCTCTATCTCCTCCCTGAGAACTAAATTCTTTTCCTTGAAGAAGATTAATAGTTAACTGACCCATCTTCCTGAGCAGATCTTCATACTCAGTAGATGTACTAGGAGAAAGATTTGTGCTCACCAAGAGTGGTTGTGGATTCTGGACCAAAGGTGTTGGTGTAGGCTCTACCTTAGCAACAATTTCTTTGGATTCTTCTTCCATGCATTCTTCTTACCTTCTTGCGATCTTATTTTCTTGTTTGAGGGTCGTTGGGTGGTCATACTTCACTTGTTATTTGATATCTGGCTTCATCCCAAGAATGAAGTGCTTATAGAGGAGATTATCCATGCCATTCATCAACCCATCTGCTAATCCTTCCTTCTAGATCTGGGCATCGAGCTTCCTCCTTAGCTCTAGAACACGAGCATGATAATCCCTTATCTTCTCCTTCTCTCCTTGGGATAGCTTTGTGATATCGATCATGAGATCTGTATATTTCTATTGTTCACCAAATTCTTCAAGAAAACTTTCAGTTAATAAATCCCATGAGTTTTTCACATTATCACCTAGTCTTTCAAACCACCTAAGGGCTGAACCATCCAAAAAGGTAGGAAAAAATTCAGTCCATTATTCCCTTCTTATAAGGCCATTACAAATGTAAGATATCGTTTAAATTCTTGAATGAAAGA
The DNA here is from genome assembly GCA_019776745.2 of Taxus chinensis. Lineage (NCBI taxonomy): Eukaryota > Viridiplantae > Streptophyta > Pinopsida > Cupressales > Taxaceae > Taxus > Taxus chinensis. Next base: position 140,534,175 of record CM034153.1, read on the forward strand.
GGAAGCATCTTCATTAGATTGGGCTGAAAAAATAGGAATCTTCTCCATTTTCAAAAGTAACCACAGTGAAATACCAACCCACAAGTACAATCAACAAGACTTATGTGCACAAATAATTGGAATCACTATAATAGAAAGTGACTTTACACCTTTCTACAGTAAAATAGGAATGACCATGGTAAACTATGGTAAACTTGATTTACTGCGGTAAAAATTGACTTTATTGTGGTAAACACTATTCATGGTAAAAAGTAAAGTTACTATGTGGTAAATACTATTCATTGGTAAAAAGTAAAGTTACTGTGGTAAATACTATTCACGATAAAAAGTGACTTTACCATGGTAACTACTATGCACAGTAAAAACAAGGTTACCCTCCAAATGATTTTTGAATAAGTGGGAATATTTCTCCTAAAAATCCACCAACGAGGAATGGTCCCCTAGGCAATGGAACCAAAATGTCATCACCAATCTGACACTATGATAATTCTCCACCGGGAACTCCTCATGCTATGATTATTTACTAATGCACAACTTTTAGTTTGGTGGATGTAATCTGGAAACACAACAAAAAACATAACACAAGAATACCATAGACTATGATATGAAGGAATGATGACAAATCTGAAATATAAGTGTAAATTATAATATCAACATGAAATTGTTACAATCTCACCCATGAGGTACTTCAAGTGTTACTAACTTCACTTGCCTTCCAACAATAACTATGGGAGAAACTTCACAATTACACCTCTTAATGGCTTCTTTAACACACCTTCTAAATGATGGCTTCCTTTACACACTTACTCATGCAATATTTCTCACTACTTCCTCCTATGCTAAATGAGGGGGGTGGCCTCTTTATTTATATAAATTTCAGGATTATCCACCTTATCTCTAAGATAGGATAAGAAATCTACTCTGACGAATCATATTCCATACCTTAACTCTTATCTTTACATGTAAGTCTTATCTTTTAAGATAAGATAAACCTTATCATTTCACATGGGTTCCACATTTTTAGACTTTTTACAAATAAAATACACAAAATATTTATGACATCACTCCTTGTCCTTATTACTAATATAATATTTCTAATTCCTAATCATGTAGACCCTACTTCTCTACTTACCCTAACTTTGACATTTTAACATTACCGAACCACTTACAAAAAATATTTACTTTTTACCACAACATTCCTATTGTACTTTGACTATTACCATACTATACATTATTGGCGGCATCATACCGGAAGCACCCTTATTTTCTATCGGATGCTACTACTAATTATAGTTAACAACATCCTATTCCTAATACATACATTAATGAAATAGAAATTACAGAGGAAAATATTAGTGTCGATAGATCTTCAATGATCCTCTCCCAAATCCACCCAATAATTGTAAGATAGACCACAATGGATCAAAAAAGGGTATTATGGTGGGAACTAACAATCAGGAAGCTTCAACTTCATCAAACCCATAATTTGCACCCTCGTTGGATGGGCGTCGGCATACTAAGATCGTGGGTCTTATATAATTGGATACTGAGTGTCAAATAAACACAGCCACTAGAACCAAAGACTATTCTTCTCATCCTATCCCAAGCTACTTGACTATATCAAATGACATTTTTGAAACACTGGGAAAATGAGTAGGAGCTTATGACTTGATCAATGACCTAACCAAAACCTTCTCTCACATTTCCTTCTTGGATTTGTTAAAGAATTCCCCTTCTCACAAAGATACTTTATTAGAAGCACTAGTTCTTGGGCATTTGATTAGTGTCACCCCTCCTCGAGAAGTGTAGATAAAACATATATAATTTTATGTTTATCCTCCAGGGCATCCTGAAAGAGATGTTGGATTCATATTCGACATCAGTAAGATGCCCAAAAATGCTAAAATAGCTCATAGAGGTGATCTGATCTTTTTTTTACAAGTTTGGATCTACAATAACTATATAAAGCATGTAATGATTAATGGTGGGGCAGTGGTCAACATAGTCCCCTTCTCTTTCCTTCAAGAGTTAGGTTATGAAGAAACTAATTGCTCCTCAACACAAAACATGCTAAGACGCTATAACAACCTCAAAGCAATGTCAATTGGAACTATAGTGTTTCCATTCACCCTTGGACCTAAGATGGTTCTAACCGAATGTTATATTATAGATCAGTAAACCAACTATAATATGATCCTCAGCTATCCTTGGACTCATCACATGAAGGAAATTCCCTCCACTTTGTTCTAGGAAGTAAGATTCCTACATTTAGGGAAGGTCTTCGTGGTGTAGGTTGACCCAAAACCCTTCGAAATACATCTAGCTAATCTAAATAAGAGGCCAAGAGTTCTTTCTGAGTTTGAGCTTCCTGCAAACCAGTTAAATAATCCTACAAGCTCAACACCAGAAGAAAATATGGTTCCTACAACATAATTAGAAATTACGGGTTTGATTGAAATAGTTCCTGCTGTAAAGGATGAAATTGTAATCGTTGAGATAATGTCAACAAAAACGACATTAAAAATAGTCGATCTGTTAGAGAATGACCTAACCCTTCTCCTTCCATTTCATTCCATGGGTATAGGACATGCCTTGGGACTCAGCTCTCTCCTTGTTGATGAAGTATGCATGGTAGAGGTCTTGGAAGAAAAGGAGGATGAAGGAAAAGATGATCCAATGTCAGTCTTCCCAAGTAACTATTGGACTTTAAATTATGATGGAGCAAAGTGCTACTTTGACACTGGGGTAGGCATGATTCTTACCTCTCCTAAGGGGATTTTCATGCCTTTCCCCTTTAAGTTTAAGTTTGAGTGCATGAATAATGGTGTAGAATATGAGGCTCTCCATCTTTCTCTCATTGTAGCCAAAAGGATGGGTGCTCATAACATTAGGGTACTAGGGGTTTCAAAACTAGTCGCAAATCAAGTATCTGAAGTATAGCAGACTAAGGATGAACACCTGCAACTCTACAATACCGTTGTCTTGGAATTAATTAAGGATTTTGATTTCATTTTAATTGAAGCTATACCTCAATAAAAAAATATTTTAGATGATTCCATTACAACCTCTACATCTCGCTTCACTCCAAGCAAAGAGTTAGAAGACACAAGCTTTACGGTTTCAATTCATGTCGAGCCTTTGGTTTGCAAGATGCCAATAACTTCAATTCTGGCACATGTAGAAGCTGAGAATGAGCCCATCACCTTAGAATATACTTAAAATGATGAAGAAATCCTAGGGTATCTAAACGCCTATAAAGATTTACATCCCATTCACCATAAGATTATCTTTTCTCTTGTTCCTCACTCTTCCTCCTACTTTGGAGATCCCATAATGGAACCTTCCTCTATGGAGGTTCTTGACGTCTATAAGGTAGAAGAGGAGGGAAAATTAGAGCTGCCTATAGCCCCTCCTGAATTTGAAGAGGGTAACACCTCTTTAATCGAAGGAACGATTGATATAAACATCGGGATGGAGGAGGAACCAAAACATTTGAAGTTAGGATCTTCCCTAACTCTGGAGTAAATACAGATACACACAAAAATTGTCAAGAAACATTCAAAATATTTTTCGGTTGGCTACAAGGAAATGACAGGAATTTCTCCTTAGTTTGAAGTTCATAATCTCATCACTAAACCAGAGGTTAAGCCTATTCAGTAGAAGTCGAGGCCCATGAAGCCCAAGGTGGCTCTCATGGTAAAATAAGAATTGATGAAACTCTTACATGATGGGTTAGTCAAACTAGTTGACTACTCACAGTGGGTATCCAACATCGTCCCTATTCTCAATAATAATGGAAAGATCCATATTTGCATTGAATTTCAGGATATTAACAAAGCATGTCCCAGGGATGATTTCCCACTGTCATCCATTGATGTTATCATCGACGCAACAACTAGCTATGAGTTGTTGTTCCTTATGGATGGGTTTTCTGGATACAACCAAATCAAAATATCTGAGGAAGATTAGACCAGAACCACATTTATCACTCCTTAGGGAACTTACTATTACACAGTCATGTCATTTTGACTTAAAAATGCAGGAGCAACTTACCAATGGGCCATGACTTACATATTCAATGATCTTATTCATAAGATTGTGGAATATTACATTGATGATCTCTTGGCCGAGACCATAAATTTCTTTGATCACCCTAAAGTGATTCATGCCATCCTCTCCTATCTAGTCAAATACACTGTCACTTTAAATCTGGATAAATGTGTGTTAGGTGTGACGAGAAGCAAATTACTGGGGTATATTATCTCCTCATGAGGGATTGATGTAGATCTAGGAAAAATCCGAGTAGTATTGGAAATGATCCCTCCATCATACGAATCTGGCATTAGGTCTTTTCTCAGAAAGCTTGAAGTAATTTGAAGGTTCATCCTTGATTTGACCTTTGCTATTCACCCAATAAACAATTTTTTGAAAAATATTACTACAGTGATAGGACGGAAGAGTGTAATGAGGCATTTGATTCTGTCAAATGATTCTTACTGTCCCCTCCCACACTCATGCCTCCTAAGTTGGATCACCCCTTAATCTTATATTCATGAGCTATGAATTTCTCATTGTCTTGCATGTTAGCTCATGAAGATGATGATAAACAAGAGCGTGCGGTCTACTTTATCAGTCTAACGTTTCTCAACTATAAGACACGATATACTTAGGAAGAGAAATAGTTCCTTGTCATAGTTTTTGTAACAAATTAGTTAAGACACTACATGCTTAATCAAGAATCAAGGGTCATTGTCAAGATAGATCATTTGCAGATATTTCTCACAAAAGGGTCCTTATCTAAGAAAGTTAGACCTTTTATAACTCTAATGGGAAAGTTCAAGGTAGCGTTTGTTAATTAGAAGTCCATGAAAGGAAAAATCATTGCAGACTTTTTGGCTGACAACCCATTAGATGGAGGTGATCTAGTTAATTTGGAATTCCTTAATCAATGCGTATATCACATCGAAATCAAATCCCCCATTTCTGCGTGCCCATGGTACACTGACATTATTAATTTCATAAAGGATCGTGTGTACTGTCGACACTAAATTTTTCCTCCGTAATTTCTATTTCACTAATGTATGCATTAGGAATATGATGTTGTTAAGTATAATTAGTAGTAGTGTCTAATAGAAGATAACGACGCCGTCAGTACGGTGCCGCCAATAATGTGGAGTACGGTAACAGTCAAAGTACAATAGGAATGTTGTAAAAAGTAAATATTTGTCGTAAGTGGTCCGGTAATGTTAAAATATCAAAGTTTGGGTAATTAGAGAAGTAGGGTCTACGTGATTAGGAATTAGAAATATTATATTGGTAATAAGGACAAGGAGTGAGGTCATAAATATTTTGTATATTTTATTTGTAAAAAGTCTAAAAATGTGGAACCCATGTAAAATGATAAGGTTTATCTAATCTTAAAAGATAAGCTTACATGTACAGATAAGAGTTAAGGTATGGAATATGATTCGTCAGAGTGGATTTCTTATCCTATCTTAGAGATAAGATGGATAAGCCTGAAAGTTCTATAAATAGAGAGGCCACCCCCCTCATTTAGCATAGAAGGAAGTAGTGAGAAATATTGTAGGAAGTGTGCGAAGGAAGCCATCAGTTTAAAGGGGTGTTGAAGAAGCCATTAAGAGGTGTAATTGTAAAGTTTCTCCCATAGTATTGGTGGAAGGAAAGTGAAGTCAATAACACTTAAAGTACCTCATGGGTGAGATTGTAACAATTTCATGTTAATATTATAATTTACTTTGATATTTCAGATTTGTCATCATTCCGTCTTATCATAGTCGATGGTATTCTTGTGTTATGCTGTTTTGTTTCCAGATTACATCCACCAAACTAAAGGCTGTGCATTAGTAAATAATCATAGCACGAGGAGTTCCTAGTGAAGAATTATCATAGTGTCGGATTGGTGATGACAATACCCTAAAGGGGAAACAAAACAATAGATAAAAAGGCTACATGTCATAGCCGCTAAGTATTTGATATTGGAGCAAGTTCTCTATCGCAGAGCCTTTAATGGAATGTTGCTAAGATGTGTCGACGAATAAGAATTCAAGAAGATTATTTATGAAACTCATAATGTAGTATGTGGAGGTCACTTCAGAGGCCACACCACTACTTAGAAGATACATTGGATGGATTAATTTTGTCCCACGTTAGAACATGATGTGGTAGAGTTTTTGCATAAATTTCATAAATGTCAAAAGTTCTCAAATGAGATCCAAATATCAACACATGCTCTGAAATCAATTACAACACCATGGCCCTTTTCCACGTGGGGCCTAGATTTTCTAGGGAAGTTCTCTCCCTCATCAACAAATGGCCATAACTCCATAATCATAGCCACATAATATTATACTAAGTAGGAAGAGGCCATGCCTCTTACCACCATGCCTGGATGTGTAATCTCTAAGTTCATTCTAAACCATATCATTTGTAGGTACGGGGTCCAACATGTCATTATCTATAACAATGTCATCTCTTTCAAAAATGAGGAAGTATGTGAACTATGTGAAAAGTTCAAAATAAATCATCATATGGCTTCTCTCTATTATCCTTGGGACAATGAAAAGGCTGAGGCTACAAACAAGATGTTAAAGTCCATACTCCTTGAGACTGTCAAGGAGAATAAACAAGATTGGCATTTAAATATCTTTTTGGCCTTGTGCACCTATCAAAAATTGGTAAGAATGCTAATAGGTGCAACCCCATTTTCTTTGGTATTTAGTGTAGAAGTGATTTTACTACTTGAATTCAAAATACCTAGTCTTTGTATCTCACTGCAAGGAATTCTAGGAGAAGAAAGCTATTAAGAGTTGCAACTCTCTCAATTAGAAATCCTTGATGAAGCTAGTCTCAATTTTTAACAATGACATAGCATTTTCGTTAACCAAATGGCTTGAAAATACAACAAGAAAGGTTACGAGCATGAGATATATGAGGGAGATCTAGTATTAAGAATCAAAATCCGAATAGACAAGAAGAATGACGAGGGAAAAAATTAGACCCAAGTGGTTCAGTCTACATCAAGAAATAGAAGACTACAAGAATGGGGCATATCACCTATGTACACTAGAGGGTAAGGAATTTTGTGAATCCATTAACTCTCTTCACCTATAGAGATGCTATGCATGATCTATTAACATTTCCATATGTATTTTACTGCATCCACATTACGTTTTCATTTTCTAGCCCATCTTGTAAACTTTGCAATCAAGGGACTTATTCTTACAACAATTCCTAAAAATTTATGAAAATATTGGCAAAAAATTCATACTATATCTCCTCAAATTTTTGTAATATCATCAAAGGTTTCTGAATCATTTCAACAATTCAAGCAAGAAAATACAAATCTTTAGCAATAACCATACCGAGGTCTGCATACTTGGTTTTACTCATAGTTTCTTCTAGATTAGGTGTCTTTCCCTATAGTTTGTTCTAGAAGCTTCATGGTGTCACATCTATCCCATATAGACCTATTTGGAAATAAGATCATTCTAAAAATTTTACCTAGCCATATGTGTCAAATCAAAATCAACAAAAAAAATTATTTACACACTTCTTTGCCCCACCAACCTTCGGTGTTGAGCCTGCATCTCTTACTAGTGGTGTGAGGTTGGGAAAGGAAAGAAGTTCCCTTACTCGCCTATGCCTTGTCCTTTTTGATGATCCCATGCTTCCTACCAGTAGCATGGGGCAAGGTGTAGGGGTTCTTTACAAATAAATTAGAAAGTTAAAACAAATTCATTCAATAAAGGAAGTTGTAAAATCATAAAACCAAATCAAAGTGAGTTAGATGTTCAAATTTCAAGAGAGTTTAAAACCTTAAACCAGATTTTGTCAACCAAGTTTCCATCTACAGATCTAAGTCTAGATAAACTAGAAAGCAATTCACATTTTAAAATATGTAAAAAACTTGGGTAGAATGAGGTCATAGGTTCTCAATTTGGTTTTTCCAAATCCTTGTCTTTCTCTCACCATTACCATTCAAAAAATTTGTATAAGTTGCATCCGTTATGGATCTCAGTGTTGAACCCTCACATCTTACTAGTTGTGTGGGGTTAGGAGTGGGGCAAGTTCATTTTATTATCATTGTTATCCATATTTCTCTCTCGTGCCAAAAATTGGATTGACCACGACCCTGCATAGAAGGAACCTAAGAAAACTCAATCAGATCTTGCAAATTGATCAAGAGGGACTCAACATTAGAAGCAGTGGAGGACAAGAGAGGCTAAAGGACCTTGTGCAAAAGAAAACAACTCTGTCAGGATGTTTCCACATCCTAAATCCATTCTCCAAGTTACAGGAAGACTCAACTATGAGATAGCAGGGTTAGACAAGAAGGGGCGATACCATAGAGGAACCAGAAACAAGAAAGGGAAGAAACGATGAAGATCCAATGTCCCCAAGATTGAAACGGTTAAGGAAAAAGGTCTAAATGACTAAGTATGGAGGAGGCAGTGGAAGAGACCACGTGTCCTAACGGTGCTTCTCTAAAGGTGAATCAAAAAAGGGGGACCCATTTTTCAAATTATTTTCCGGCCCATTTGTACAGATTCGATAAAAACTTCGAAGGAGCATATATTTGACTCAAGGTTTGAAATATTGTGAATCTAACACCATTGGAAAGATCTCAGCCTCACCTACGCCATAGAGGTCTGAAACTTTAATTTTGAGGAGATTAGGTAAGGGAAAATGGAGGAAAAGTCTTTAGGCCTTTAATGCAAGATCCATCTGTCTCAACAACCAGATCAAATTCGATCTGTTTCCGCCATTTCCTCTTCTTTCAAGGCACCGAATCAAGGATTCATGTATTAAATATGGATTTGGGGCATATTATATCAGAAGCATTAAAAAAAGTGGTTTAGCTTCAACCTGCTTTTCCCGCTTCCCTCTCTCTTTTTTCTTTCTGATCAAATCTATAAATATGGGGGCATGATTCATGGTAAAGGGCTGGACATTATTTGTTTTGCAGGGACCCTTCTCCTTCTAGCAAAGGGATTTGTGAGGTTCAGGCCTTCCATTAAAATTGTAATACGTTTTTACCTTTTGGCTACTTTATGATGAACTGTATCAATCCATAGAGCTATAAAACACGTCTGTGATTGATCTTAGATCCTTTCTTGTCCCTTTTTCTTCCATTTGGTCTTCCATTACAGATCTGGCTATTTGTGCTTGTTTATTGTATGCATTTTGTTGGTTTGTGTCTAGAGGAAAAATAAGTGTTCCTCATTCATTTGGTGCATCACCTGGTAGTTTAGTTATTTTTTATTTCGTATACTCTTTTATCCGTGTCTCCTTGGTAAGTTTTAGATTAGGTATAGAAATAGATCCTCTGCAAATCCTTACGTATGCACCAAAACAGAGGGATAAGGAACCAACCTTTAATCTAGAGAGATTTTCCATTTTTGCAAGGTCCCACACCTTAGGAAAAGTTCAATGTTATGCAATCACACCAAATGACCCTACCTTAGAAAAGTAGATCCATAACTCATTTGGGTGTGTTGTGTACACTTGTGATTCTGGATTTTAAGAAGTCTTAAAATTGTACATCTAGTGACTCCAACAGAGGAAGAATCCACTTGTTTTAGTAGCCCAACCTTGGGAGATTCATGAGAAAAACCCGGTCTAAAGCAAGGAAAGAAGGTATATTTTAATACTTGCATCTATCCTTAGGAAAAGAAAGAAGAGAAAGAAGATCTCAGATGTCTCCATCTCCACCAAGTAGAACCTTGTCAACACCTCCACCTGCAAGGCATTTCTTTCAGTATGCAAGGGTTCTTAGGCCAATCAGAATGGCACAACCAGATCTATATGTCAACTTCACTGGAAGCAACCCACTCACCCTAAATGCAAAAAATCTGGTCCCGATAGCAGCATTAAAGAGCATCCCATATTTCACTTGGGAAAACCATACTTCTCCTGGTGATCATGTCCAAGATATTGCGAATGTCTGTACAATCCACTAAATCCATGAGATGGACATTGCAGTCAAGTTTCTTGCCTCTTCATTCAAAGGGAAATCTTCCCAATGGTTCAGGAGCCTTGAGGCAGGCTCTATCCAAAATTGGAACCAGCTGTGCAAAGCTCTCCACAACCAGTTTGGAGAGAAAGGTGACAACTTATCTTTGTTGGAGCAATTAAAAATAATCAAAAGAGCCCAGAATGAGCAGCTGAGAGAATTTAACCTCAGATTTCAACGGACATGGGATAGGATCCCAACAACAGTAAATCCCAATAATGAAGTCGCCTTCTTATACTTTCTTTGGGATTTTAATTATGATATTTCTTTGATGATTCAATCAATGGGGGGCACAACCTCACCTACAGCCTATAACCTTTCCATAAGGGCTGAGAACCATTTGATTCAGGCTAGAAAAATAACTCCTAGGCTATCCATGCCTCTATACCCTAAGTTAGGAAGCCCAGATACTAGCCAAACACCTACATTAGCTCCTATACCCACCCCATGGATTCAAAGCTCAGATGAAGCATCCACTTCATCATCTAACAACTCTAAGGAACTCTAGGAAGTCATGAAATAGCTTCAGAACCTGGGGAACGAGCTAGTAACCATCAAAAGACAACAAGCTTAGAGTTTTAGGCCGTATCAGCGTCAAGCTCAGTCTCAGGGTCAGTATCAGACTAGACCCCAATACCAACAAAATAGGCCACCATCTTAGACTATAAATCAGAGCCAAAACCAATGAAAGCCTCAAGCTACTAGACCTTTCAAGCCATATGATCCAAGTACAAATTCAACATCAAGGGCATTGGTGCCAGAACAAAATAACATGGCACAATAATATGGTTGGTGTTTCCTATGCAGTTAACCACATAACTAATCAATGTGCTTTAATGTTGCATTAAATAAGGATCTTATGGTGCAAACCATTGGTGTGTCACAAGAATTTAGCCATGAAGAAAATCAGCAGCATGAAGCACCTCAGTAAGGGACATCTCTGAATGAAACTATACTTGTCGATTGGTAGGATGAAGATTTCTGTGGTATAAATCAAATACCTTCTCAAAGTGTAGCAGCCAATACACGCTCCAAGAAGAGGAATATTAGGGAAGGAAAATCATCCAACTCAAATGGTCCACATCCCTCCATCACTCCACAAGTTTTTGGTACTCCAAATGCAAACCCCAATATGCAGAGCCAATCCAAGTCACCTCCTAAATCCACTCTGGCACCGGTTGTATCAACCCATGTGCAAGAAAATAATGTGCTAGGGAAGGGGAAAAAAGGATAGCTGATTCAATATCATTGAGAAGATGAAGAGGAAAAGTGTGAACATTTCACTATGGGTGTCATTGGCCATTCAAGGGCAGAGGGATCTATTGCAGATTGCCATACAAAATTGGTCAAGCTTAAATCAACCCCCTAATCAGAAAGAGAGGATGCTTACTAATTTAGCTCAACCTGGAAGGAACCATGGAGATTAAAAGGTAGGAACCTAAGACCTCCTCCATTCTATGTCTCATTAATTATTAGAGACAAATTAGTGCATAATTGTATGATTGATTCTGGGGCAGGTAGTTATGTAATGCCCAAAAAAATAGCTAATCAACTGGGTCTCCAATATGAAGTCATCTCTAGGGGAGTAGCGAAATTAGATGGGACAACAATGACCACTATGGGAATCATCAAGGATCTAAGCCTCACCCTGCATGCCTACCCCAATGTGACTGTATTGTAGAATGTGTCAATCATAGACTTTCCACCACATTTTGGCTTGTGTTTTTCCAGGGACTTCACTGCCAAAATTGGAGGCTATCTATTTGTTGATTGGTCAAAAATGCTCTTTAGAATAAGGTATGGGGTGAAGGACACAATAAGATCTGAGCCTATTGCTAATTATCATATTGAATCTTATGTGCCTAGCCCAATCAACACCAACTACTCAGCTTTTGATCAAGAAGACATCCTAAACACTTGTGAAGCAGATACCAAGGTGGGATGTATGCCAGATTTGACTCTAGATGAATGGGCTAACAAAAGACATGATTTTGACCCTTATAAGGAGATGGAAGAATCTAAGCTAGGTGTCTACTATCTACATGAAGAAGATCATCCTCTCCATGCCCTAGTTAATCCAGAACATTAGGATGACAATGGGTTGTGGAAATTGTTCTTTGATGACTCAAGGATTAGGCAAGGATCTAGAGGAGGAGCTATGATTGTGTCCCCCAAAGGTATGAAATACTATTAAGCCTTTAGATTCTAGTTTTCTTGCTCAAATAACACTGCTGAATATGAGGCTTTGGTCCAAGGTCTTCATTAGGCAAGGAAGATAGGAATCAAGAACTTCCAAGTGTTTGGTGACAGTGAACTGGTTGCCAATCAAGTCATAGGACTTAATGCTGTCAAGAATGACCTGATCAAGAACTACAAGAGTAGGGTATGGGATCTCATGGAGGATTTCGAGGCCTTCAACATTGTGTCCATACCCAGGAAGGAGAATGAAGATGCAGACATACTTGCAACAGTAGGAGCAATGTTTGATGTGGTTGATAGCATCAAAAGAGACAAAGAACAACCACATATCCATGTGGTTGTGAGGCCAGCGGTGCCATATAACAACACATACTAGCAGGTGTTTGAGAATGATCAGCAGATCATTAAATTTTTGTAAGAAGAATCATAATTCTCAGCTAGAAACCAAAATAGACTAGAGCAGCAGTACGAGAATCAGATAGTACACCTGCTTACAAACAAGCTTCGCAAAGGCTTAGTGACACTGAAATATATTTTTAATCCTAATGATTAGTTCAAAAAGGAGAAGGCTAACATGCATATCAAAGGAGAAGATTCAAACTCAACCCTAGTTGGAGGAAACAAAATACTTCAAATTGGAAAGATGGCCACCGAACAAGAAAGGTATGAATTCGTATAACTTTGCCAAGAATTTCCAGATGTGTTTTCTTAGAGTTATGAAGACCTAAGAGGTTTCAATCCAAAACTAGCACAACACACAATTGAACTGGATCCAGTTGCTCATCCCATCAGGCATAAACAAAGACCAGTCAACCTACATGTTGAGCCTCTGGTGAAGAAGGAATTGAACAAGCTAATAGAGATAAGTATCATATTTCCAATCAAACACTCTAGTTGGGTTGCAAACCTGGTATCGGTCAGGAAGAAAAATGGAGAAATCAGGTTGTGTGTTGACTTCAGGGATTTGAATAGAGCCTCCCTCAAAGATCACTACCCACTCCCTTCAATGGAGCATATCTTACAAGTAGTGTCTGGGTCAGAAAGATTCTCCCTCCTAGATGGCTACTCAGGGTACAACCAGATCATGGTGAAAGAAGACGATCAATTCAAAACAACTTTCACCACCAAATGGGGCACCTATGCCTATAGGAAAATTCCATTCAGATTATAAAATGTTGGAGCCACTTTTCAAAGGGAAATGGATATGGCATTCAAGGGAATAATCAATAAAATAGTGTTGAACTATCTGGATGAAATTACAGTGTTTTCTAAGAATGTAGCAGATCATCTTTTCCACCTAAGGCAGGTGTTCCAATGATGCAGGAGTTTTGGGGTGTCACTGAACCCCAAAAAATGCATATTCTTGGCCCATGAAGGAAAGCTTCTAGGCCATATTGTATCAAAAGAAGGATTGACAACTGACCCAGAGAGAGTTCAAGTAATAAGAGAATTGCCATCGCCAAGTCACAAGAAGGCTCTTCAAAGCTTCTTGGAAAAAATCTATTTTTCCGCAGGTTTGTCCCAAACTTTACTACCCTTATTAAGCCAATAATGTTAATGTAAAAGAAGAGCTTAGCATTCAGGTGGAAAGATGAAGGAAAATCAAGTTTTGAGGCTATCAAAGAAGCCATATCAGAAGCCCCAACTCTTATAAATCAAGATTTTTCCAAGGACTTCATATTATATGCCTTTGGTGGCAGTGACACGATTTTTGCAATCCTAGTTCATCAAAACAAAGAAAGTTCAGAATAACCAATTACTTTCTTCAATCAAATTCTAGAAGACTATGAGGTGAGGTACTCCTTCATTGAGAAATAGGTCATGGTGGTGATCAGAGGATTGAATAAGTTTAAGCATTTGGTTTCAAATAACAAAATCCAACTATTGCTCTCCCGTGCGGGAGTTAAAGAATTCCTTCTCAAAAAGGACCTGAATGAAAAATGTGCAGGATGGATCACTCATGTCATGGAATATGAAATTGAGATCAAGGTCACCAAGCTGATCCGTGGGAAAGAGTTGTGTGAACAACTAGCCTCAGGTCAACCAGATGAAACAAACAGTGAGAAGGAGGTTGTTCTTGTTATACAAGATGATCAAGAAGAAGGGAGAGATGGTGTACCCACTCCTTGTTGGACCCAAGACATGGTGCACTTCCTTCAAACATGCATGTGTCCTCATGATATGAGTAAAGCAAAAAGGATACATTTCAGGTTACAGGCCATCCCATATGTTGTTATTGAATGTGTCCTATTCAAAAGAGACATCAATGGCATTTTTATGAGATGCATTGGGACAGATCAGGTGGAGAGAGTGCTACAAAAATTCCATGTTGAAGTAGTTGGAGGCCATTTTGCTCCAAGAGTGACAACACTCAAAATCATGAAATAAGGTTTTTACTAGCCCAAAGTGTTTAGTGACTGTTACACATGGATCAAAAGGTGCAAGAATTGTGCATTCTTCAAAGGAAAAGAGAGGATAGCAACACTTCCATTGCACCCAATCTTAGTCGACCAACCTTTCATGCAATGGGGATTGGAATTCATTGGAATCATTAATCCAAATTCAAGCCAGGGCCACAAATGGATTCTGATGGCGACAAATTATTTCACCAAGTGGACCGAGGTAGTGGCACTCAAGGAAGCCAATGAGTCTAGTATCCTAGATTTATATGAAGAGATAGTAACCAGATTTGGAGTGCCAACCACCATCATATCAAATAATGCATTAGCATTTATTGGTTCTAAGATCACAGGATGGGCTGTTAAGAATGGGACTCATTTGAGCACTTAATCAAACTATTACCCTCAAAGTAATGGCCAGGTTGAGTCCACAAACAAGAACCTGCTAAAGATCATCAGAAGAACTCTTGATGAGAATCAGAGTACCTGGCACACAAAGCTCAAAATGGCCTTATGGGCTGATAGAATAACACCCAAGAGATCCATAGGAATCTCTCCATTCAAGATTGTTTATGGGAAAGAGGCAGTGATGCCTATTTTGCTTGAGTTGCTAGCATTGGAGTTCACAAAGAAATTAGAGATGTCTTAATTTGAGCCAATGGAGAACAACGCGAAGTTGATAAAATTAGAATAAATTAGAGAACATGCTCTTCAAGCAAT
Organism: Taxus chinensis; assembly: GCA_019776745.2. Lineage (NCBI taxonomy): Eukaryota > Viridiplantae > Streptophyta > Pinopsida > Cupressales > Taxaceae > Taxus > Taxus chinensis. Next base: position 140,549,526 of record CM034153.1, read on the forward strand.
GGAAAATAATCAAGCATTAATCAAGAGATGTTTTGACAAGAAGGCAAAAGCAAGGACCTTCCAGGAAGGAGACTTGGTTTTGAAATGAGATGTAGATCGAGCAAAACTAGGAAGGCATTCCAAGTTTGACGTTATCTGTAGTGGTCCCTATATGATCAGAAGGTGAAAAAGTAGCAATGATTTCCAATTATACACATTGGAGGGCAAAGAGTTTCAGATTCAAGTGAACGAGATCTATCTTAAGCACTACTACTAAAAGGGAAGTCTCACCTTCTACATACTAGTTTATTTTCTCTTTCGTCTAAGTGCTTCTGCACATTGTCTTGTTGTAGTGTAAGTTTTGTTTCTCCTACGTTCTTTACTTGTTCTGTATGTTCCATTTGGAGTATGTATGCTTTCAAATTTTGTATATAATTATGGCATTGTTTTGTGGCTCTTATGCAGTCCATTCAGAGAGATAGATGAAGCCTTGGGTTAAAACAATTTCCTACTCTCAAAAACCTTCATTTTGAGATTTTCTTATGAAAATTGAAATTGCAAGTAGCTGGCCTCATGAATCAGAGGAAGCATTAGTATCAAACTGTCGTTATTGACTCCATGCCCAATGGATATGAAAAAGTAATTGGTCTTTTCATCTAGCAAGCAGATACCCCTATGATTCACCAAATTGTTATCCATATTTCACCCCTGTGTCAAAAACTAGATCGACCATGACCCCACATAGAAAGAACCTGATAAAACTCATTTAGATCTTACAAATTGATCAAGAGGGACTCAACATTAGAAGTGTCAGAGGCCAAGAGAGGCTAAAGGACCCTACACAAAAGAAAATGACTCTTTCGGGTCATTTCCACATCTTAAATATGTTCTCCAAGTTACAGGAAGACTCAACTATGAGATAACAGGGTTAGACAAGAAGGGGCAATGCCACAGAGGAACTAGAAACAAGAAAGGGAAGAAACAG